>JAESUZ010004237.1:0-721557 GCA_017311185.1 Proteles cristata cristata | reverse complement strand
GGAGAGAGAGAGACAGCGTGAGCGGGGAGGGTCAGAGAGAGAGGGAGTCACAGACTGAAACAGGCTCCAGGCTCTGAGCTGGCAGTCAGCACAGAGCCCGACGCGGGGCTCGAACCCACAAACCGCGAGATCATGACCTAAGCGAAAGTCGAAAGTCGGACGCTTAACCGACTAAGCCACCCAGGCGCCCCATCATCTAAAAACTTTTTAAACCAGTAATTTGATCATTCAAAAATTCCATTGTTTTTATAGTTAGAGTAGGTCATTTACAACCGTTAAATAGAATGGTTATATTTGTTAATGCAGGTTTAAATAGGAAGTAATTAATTTATTCATCTGTTCAAAAAAAAGGGTTTAGAAGACTATTTACAAAAGAGCTTATATTTTGCCTCATTGGTATACAGTTTCTTTTACTCGGAGCGTGAATATAGGTATAATTGCATTTACTTTCTAAAACTATAAAGTCAGAAATTTCAACATTTAGGTTAAAGACTCTAACATTTTAGAAATTAACAAAAACAATCATAGCTGTCACCTGCCTTCCATGAAACCCCAACAGATTAAAGACTGATTATATGATTTTCTTTTTCTTTCTTTCTTCTTTTATTAATTTTTTTTAATGTTTATTTATTTTTGAGAGAGAGAAAGAGAGACAAAGTGCAAGCAGGGGAGGGGCAGAGAAGGGAGACACAGAATCCAAAGAAGCTTCAGGCTCTGAGCTGTCAGCCCAGAGACCAAAGCAGGGCTCAAACTCACAAACTATGAGATCATGATCTGAGCTGAAGTCAGATGCTTAACTGACTGAACCACCCAGATGCCCCTAATGTGGTTTTCTTTTACAGAGTCTTCCCCTAATTCCTTTTCAGTCTATAGATTAGAAGGTTTACATGCTGCAGCACTTTTGTGTTTTGCTCTCCTGAGAAGAGTATTTAATGTTTGAAGACATTCCACTTTTCTCCAAAGAGATTAAGGGGATTATTCAGACCTGACATTGTGCTTTCTTCTGAAGGAATAAGGGGATGAATAATCATAACATCTCTTGACTGGAGCAAAGTTTAGCCACCACCATTGGCTTAGTGGGGTGGAGGTAGGAATAAATGATTAAAACAAGACTAAACACACACACTAAACACACACACACACACACACACACACACACACAAAATCATGACTTATGGTTATATCGTATTTTATATTTTCATAGAGTTCTAAAGTATAGATCTGATTCTATTTTTCTCTTGCATGAATCTTCAATGTTGTTTTGTGATTAAAGTTCAAAGTTCATAGATTAACATTCAGATTCAGATTCCTTAAATGATTTTTTTGTCTAATCTTTCTAGACTCACATGCTTCCACTTTTCCATGTGAAACTTTCATCCAACAATAGAACGTATTTTGCTGTTTAACATTTCTTCTTTACCTTCATGCAGGAATGCTTTCTTTCCTTTAATAAAACGGAGTTTGATTCAGCTGAGACCTTCAGTGTCCTCCTGACTTAGATATGGCTCTTTCTGTGTTTCCAAAGGCACACAGTTTCTCTAACACAACACTTATTACACCATTATACCAAGTATTAATTTACTCATCTATCTTGTTCAGTACTTGTTTAGCACTTCAGTCGCTTTGAGGGCAGAGGATATATACAATACATCTTTGTGGTGTCAGTATGTCATGCTTAATGTTTGGAACATGATAGGTTTATAACTAATGTTTATGGAATAAAAACAGAACAAAGCTCAGTTCTTAGGCCAGCCTTCTGCTTTTAAACTTGAAAGTGGTATCCGAGATCATATCCAAATCTAGAATTACACATAGGACCCTAGAGACCAGAACTTCAGTGACAGACCAAGACCCAAACTGTAAAAAAGGATGACACTATTGAAACTATAAGGGTTAATGTAGTTATTGCCTTGAGGTAACTTAATTTGATACTAAATTTTCAGAAGGAAAGTGGAATTGATCAAGTAGCAAAGACTTCATAAGGATTTGGATAGCGGACTCTCACTGCCTCCTCTCTTTCTTGTGTTGGCTTCAAAACTGCTTAGGGATTCTTTCACAGTTTTTTTTTTTTAAGTTTATTTATTTATTTTGAGAGAGAGAGAGAAAGAGAAAGAGAGCAGGGGAGGGACAGAGAAAGAGAGGCAGATATATATATATATATATATACACACACATATGAACAAGCCTTGGTTAGATTTTCTTCCCAGTTTGTTGATTTCTTACCTAATTTCTTTTATAACTAATGTTGTAATGATCTTTTCTTTCTTATTTCAATAGATTGTTATTATAATAATCTTAAAAACATTTTGAACTCTAAATTTGCTTTTTGTTGACAATTTTTTTTCTGATACCATCTTTCCTTTCAAAATGCTTACAATTTCTGAGGCAGATAACTTTAAGAGCTATAACAGAGAATGGATGATCTATTGCTACTATATGTGACACTGACATAGGGAAAGATCGATTATCCAGAATATTTTGGAAGAACTTCAGCACAAAGCAACAACTTTACCTAGGCTAAATAAATTTAGTTTATTTGGATTCATTGAGTTAAAAACTCATAAATTGAGAGACATAGCAATAACTTAAGAATAGTTACTACCTAGATCTAAGTAGTCCATAGGTTTATATGCTCTCTGGAATTTTAAATCATTTGCATGGTTTATTCAATAATGGTGTTGGAAAATCAGTTATCGCCATACTTTGAGAGTTTTATATTCTTTCTCTTCTAAACTGATATCTTAACTGCACATAGTTTAGATGAATAATTCACACTCTCCAAATTTAGGTGCAGGCTTTCTAATTGTACAGAGTATTTTAAGCAAGAAACAAAGAAAAGACTTAAAATAAGATCATTTGTATCTACCTGACACAATATATATTGAAAGTGTAGAGAGAAAGTTTATTTTTATAATTAATTTATTTGTTGAGAGAGAGAGAGAGAGAGAGAGCATGATACGGTGAGGAGCAGAGAGACAGGGAGACAGTAAATCCCAAGCAGAATCCGCACTGTCAGCGCAGGGCACCGCATTGGGCTCAAACTCACAAACCCCGAGAGCATGACCTGAGCTGAAACCAAGTCGAATGCTTAACTGACTGAGCCACCCAGGTGCCCTAACAAAAAGTTTTTACTAAACATGTTGAGGCCCCTCTGTTGATTCTTTCTTAAGCCGAATTTTCTGAAAACCTTACAAAGAAGTGAGAAGTCACACAAAATTACAAAGAAAATGAGTTGCAGAAATTGGTACAGAGATATTGCTTTAACTTTGACAGCTTTTTAAATGTATTTCTTATAATCAAAAGTTGTCAGCAGAATTTATTTTTTTAAGTGTTTTATTTATTTTTAGGAAAGAGAGAGAGACACAGCGTGAGCAGGGGAGGGTCAGAGAGAGAGGGAGGCACAGACTGAAACGGGCTCCAGGCTCTGAGCTGGTAGTCAGCACAGAGCCCGACGCGGGGCTCGAACCCACGAACCGTGAGATCATGACCTAAGCGAAAGTCTGACGCTTAACCGACTAAGCCACCCAAGCACCCCTGTTGTCAGCAGAATTTAGCCGGCCAAGAGCCTATTTTAGAATTATGTTTGTTTTTAAAATAACAATATTATTGTTGATGTTATTGCTGTATGGTAACATTTGTTTCAGAGAAGCTTAGAGAGTCACGCAGACTTATATGTTTAGACTGAATAATCGAAGAAATGACAGTAGCTCTTTTTTGATGATAAACTATCAGGTCTGCACAGATAAACAACCTGTGCAGAATTACAAAGCCAGGGAATGAGCTTTACAATCCTCAGTTTAGGTTCTGCAATTTATACGATATTCATTTTTCTATGATACAGACATTTATGTAATGAAGGATGTGTTCCTATGCCTTTGAATGGGCACGATTCTGTCCACTTCATTGGAAACTGTCTTATTGAGAGATCCAAAACCCCATTAATAGTCTGTAAGTCATATTTATTTGGCAGTTTTGACAGATTTGTGTCTTAAAATCACGTCACATCGAAGCCATTTCAAGATCTGTAGTTCAAAAACTTAACGGATACAGCATTCAAGTCTAATTTAAACTGACAAGACAAAGACAATGCAAGTTAAAGTCGTCATTCCCAGGCACTCTTGGGCAAATTCTAGAAAATTTTTGAGTTCTGTGGAAGGGTTCCTGAAAAGCTAACCATAATAGGACTTTTTGTTTATAGGAATTGCTTTTTCTTATTGGTTTTCCCCTCAAAATATCCAAACATTTCATACCTTTGAGTTTTCCAGATGTTATCTCTCATCAAGTCTTCAGCTATACGGAAAGATTAAGCATCTGTAATGCACATATTTAAATAACAGACATTCCTAAAGGACCTTATTACAAAAGAACACATTTCTTTCCTTTCAATATCCTTTCTTTATATTCCTTAAACATCAGTTTGAATCCCCTATAGTGGATCTACTTACTTATCAATGATTAGCATCATTCAAAGCATTTTAAATGGAATCAAATTAGATATCACATTTGTCTTGGCAACAGTGTTCACAAATGTCAAGGTCACTTTAATTCTTCTCCCTTTTGATTACATGATATTTAGTAACAGCTATGAACAGCTAGGCAACAAAAGCATCAACAGGAAGACAGAGAACTGTATGCGACTTCACAACAAGCTCCATTACCTATTAATTCTATGTCAGCAAAGTTACATATATCAAATTAACATTGTATTAAAGAATACAGCTATTTAAACTTTCCTATCAAGACATTTATATAAAAAAAATCTCTGTATTTGGTGTCTCATTATTCAACACCTGAACTCACTCACATTTGTTTGGAGGGTTAATTGTTCTTCATGATGATAGCCCTGAGGAATTATTCTGAGGTGTCTGTCTGCTAAATCACAGAAGAGTTGTATTGGAGGGGGAAGGGCGCAGTGTTAGTAAGAAAGATAGTTCATTTTTTTCTGCTTCTTTGAAAACTTAAATAATATATATAACATATATAGGGTAATTCTCAGTAGGAATAAGTGATGAACCAATCTTTCTTTTAAAAAATTTAATTGAATCATTTTTAATATTTGTTTATTTTTTGAGAGAGAGGGGTATGCGCTGGGAGGGACAGAAAGAGAGGAAGACACAGAATCCAAAGCAGGCTCCAGGCTCTGAGCTGTCAGCACAGATCCTGACGTGGGGCCTACAACCCACAAACCAGGAGATTATGACCTGAGCCAAAGTTCCCATAACCAACTGACTGAGCCACCCAGGCATCCCTGAACCAAATCTTTTAAATCAAAAAAGAATGTGTTAGGTTTCTTTCTGAATTGTTTATATGGAAAAAAATATGAAAAATGTCTACCAGTATTATTAGGAAACTTTTTTTAAGTTTATTTGTTGATTTTGGGAGAGCTTGCACGTGCATGAGCAGGGGAGGGGCAGAACAAGAAGGTGAGAGAGAAAATCTCAGGCAAGTCCACTCTGTCAGCATGGAGCCTGACTTGGAGCTCAATGGGGCTCCCCCCAAACCATGATATTATGACCTGAGCCAAAATCCAAAGTCGGAGGCTAAACTGACTGAGCCACCCTGGTGCCCCAGGACACTATTTATAAGCTTGGTATGTCTAAGAAAGGGGAGATGACACATAATATTTATTGAGTTCCTCCTCCTTAAGTGTGCAGGGCTGTGATATAGGCTTTGCAGGTTGTGTAAAGTGGCTCCTGTCGTGAGGTGGAAGTAGGGGGTCTAAATCTCCTCTCTCAGTTCCGTAAACCAGGAGACCTGGTGAGGCATGGGAGCCTTTTCACAAATTAGTCTACCCAGAGCAAATGTTTATTTAAGTTGCTTCTAAGACACCTCTTATACTAGAAGAGACCCTGGCATTATACACTGCCTTTTACATAGGTCACATCATTTGGAGGATCAAATAGTAACTACATAAAGAGCTTTATTATCTCTATCATTTGGGTGGGACACAAATATAGCCTGAGCAAATTGCCAGGAGTTGTACAGAGAGTAAATGATGAAGATATGATTCAATTCTAGTCCTGTAAAATTTGCTTTCTACTATAGTATGATAATGTAAATAGCTCCAGGAAAATAATGAGAAAGATAAATAGTTAAAATTTAGCAAAATAAATGTAAGAAATAATGTGAAAAATACGTGTGTTGCTAAGAAAATGGACAATTAATTTTAAAGCATGTATTTTTAATATGTAATTTTCTGCCTCAGCCTATGTGTATCCTGTGGGTATATTTTAGCACCTTAGTCTGAAAAAAATTAATTCTTTAATATATTTGTACTCTCCATTTATTTCCCACAAATGTTATTTTAATCAGCATTTACAACTTATAAAGTTATTTTATTTTAAGTTAAATTAATACATAGAAGTTTGGTAAAGGTGCCTATAAATTAAATGTGTTATAATTGCATTAATACATTTATTATTATCATTTTATAGGTTGTAGTTGAGAATATGTAAAGATCCTTTTAAGAGGTCTATTTGTGAGTATCTCATCTTCAGGATTGAGATGAAATGACTATGTATCAGACTTTGGGAATTTTCCTCTGAAAATATTTAATTCTCCTTGGAAGAAGTTGCCTTTGCAATTTTTATATCATAAGAGTGAAGAGTGACTATTTTTTGTCTAAAATGTGTCATAAAATATTTTTTATACTAAGCAGAATATTCTTATGCTTTATTGGTTCAGTATATTTTCTTGAGTTAGTTCATACAGCTTAGCTAATGATTATTAAAAGCTACATTTCTGTGCATGAGTAAGGGAAGAGAGAGAAATCTACTTCTCATGAAATTTGTTGCAGGTAAGGCAGTTAGAACTTGCTTACTGTTTTCTTTATGTAAAAATGGGGCTACTGAACTTGACTTTACAGCTTCAGGAATTGATCTCAAGACCCAACCTTGTTCGCTGGTCTCTCTGAATAAGAAAAGTGTAGATAAGGTAGAGGAATTCATAGAGGAGATACTAATTCCTTATTGGCTTGAAGCTTCATTTGTCACCAAAGTCTGTAATTTAGATCTACAAGAAGCTTCTACCCAGAGGCTGGAGGTGTGTGTGTGTGGGGGGGACGCCATGCTGTCCTTTTCTTGATGTGCCCAGTAAAAGGACTTTTTTTTTTAGAGCATTTGGTAATAAAGAATGGTTAATTGAGCCCAATTATGCTTAGATGGGAAGACCTGAAATAAGATCTCTGTAAGCCACTGAAATTTGTCCACAGTCATTACTGGGCAACACCCACACAGTATAATAAAATGTTAGGCCACTGGAGTCATTCAATGGAAACAATATACTAAGCGTGAGATGACAATTATTTTGATTTATAGACTATACAAAATTGAAGCTATGTTTTAATTCTTTTGACATGTAGTTCAGTAGTTCTTTAATTTTAATTCTCTGTTAAGAAACTCCCAGGTGAGTTTCCTCCTGTATATTCAAGTCCTTCATTTTCACTAATGTCCTTCCTTCTGCCAATGAGCATGCTCAAAATATCTTCTGAAGAAGAGCAAAACCAAGCAAAGACCAACAGACCTTCCTATAACTGGTCTTCTTCTTCAAGACTTTGCCTCAAATTTTTCTTTCATAGTATGGGGAATTGTGTGAAGAACAGCTATCCTTTCTTTCCTCTACCAGTGATTCCTCAACTCGTTAGAATTCGCTTCTGAGGTCAATGCTCCCATGAAAGAATTCTCATTCTGGTCTTAAATTACTTTTCATTATCCAAGTCCAAACACCAATTTTAAGTTCTTTTTGATTTCCCTCTGACCTTTGTAACTTTTAATCATATTCTACTTGTCAAATCTTTTTTTTTACAGGTTATTAACCTCATTAAGTAATTCTTTTTTTTTTTTATAATTTTTTTTAGTGTTTTATTTATTTCTAGGAGAGAGAGAGAGAGGGACAGCATGAGCAGGGGAGGGTCAGAGAGAGGGAGTCACAGACTGAAACAGGCTCCAGGCTCTGAGCTGGCAGTCAGCACAGAGCCCGACGCGGGGCTCGAACCCACTAACCGTGAGATCATGACCTAAGCGAAAGTCTGACGCTTAACCGACTAAGCCACCCAGGCACCCCATCATTAAGTAATTCTTAACAAAATATATCCACAAAGTCTGTTTTACCTTGGAAATATATCTGGAACATGTTTTCTTTTTCCATTCTGATGGCTTTAAACTCGGCCGCCTTTTTCTCTTGTTTATTTCATTGGAATATATTTTTATTTAGTTATTTCTCCCCAAACTCCTTTCTTTGCATTAATCAAACTTCATGAAATTTAAAAATAAAGACTAATTATGTCATGACCGTGCTTAAAACATCCCTGGGATACCTGTGGTGAACTGAGAAGGACACAGTGATTATTATGGCATCTAACGTCATTCTCAAATTAGATCAAATTCATTAACCATCAGTTACTCTCTAAGCAACATGCTCTTGCTTTCCATAACCATGGTCTACTCTCCAGATGTTCAGGCTTTGCCAAACTTCACCCCAGACCTACTACAGTCTTTTCAAACCCTGTGCTTTTTACATTTTTCCTTCCTTGGGAAGTCTTTTTCCCACTTCCTTGGCTGAAGAGGTAAATCTGAGGTGTCCAGGTGGCTCAGTCAGTTGAAGGTCTAACTCTTGATTTTGGCTCAGGTCATGACCTCAGGGTCATGAGATTGAGCCCCATTTTGAGTCCCTCATGAGGCTCGATGCTGAGCGTGGAGTCTTCTTGGTATATTCTCTCTCTCTCTCTCTCTCTATCTATCTCTCTCTCCCTCCCTCTCCCTCCCTCTGCCCCCTTCCCCTCTAGTGCACACTACACTCTCTCTCTAAAACAAAGAAAATAAAATAACATAAAATAATAAAAAAGAAATAAAAAAGAAAAATAAAGAGGTAAATCCATGATCATTCCATTGGATCCAGTTTATTTTAGTTCAACAGAAGTGTTATTGGGTGCTCTCTGTATGCATAAGACTGAGAGCATAAAGAATAAGTTATTTTCTCTGCTGTGAAAGAGCTTACAGTCTACCAGGAGTGGGGCTAGGGAGGATGTGAGACACTGACAAATTGGTGAGGTAGTATGGGAATCCAGAAAGAGGGCAGAAACTGCTCCTGAACACAGTCTCCATATTGATGATTTTTCAGATCTTTACATATTAAAAATGGATACATAAAGGGTGAAATCTATTTCCATTGCTTCCTTAGTAGCTTTGAGATATGATTCTTCTAACACAACTAGCTATACAGAAGAGAGTCATATAAGACTTTCTAAAGGGCTAAGTTGAGGTCAATATCTCCTCCTAAGTGACGACTTTATATATCCTCTGGGAAGAATTAATCTTTTCTGTCCCTCCATTCCCATAGGATTCTGTTTATATCTCTCATGTTTGTTCGTCTGTCATGGATGTTACATATTGTAGGTATTCAATAAGAGTTTGTTGAATGCGTGGATTTAATATATTATAATGGTTTGTAATTTATCTGCTTACTTGTAAAAGTTTAAATAGAACTGCATATAAATACTATATTGGATTAGAGACTTTGCAGCAAACTATCTAGGTGACTATAGACATGTGACACAACCTCTTAAGCTTTTTTGTCATCCATAAATTGAAGATATTAGACAAAAAGATGTTAAAGATTTTTACAGGTATGAAATTATTTTTTCTATTAACTTGTATTAGCTAAAAGATCAATTGGAATATATTTATTTGATATATTTAAGAAAACATCTTTTTAAAAAAATGTTTTAATGTTTATTTATTTTTGAGAGACAGAGCATGAACAGGGTAAGGGGAGAGAGAGAAGGAGACACTGAAGCAGACTCCAGGCTGTGCTGTGAGCTCAGAGCCCTACATGGGCTCGAACCCAAGGACCCAAGATCATGACCTGAGCCGAAGTCTGACACTTAACTGACTGAGCCACCCAAGGCATCCCAACAACAATATTTTTTAAACCACACCCTGTTATTTTTGAAAATTTTTATCTATTTGCAATTAACTAGTAAAAACAGAAATACACAGACAATTCCAGGTTCAAAATATATAGGATTTATTAAAATTAATGTTTTAATTTTATTTATTAAATGATGAATGATTACTTAAGGAGAAAGAACACATGGCTTAAACTCAGGTGCATGTAATGTAACTATATCATTTTAATAGTAATAATAAAGTGTTATTAATTTTAGTAAAAGTAATTGAAATGAAGTGAGTTATTTGATTTGGTTATTATCCAAATCTTTCATTTTTAAATGCAAATGAACTGTTTCAACTGAGTAGCAATTATAGCCCAAAGGCTTAAATTATCTAAGAAACTTTAATTTATTCATAGGTTGTAACATACATATAATCCAAATTTATCAGTTATTTTGCTCTATTAAAAAAAGTTTACTCTTCCTTCCAATGGTGTGAGGAGTACATTATAGTTGAAGCATTGATTTTATAGGAAAATAATTAATCTTAACTGTATTAAAATTTATATAACAACAAAATTTGTAGCAGAACTTAATGATGCAGAGAAGAAATTTTAGTGTGACACTTTATACATTGGCTAACCATTGAAAATAATGCAATGTTGAAGAAATAAAAAAATAATAAGGAAAGCTGAAATGGAAATATTACTATCATGAAGTTACATCTTCCTTAATTACATTTATATTTCTATAAATGAATAATGTTTTACCTTTAATAGACAGATATTTGCTATTAAGTGTTTCAAGACAAAATTTTGATATATTTCTCATTTTTCTTTGTCAGTGCAAGTGGCATTACAGGAAATTGAAACATGAATGCAATTTTTATTTAAGAAAGTTAAGGAAAGCCTGATCATGTCAAATGCTTGTATGCACATTTAAAAAATTAAAATTTTACAGAAAACTAATAATTGGTAATATAAATATTTATCATTATAATTTTATAAAACTATAAATATTTAAAACCACATGTTCATAAATTTAAAAAATGTTGTTAGAATTAGATCAAACTGAAACTTCACCTGAGGCACCCCATGTGTTGAATTATTACATTCTCACTGCTGTTGGGGTCTTTTGAAAAAAATCAATGAATGGTTGTTGACTCTTACTGTTTGAGTCCAACTAGGGATTCATTGAATTCCTATGGTTCAATCTTTTGTTACCATTAAAGTTATTTTTCAAAGACCAATAATTATATTTAATATTGTATTGCTTTTTTTGTCATCTCAGTGTTAGTTTCCATGAAAATCAAACTAATAAATAAGGATTATTAGATGCTCAAATAATAAAGAGTTTCATAATATTGGTTTCTCTTTTCCATCTATCTACTTGTCTATGTTATTTGGGCCAATACACTCACAGTTTTATAAATTTTATGTAATTTTTATAGTATTTGTTGATGCTACACCACATACCATGTATATTCAGTGAACTGTATACACAACCCAAATAACATACACAAAACATTTTCACCTAGAGTAAATTTGTAAAGTGGCATATTTTAATGGAGAGTTAAGTTCACAGCATTCAAACATGAAACTTCAAAATAAAAATTTAAAAAAAGGAACATTTTCTTGTCAGTCATATTCAAAATTAAAAGGCAGTATATCATGTCACAAGGAATAAACTTGGAAATGATTTTTTTGAGCAAAATTTCTTTTGTCATTCCAAAGTCTACTTTTCAAAGCATACATCGTGTTGAAAAAAATTGCCATTGCTGCTAATGGTAGAGCAAAAATTCAATGGGAAGACATTTTAAAGTATTTCCTAATAACAGCAATAATAAAAATTCAAAAATATCATTTCTGTATCATTTCTATAATACATATGACTTAGAGAAAAATTTATTCAGTGTTCCTGATACAATTACATGGAATACTTAATAAACTTCTTTTTAGATGTTTATTTATTTATTTTGAAATGGAGGGGGACAGAGAGGAGAGAGAGAGGGAATACCAAGCAGACTCCACACTGTCAGCGCAGAGCACAATGCAGGGCTTGACTTAATCCAAAATCAAGAGTGGGATGCTCAATCCACTGAGCCACCCAGGTGCCCCTTAAAATACTAAATTCTAAATAATTCTAAATGATTCTAAATAATTCTAAATGATTCTAAATAATTGTTCAGCAGAATTTAGTGTCTACAGCTATTTCCCTCTGGAAGTGAAAAGTTATAATTATTTCAAGACAAATTGGGACATCTTATTAAAATAGTAATATCTGTAACATGAAGCTGCATCATGAAATATAAAAGATATTATGGGGAGGTAATATTGTCCATCCAATATTTGGATTTTTTGGCTTTGGAATCTTTTAGAATTCAAAATGAGATTGCATCTTATAGCACTTTAGAGTAGTATAATAATGGAATAAAGGAATAAAGAGTTAATGAAAGGTATTTTGTAATAGAATTTAATAGAGATTAAACAACATATGTATCAATTTTGCTTCTTAGTATTTTTCTATCTGGAGAACAGTCTAGTTTTAGAAACAATAAAATTTCAAACAGGATAAAAAAGTTTTTTAATTGTATTCCCATTTTATGCATTTATAGTTTAAAAATCATTTTTGTAACACCAAGAAAGTGAAAATTATTTAAGCTCTTGTTGTAAAGTTTGAACATTCATCTAAATCATCATGAATCATTTGTTGGGGAAAAATAATAATTGATTGTGATAATTACCACATTGTCAAGCTAAGGAAGTACAGGCATACTTGATGGGTCTTGCCTCTGCATTTTATTTTCTCATCTGCTTCTCACCTGCCTAAACATGTTCATCATAAGCTGTGAAAGGATTTATCCTGTCTCTGGTTCATATGCATGTTCTGCTGCCAAAATGAATAATAAGAAATTTAAAGATATGAACTATTTTATTGAATTTACCACCAGCATTTTCAATGATTTTGTGGGTTTTTTTGTAAGTCTATTTATTTTGAGAGAGAGAGAGAGAGAGCACAAGCAGGGGAGGGGCAGGGGAAAAAGGATAGAGAAAATCCCAAGACAGCTGTGTCAGCAAAGAGCCCAATGTGGGGCTCAAACTCATGAACCATGAGATCATGACCTAAGCTGAAACTCAGAGTCAGATGCTTGGCTGACTGAGCCAGCCATGTGCTCTAATGACTGAATGAAGCGTTTCAGGTGATTTAGTTCATGAAACGACGGCCCACCGCCTATTCAGCTCTGATCCCACTTTTGTAGACCAGTACCCCAGTATTCATCAGCTACTCCATTCTGAGTCTGACACCGTGTCTTTCCTTTCACATCTCTTTCCTACTCTTTGTTCCCACCCTCCAAACACCTATCCTAACTCTTTCTTCTGCCTACAACACCCTGGGCTATGATGCTCTTCTCTTCTTTCACCTGGTGCCATGAAACCCACATCCATGTTTACTATGAAGTATTAATTCAGTGCTATGGGCTGAATGGTGCTTCTCCTTCACTTCCTATATTCAAATATTGATGTTCCTAACTTCCAGTGTGACTGCATTGGGAGAAAGAGCCTTCATGGAGGTAATTAAAGTTTAAAAAAAAAGCCATAAGGATGGAGCCTTACTGATCCAATAGGACTGGTGTCCTTGTAAGAGGAGGAAGACAAACAAGGAATTAGGACACATAGAAGAAAGGCCATGTGAAGATGTGGAAGGAAGGAAGTCATTTGCAAGCCAGGAAGGCGGGGTGTACCAGAAAGCAGTCCTGCTGGCACCTTGCTCTTGGACTTCCGGCCCGCAGGACTGTGAGAAAATGAATGTCTGTTGTTTTGTAAGTCACCTAGCCTGTGAAACTCTGTTATGACAGTTTGAGCAGACCAGCACATCCAGATTCCTGTCATTCCTCCACCTCCTAGTCTAAGTGAAACCTAACTTTTCCGAGATTGCTTTCAATCAAGGGCATCTCCTTTTGCCATTTCTTGAAAAGAGGTACTTTTTCATTTTCCTCTCTGCTGCCATGTCCATACCACTGTTCTGAAGCTTTCCCCACTGAAAGTAGTTTGTGTCAGTAGTCTGTGCTATTAGATCATTTCCTATGGAAATGACCCACAGGGGCACTTGGGTGGCTCAGTAGGTTAAGCATCAACTCTTGATTTTGGCTCAGGTCATGATCTCATGGCTGTGAGATCCAACCCCATGTCAGGCTCTGTTCTGGGCCTGGAGACTGCTTGGGATTCTCTCTCCCTCTCCTTCTGAGCCTTTCCTTCCCACTTGCATGTTTTCCTTTTCCCTTTCCTTCAAAAAGAGAAAAGAAAAGAAAGAAGGAAATCATTCACAGAATTTCTGAGTCTCCTTCAATCACTTTTGTTCGCATTAGACTTTGTCACCTACTCTTCTTTTCGATGCTTTTCTCTCTGTCAATATCCACACAAACTTACAATTCTTGAATTTGCTCATTTGTTCAATCCTTTCTTCCCACTTTACCACATGTCACAAAGGTCATGGACTTCTTTTACGTAAAGGCTCTGAATTCTCGGTAAAGAAAGACTGGTGGCTTAAAAATACTTACCTGTTTCTTGATAGTCCTCCTGTCAAGAGGTGGAGTTTAACTTCCCACTTTTGAATGTGGGCTGGCCTTAGTGATTCGTTTCTAACAAATAGAATATTAAGAAAATGATAGTACCTAAACTTCTGAAACTAAGTCAAAAGGGCATGGCGTTTCCTCCTTGTTCTCTCACTTTCTTGAATCCCTCACTCTGGGAAAGGCAGCTGACATGTTATGCTGTGAAGACACTCACAGAGCCCAATGAGAGGCTCATATGGTAAGAGTCTGAGGCCTTCTCTCAACAGACACTAAAGAATTGAGGTCTCCTGGGGCGCCTGGGTGACTTAGGCGGTTAAGCGTCCGACTTTCGCTTAGGTCATGATCTCACGGTTCATGGGTTCGAGCCCCGTTGGGCTCTGTGCTGACTGCCAGCTCAGAGCCTGGAGCCTGTTTCAGTCTGTGACTCCCTCTCTGACCCTCCCTGCTCACGCTGTCTCTCTCTCTCTCTCTCTCTCCTAGAAATAAATAAAATATTAAAAAAAAAAAAAAGAATTGAGGTCTCCTACCAATAGCCTGTGAGTGAGCTACCTTGAATACAGATCTGCCAGTCCCAGTTCAACATTCAGATGACCATAGCTGCTGGCCAGAATCTGAACTGAAATCTTATGAAAGGCCCTGAGCCAGGCCTACCCAGATCTAACCTGCCCAGTATGAAATTGGAATAATAAGAATTTATTGTTTTAGTTTGCTACATTTTGAGGTAGTGCTTACACAGCCATAGGTAACTACAGCAATGTCCAGAAGCATGGGGACAAGAAAATTAATTAAAAGACTATGGCAATTTCTCAAGAAGATGATTGCTACTTGGCCTGTGCTGAGTCAGTGAATTAGACACTAAAGTGAGGAGGAAGAGGGAGTCACCGAGATATCCTCTCTGTTTTGACTTGAGTAACAAACAGTGTTGTATTTACTGAGGTAAAGAAGTTGAGGGGAAGAACAGATTTGAAAGGAAAGAAATAAAAAACAATAGGTAAACTTATTTGACATCATGTCCTGTTACAAGTATAAGGAAACTATTGATCAAGAAAGCAGTCTAGGAGCTCAGGGAAGTTAGGGCTAAAGATGTAAATTTGGAATCATAAGCAAATGCATGTAGGTTTTTAATAATTGGACTATATCAGCTCAACTAGAAATAGAAAGGAGTCTGAAGCCAAGTTCTATGCCACTCCAACATTTGGAAGAAAGGTGGAAGAAAAGACATAGCAAAGAAAACTGAAAAGCATTGTCCAGAGAAACAGGAAGAAAATAAGAACATGGTATCCTAGAAGTGGTTTAGTGAGAGTGTTTCAAAGGGACACAGCCTTTAGCAGCCTTCAAGGTTTCCTGCTTTTTGAGACCATGAGCATAAAAATATCTACTGGAATTGGTAACAGGTTTGCAAATGATGCAAATGATGAAAAGACCTAGCTGCTCTTTTCAGAGAAATATGAATGGAAGAATGACCACCATGGGTTGATGGCTGACTTTGAAGCATTTTGTTTCCTTTTTATTGAGTGGACTATATTTTACTTTTATTTGAGGCATTTATTTTCCTAGAGAAATATAGAATACATGTTCCTTGTACACAAGAATTTGGTTTGGTTTCTCTAGAATTTCACAGCAGAGGGCCTTCTAACTTAATAGATGGACAAGAAATATTTATTGCATTGAATTATAGACTCTTGAACAACCTATAAAAAAATGCAGAACAGAGAAGAAACCAAACTCTAGGGCATTTTTCAAAAATTCCATGAAGGATAATAACCATTTGAAAAGTTCTTTGAAGTAAGGGGGTTCCTTTTCCAATCCTAGTTCTTTAAAATTTTACCCTACCTGAAAGAATTTTCATATTTGTGAAATCAAAATCAAGGCATATTAGATGTGCAAAAACTCTTAAATGTTGTTAGGTGGCTGATTTGCTTAGTATTCCTAAAATTTCTACCTTATTCAAACAAACAAATAAATAAAACCCAAAATGGCAAAGTAGAAGAAAATAAATCAAAGCTTAAAAATCTAGCTGTTGTCAAATTTTTGAAATTTTAAAAAGAAGAAATACAATGATAAAAAAAATTGAACATGCATGAAGCTCTAAAGCACAGTTTAGTTATTTTTTTCCCAACTCACTAAGAACTTTCAGAACATATTTTAAAAGACATGTCTTACCTTTACAAATGGAACCCTTCAGGCTGTGGGTGTCATTTTAGAGACTGTTTTCCTGACTGCATTTTTAAGATTCTGCAGGTGGAAAAGGGACACATTAGGTTTCCTTCTAAGTCAGCACTGTGCACGCTCAAGAGAATATTAAATGTAGTATTTTCTAGCTCTATTAAATATACAGAAGCTTTCCTTCTGTTGTCTCTGTATCAAGGGCAAGTGCTGTAAACCTTGCTCTGAGAGCTCTGAAGTAAGCTAAATAATCTATGAAAACAACCATTTTTTTCTTTGGCTAGAAAACAGAATTCAAAAAAGCATATAAAGGAGGAGAAAGGACTCAGCTCACACTTGTCCATTCATGCAAATTTCAGAATCTTTTTTTAGATACTTTAGGCCCAGAACGTATAGTTAACTGTCCAAACAGTGAACACGAAATTGCTTTCTAGCCTTATCTTATCTTAGCCTATGTAGAATCAGCATTTGGTTATTATACTATTTATCTTATAAGGACCTTGAAAAAGTATGATATATAAATATCAGGAATAAAGCTCAGAAATTTTATTTTCCCAGCTTTATTGGTTTTGAACTATTGATGACCAAAGTTAAGCATTCATGTATGCATATTTGCATATATATGTATACATAACACTATTTATAGAAATATTGTTATATTTACTTTCTTAATATTTCTGCTCAATAGAGTTGAAGAATCTTGTTAAAAAAGATGAAATCAGAGAACAATATATGCTACAAAGCAGAGAGCTTTGACCTTAGTCTCTATGTCTCCATTTGCTTTTCTATAAAATAGGATAATAGAATCTACTATGCAAAATTTTTGCAGGATTAAAATTTTCAGGACAGATGTGCTTGCTGAATATTACTTATTGGTATTATTATTGCTGTTATTTTTAGATTTTTGGATTTTATTTTTATTATTTTTAGTTGCTACTTTTTGAATGGCAAAGGCAGTATTGCCCCTGTCATCTTAAAGCTGTTGCTAATTTTTATTATCACTTATTAATCCCTTAGAACTGTTATCAGTGGCATGGTCACTGCCTCCTAGGACAACAGATGCTGAGTTAGATTTTGAAAGTAGAGGTAGTATCAAACCATACAAAGCAGTCATATAGTCACCATAGATTGCTCATTGGCTGTGGATTAAAAATGTCTACAGTTTAGACAGTTTTGATAATAGTATTCAGGAACATTTGGTACTAGTTTGGTTGCTAAATTCTCATCTTCACAATTTTGAAACTATGGTTTGGTGCTGTATTAGCTGAGTAACTTTTTATATTTTGTAAAATTAGCCCATTTTGCTTATTCTTAAAATTTTTAATATATATTTATTTTTGAGAGAGACAGAAACAGAATGTGAGGAGGGAAGGAGCAGAGAGAGAGGGAGACACAGAGTCAGAAGCAGGCTCCAGGCTCTGAGCCTGATGCGGGGCTCAAATTCACGAAAACACGAGATCATGACCTGAACCAAAGTCAGAGGGTTAACCGACCGAACCACCCTGGTGCCCTCCATTTTTGCTTGTTCTTAAAACAGAACTAATTTTTTTTTAATATGTAATGATCTCTGTGAACAGAACTGACCTAAGCCCTTGAGAATGCAGTAATGTGTGTGCGTGTATGTTCGTGTGCATGTATATGTGTGGATGTGTGTTTACTTGCCACTTATACTTCTCAGCACCCCCTAGTTTTTTAATCCCTTGAAATCTGGGTTCTTTCCTATTTCTTTACTGAAAGCGCTTCATCAGTGGAAACTAATGTTGCCCTAATTATCTCATCCAAAAGGCCTTTCTCCATTTTTATCTTCTTTGAACTCTGCAGAAATTGACATTGTTAATCCTTCTTGCTTAAAGCCTTGCTTTCTTTTTTATCTCTGACATTGCCCTGCTCTTGTCACTCAGACTGACAGTCTGTTAGCTTATTAGTCTTAGTTTATACTTTTCTTTCTTTTCTATTTGTTGTTTTCACAGGCCTTCTTAAAAATCCATTTGGAGGTTATGGTTGGGTATAAATGAGTGAAACAAAATTGAGTTAAACCTTATTTTTGGTGCAGCTATAGTCTTTATTATTTCTTGTCAATATTTATTAAGCACTAACTTAATGTCATTGACACAAAGTGCAAATAAAAATTCCTGCTTATGGGGGCACCTGGGTGACTCAGTCAGTTAAGCATCGGACTTTGGTTCAGGTCATGATCTCACGGGTTCATGGGATCAAACCTTATGATGGGCTCTGTGCTGACAGCCCAGAGCCTGGAGCCTGATTTGGATTCTGGGTCTACCTCTCTGCCCCTTCCCTGCTCATGCTCTGTCTCTCTCTGTTTTTAAAAAATAAACATTGAATTTTTTCTTAAATTGTGCTTGTGTCACAAGATTGTGTTTTACGAAAGAAGCAGAAAATAAAATATTGCAGGTAAGTGCTATAGTAGAGATATGTACAAGAAACTAACAAGAAAGTGCTTAATTTGCCTCAGATTTCAGGAATTTGAAAGACCAAGGGATTTCTGAGTCAAGTCTTAAATCCTAAGTAGTTCTTTGCAAGCCATTCAAAGGAAAACGGCATATTGGGCAAGGGAACCCCATGTACAAAGGCGTGAGGATTGGAACTCTGGTACATTAGACAGTATGGTGATACTCACAGTAGAAAGGTATGTAAAGTGCACATAAACAAATTTCTTGAGTGATGTATCAAGAACATTGTGTATCCTATAATGGGAATCATTGAACTATTTTAAGCAGATGAGTGACATAATCATATTTGTTCCCTTGAAGGAGTGCTTATTCCTAGTAATCCAGGAACATCCAATTACAGGCAAATTAAAAACTAAGCCATTAGCACTGGGAATGTAGAGAAGGGAGAAAAATACTAGAGATATTTGAAGTCTGAGAATCTACAGGATTCAGTAATATGAGAGATGAAGGTGCTGGGGAAGAAATAAAAGAAATCTAGGTACTAAGCTGGTTAAGTGGAAAATGGTGGTTCAGAATAAAAGAAATATATAACAGAATAGGCAAATTAGATTTCAGTAATATATTGGGCAAGTAGAGTTTGAAGTTCCTTTTAAACTTGCACTAATAAAATGTATGATAGTCCCTGTGACAGGTAACTTTATGTGTCAACTTGATTGATAAACACTTCTGGATGTTTCTAGAAGACATTATAGCATTTGAGTCAGTACCCTGAGTCAAGATCCCCTCCCCAGTTGGGTGAGCATCATCCAAGCCCTTGAGGGTCCAAACAGAACAAAAAGGCAGAGGGAGGTGAATTATCTCTCTCTGCTTCAGTGGGGATATTCATCTTCTCCTGACTTTAAAAGTTGGAATTCGGGGCGCCTGGGTGGCTCAGTCGGTTGAGCGTCCGACTTTCGCTTGGGTCACGATCTCGCGGTTCGTGGGTTCGAGCCCCACGTCGGGCTCTGTGCCGACTGCCAGCTCAGAGCCTGGAGCCTGTTTCAGAGTCTGTGGCTCCCTCTCTCTCTGACCCTCCCCTGCTCACGCTGTCTCTCTCTCCTAGAAATAAATAAAAACAGTAAAAAAAAAAGTTGGAGCTCATGGTTCTTGGGTCACCAGACTCAGACTGGGACTCATACCATTGGCTACCCTGGTTCTGAGGTCTTCCAGCTTGGACCAGGACTACCCCACTGGTTCTCCCAAACCTTTGTCTGATAGAGAGCAGATGATACGACTTCTCAGTCTCTGTAATCATGTAAGCTAATTTGTCATAATATCTCTCTTTCGATTACTTATGTATATCCTATTGGTTCTGTTTCTCTGGTGAATCCAGACTAATAGTTATTCTTTCGATTGCCATGGTATCATTTGTTATCTAATTGAGACTGATGAACTTTTTGGATTTGAGAAATTATGATTAATCACACACAGAAAAGGTATAAGCTAGAGACTGAAATTTGAGTTATCACTGATACATTGATGGTATTTAGAATCATGGAAGTAGATGAGGTTACTAAATTTCAAGAGATTCCAGTATTTAAGCAGTAGATGCTGATATGTCTGATTATTCCAGATTTCTATGACTACTGAGAATTACTTAGTTGAGCTCTCACTTCATTCATGACAGTTTTCAAATTATTAACATAAATGCATGTTTTTATTTACTTTATAATCTAGTAAAGGAGCTGATTGTATTGAAGATTGCCTTGGAGACTTTGTGATCTTGTGTGGAGTCACTGGTAGGCCATATTAATATTTATAGAAGGGCTAGCAGATATTTATTTTCCTGGATTAGGATATAATCCAGTGATATGAGCAAACATATATTTAATGAAAAATAATTTTTTAACTAAAGTATAATTAGCATACAGTATCCTGTTAATTTCAGGTGTACATCATAGTGATTCAATATTTTTACACATTATGAAATGATCCCCATAATAAGTCTAGTTGCCATCTGTCACCATATAATGTTATTATAGAACTAATGACTATATCCCCAGTCCTCTACACCTTCATGACTTAGAAAAATAAACTTTTTAAAAGAATAAAATGTCTAAAAGAGGAAAAGTAAAATGAGAAGGGTGGCATTGTTTTACATTTTTGTAGATCTTTTTCATGTCTGACCTAGTAGAAAGTGGCTTGATTCTCCTATCTTCTTGGCACATTCATTCTGTTATGATACCACATCATGTAGCCTCTGGAAAAGTCCACTATAAGCTTGGTAAAACAATGAGAATGAAAAAAGCAAAAAAGCATTTTAATATTATTTCAAACTAATTTTGATTTTATAGACCCAAGAAAAGGCTCTCTGGACTGCTAGAAATTCCAGGCCACACTCTGAGAGTTGTTGATATAGTTAAATTGCTTAGGCAAACATTAAGGTTGACCTTATTGGATGTCCAATTACATAGCCAATCAATTCCTCCCTATTTTAAATATTACTTTTCTGCTTCTTGTAATGAAAATACCAGTTACTCAGGGGCTTTTGTTTTGTGGAGTAGAGGAAATTTGCCCCTGGGAAGAATCTGCATCTATTTGTGAGAGTATCCAAGATCTCCAGGCAGACAAGGAACTGACTCTCTAGTATCTTTTCTTCATGTAGGCATACCTGATGAAGTAGACTAGGGTAGATGGGAGGGTTCCTGACCAAGGTTGGTAGCAAGAAGAACAAATATCCACCAAACAAAATGATCTTGAGGAAAAAGGAATGCACACACATAAACCATGGAAGACTCTCAGCACTTGGCTATTAGTGCATATGGTTATGTTTTAGAAAAGACTACTGAGCAAGCAGGTATGGAAAAAGAATGCTAAGAGACTAAAGCTTGGGATTCCGTGTGTTGTACAGGGGTCTGGACCAGCACAAGTGCTCATGTAGGCTAGACAGATGTGTTGAAAGTGTGTAGAATGTGTTGAAAGAAGCAGACTTATCAGAGTCAACGAATCTTGGCAGGTGTTTTTAAGCCAGTCACATCCCTTCACCTTCAACGAGAATTCTCTTTACCTCCCTCTCTTTCAACTAAGTTAAACAGGATTCTTGCATAATTCAATTTGGAAGATGATTGTTAGCCTCAAGAAAGATATCCTAGGACTTACAGTAGATAAAATTTAAAAATGTGACCTCATAGGTATTCCTAGATCATGATGGGCTAGGTCATATCATTACAAGACAAACTGAATCATTTAAAAATGAATTTAAGACAATATATGTTAAATGTGGAAATTTTGGAGAGAGTTTTGAATAGTTGGAATTTAGGAATTACAATTATTGTTTATGTTATGAGATGACTATATATAATCTGTTATTCTTATGACTAAAAAGTGTAAATTTCTTCAGTCTAATAAAGCAATTACAAAAATTATTTTCATGCAATATATTAATTACAAACACTTTAAATTTCATCATGAGACTTGGAGAAATAAATGATACTATGTGAGGCACCTGGGTGGCTCAGTCAGTTAAGCGTCCAACTTCACCTCAGGTCATGATCTCATAGTTTGTGAGTTCAAGCCCCACATAGGGCTCTGTGCTGACAGCTCATAGCCTGGAGCTTCTTCAGTCTCTCTGTCTGTCTGTCTGTCTCTTCCTCTCTCTCAGCCCTTCACCCACTTGCACTCTGTCTCTCTCTCAAAAATAAACATTAAAAATAAAATACAATGATACTGTGTATCCATATTTGATGACTTTTAATTCTAGTTACTTAACTTTGAACACCATAATTCATTGTGATAATACTAATGTTGTGTATAGGCCGCCCTTGTCTGTATCCTAGAAAATTACACTCAGGTATGAGTGGGTAGGCCAAGTAAAAATTTCAGTGAAATTTCTATTGCATAGGAAAAAAATGTAGAGAGAATGATGTGTATTTATATTGGATAAAGGTATCAAAATATATGGTGGAAGATATTTGTCAGGCATCACATAAGTCTCAATGACCAAAAGTAATATTTGGGTATATTTCTTGATTTGAGAAATCTAAGTCTTATATTGTTTTATATCTATTTTATACCTATCTACATTATATATTGATATCTATAATCTATACTTACATATGTTATACGTACCTATACATATAAACACATTTGATACATGGATATACATATAAAGCATATATGTGTTATAAACACTCACATGATTATATACTGTTACATGTTGGTTTTTCTTCACCTTCTTCACTAATTTTCGAATTTTGTAATCATGTATGTGCATGGCATCCCCCCTGAGGAAAGATCTTAATTTAACATCATAAATCTATTAATAAAGTTTGTGGAACTGCTTTTAAACAGTGAAACCTGATTGAAGAGAAGTTGATTTTTACCAGCCTCAGAAAAGGCTGAAAGTAACCATCAGCTCTGCATGGAACCAGCAGACACAGGGTGTAGTTGTCCCTATGTGGTTGGCCCTGGAGGATATTCTTACTAATGAGAAACTATTTTCTTTCTCTAGAGGCCACAGTTCTGTGAACAACACCACATTCTTGTTAATTATGGCAGAGCTCGTATATGAGACTTGACTACATACATAATTAAGAGCATCTGCTAAATTTAAGGTGCTGGGCAAAAGAAGATAAACGGCAATCTGCCAATGGATAATTTCTGTGGAGTAATAAAATCAGCTTAATGGTCATTGAGAATGAAGATCCAAATTTAATCCACTCTTGGTTATTATTTCCCTTGAATTTTGTTTTAAAATAAAACCTATAGGGGCGCCTGGGTGGCTTAGTCGGTTGAGGGTCCGACTTTCACTTAGGTCATGATCTCCCGGTTCGTGGGTTCAAGCCCCGCATCGGGCTCTGTGCTGACAGCCAGCTCAGAGCCTGGAGCCTGTTTCAGTCTGTGACTCCCTCTGTCTCTGACCCTCCCCTGCTCACGCTGTCTCTCTCTCTCTCTCCTAGAAATAAATAAAAATATTTTAAAAAATAAAATAAAATAAAACATATAATACATGATTAAAATTTTTGTAAAAATCTTAAACTTTAAAGATATTTATAAAATCAGTTACCACTCTCCAGGAGCAACACATTCACATGATGGCACTCTTAGACGTAACTGCTGCTAATAATGTAGTGTTGCTATTTATTTATAAGCATGCATTAGTTGTACATAGAGAAACAAGTTGTATTAGACTCTACATATTGTTGTACCACAGTCATCTTTTTCTTTAATATGTTTCATTGAATATCATTCCATATTAAGTGCCTCATTCTTTGTAATGCTATATACCATTGACTTGTAGACATTTACTTTTTTTTTAATTGACAAATAATGCTTCTGTGAATGTCCTTCCACATACATCCTTGTACTTTTCTATACACATTTTACCAGAGTAGATTTCTAAAAGTGGAAATTTTGCATCAGGAGGTACTTAGAGCTTTGATTCCTCTTGTTGAAAGTCCTTGCTCATGTCTTTATTTAATTATTTAAGAGCAAAAAGAAGAATGTGTATGATAAGAGTGAAGCATTTCTGTTTGGAAAATACATAATGTCCTTAAAATGCAAACTAAAAATAGATATACCTTATGTGGAATTGCAAAAACTGAAATTCCTTGGTACACACACACACACACACACACACACACACACACACACACACACATACACTTGAAACTAAATGCTACAATTTCTTCCATCTTCCTGATTACAGACATGGAACGGGGTGTGTACACAAGGCAAATAAAGCAAACTTTACTCCCATTTAAGCAGATGCAGCTATTTTGGCAGTTTCATTTTAATACAGGTTGGCTTAATTGACTTGGGTTGGAAACTGGCAATAGGAAATCTTTGCAATTTAGCATGATCCTCTGTAGTTACCTAATTTCCAAGGATCTTAATTCCTAAACTACACTAGGAGCTCTGAAATTGGCATTTGCTGCAACATTCTTCAAGTTTTCGCATCTTAACCTGAAATCTGACAGCTCTTCTTAAAGCAGGCAACTGTCTGTTAAAGCTGTCTTCCTTTTAGCTAACCCAGTCCACCAGCAATCCTAACAGCTATTATATCAAAATAAAATCGTATTGTCAGGCATTGATTAAGACTGTTATTCTGGGATCCCTTTTCAGACCATTAGCTCTATGAGAGAAAAGAGATCTTAACCAATTGCTTCCATGAATAGTAACCTCAGTACAACGTACCTAATTTTTTTTGCAGCAGAACTGACAAGGTCAGGCAACCCTGATCATCTGACAACTTTATGAGTATTTACATACAACAGATATTTAAAGTTGATCTCAGATCAAGTATTGCAACCATAATCCCAAGAAATCATTCAGTTTTAGTCCATGGAGTTCCTGCAGGATGCCAGAGCAAGTGAGAAATTATCTCAAGGCAAAGAGTGATGGTTCATCATCTTTCACAAGTGAAAGGAAATGAAGGAGGAAAGAAAACTCCTCCCTCCTAAACTCCTCATCAAATTGATGGCTATTTTCACAGCCTTAATTGATGAAATCCATTGACCTCAATTTCCTGATTCAAGGAGTCCATCTTCAAGGTGATTGTCAAGGTCAAGAAGAGCTTTCAGGCTTGTCTTTGCTGTGGTCCATGAATGGGAATCTCCTTTACGGACTGGAATTTATGGGCCATGGCAAAGTATATATTTTAGGTAACTTGTCTTAAAAAAATCTCCCCATAATGTTAATTTCCAACTATTAAATTATGTCATTGACTTTTGCTTTCAAATAGGGGTAAGTTTAATTTTTCTTCAAGTTCTTTTCCTTTTTTAAGGTTTTATAATACAGATTGAGGTTTCTAATTGTGAATTAATGCGATGAGGTGACTTTTGAGGAGATTCTGGATTGGAGCCAGGGGAATTTTTACATACCAAGTAAACATATTTCAAAAACGCTTTCCTTTACTAATTTCACAAGAACTGAGCACCTATTTCTTGCCATCAGTCAAGCCCTATGATTAGCTGTAGAGATAGATATTAAGTTCTTCTTTTTGAACAATTTGTAGACATGTAGAATCAGTAACAAAAGTATGTGAAAATTGCTACATCAGTGATCCTGGGCTAGGGGAGGACAGAAGAAGGCCACTTAATCAGTCTGGTCCTCATTATGTATGGCACTTTTGAGCTACTTATAGAGTTTGGTTATATTTGTTTTAATACTAACAGGAAAGAGAAAATGTTGAAACAAAAATAGAGCCTGTTTTCCTCTTCTGTCTGTCAGCCTATTATACATACATGGAGATCTAGTTGAATCTTTGCACTGAGGTAGATTGACATAGCATCTTCTCTGTAGAACTGCACTTTGAGGGCTTTCTTTTCATGGTAATTAATTAGAAAACAAAACAAAACAAAAACAGAGTATTGGGCACTCTGTCAAGCTAATCATGGACACTGGGCTTAGGGAGAAAAAGTGGCTAGTTATTGGATGTACAAGCCAATATTGTAGCAGGGTATCTCCCTTCTGAAAGTGCCCAAGATGATACATCAGTTCTGTGAATTAAGTCAACATGACAACACCTTCCAGAAAGCTTTCTAATATTTTAATTATTTAACATCTTTATCTTATTTTCATTTAATGCCTGTAAGAGTTTGTGGTCTTATCACAGGGGAAAAGGAAGAGAGAGATGGCAATGTGATTTTCTTCTTCAACTCCTTGATAAGATTCCATTAACAGAATGAATGGAAGCTACTAAAGGCAATGTTTGGACCTACAGGCCAGTTCAATTTGCTCCTGCTATAAATTTGGCTTTTATTTTTTGCTTCAATATGCATATTTTATTATTTTGTTTCTGTTATTTCCTTCCTCTCACATCATTTTTATACCCACTAGAATGTGGTCTACCTTATTATTTTGTTCACGTATTTATTCTTTCATTAATTCTTTCATCCTTCTATCCAGCCAGCCAGCCATCCTAAATACTAACCACTGTGCCAAAAGCAGGAGCTATAAAAATGAAAACAAAAAAAATGAAATTCTAGTCCTTACAGCAGTTTCCAGTCCGTGGAGAAAAACAAATAAAACCTCTTCCCCACTCCCTGCCATTTCTTTCCTTTTTAATTTCTTTTACTTAATACTATTCAATCTAACCTCGTATTTACCCATTTTGGCTTACCTTAGTGAGTTAGAAAATAAAAGAAAACAAAACAAAACAA
Organism: Proteles cristata cristata; assembly: GCA_017311185.1. Lineage (NCBI taxonomy): Eukaryota > Metazoa > Chordata > Mammalia > Carnivora > Hyaenidae > Proteles > Proteles cristata. The sequence goes on along the minus strand of JAESUZ010004237.1, from coordinate 694,380 downwards.
GACATTTTCTGTATCCAAGTCTCTTAAAATTCAGTTCAACTGAAGTATACAAATTCCTTGATAATGGATTCCAAGTGTTACCTCCAGGTGACTCTAGGTCTTCAAGGCTTCTGGGGTCACCTTTTCACCTGGTAGTCAAATTAAGTTCCCAATAAACTGAGCTTCTATCCTTCATTACATGGAGAGATCATTCTCTCCCAATATCTCTCACAAGGGCTATGTTTCTCCAGATTACCTTTTACTCTTATTTAGCACTCTCCTATGTTTTTGAACCTCACTGTATCTTGCATCCATGGTCGACTGCTCCTCTCTTTTTGTCTTACCATGGCTCAATCACTCGAAGCACCATCAACACCAAGTTCTCTTGTACAACCATCTTTTGTTGAATGCATAGCAGAGCAAGCAGCTTCTTAAAATTTGGTAATCTCTCTCAGTGTCCCAAAGTTCTGCTGCTGCACCACGCCATGATCTGTCACTTGCTTGCTGCTTCCCATTATGGGACTTTCCTCTTTCTCAGAGGCCTTTCTCGTTTCTTTCTCTCTGGATTTCAGCTTTCTTCCAACCTTCCCACTTTTAAGTTGACAGAAGACAACCTCTAATTTCCCATCATGCTATTATGAAGAATGCTTTGGTTTTCTGTTACGATCTTCCCATTCTAGGCCATTTCTAGTGTCTTTAACCTTTATATATAAAAAATAGCCTATCTAGCTTGTTTTTTTTTTTTAAGCAAATCAATCATTTACTTCTGAAATGAATGTCTCTTTCCCACAATGACAGTTTGTATCTTTTTTTATACTTTTTTATTTTCTTATTATATAATATACATCACGGCAGAATTAGAAAATCCTTAAAAACGAAAGATATACAGAACTATCAAAATTATAATGAATAATAATAAAAATACAAAATCACTATGTAGTTCTTTAAATAATGCTAATGAAAATATTGATAAATTAAAGTTCCGAGCAACTTGTAAAAACACTGACAACTTTTGGCTTTCAAAGTTTTGTGTCTTAGAATTGTGTATATATAGAGGCTGTTCAATTCCTTTGTTTCCTCACAAATATTTGTGTAGAAGCCAGAATTATGTCACAACTCACACACAAAGACACACACACACACACACACACGCATACATACACAGGAACAATCATTCAATAATGTAGGAGACAGTGAACTGTTCTTATTAATGTTTAGGAAGATTCTTTTAAGAGTCTACAAATGCTTACAATTTAGAATCTTCTCCAATTCATTTAATAATGAACTATCAATAATTAATAATGTATTATCAAGTTGAAAAAACATTGAAACAGTGTTTTTCGAACTTTAATATACATAGCAATAACTACAAAAGCTTGTTGAATGCAAATTCCCTCTCTCCAAACCTGAGAATCTGTGTCTGATGTCTGGGTGAGGAATTCATATTTGTGTAAGCTCCCTAGTTATATGCTAATGAATGTGACTAAACTTCTTTTCTAGGAATATGGGTGGGAAAGATATCAATTAATTAATTAATTATTATTTTAGTTAGTTGATATACAGTGCAATATTGGTTTTAGGAGTAGAATTCAGTGATTCATCACTTACATACAACACCTAGTGCTCATCATAACAAGTGCCCTCCTTTTATAAAATATTTATTTATTCATTTTGCAGGCAGTGGGGAGAGAGAAAGAGAGAGTCCCAAGCAGGCCCTGCACTGTCAGCACTGAGTCCAACATTGTGCTCAGTCTTAAAAAATCTTTAGATCATGACCTGAGCCAAAATCAAGAGGTGGACACTTAACCAGCTGAGCCACCCAGATGCCCCAACAAGTGCCCTTTCTAATACCTATCACCCATCTAGCCCATTTCCCACCCACCTCCCTCCGTCAATCCTGTTTGTTCTCTATCTTTAAGAGTCTCTTGTGGTTTGTTTCTCACTCTTCTCTTCCCCCCCTTCCCATATGTTCATCTGTTTTGTTTCTTAAATTCCACATATGAGTGAAATCATATGGTATTTGTCTTTGTCTGATTGGCTTATTTCTCTTAGCATAATACATTCTAGCTCCATCCATGTCATTGCAAATGACAAGATTTCATTCATTTTAATGGCTGAGTAATATTCCACTGTATATATATACCACATCTTATTTATCTATTCATCAGTTGATAGATATTTGGGCTCTCTCTGTAGTTTGGCTAGTGTTAATAATGCTGCTACAAACATGTACCCTCCCCCCTAAATCAGTATTTCCATATCCTTTGGGTAAATACCTACTACTGTAATTGTTGGACAATAAGGTAGTTCTATTTTTACTTTTTTGAGTACCCTCCATACTGTTCTCCAGAGTGGACGCACCAGTTTGCATTCCCACCAGCAGTGCGAAAGGGTTCCTCTGTCTCCACATCTTTGCGAACACATGTTGTTTCTTGTGTTGTTGATTTTAACCATTCTGACAGGTGTGAGGTGAGTATCTCACCATAGTTTTGATTTGTAGTTCCCTGATGATAAGTGATGTTGAGCATCTTTGCATATGTCTCTTAGCCACCTGAATGTCTTCTTTAGAAAAGTGTCTATTCATATCTTCTGTGGGTGGATAATTAAAATGGGTAATTTAACAAGGTGATTCATGTTACTTAAATTCCAGCCCCCAACTGTAGTACCTTATGACTCTGTTGACCTTTTTCTGACAACATAATAGCTCATTGAACAAACATAAACATCAGGCTCTAGTAGTTTTTAATTGAGATAATAATTATATATTTTTAAATTATACTAAAATATAAACAATTACGATTTATAGTGTTTGCATAGTACTTGAAATTAAAAACCATTTTAACATATATCTTTTATTTTTAATTCATCCCAAACATTGGGGCTGCTACAATAATTTAAGACAAGTGAACTCTAAAGGTCTCCCAATAAGCCAGCAAGTCCAAAGGAGGACCACCAGCAATCAAACTGCTTTAAAGTCTCCTTATAGCCTCATTTCGAAACCTAGGTAAATATTTCTAGTTTATTTAAAGCTCTTTAGGAAAAAAGGTTAACGTTTGTAAAGCCAGGGCCTCTGTGCTAACTTGGGCTTTAATCATCGCAATTTGCGCAAAAGAGGCAGATTTGGAAAACCTGCTCCTGTGGTGTTACAGTAAAGGCATCACTCGAGAAAGAGAGATTGAAAGATTGAAAAAGTCCAGATGTTTTGTTAAAATTTCCTACCGTGTTATGTGTAGGTCTCCTTTTTCCATCAGGTTAGCCTTCATTTATCCCTCAAATTTCAGTCTATTGATATTTCGTTAGAGGTTTCTATGACTCCTCGGTCTAAATAAAGCCGTGTTTTTGAGTCTTTCTGTACTTCATTGCATTTATCATAATTGTAATTATATAATTTTGTATGGTTAATTATTTAATGTCCGTGTCTCAAATAGATTGCAAATTCCTCGAATACAGGGATTGTGTTTTGTTAACTGCTGTTAAATTGAAGCCATAGCCCTATGGCCTGGCACAGAGAGGCACCTAATTCATACCTGAATGGATGAATGAAGAGTAGGAAAATGTTCCCTCATAAAAGGTCCCCGTGTTCTGTTCAGAGTACCCTTGAAAACTGTCTTTGTTGTTTGGGAGGTAGGCTGGGAAGCTAGGAGAGATTTTGAGAGAGCAGTGCTGGCAAGTCCCACTCAATCCTACTGAATGTAGGTGGAGAGAGTTTGAGACTGCAAAGTTACCTGAAAAAATGCTGACTGAGGAACACGAGAAGCATAAAATAAAATTGCAGTTTGCTTTAACTGCCTTATATTGTGTACCTGTCTCATAGATAGTATGTGTGCACTAAAACTTTTGACACTTCATCTGAAATATTGGAGACTAGATGTGAATGGGGGAGCATGTGGGGAGTGACTGGGGACTGGCTTGGTCGGAGTCAATATATACACAGCAGCAGGGATCGAATGACAAAAGATTTAAAGGGGAATCAGAAACAAACATGACTTTCAAATCTCTAGATAAAATTGTGATTACATTAAGAAGTAACACATGCATCAAGGATAATTGATTCTCCCTCTGAAAGATACCATCTTCTAAAGCATCAAGAAGGTCTTAGTGATACTGTTGCAACAAGTAGTGGATTCAAAAAAGAACTGTACATTTATTTGGGCAAAGGGAAAGCTGAGTGAAAACATGTTAGTATCTTGCCTTATGTCTGGGAAAAGATAGTGAAACCGTAATGTCAAAACCAAGGCAAACGATGATATGCACAGGGGAATAAGGCAAAACCATGAAAATGGCATGCTTTATAATTCTATATGAATTACGTATCAACTGACTGTTCCACTGCATAGAAACAATTTCAGAATTTGAGGTGGTTCTTTAAGGCAGATAGCATCCTAAGATTTTTTTTTAGTCCTTTTGTATATCTCTTACATTGAAACTCAACCAGGAAAAAAAAAAAGAGGTAGTTTCAATTTCTTCTTGAAACTTGGATCTTTTCAATGGTATGGGTGAAAAATAAATATTAGGGGACAGTTTTGGGATTTGGATATACCCCAATATTTCCAAGAAAGAGCTACCCTCCACTTGAATGATGACCTCTTGTTCCTACATAATTAATTAGTTTGGATATTCAAGGGACACTCTCTTGGTGCTCATTACACATGCTACGTCTGAGGGCATTATCAGAGAGCACTAGAACTCCTCCAGCTTCTATGAAAGCCTCTGGTACTGACTGCCACAGTACCATTCACTCAGACAACTGGGTGTTGGATTTTCAGAGCTTAAACATTAAGAAGTATGTGATCCCAAGATATACAGCTGTTTCAACATATTTGTATTCAACGTGTGAGAGTTTGGTAGTTAACAAAGCAGTTGGGAGCTAAACTTATCAGGTTAGTGTGTTAGGTCTATCACTTTGTTATCTTAAGTTTTGGGAAAGTAGCTTAAACTCTGTGCTAATATTGCGGAACTGTAAAATATGGTAGTAGTAGTGTTGTTATGAGTATGGATGTGAGTTAATTACATAATTTGTTTCTTTGAATGTCTGGCACTAGTAGTAACTATATAAGTAAGAACATTTATTATTATTATTGTGTATTAGTAGATGCATGTATTAACATATTAAGGACTGAAGAAATGAACTAAAAGGTTGAATAAGAAAAATCCTGAAATGTTATAGCATGATACTGTAACACTTGGAGTTCTTTTTCAGGTGAGAAAGAAAATTGTCTTTTAATTTGCTCCTTGACTCTTTTCTCTCTCTTCAGTCTTGTTGCCTATTCCTCTTCCCTAGATTTGTTCTTTTGAACAAATCTCCACCTTAAGTTAATACAATTTCACTGTAACATAGCTCAAAAAAATTTTTTTCATGTCCATACCTCATGACAACTTGAGCATTTTATTTATAGCTAAAAAGCTCCAGTTAAATTTGGATGGCTTCCAAACTCCCATCAGTATGAACCGTGCCTTATATTTATAGATGTAAAACTTGGTCTAATACATGAAGATTTCTAGGATTAGAAATAGTATCTGGAGCCACTCTCTACATTTATTTTTTTTTTCAGCCAGTTGCCCTTTAACACTGTTTTGGATTGATTTTTATACTTTCGTAATAGGAATATTTTCTTTTTTTTTTTTTTAAATGTTTTTTTTTTTTTATTTATTTATAGGAGAGAGGAAGACAGCGTGAACAGGGGAGGGTCAGAGAGAGAGGGAGTCACAGACTGAAACAGGCTCCAGGCTCTGAGCTGGCAGTCAGCATAGAGCCGGACACGGGGCTCGAACCCACGAACTGTGAGATCATGACCCAAGCGAAAGTCGGACGCTTAACCAACTAAGCCACCCAGGCGCCCCAATAGGAATATTTTCTTATACAAAAGAGTCAAGAAATCATTTTCCAACATAAAGGAAAAGTTTTTGCCTATATAAACAGAAAACAGCACTTGAAACACATTATGTGTGCAACTCTAATTAATGATAGCTACATATCTATTCTTTCACTTGAGTAACATCCCAAGCAAATTCTCCAAAATCTCCAAATATGCTTTTATTCTTTTTCATCTGCAGGAATCGATGCTCTTAGATTTGGATCAAACTATATTATAGTTCAGATCACTCTCTGTTTCTTTCTTTATTTCTCCCCCCTTCCCCACTACAGTTTATTGCTTTTGCTTCTTTATTCTTCATCCTGGTTTCAATCACAACCTTTTGCCTGGAGACACATGAAGCTTTCAATATCGTTAAAAACAAGACAGAACCAGTCATCAATGGCTCAAGTGTTGTTCTACAATATGAAATCGAAACGGATCCTGCCTTGACGTATGTAGAAGGAGTGTGTGTGGTGTGGTTTACTTTTGAATTTTTAGTCCGTATCATTTTTTCCCCTAATAAACTTGAATTCATCAAAAATCTCTTGAATATCATTGACTTTGTGGCCATCCTACCCTTCTACTTAGAGGTGGGACTCAGTGGGCTGTCGTCCAAAGCTGCTAAAGATGTACTTGGCTTCCTCAGGGTGGTAAGATTTGTGAGGATCCTGAGAATCTTCAAGCTCACCCGCCATTTTGTGGGTCTGAGGGTGCTTGGACACACTCTTCGAGCTAGTACTAATGAATTTTTGCTGCTGATAATCTTCCTGGCTCTAGGAGTTTTGATATTTGCTACTATGATCTACTATGCCGAGAGAGTAGGAGCTCAACCTAATGACCCTTCAGCTAGTGAGCACACGCAGTTTAAAAACATTCCAATTGGCTTCTGGTGGGCTGTAGTGACCATGACTACATTGGGCTATGGGGATATGTACCCCCAAACATGGTCAGGGATGCTGGTGGGAGCCTTGTGTGCTCTGGCTGGAGTGCTGACAATAGCCATGCCAGTGCCTGTCATTGTCAACAACTTTGGAATGTACTACTCCTTGGCAATGGCGAAGCAGAAACTTCCAAGGAAAAGAAAGAAGCACATCCCTCCTGCCCCTCAGGCAAGCTCACCTACTTTTTGCAAGACAGAATTAAATATGGCCTGCAATAGCACACAGGGTGATACGTGTCTTGGCAAAGACAATCGGCATCTGGAACATAACAGATCAGGTAAGGAACAATTTCAAATGCATGCCATTAAATACTTTATAGACCAGTATGTCCCTTAGGTAGAAGGCAACCATTTTCATTCTCTGTAAACGTTCATGAGTTTTTAGTTCTACTCCTTCGCAAAACATGTGTTTGTATCAGGCTTGTAGATAGCTAGACTGTGGACTGTAGCTTTTCTCAGTAGGTTCCAAGTAGAAGCCTGCATAGCTGGTCTATAGAGTTTTCCTGCTTTAGTGGGAATGCCCTCTGCTGATGGTGCCAATATTTTCTTTTGCCTGTTTGTTGCTCTTGTGCCAATGTTTCTTTGTTCCCCTGCACGATGTGATGGTATGATATTGGCCATTTTCCATCTTTCATTCTCAAAATGTTGATTTCCATATCATTTGGCTTGGTGTGTTTGTCTCAGTTTTATCTCTGCCACATGGGGCCATGCATCTCAACCTAATTCACAAGAAGCAGTTACTTAAAAAGAATGGATGCTTATATTTCAAAAGCCTGAACACAAAAAAGGTGATATGGAAGATAGCCATTTTGATACTACACATTGTCCCTAGTAATATTCGGGAGGGTTGATTACATTTTCATGATTGTTAACTTAGGAAGGATATCCAGTATTATCCATTTAGACTGGGTAAGATGCTATGTAATATAATAAACTCACCATTATTCTGGAGATAGATGATCTGCTTTTTCTAATCAATGGCACAGGTGAATTTCCCTGTGGATTTCCTTTTATATGCACTATACATTGGACACTCTGTTCCCTCCCAAAATGAATTTCGGGTGATTCACTGCTGAATCCCTACTCCTCTCCATTGCTATAGATAATCTAGAGGACTTGACTGTAAATTGATATTCATTCTGCCGAAGTGATAGGCAGTAGTGTCCTCTCTAGTTTATTGTGTGTGGTCCAGATGAAATATTTTGTAGATTAAACAATTTAGTTAGCTTTGAGCCCACTATGAAAATTTAAGATATGTGCATTTCTGTAACTTACATACATGTAATCTTTTTCTTATAAAAAATATTTATGATAATCCCATGTGAATACTTTTGCATAATTTAGAAATAACATCAATCACACAGAGCAAGCAAACAAAAAAGGCAGGTAACATTTCCATAGGTCCCTTCATTAGCTTCCAGAAGTTTTTGCAAAGTAAATGGGGGGAAAATGTGGCTGGAACTAAACTGCTTTTTTAAAGATTTTATTCATAAAGATCCTTTTGTTCATTTAGTACACTGTTCTGCAGATTCTGTCAATATATCTGAAAACTGTTAGGCCAAGAATGTCTATGAATTGTGAAGTTTAGTTGGTCTCATCAGACTGTTTTCAGAGTACCTGTGCAGAGTCCTTATGAAGGACATGGAAAAAGAGGAGAAACTCTCAGCCTGGATAAATATTGTTATAACAAGCTAGCATCTAGGCCGATAGGATGCAAACGTCTTTGGCAAGCATATAGAAGTAAACAGTTGTTTCAATGGCATTTGGAGAAGTTAATTTTATTCTATCGTTATGTTCAAAAAAATTTGTTTTCAGTTCAAACAGGAGAACCTGGACATAAAGTGAGATTTTGGATTATTTTTGTTAATATTTGGGGGGAAATTACTTTCAGCAAATATTAAAAGCCTGTGTCTTAAAGAACTCAAAGACAAGTATGTACCTAGGAGTTTTTCCTTAAATAGGCTCCACTTCTAAAGATTCCTATTCACAGTAACTAGAAAGCATGTCAAAAAACTTAAGATATTAATGTGTGTGCTACTTCATTATCACACTTATTTTGAATTCATATTAGTTCTGTGAAAGTCAGTTTCCTATTATATGGAATCCAAAATGGAATTAAAATTTTCCAAAGAACATTCCTCTCCTTTTCAATACATTTCCATTTCTTCCATGTAAATTTTTTGTAATGAGTGATGAAAATCCTTTTTCTTATCATGATGTGATTACTGTGTTTTGTATATGGAGTGACTGTACTATGGACATTCAGTGTAAACTCTTTGTACTGTCTCATTTCCTCATCCATCACTGTCTGTCAATGGGCATGGTGCTGTGACCAGTGTTATCAGGTGACGACAGTACAGGAAGTGAGCCGCCATTATCACCCCCAGAAAGGCTCCCCATCAGACGCTCTAGTACCAGAGACAAAAACAGAAGAGGGGAAACATGTTTCCTACTGACGACAGGTGATTACACGTGTGCTTCTGATGGAGGGATCAGGAAAGGTAGGCATGCATTTAATCAGATCCTAACAGGTGACTTAGAAATTAAGTGCTACAAATATATGGAGTGATATAAATGCTCTTTCGTCAATTTTTAGGAAAGACTGCATGCAGTGTTTCACATTCCTCATCACGTCTTTTCTCATTATAAACATTTAAATACATATCATAACAGCACACTTGACATATCTAAAAGTTATTTCATCTTTCTTTCTTTCTCTTTCTTTCTTTCTTTCTTTCTTTCTTTCTTTCTTTCTTTCATTCACTCATGTTTGTAGTTTTCCATTTGTCTCTGGGAAGAATTGTAATGGGGCATTTAAAAATTAAGTTGCTCATCTAATTATTTTAATATACTCAGTAGTCTTTAAAAGTTATCCTTTAAATTACAAGTAATAAAACTCACTAATTGGCTTCGCTCTATGCATATATTTGATAAGTAATTGATGAAACAATAGGACTTTCTTTCAAACAAAAGCTTTACACATTCTTTAATTAAATCTCTTATCAAGTATTTGGGCAGTCTTTGCCATGATTTATCTGAATGTCAGAAGGTCAAGAAGATATAACGTCCCCGGCCATATAAGACAGTATACCTAATCACTTTAAAGGCTACTTATGTACTTATAAAATGTGCTACAGAATTTCTCTTCAAGGCAATACTAATAATTTTATTACTGTTTTCAACCCACATTGAACCGTGCCTTGCATACAGAAAATACTCTATAAACATTTGTCGAATGAATATATTTTGTCAAGTAGGCATCTTGGCCAAGGAATATAACAGTATTGAAGCACCAAGTCATCAAATGCTTCCAGTTTTCTAGATTATGTCATTGTCTCTGACCATTCCGCAGGTGTTGCTTTTTGGTTTTGTTTTGAGTAAACTTTACAGAACTCAGGACAATTGGGCCCTTTTCCCCCTCCTTAAGAAATAATTCTGTGACATTACCTACCCTGTCCAAAGGCTGATATGCTCTTTGATTACTCCTACTTTGATAATTCCATTTGCTTTATTGCTATGATTCTCTTTCTCTGTTTGTTGACAGAATTGAGAAAGAACTATAATAATTTCTTATGCAATGTACTGAATTTGAATGAAAAACCAGTCTCTAAAACTTTCATATTAGTGTAACTGTGTTTTAAAAATACAGCACTTTTTGCTATTCATTGCAGTTTCTTCCAATTGAATACTTTAACATTTTAAGCCTTAAATATTTTGTGATCTCTTCCAAATGTCTCATTACCCATATGGTACTCCTCTTTCATTGCTTCTGAACACTTTGTATTGTCCTACCTCCATGTCTTTGATCTCAAAAGAGAAGACAAAATCTTCTTTTATTTCTTCAGTATGTAATATTATAAATACTTCTTCATTTCAGTTACTTCCATTCCTCTGCATCTATTCTTTGCACCAAAATGTATTTCAATTATCTGAATATGTTTGATTGTTTGCTATTTTACATTTAAATATTAACTGCTAGAACAATTTGTTAAATATTTTATGAAGATAGTTAATATCTTATCATAGTACTTAAGCAAAATGTATATACATACATTAGCTAATGATAATAATATATTTATTGCTATAAATTATATTTTAAGTACATTACATATCTTAACCCACTATATATGTGTATATATATATATGTATATATGTATATGTGTATTTATATGTAATGTGTGGTTACATTTATATACATTTTGGACATCATGTGATAAAGTATCACATGTAGTATTTATATTAAAGTTACATGGTTAAGAACTTAGTTAACTTTTTTCCTTCCACTGTCAGGCAATATTTGAATTTTAAACTGTGAAAGGAGATCACATATGAAAAAATACTTTGCAAATTATAAAGCACTATGCAAACATAGAATTTTTCTTTAAAATTCAAAGTTTCATGAGCAAAGCAATTAATAAGATATTTAGTTTGTATGGAAAAGTTGTACATGAAATCCTATTTTACAAACACAAAATTATCTTTAACAATGAACACATCTTTGAAAATTCATCTATGGGCTTTTATTCTTTGTCATTTCTCACCATATTCAACCTCTTTTTTCATTCTTGCTTAGTTTTTTTACACTTTTGCAGTTTTTTTTCTCCCAGGCCTTGTAACTATTTCAGCTAACTTCACTAAATTTTCTTGGTGTGCTGTCTTGTCATGTTTATCAGGAATCTACTCATTTCTTCTCTTGTTTCTTTTTATGTAGATCATAGATTTCTCCTAATACTCTTATTCAAGCATTTATTTCCTATATGATCCCTTTTTTATGTTTCAAGTTGGTCTCTCAACTGATTTGATTTTAGAGTGCTGAAAATTCTCCCCTGTATAGATGAAAAGAAATTACAAGATTCCCACTGAATTGTGTTTCAACCAACAAATATGAATATACTTGGGCATACATTAAGAAAACTTATGGATTCCCTGTAAGAGTGAACTCCCAATACTTATAACCTATGTTTTTTTTTACGTAGTAGTTTTTGGGAAATCATATTATATACACAAAATCATACCCATTGTTAGTACATGGTTAGGCAGTTTCAGTATTTTACCAAGTGAGCACATGCTCTTGAGAACCATATAATAGGCACATTTTGTATTTAGATGCCAATTCCAAGTAGGTTCAATATTGCTTATTTTCATGAACTATATTTTTAACCATGCCACTCAATAAAAAAGCTTGCTTAAGCAAAACCTTTTCAAATTTTGTATCAGAAATGAACCTACAGAGTAAAAATATATATATTCAGTAAGTAACGAATAATTTTACTAAATATTTGTGATTAAATTAGAAGGGAAGTCTTTTCAAATTAATACTGAAATTATAGTTAGTGAAAGTCAAGGGACTTATAAACAGAACAGATAATATTTTTGTTAAAAACTGTAATTCAGAATAATAATTAAACATTAAGAATGGCAACCAAGATTTACATATATAAAGCTGTCAAGTAAATTTTTACCTTCTTGGAGGTCCTACAGGGAGATTACACGGTCAGCTAGGATAAATTATTCTTCCTATAATGCCCAAAGTTATACTTCCAATCTCTTTATGGAAGAGCAGTCCCATTACTAGCTCTTCAAGCACATGGAGGTCCCTTTGTAGGGACAAATTATCTGCAATTCTTTTTTAATTATTTAAGACATCTTCTTATTAAGTATTCCATCATCCACTAGAATAGAATGAAATGTATATTGCCTCTGGTGTTTTATATCTCTAAATACTAACAGAACTTAATTGGCAGATAATCCTCTCATTAGCAGAAAAGATGTCCTAAGAACTCTACCATAGTTAATGGATGGCATAAATTCCCATATACAAAATCTCCTAGAAGACCTCCAGCCCACTGATAGTTTCTGTCTATGTGCATGGGGAGGGATGTTTCTGTTCAGCCTAGCTTCACCCACAGTAGAGCAGTTACTACAGTCTGTGTCCGTTCTTGTACTGGCTGCTGAAAAATCAAATAATCACTAACTCACTGAAAACATATCTTCTTTCCTAGTGAAAGGAGGAGAGATAGTATTAACTTCTTCCCCAGAAGTTCCATGAAAATATAGAATTAAAAAAATAAGTACCTGAGAGGAACACGGAGAGACACAAAAGGCACATTTTCTTTAATCGTGCACACTGAGGGCTAATCAGAGCCCAAGGAATATGTCCCGAGTCTAAGGAATACATGAAGTTTAGTGAAGTTGTATCCACTTGCTCAGCTTTGACTGAGAGAATTTTATTTTCCTGTTCGACAACACTTTTTTTTTTTCAGTGGACCTGTCAGAATATTTATTTCCTGACTATTTTTTCTTTTGCCTGACTTCCTACATTTATTTCTTGACTACGTTTTCAATCAGTAGTTGTCCTGCTTTTAAGACAGTTCACTTCTAACTTTACATAGCACTAACCATCCCCCACTGAACTACCTCTACTCTTTTTCTAATAAATAATGCTACAACATATGAATCCTCCCAAAGGTGACTTTGATGGGGATGTTGCTTGAGTGGCTAAGGAAACCCCTGGGGTGAAGCTTGTAAGGAGGATCTTTTATTCTGCAAGTCTATGACAATCACATACAGATGATTAGAATGCAAGATAATAGAAAGAAAAAGTGAATTACAATCAAATGGTTCTCAATTCCTGGCAGTGGAGAGCTAACTGAAAACATCGTATAATAACGTTCAGACTGTAAGTCACTGAAATTATGACTCAATTTATATTTCATTTCCTTCCTTTTTTTCTTTACTCTTTTTTATCCAAAGAATTAGAAATGGGCATTCATTCTACATCACTTAGATAATGGCATCAAATGCCATTATTTAAGAAACATTCTTTTACACTATAAAGCTGGAAAATTAAATATGCTGAAAAAAGAGTTGTCCATTTAAAGTTGATCATGCAACCGCTTCTCGCCTTTTGGCTAAGATCAAGTGTAAAGTTGATCATGCTTATTAGCCTAGTAAACAATAAAAATGAAAAGAAAAAATAGCCCATTTGGTTTTTTTTAGAAACACATCCTGAAATTTAAAAATATTAGCCAAGTTTATATCTTACTTAAGTTGCTTTGCCTGATTCTTAAAAGATTCCTAGTATTTTATATACCAGAATTATATCAATACAAGCTATAGTCTGGGAAAGAATAAATTTTGAAGTATTACATCTATAAGTTGTGATTTAATCTCTTGGGAATGACAGCTGTAATGAGCTTTAGTTTTTTAAATCATAAATGGTCTCAATATTTAATTCTTTGTAAAAAAATTTTTTTCCTTGAACTCAAAGTAGCACTTTTGATTATCCTGCATGGTATTGTTTGTCTGTGTCTATTTTCTGGTTGAATTCAACTGATGTCTGTGCATTTTTTCATAAAAGGATATGAAAAATCCCGAAGCTTAAACAACATAGCGGGCTTGGCAGGCAATGCTCTGAGGCTGTCTCCAGTAGCATCACCCTACAACTCTCCTTGTCCTCTGAGGCGCCCTCGGTCTCCCATCCCATCTATTTTGTAAACCAAACTGCATCAGTCGGCTAAATTGTATGAATTTGAGTACTTTTTCCCCAAAATGGAAATAAGTAAATGTAGAGTTACTCCAGGCTCCATTAAATACAGTTTCAATCCTGCATGATACTACTATTTGAAGTAGAAATGCCACTTGGGTAGCTAACAAATCTTATCCTGGCTTTAAAGATTATCTAAAGTAGTGCTACTTCTCCATATTAATTGCCCTGGTCTCCTTTCGCAATAAAATGACAGGTAGTGTCAGATATTGGCCAGTATGCTAATACATAAACATATCTTCAGGGAGATATAATTAAAACAGTGTGCTTCCAAATGCCAGTCACTTCACTGGACCTTCATTTCTCATGACTCTAAACCATTTTGAAGATGTTTGGGATCCTATTTTGATTGCATACCACATGACTTTGGTCAGCTCATTTGCATGGACCATCTTGTCTCTATCACCTGAAAGCAATGTCGCAGAGTTCGGGGACCGTGGATGGCTCAGGATATGTGTACTTGCATCGAACCATCCTGCTGATATGAAAGCACTGGTCAGCTGTTCTGCATGTTGAATTGTGGGGCAGGGAGGGCGAGTTTCTCCTTGACATTTTTTTTTACCTTATTTTTTGAAAGAAATATTTGTTTTAAACATTAATTTCTTGGTTGATTTACTTTTTTTCAAAAATGCTGTATTGGAGTTCTGAATGTCTCTGGTTGTTTGCACACAGATAACTGCAAAGAGGTTGTCATTACTGGTTACACGCAAGCTGAGGCCAGAGCTCTTACTTAATGACTTGGGGAAGGCACAAAACATGAGAGAAAGGTAACTGCCAGTCAGGCTTGCATTGTTTAGCCAGAAATTGCTGCTTGGTATTAGAGTCATATATATATTTTTTTCCAGTCCCAGGATTTGTCATGATTTTCAGAGGCAAAGTGCCAAATATGACCCAAAGCTCTCGTGTCTTATTTTTTTATCCCCTTCCTTTATTTTAATTTATTGACTTTTGTGCAAACATCAAAGATTATTGTTTTCACTCGAGGCTTTTTTTGACCAGCCTTAAATTCCTGACTCACGGGATTAATCAGATTTCCAGGCAATGTTGAATCAGGTGCTTTGTCCTGTATGGCGTTTTGTCTGTCTGTCTTAGCTCCCTGTCTTTAATGTATATGCCATCTGTCTTCATGAAGCACAGAAATGCCTTGATATGATATTCATGATTTTAGTACTGGTTCTTCTCCCCTACCCCCTGCTTTCTCTGCTATTTGGAACAGCTGCTCTGCTATGTGTATACATACGTGGATGGCACCCTGTAGACTACCTAAGTTAATCAGTACTGTGAACCTTTTTGATAAGCAGGATTTAAGCAGCAGTATTACCATTACATTTGGTTGCTCGCTGCAGTGTCAGTTTCTACTACCTAGCAACCAGCATTCATCACTACACTCCAGCAAAACCCCTAGGGAGTTTTATTCAGCCCAAGTGGAAGAAATTCTGTTTACAGCATCCCTATGAATGCAATAGCAATAGTGTGTCTGGTGTATTAGGCATATGAGGGAAGAAAAATGCCATACTATAAATTGAGGGATAAACATTATTATTTCTAAGGCCTTTAGGATCCTTGGGACTGTTGATTAATGCTTAATTCTCATGTTCATTTTTTGTTAGGAAGACAAATGTCATTTTTATTATTGGCCATATAACATCTATTACTCTCTATCTCTAAGTCCTAAAGCATGAACTGCATGTCTGAGATTTTGTACGGCAATGTATTTATCCAGACGTACACATGTGATATTAGGAGATTCAGTGATTCTTTTAATAACGCCACCTTTAGAAAGTTATAATTCCATATAGCTCTATGGTAAAGGAATTAATATACTGTCTGGTGCTGCTGTTATTGACTGCAGTGTTGTACAGAATTTATCATGGATTTTTGACTGCTGAAAAAGGGACAGTGGAATTTAGCCATGCCAAGGACTGTACTGGAAACAGACTTCTGCTGCTCAATGTGCCCTAATGTGACCAGGTCGCACTCGGAAGAGGTCCCTACGTCTTCTTGAGGCATCTAAAGCTTGGAAAAGAACTGGCTGGAACTCATTTGGTGCTCCCCATATGAGTGGTCTGCTTGTGGACTGGTCGGTATCCATGAGACAATTGTAAATACCAACATGTGTGCATGGGTCAACAGCTTCAGCCATCTCCCATCCAAGGAAGCCAAATTCATGATCAACATCTCTGAAGCTTCAAGTAAGGCCCATACTTCTGTGAATTGCCCTTCTTGGGTCTGCAGTAGATCCTGCTGTGAATCATACAAGGCAGTGATGTTGGTGTAGTATAGATGTGTCTTAATTTCCTTTATTTCTTCTTAATTCCTTTGTTGTTTGAATCCATGAACATTGACTGTATCATTTTTTTATAAACCGCTTATGTTATCTGCTTGTCTTTGTTGTGAAATTTTCAGTGCCTATATATCAAAACTGACTTGTTTTTAGTCACATATTTGTTTACCTCTGGAGAATCATTATGACTTTAAAAAAAAACTCACCAATGTTATTCATGGTTTAAGTGTTTTGTCATTGTTACCTCAATTATAAATATAACAGAAAATAAAATTCTGGCAACGAGAGTATTTTTTTATTAAATGATCAAGGAGTAATGTCAGTATATAGTAGAGTATTAATCAAATTATATCGTAAAATGTATATTTTGCATAAAAGAGATATTCTTCAATCAATTACTTTTTTGTGAGTTTTGTGGCAACCGAAGCTTGTACTCGTACTTGTTTAAAATTGTTGTAGTTTAAACTGTAAGAATTCCTCCTCTTGCTTAATCAGTATTTCTGGAATCGATTAGCTCCCCTGGGATTCTGAATATAATATATAACCTAATTATCAACCCCTGTATTGTGGACGTTTTGTGAACATTTCAAGGTGCATGCACAGCCTTGGTGATAACTGATGGATATGTAATGAACTGAAATGAAGAATAAAAGGCAAATAAGCTGGGGATAAACTTGAATCCTATCTGATTAAATTATTCATATTCTTTTCTTGGCTCTTCTCTTTGTTTTGGCATTTTCAACAGGCTTTACTATTTTTATGCTTCATGGTACCAAGCAGATGCTCACACAGAATACAAAGAATTTGGGATGCAGGGGTTCACAAACATACAGAGCTCTCTTTCACTCAGGTCTTGGGCATGTAGCCAGTGTTTTCTTCTTCTAAGTGCTCTGCCTGCCTAAGCTTCTTATAATTCTGAGATGGAATTATTATTAACTGTGATACTATCCAATATTTATATGGCATTTTATGACTCCTACTGAATTTTCACTTATACATTCTACCTTAATCATTACAGTGGCTCTGGAGGTAAATAGGTTTTGTATTCATTTTAATGATAGTAAAGGTTAAGGATCTGAGAGGGAGAACAGTTTGCTGTTTATTTTGCCACAGATAATCTTCTCTGCCATAGTTTCTCACGGTTTTATTATTTACTGAGCCTCTTGTAAATGCCTTATCTTCCAAAGATGGCTTCTGTCTCACTTTTGGGTAATGGACTTCTGTTTTGACAGCACGCCACATATAGCTAACATTCCCTTATACAGTGGGGTTATGTGTAAGTTTACCCTGTAAAAGCTATGGAATTATTAGGTTGAAGGGAAGGGTAAAATGAAAAAGAATTGAGGTTGGCAAATCCAACACTTTCCTATTATGCACCAGTAGAATCTTTCCTTCATCTGAAAATGCTCAGTGTTGATTAAGAGTCTATTAAGAAACTGAGTTCATAAAAGGAATATGTCTAGATGTAATTACTGATAAAATGATTTTAATGATGGTGTCAGAATGTAGGATTTACTATAAAGAGGAAAAATGCTCAAGAAGGGGGAAAGAATGCATTTTAATAGATGATAATTACCATCAAATTTTGGTTTAAAAAATCAAGATTAAATAGTCATGAATGAAGATATTCATTTTATCTTTGAAATAAATCATAAAACAGACTAATGGAATAGCAATAGTGAATTATCTTAGAAAGAGACAATGAATATGTTAAAAGGCTATATTGCAAAGCAGGGACTCTGGAGGATTTATAACGTGCTTGAAGACATTTAGAGCTAAATGAATCTATTAAAATATTGAAATCCCTAGCACTTTATGATGATTAAAATATGCAGCTTAAAATTTTTCCTTACTGACAAAAATTGTCTCTCTTCCAATTTCCCCTGCCAAAATTCAACTAATTGTTTAAATTCTTGAACATTATTAAACTATAGATGTATACTAATTTTCTCTAACATGGGTTCTGTATCATTAATATTGATACTAAATTTAATAGCTTCCTGTTCTCCCCTAAACTAACTCTATTTCAAAGATATGATATTTTTCATTATTGTCTAAAAATTAAATAATCATATTAAATTAGTATTACTTGACTTTTTTTCTTTATCATATTGTCATGGCAAAGTGATGCACCATTGAATATGCATTTTGAACAGCAAGATCTTCAAAGACTTTGGGGACTTCCAATTAGAATCCCACATAACCTAATGCTAATTTTTTTAAAACAGACTGTTTTTAGAGTAATTTTAGGTCCATACAAAATGGAACAGAAAGTAGAGAGAGTTCCCATTTACCCCCACTCCAGCACATACACAACCTTCCCTACTGTGTGTCCCACACCATGGTCATGTATTTGTCACAATCTATGGACCTACAAGGACATATCATTATCACCCAAAGTCCATAGTTTACATAAGGGTTCACTCTTGGTGTTGTACTTTCTATGGATTGTGTTAAGTGTGTAATGACATGTATCCACAATTGTAATATCATACAGAATAATTTCACTGCCCTAAAAATTCTCTATGCCCATCCCTTCTTTTCCCTTAACCCTAATCCCTTTCTGGTAGTCCCTGAATCTTTTCACTGTCTCTATAGTTTTGTTTTTTCCAGAATGTCATATACTTGGGATCAAACGTATGTAGTCTTTTCAGATTGACTTATTTCACCTAGGAATATGCACTTAAAATTTCCTTTTGCCTTTTCATGGTCTGATAGCTCATTTCTTTTAAGTGCTGAATAATAGTCCAGTTTTTTTTTTAATGTATCCCAGTTTATGCAGTCACTTATTGAAAAACATCTTGGTTGCCTCCAAATTTTGACACTCATGAATAAAGCCGCTATAAACATCTCTGTGAGGTTTCTGTGTAGATACAAGTTTGTGACTCATTGGCTGAATGCCAAGAGCACAATTGCTGGGTAATATGGTAAGAGTACATTAGTTCACCTTCATTTTTTTTATTTGGTCCTTTTACACAGCAAAACTCAGTTCTAATTCATCTTCTCAATGCCAATCATGTGCACCACACACAGATTATTGATAATTCTACTGTTTCATTTCAGGAAATAAACTTATTAGTTGATTATCCACCAGCAGATTCTTTCTTCTTAAAAATAGCTCTTTTTTTTACAGTATATAAAATAATTACTACAGAAATAAAGGTAAATATAATTCCATAATGTTCTACTCCATGAACCAAATAGTTTTACTTTGTTCATTTGTCTTTTTTTTCCTTTTGTTATTCTCATTTTGTAATATTAACATGCTGTGAGTATATATGTGTGTGTGTGTGTATTTCACCTATCATTTCAGTTATGCTTCAGTTTGGCCTTTTGCCCTTCTAGCCTCAGTTCATTCCTACTCAGACACTGTGTTTCCTTCCGTGCGTGCTCTGGGAAGCACCACAGAGCTGCACAATGATCACATCGTCCCCGCCATCCAAGAACTCCCATCTAGTGCATTGGTCCTTTTCTGTTTATGCATCAGAAAAATTGTTGGTACCCTTTAAAAACATACATGTCTGTGGGGTGCCTGGGGTGGCTCAGTCAGTTAAGTGGGGACTTTGACTCAGGTCATGATCTCATGGTTCACAAGTTCAAGTTCTGCGTTGGGCTCTGGGCTGACAGCTCAGAGCTGGAGCCTGTTTCAGATTGTGTCTCCCCGTCTCTGCCCATCCCCTGCTCACGCTCTGTCTCTGTTTCTGTCTCTCTCTCTCAAAAATAAAATAAAAAATAAACATAAAAAAATAAAATAAAAATATACATGTTTGTGCTCAGCTCTAAACCTTTTGAAATTATCTCTCGGGATGAGGCGTGGACATATATATTAGTTTTAAAAAGTAAAGTCTTATGTGAATGTATTATTAACAAAACAAAGAGCAAACACCCCATAGGTCTTTCTCCTGCCTAACGTGGCCTAATAGAAGATAGATACTTGAAATTAATAGAATAGCATTTTTCCTAAACATTTTCCATATAGGTATATTGCTTTAGCCATTAAAATGTAAAAAGGATGCATAATAGCCCATTAGGTTAATGTTCTACATATATTCATTGCCCTCAGCTATTCATGATTCTATTTCTTTTTCTTATGTTCTATTATAAATCATGACGCGTTGACCATTTTGTCAATGGTCTTTGTAGGTTTTTGTATATTTTATTTTGTGACAGGGAGGTTTTTTCTCAAAGATTATTCCCCAGGGTTCCTGGGTGGCTCAGTCGTTTAAGTATCTGACTTCAGCTCTGGTCATGATCTCACAGATTGTGGGCTTGAGCCCAGCTTTGGGCTCTGTACTGATAGCTCGGAGCCTGGAGTATGCTTCAGATTCTGTGTCTCCCTCCCTCAGCTTCTCCCCTACTCATGCTCTCTCTTTCTCTCTCTCTCTCAAAAATAAACTTAAAAAAAAAGTATTCTCCAAATGGAATTACTGGCTTAAAGAGTATGAAAAATTTTATGACCATACTTTAAAAACTGCTTTCCCATCATCATATAATATTATATTTCATTAGCAATAAATGAAGTTGACATTATCAGAGCAATTTTCTTCGCTGCATCACAATGTGAAAAAATATTATTTTACTTAAAGTCATTTTATGTATATCATTAAACTAACATGAATTGAACCATTTTAGATTTTATAAATATCCTGTCTACTTACCCTATAGTTTAGCTAGTCATTTACTAGCAGACCAGCCACATAGCTTTTCTTAGTAAAATCTTTTTTTCATTTTGGAGACAAATTTCAAATTTGGAATCAAACTTGATGTATTATTGTTTGTAAAATAGTGTGCATGTATTGTAAACCCACAGAGCTTATATCTTCATTTTTCAGTATATTTCTCATAGTAAAAAAAAAAATGAGATAAGGGCATCCCATGTAACTCAATATCAAGTAACTAGTTTAGGGGGGAATAAATTTTCTTATAAGCCAAGAAGGGTTATCACAGCAAAATTATTTAAATACTTTGACATTAAGTGAAGCTTCATATTTTATTAGGAGTAGTAAATAGTGACATGAAATGGCTAAAAATACCACCATATGGAAAGGATTCTTAATATAATTCAAATGTGGCATTTCTTGAACCCTTTCTTTAGCCAATGGTCTCAGTGTTACATAACTAAAAAGTTACATTAAACCAATTCTTTCTTAATGGCCAAAAATAGCTATATTAAGACTTGATTAATTTGCTGATCAAAACCAATCCAAACCAAACCAAACCAAAACCTGTAACTTCATTGCAAAGGATTAAGCATGAAGTCTGTACCTAAGGAATTACTGTATGTATTTTTTCCCTCCACAGCTCATATTTACCAGTAACTTGGTTTCTCTGGAAACAAAGGGCACTAGTTTAAATGCTCTACATGGTCTTCCCTCCTGTTGCAGTTACTGTACCTTCTTACCTTGGCTGCTGGCGAGAAGCATTAAAAAATTGTAGGAATTCTGGAAGGATGGTTGGTAGAAATCTCTGAATCTAAGATAATAATGATTTAAAAACATGCTAATACACACAGCTGGATGTACAGAGACAAAGAAAAGGCATAAGATAAAGTAGCAAATACTGAAAATTGCTTGAAGCAAGGTCACTGAGTGTGAAATAAGCAAAAAGACAAGCCAAAGATAAAGAAATAATTCTATAATTCAGCTTCATAAACCACGTTAGAATAAATTCTGTACAAAAGAGCCAGACATTCTTTTCACTGGAGACTTTGAAAGGTCTGCATTGCATAACAAAGAGTCAGGAGAAGAGATCACCAATTTTCACATTCCCTAGCAAAGAATGAGGTTAGCAACTTTCTCCTAGAGGCCTTGTTTTTATTTTCTTCTTTCAGTTTTGAACAAAAAAAATAATATTAATTCCTTTCCACTAATATTAAGGTTAAATCCTTTCAGAATCAACTAATGACTGTCAAAATATAAAATGTTACTGGCTCTATTTTGTTTTTATTTGTATAAAATCTCTTTGCACAAGCTTTGATCTGATTTATTACAAGAACAAAATATAATGACAAAATACTACTGAGAACATATTGCTTTTTAATGTGCAACTTCTTAATGACACAAATGAAATTCCTAGGGCAAATATCATTATAAGGTTTATTTTCCAAAATTAAAAATGTTGAGATGTAGATCTATCTACTTATGTTTTTTAGAACTGATAACAGTATGCAGAAAAACTGTTAATATTAAGTGTCAAAATACTAAGGTGGAAGAAGACTGCTTGCCTTTAACAATAGGTTTTCTTGGTCCCAAATATCTTAATATTCTCCTCACTGGACTAAACTTTAGACTGATTTTTCTTGACTTGATGACCCTGACTTCCGTTTTCTTAGAGGATTTACTTTAGAAAACTTGATGTAAATTCTTTCTCCATCCCTTGGAAATAAAAATTTTCTCCAAGCTCTTGCCAGTTACAACCCAAGAATGTCTTTCTCAAGGGCTTGGGAGTCATTCTTTTAAAATGTAATAATTATGAAAGTGCCTTTATTCACCAGTGTCTGTGGGAGGATGAGACCCTAAAATGCCAGTTAGCAAACACAGATGGCCCAACCACACTGACCAACCTCCCCCAAATGTCTTCCAGTACTTTTCCTCTCACTCACCCCAGTGTTTAAATGCTCTCTTGCTTTTGTTTTAGCAGAGTTGAGTTCAATCTCTCTTCCTTATTGCATAGTCTGGAGTCCTATTGCAATAATTTTAGTCTTTCTTGTCTAACTGGTATGATGCAATTTGTTTTTGGCATTTCCTTAATAGAGATCATAAGTTGTGAATCAATAAAGCACAACAATAAAACAATTTTGAGGACTTAAAAGGAATGAATAAGGGTGGGGAGGAATTCCAACCACTCTGTAACTTACTTTAATTTTGAAATAGATCTATAGAAGATATTCATAGTATTATAAATATTATTGGAAAATTATTAAAACTCAATTGCTTGCCTTCCTTTTTGGAAACAGTTAAGTCCCCTCTTTCTCAGATGGTTAAATTGACAGGGGTCTGTAAGTAAACTGGTAAGTTGCTGCCATTCATCTTTTCTCACTTTATGGTCAAGGACCATGATAAAATGAGTTAGATAGTCCTGCCTCTTTTCTGGAAACTGACCCTTAGGGTCCTCCAGCAGGCATTCATCACCCCATTTCTACTACCAAGCACATTACCTGGCTCATAGAATTTTAACACATGTTTTTTTTTTTTCAATTGAACTGTTACTTACACTGATTTTTCTGAAATTAGTATCTTACTGTGTTCTCTCCTAGTTATTTATCTATCAGTGTCAGAATAAAATACAAAAGTTTAAGCTTGCCATTCAAGACATTTTATCATTTGGCTCCTTTTACCTGTCTAGGGTCAACTATTTATTCTTTTTGTTTGGTTCCTTTGTTCAGTATCTCCAGGGCCTCGGACAGTATCTAGGATACAGTAGACACCGTGTTTATCACTGTCCTTGGATCCCTTGCTGCCCTGCCTTATCCATTGGACTGAACCTTCTCAGACACCGATACCAGCCTAGTTAAAACTTCTAGTTGCCACAGACTCTGTAGTTACCGTATTTTAAACCCCATATATATTTCTTTAAACTTTTTAAGAAATTTTTAAAAATGTTTTATTAATTTCTGAGAGAGAGAGAGACAGCGTGAGCAGGGGAGGGTCAGAGAGAAGAGGGAGACACAGAATCTGAAACAGGCTCCAGGCTCTGAGCTGGCTGTCAGCACAGAGCTCGATGCAGGGCTCGAACTCACGAATCATGAGATCATGACCTGAGCCGAAGTTGGACACTTAACCGACTGAGCCACCCAGGTACCCCTTCTTTAAACTTTTTTCAACAGCATATGCCAGACTTAATTCCCAGGACCAGAAATTCACTTTACAGGTCTCCTCTGGGACCCTATTCTTATAATTAGCACAAGTAATTAGGTTCTATTGTGCTGTGGTAAACCTAGTTAAGATAGATCTACTGACCTATGGTAAATAAAATAGGGTTTAGAGTCAAAGTCCATTTGAGTTGGAATCTTGTTCTTCACTAGTTATATGTCTTCCAGTAAGTAACTTAAACACTAAGTTTTCTAGAAACTTGTCAACTGGTGAGAAGAAAAACATCTACATCATAATTTTGTCATGAGTTCTGAATGAGAAGATGCATGTAATATGCCTAGTACAGTATTGTGTACAAAGATTCTGTTCAGTAAATGTGAACTGCTATTATGATTATAATTATTATATTTTCATTGATTTTTTTTTACAAAGAGTGCAGCAACTTGTGATTTTTGTTCTTTAGTATTGATTTTCTTTGTAGTAGGTCTTATTAAACAAAATGTTGGCAACAGTTTCTAAGCCCATTTCCAATTGCCTTTAAAGATAATGAAATCTTCCTTTCATTTTTATCCTAGCATCAACACGAACAGACTTTCAAAGGATTTTCTTATTTACAGACTGTCTCCAGAGATCAAGGTATTTACATTTTATAACAACAAATAGAAGTTAGCAGACTATCTTGGGTAATATAAAGGTTCAATATGACAATAAATTATTAACAAAACTCCTGTAGTATATAAAAATATAATATAGATTATTTCTATTCTATCCTGCAGAACAGGCTAAAGATATTTAAGATTACACCTGGGTCACACTACTGTCACCCAACATTAAATACAATCTTGGGTGTGGTGTTGGTATATCCTTAGTCTATTGAGGATTCTTCAGAAAATTACCAAATCACAAAAATGTCTTATCTAGTTCTTTCATGTTAGGAGTGGCTTCTTCTCTAAACTGGTAAAAAAAAAAATAATAATGGTTATGATCCAAAGATTATTTGCTTAGCTATTTTTCAGAATCGTATGAAAATAGAAAACATGTCTAGATTTAGCATGAGAAGGGGATGCAGTCGTCATCATTGTTAACAATAGGAGTAACACAACAATTCAAAATTTCTCTTTTTTGAGAAAAAAATGAACAATGATAGGTGAACTCTTCCTTAGGAAATAACTGGGCATACTTTTCTTTGAATTGAGGAGAATAGAGTTGGGAAAAGAGAAAACTTTATTTGCTGCTTCTGAAAGACATTATTTCCTAATTCAGAAATTACATCCAGACGACTTATAAAATTGTTTCTAAACTCTGCATATTAATCTATGAAAGATTCAATTACTGAAAAACCTGGATAGGCACAAGAAGTAGATATTATATTTATGTATTTGTAGTTCTCTGTATTAGAAAATAAACTGACGAACTCTTTATTTTTTATTCCTAGCACAAAAGAATTTTTAATTCCTTTAGTTCTATATATGTTAAATATGAAATTTCCATTGAACAACCAAGTGGATATTTCAGGTAGGCAGGTGGGTATATAAGCCTGGTGATTAGGGAAGAAGTCTGGGCTAGAGCTTTATATTTGGGAGTTGTTAGTATAAAGTCTAGTATAAAACGGCATCATTATGGGTAAGCAGGTAGGTGTAGAACAGAGAAAAGACCTAAGGAAGGGCTGATTTGTAGGGCACTCCCACATTAATAGGTAAGGAGAGGTTGTCAGGACAACAAAGGATATTGAGAATGAGAAAACAGTGAGTTAGGAGGAAAAAGAGAAATCTTAGAAATAAAGTACATGATGGAAAAGGGGATAATCAACTGTGAGAACTGGTTGTTGGATTTAGCCACAGGTCACTGGCAACTTTGACAAGATCAGCTTTGTTGATGTTGTCGGGGTAAAAACCTCATTAGAATAGGTTTAAGGGCATGGAGGAGAAAGAAAAACTGGAGACAGCAAATGTATGAAGAAACTCTTCTGAGGATATTTGTTGCAAAAAGGAACAAAGGTACAAGGCAACTGAAGATGGGAAAAGTGGAATTGAATAATTTTTTTTCTAAAATGGAAGGAATAGCAGAGTATTTCTTTATAACCAGAAAAAATAAGGCAATACTTTTAACTGTTTTGCCAACAAGATCTGCTTATTTCTAGACAAAGACAAATGTTTTTAATAGTACTTTACATGAACATAATATGTGGACTCTGGATTGAAAATGATTTCAAGTGGCTAAGAAAGAGCTGAAATGGGACTTTTATTTTCCTTTATTCCTAGTAACAAAACCTGCTTTCAAGTTAAATTTTGGTTGTGTTTTTAACTCTTTTTCATAGGAGCGCTTAAGACTGAGATGTGGAAGTTTGTTCTTTGGTTTCTTAACCAGCAATGTATTGGATGTGTCCATCATGCCGTTGCTTGATTATTGGTAGCTGAGATAAATCCTGTCATTTAAAAACAATCTTTGGAGGCTCCTGGGTGTCTCAGTCGGTTGATCCTCTGACTCTTGATTTTGGCTTAGATCATGATATCATGGTTTGTGGGTCTAGGCCCCTCATTGGGCTCTGAGCGGACAGTGCAGAGCCTGCTTGGGATTCTCTCTCTCTCTCTCTCTCTCCTTTCTCTGTGCTTCTCCCCTGCAGGCATGCTCACTCATTCTCACTATCTCTCTCACACACAAAATAAATAAATAAACTTTTTAAAAAAGTGATCTTTTGGATTACTAACTTAAGTATTTACCCCCCGCCCCCCAGGAGATGATATGTTATAATAGTGTAACTGGGAAAAATAATAGGAAAAAAGTATCTGGCATCAGTATCTTCTTTCCTTATTCAATCTCTTTCTCTATTTTACCCTTAAGAAGAGCTCTTAATATATGAGTGAATTCATTTTCAGTGAATACACTTGATCTCTCTAAAGAAGAGGAAAATAAATAAAGTGCTTGTAGGGAAAAGGCTGAAATTTCCCACTCTATGGAAAGGTAAAATTCCACAAGAATGAGAAGGAGGCAGGCTTCTGAAGTGTTACCAAAACAGCAGGTAACTGCACCCACTTTATCACAATAGCTTGGAGAGATAGCACCAACTGTGGAAAATGATATACCCAGAGATGTGGGTTGTCAGGCTGCACGGCTACTGTGAGAGACAAAGATCCCCTGAACCAAGGTTTCCATTTCAATTAGAGATGTTTTCAGACACAAGAAAGAAAAATTTTAAAATACCTTAAAATGGTGTGTATTCTTTAGAGTTAAAATTTAATTTGTAGGTAGTTGGTTCTTGGCATTAACTCAGCTGTTCAGCAATGTCATTAGGCTCTTGCTGTCTTCTTATTCTGCCAACTTTAGTACGTTGGCTTTTATCCTTTTACTTTTCATACGGCATCTATACTGGCAGCCTCATGTCACTGGCTCAGCAAGCAGAATGGGGCCATAGTCATGTCAAAAAGCAACACCAGTGAGCTTCTGCTTTTAGTTCATTTCTCAGACTGTCCACCAAGACTTACAAGCTGCCATAGAGCTTGGTAAATTGAGTCACTGGTACTTGTAGTTTCTTATGTTCAAGGAAGGCAAAAAAGGACAAGTTGAAGTAGAGGATGAGTCAGACAGCCCATAGCTTCCGTTGCACTTGGCAGTGTTACCGTCCCCAAAGGAAATGACAACTTGAAATATAAGCATGCCTTCAACCATTAGGGAGAATGAAAGACCAAGGCCCTTCATCTTCTGGACAGCATAAAGCTCTCTGATCTTCATAGAATCTTAGAGACAAAGAGGAAGAAATGCCTCAATAATGACTATAGTTGAATTTTTTGCCACAGTAACAAAGAAGAGCGTAGAGATAGATTTAATCTGATATAGCTATATAATGTTTCTTGTGCCTGATTTATGGGATAGAATTAAACTACATCTGCCATCCAACTTTATGATGTGGTTCTAATAATGATTCTCATAAGTTAAAATTTCAGTTGCAAACTATACCCAATCATGGATCTTTCCATTGATAGTACAGAAATAAATACCTAAAAACTTGCATCTAGGTACTTAACTGTTTGTTGATTTTATTGATGTGCTTTAAACTCCAAACATTTTAAATTAAACAAGATTCAGATGATTAAAAATTCCGTCTTTGATTATTAAAAGCAGTAATTAAGAATTATACAGTGTCAAAAGCCAAAGAAAAATTCATAATGACTTTTATTTTGTATAAATTATGCACTTTAAAGCATTTGCAGAAACATTATGCCATTTTCATCTATATGGCATTACTTCAGAATTATATGATTCCTACTGCAACATGTACTTAAATTTTCTTTAAAAAATGTTTATTTTATAGATTAGAATTCGTTTTTATTTCGTTTTTCCCCAAACTTTTGCTGTGTCTAAGATCTCTGAAGTTCTTTTTTTTTTAACTGGATAAATTTGACATGCAACATTAAGATATACAGCATTTGATACATTCGTATATTGTGATATGGTTTTTGTTGTGATGATATTTACCAAATTATATTCTTGATGTACAATATTATTGTCTATACTCAATATCCCATACACTAGATCTCTGTGGCTTATTTAGTACTCACTATAAGTTTGTACCCTTAAACACCATCCATCTTATCCCCTCGTCCCCATTCTCTGGTAAACACTGTTTTAGTCTGTGTCTATTTTTTCATTTTTAAGGTTTGACTTTTTTAGATTTCACCAATAAGTGATATCATACTTCACTTGTCTTTCTCTGACTGACTTATCTCACTTAGCAGAATGTGCTCTGGGTCCATCCGTGCTGCTGCAAATGGCAGGATGTCCTCCTTTCTCGGGGCTAAATAGTATCCCCATTGTGTATATAAACCACATCTTTTTATCTGTTCATCTGCTGATGGGCATTTGTGAATGCCTGTTGTGAATAATGCTATGATAAACATTGTTACATTCTCTTTTGGTTTATTCACTAACAAATAATTATTGAATCGCTAATCTTTTGCCTAGGCACAGTGGTTCAATAAACCATAGCCTTTGCTCTCATAGAATTTAGATTCTAATAGGGAAAAACAGAAAAATTTTGAATAAATGCTGTCTATTATATACCAGATGGTGATAATGGGTACAACATATATAGGGATGTGGAGATCAGGAGTGGATTGTATGGGTAATGTGTATATAAGGTATTGAAGGAAGACCTGGCACTGGAAGAAATCTGGAACAAGGGTGCTTCAGGCTGATAGGAGAGAAATGCCAAAGTGTTATTGGTGTGATCAGAGAGCAGCAAGGAGCCAATGGGGCTGGAGCTGAGCAAAAATAAATAAATAAATAAATGAAAGTGGGGAATGAGCTGGGGCATAGATCACATATGGGCATTTTAAGTCATGGTTAGAATTTTGTTGAAAAAATAAAAACTCAGAATTATGACTTTAGCTGATATAATCAGTTGACCTAACTCTTCTCACATGATGTGAGTACACAGTACCAAGTAAAACATGTTAACATGCTTTTATGATACATCTTCAATATAATTAAGTTTCATAGCAATATGCTGTATAAATAACATATGTAACATAAGTAATATACGTATAAATGCAATTGGTTTTCAATGGTTCTAAAAGTGTTGACATTTTTCATTTTTTGAAGTTGAGTCTTGGGCCTCTACATACCCGTAGGTTCAGTTGGACTACTCAGAAAGAGTGCTAACCGGTTATGTGTGTATTGTGAGCAGAGCTGCCTACACTGGGTGGTGATTCAGCTCACGTCAAGCCTAATTCTTGCTACTCCCACACCCCAAGGTTCAAAAACATTTCTCCTACTAACCCTGTCAGAGAGCTGGAAATTACCATGTTATTCATTCCCTTGAGTTAAGGCATTGGAGGTTACTGATAATTATTTAAACACCCTTTGAGAAGGAGGCAAATTAATCTATTATCTATTTAAAAATTTCCCAAAATCCAATGAGTTGGACAGTCATCTAGTAAGACACTGTGGGACGGGGACAGATGTGTGGTTTTAGAAGGCTGTGGATGTCAGAGTGTGTGAACATGTCTATGCAAGTTGTGCCAAAAAGGGGTCCCTGGAATCTGAATCAGGATTTTAGAAGTGATTAGTATTACTAGTTATACTCAGAGTTACCTCTGCTCACTCTGCAATAGTCTAAGGGAAAGTGTTGAGACTCTGGAAGCAGAAGATCTCAGTTCTAGGGTAAGTTATTTCACCTTTTATGAGACTGAAGAATCATACAGGGCAATGTATATGAGAGCACTCCCCTATGTGATAAGCAGAAGCAGCTTGTAATGTTTGGCTCACAATTGGTAATAAATGGAGACACATTAACACACAAGACTTGCTTGGTTAGATTTAAAAATTTTTTAACGTTTATTTAATTTTGAGAGACAGAGTGCAAGCAGGGGAGGGGCAAAGAGAAAGGGAGATACAAAATCAGAAGCAGGCTTCAGGCACTGAGATGTTAGCACAGAGCCTGTAGCAAGGCTCAAACTCATGAACCATGAGATCAGGACCTGGGCAGAAGTCAGACTCTTAACCAACTGAGCCACCAAGCTGCCCCTAGACTTGCTTATTAGAATAAGGACATTTTAATGTAACTTTGACTCAGTCTCATGAAATGAGTCAGTATGTTAAAATGTTTAACAAGTTTCTATGTTATACATACAAAAACTATTCATGAACATTATTCTGTCTCGAGCATCATCCTATTCCTGACCTTTACCATCCTCATTTCAGGATACTCATCAAGGCTTTTAAATTCCAAATAATGATTAAGTGAAATATGTAACATCACTACCAACCTTAACCACAGTTCCAAGCCTCAGCCCATGCCATGTGCTATTTTTCTGAAATTTTTAAAGAAATAGCAACTATTTAAAAATAGAATTGAAATTCTATACATTTTTTTTACTCCCTCTAAGGAGAACTGATAAAAGTGAACTAAAAAAAAAAAGAGAGACCCAGAGAAGTTAAGTCTAGCTCTGGCTTCTGAGGAAGTAGTGAAAGCGATAGTCTGTCACCTCTTTTTCCCAAACTCAACTCCAGAGATGCCACTGAAGCAAAGAGAAGAGTTCTTAGGTCTTGTACTTGCTACAGACAATTTGAAACTCCTGAAACTCCTGTAGAGGCAGAAGCTGTTGGGGTCATGGTGTGAGGAGAAACTGACAACCAAGTAGGCCATGGAAGGAAGGTCTACTGAGAGGAAAGTTTTTACTGGGTGTGTTTGTCCTCCCCTGGGAAGACCTTTGCCTGCCTCACTGCAGCCTAGAGGTAGAAACCAGAGCTGCCAATTAACACTGGCCAACTGTGTGTAAGGGACCACTGCAAAGTAGAGATCAAGTTTTGCTGGAGTAGCAAAAATATAAAAAGAAATACACCAGCCCCTGAGTGTTTTCCTTCCTCAACTCTTCTCTGTCTACACTCAAGGGCTAGGTGATAGTCCCCATGGAGAATGTTGGAAAAAGAGCAAAGCCTGCAGTATAAGTAAAGAATAATCCTCAAATTGGCTTACATTCAAGTCAATTTGACAATAAATTATACTAAAAAAAGAAAAAAGAAGAATAGTTCTCAGCGAAGCCCAAGTCCAAGGATGTTCCCAACCACTATCGCAGCCCTAGTTGTCATGCCTCTCCCTTTGTGTGTGTTTCTCTCTCTCTCTCTCTCTCTCTCTCTCTCACACACACACACACACACACACACACACACACACTCCCATGAGAGACTCAGCTGAGGACAAATATGAAAGGTGGAATGGAGACTCAAAACATTTCATAGAGCAAAATAAATAGCACAAAAAAGTCACACTCTAGAAGATGAAGTGTGGTAATTTTCCTAGATGGTATCAAAAATACTGAGGAAATGGAACATATAAATGAAAAATATATTGCAAAAATAAAAGTAGAGCTTCCAACATTTGTGGGAATCCTTCTGGAAGAAAAATATTGAGAGATGGAAATATTTGTGTAAGTGATGACTAGGATGTCTCAGAGATAAAAATCAATTAAATATCTCAAACTGAAATGCCCTAGAGAATCCCAGCGTAAAGCAGAGAGGAAGAAACCTACTAAAAACTTCCAGAGAGAAAGAGAAGATCTACGGATGAAGAATAATCAAACTGACATTGGATTTTTCACCAGCATGTCTCAGTGCAAGCAAATGATGCAGTGATGTTTTTAAAGTTTTGAAGAAAAGGAACTTCAAACCAGTATTAGCTATTCAACTCATCTATCATTTAAATGTAAAACTGAAATTACAAATATTCTTTGGTGTAAGTCCTCAAAGAGTTTATTATCCAAAGGCCCTCTTTTATATCATTATTAGAGGAAGTACACAAACAAACAAACCCTAGAAAATGAACTCAAGGATATTGAATATGACATTGAAAGTAAAATGAACTCAAGGATATTGAATATGACATTGAAAGTAACATTGAGTGAATGACTAAGAAGATTATCTTTGTCCACAAATATAGGGATTAAATGCATTTTATTTATATATTGATAAAGCTGTCTCTCTCTATCTGTTTCTAATCTATCTATATATCTACATATCTACTTATGTACTCACCTAATTTTCTATATAAAACAATCCCAGGGGTGCCTGTGTGCCTCAGTTGGTTAAGTCTCTGACTCTTGCTTTTGTCTCAGGTCATGATTTCACAGTTCGAGAGTTCGGGCCATACATTGGGCTCCACACTGACCGTGCAGAACCTGCCTGGGATTCTCTATCTCTCTCCACTCTCTCTGACCCTCCCCAATTCATGCTCTTTCTCCAAATAAATAAAAATTTATATGAAAAAAATAAAAATAAATCAAAGAATCCCAGACTCAATTTATAGTGATAACAATATGATGAGGTGTTGGGTGTTGGGGCCTTAAGAAGATTAAAAATGTGCTACATAGTCAGAGAAAGTTAAAAGTAGATAGCAGATGAAGAAATTCACATGTTTAACTTTCCAATCAGGAGATTATTTACCTAATAGCAGCCATAAAGGAAGACAAAAGAACTAAAAGAGATGATGGCAGACAAAACAAGATGACAAAAATAAGCCCTTGTATAGTCAACAAAAAAGAAAATTCTTTATAGAGCAATCAAAAGTCCAAGACTCAGCTGAAACAAAAGAACAAGAGAGGTTTGAATATAATGATATAGAGAAAAAAGATATGCAGGCAAATCTTTTTAAAAATTTTTAAGTTTATTTTTTTAATATTTATTTATTTTTGAGAGAAAGACTTTGAGTGGGGGAGGGACAGACAGAGATGCAGACAGGATCTAAAGTGAGCTCTGTATTGAAAGCAGACAGCTTGATGTGAGGCTTGAATTTATGAACCATGAGATCATGACCTGAGTGGGTCAGACACGTAACCAACTGAGCCACTTAGGCATTCTATTCCAAGCAAATCTTAACCACAAGGAAACTGGATTGGCAACTTTAGTAACAGATAAATGAATTTAATATGATTTAAAAATCTCTTAAGAGACAGATATGTTAGTTCTTATTAAAAACAGAAAACAAAAACTAACAAACAATGTATCTAGATCATAAAGGCTAGAATGAATATATAACTTCCTACTTTTTTTCAAGCCCACTCACAGAAATCAATTTTGTTTTAGGCCTCAAGGGAACTTCATAAATTCAAAGAATCAACATCTCAAATACATAATACATATGCATTGATCATAATACAATGATATGAAATATAAGAAAAGAATAGCTTAAAATTCAATACATGTGGAAACTAAAACATACACTACTAAATCTTCTTACATGGTGGAGCATCTTATAAGATAAATTATAAAAATATCTTAATAGCCGATGACAATGAAAACGCACCATGCCAAAACTTGTATGACAGAGAAAAATTCTACTTAGCAAAAGATTTCTAGCTTTAGTACATTTACCAAAGAGCAAGAAAGAGTTAAAAGAAAAACTTAAGACAAATATTCACTTCAAGAAGTTAACATAACAGTGACAGAATGATAAAGACATCCAGAGGAGCAAGAAAAAGTTAAGGAAGAGATCATTGGAATTAAAAACAATTAAACAAAAGAGGTTTAACCAACCAAAACCTGGTTCCTTGAAAAGATTAATAAGTAGACAGTCATCAGGTAACTGGTCAACTAAAATAGAAGCACTTTAAATATAGATGAAATCCAAACAAAAAAGAAATGTCTAATTACAGAGAAACACAAGGGTGATTGTAAGTTAGCAAAGAAATATTATGAATAATTACAAATTTCAACATTAAGCAGAAATGTTTAAATTTTGGAAAATACATAAAATGCCCAAATTGATGCAGAACATAATAGAAAACTTCAGTAAATCATTATCTACTAAGGAAATTCAGGTAATGATTAGAACCTATGCCACATCCTCAATAAGAAGTCAGACCAAATGACTTCAAACATTCAAGGAACAGGTTACCCTTATAAATATTATTCCAGAATATGGAAATTTAAGATTTTTTCCACTTAGTTTTACGATGGTAATGTAACCTTGATTCCAAACTGGAAAATGAAAAAATAAGAAACAAAATGAATTATAGACTCATTTAAGTTATGACACATGCAAAAAAATATTCAGAATATTTTATAATGATTAATTAGAGTGTAGTCCAAGAAATGCAAACATTATTCCACATCAAAAATTTATCAACTTATCACATTAAGTGAAAGAAAATAATTATTTCAATAAAATCAGAAAGAGAAGTTGATGAAGTTAATAGTTATGATTTTTAAAAATTTTTTCAGGAAACAAGAGATAGAATCTTCCATAACTTATAGAAAGCTGTATACCAAACACCTGCAGAAAATTCAAATTGAAATATTTGTTTTGTGTTTAAGATCATGATGACCACAAAAATATACATTAGAGCTGTTACATTATGACATTTTACTAAATGTCTTGACCTATTTTATAAGAAATGAAAAAGCAATACAATGCATAAGGATTAGAAGGGAGAAAAATATTGTCCTTTTGCAGATTACTTGACAACTATAGAGAATCACCTAGTACATTATAGAACTAATAAAACAGTTTGTAAAGCTTCTGGATAAGAATAAATTTGGCACAATCAACACATAAAAATCAATAATGTCATTTTATACCATAAATAACCAACTAGATATTACAGTAGAAAAAAGTATTATTCATAAATAATAAAAAATAAAATGACTTAGGTATTAGCCCAAGAAAAACAGGTAGCTGTAAAAAAGCTTTATGGAAGAATATTAAAACTCTATTATAAACCATAAACAACACTTACATTTATGTCTGCATAAATGTAGATCTCTTTACGCTTAAAGACAAAATTTCACCTAGATGAAATAACTTACTATAATGATGCTAATTCTCAACACAGTATTTTTTAAATTAAATCTGATACCAACAGAATCTTTAAAGAATTTAAAAAGCATTTGCTAAAATCTATATAAAAGCATAAATGTCCCTGAATAACTGTCCATTTTGAGATAGAGCAGAGAAGGGAGCTCTCTGCAATAATTAGAATATAGTCAGAAGATATAATGTGGTACTTATGAAAAAACAGACATGTAGAGCAAGGGAATAGAATTAAAAAACACAGAAATTGACCCTGTGTGCTAAAAAGATTGTTTAATAGGAAACAGAATTGAAAAAATTGACTCATTATATAGAGAAAATGGTTGGACCACTGTTGAATTTTAACCAGACTAAAAACTGTTTGAAAGGGATAATTGTGAACTAGTAAAAGAAAGATGTAGTTGACAACCATAATGTAAATATATGATGGATTTTGCTACATTTACATAAAATAGTTTCAGTACCAGAAATGATACCTTATTCAAAATCCAACAAATGAATTATTTCTTAAAATGTCACTTTAAGAGGTGCCCTTGGCTAAGCTTCTGACTTCAGGGTGTGATTTCATGGTTCCTTAGTTCCAGCCCTGCATGGGGCTCTCTGCTGCCTATTTTGTATCCTCTGTCCCCATCTTTCTGACACTGCTCTCTCTCAATAATAAACTTTGTTTAAGTTGCATTTAAAAAAAGAAGAGGGGCTCCTGGGTGGCTTAGTCGGTTGCGTGTCTGACTTCAGCTCAGGTCATGATCTCGGCAATTCGCAAATTCGAGCCACTCGGGCTCTGTGCTGACAGCTCTGAGCCTGGAGCCTGCTCCAGATTCTGTGTCTCCCTCTGCCCATCCCCCACTCATTTTTTTTTCTCTCCCTCTCTCTCTCTCTCTCTCTCTCTCTCTCAAAAATCAATAAAAAACATTAAAAGAAAGAAAGAAGAAATGTCACTTAAATTCTAAAAAAGTAGTTTTCAAGGAAATTTGCAAATGTGTGCACACAAACACCAGGAACTTCTATTGAAAAACAGACAAAAGTGGTAATTCATGGAAAGAGAAACACTAATGTATAAAAAGCATATGAAGAGTTGCTCATGACCTCATCTGGAAAGTACAAATTCAGACGACAATGCAATACTGTTTCATTTTGATCAGTTGGTAAATTTAATAAGTCAGATCATCTGCAAGCATTGGTGGTGAAGTGTGGAAAGCCTGAGTTTCTAGTGGAAGGGCAAATGGGTACAGACATTCCAAAGGACAATCTTGCCTTCCTTAGTGACAGTAAGAGTGCCTGTATGTATCTGCAATCACACAGTTATAGATTCCCTAAATTCTCACACAACAACATCAGAGGACATGTATGAAGATTGTCATTGTCATATAATTTTGGTGGCAGAAAACTGAAAGTAACCTAGGCTTGTATTTCTAGAACAACAGAAAAGCATAATATAGATCAATATGAAGCTGTTGGAGCAGTAAACAGGATACCACATAACAACATAAATAAATCTTTTTTTTAAATTTTGTACTGTTTATTTTTGAGAGAGAGGAGTGGGGAGAGAGAGAGAGAGAGAGAGAGAAAGCATGAATGGGGGAGGGGCAGACACTGAATAGAGTGAGATAGAGGGAGAATCTGACGCAGGCTCCAGACTCTGAGCTGTAGCACTGAGCCAGACATGGGGCTTGAACTCACGAGCTGTGAGATCATGACCTGAGCTAAAGACCAAGGCTTAACCGACAGCCACCTTGACAGGTGTCCCCAACATGAATAAATCTTAAAACATAATGTCAGGAGAAAATGTAAGAGAGAATGAGATCTACAACACAACTTACTTACACACACGCAAGACAATGTGTCATGCAATATTTTTCAGGTCACAGATTAAATATTTGACGATAACTCTCTATGTGGAACACTGACCAGATGTTGATGCTAATAAATATACAAAAAAAAAAGGTATAAAATCTAAAGAGAGCTGCAAACTGTTGAGAGTGACTAACTCAGTTTTTTTAATCTAAAAATCAAAGGGAAGACAAATTCAGATAATATTTACTTTCAAAATAATACCCGAAATAGCTTTTTTTCAGAAACAGTAAACTAATAAAATTTGTGGTGAAAGAATAGCAGGATAGCGTTTATTTGTTTGAAGATCCATCAGTACACAAATTAAAACCAGGAGCTGTTGTCCTGAAATATTGTCTGATTACACCTTTTCTGGGCTTATTACTCAGAAGTTTATGTGTGATTTACCTATTTGAAATAGCCTTAGCTTTTGGGAGCAGAAACAGTCAGAATTAAGTGTGAGGCCAAAATCAAGGAAGAGAGAGATTTTTTTTGTTGTTTCCAATGGTCTCAAAATATAGACATAAAAAACTGGAATCAAAATGGTTTCTTTGAAACTGTCTCAGTTGTTAAGAGAGCAAATTGGGGCACCTGGGTGGCTCAGTTGGTTAAGCGTCCAACTTTTACTTAGGTCATGATCTCTCAGATCGTGGGTTCGAGCCCCGCGTTGGGCTCTGTGCTAACCGCCAGCTCAGAGCCTGGAGCCTGTTTCAGAGTCTGTCACTCCCTCTCTCTCTGACCCTCCCCTGTTCATGCTGTCTCTCTCTGTCTCCTAGAAATAAATAAAAATTAAAAAAAAAAAAAAGAGCAAATGATAATTTGTCAAGAGAGTAGAATAAGAAAAAATAGCCCATGTCAAAATAATTATCATAAAATACACAGCTTAAAAATATATAGCTGTCTGAAGCATATACATTTCACTTTTGGACAGTATCAGTTTAACAGACGTGAATAATAATCATATCCTACAAGGAAACCACATACTAGATAAGTGAACTTTTACATTTGTGACTAAATAAGTCTACATGAAATACATTTCTTTAGCATTGTTTCTAACATATCCACACATACGAACTATTAGAAAAACTCAACACTATTAAAAAATTAATTGTACTGGAGGAATGGAATATTCTGTGGATTTAATTATGAGTTTTCTCTAATCAGAGTTTCCATATTAGTAATAAAATATATACCCACTCTTTTATCTAGAACTCTCCTGTGGTGGTAGAATTATATTATAAATACTAATATGAATAAACTTTGGATTTATACCATAAAATATAGAGTTTCTACATTAAATATTGATGAAGAAAAGGATAATTTTAGGCATGCATTTTTTAAAGGACAATTGTAGCCTTCAATTTGATGTTTATTCTCAAATACTAATATCTCTATTGGAAACACAAGAAAACATGAAGGAGCCAGATGTCTTAGATTAAGTCATTTTCTTTGGGAAAGCAGTATTTAATAAAGAGCCAGAGCTCTCATTTTCCTGACATTAGAGGAAAAATGGCAGGTGTTAACCTAAGCCATAAGCAAAATCTCCCCTGTATTCTGTGTGTGCTGAATAAATAGTTCAAGTATGTTGTTAAAAATGGAGGTGCTCTCAAAAGCAAACTCTAAAAGACTTTAACTTTTGAAAGTTCAACTTTTGAAAACATCTCTTTATGTGAACTGTTGAGTTAATTATAAATAAATCTATTGCTCTTTAAGATACTAGCTTGAACTTAAAAGATAGCTGAGAAGTAATTTGAAAGTAATATTGAATGCACACTTTAATATTATATTTGAATCTCTGGTGAATTGCATCAAAGAGAAAAATTTAAAAACAAGTATTCCAAAATGTGTATTATATTTTTATTAAATAAAATAGATTTTATTTACATAAATTTGAATACATTGATTAAACATGGTATGTTAATGTTGAAAGATCAGAGAGATAAATGACTATTTTCAGCAAATTTTGCTCAGTATGTGGTGGCTTTAGTTCAGAGAATTGTGAACATATTTATGGATTGCTTACTATTTTACAGGCACTCTTCAAAGTATTTTGAACAAAGCAGTGAACTTTATCAGTGAACAAAGCAGATAAAGACTTTCCTCCAAGAAGCTGATGCTCTAGGGGGAATCTGACTTCGGCTCAAGTCATGATCTCACAGTTGGTGAGTTTGAGCCCCACTCTGGGCTCTGTGCTGACAGCTTGGAGCCTGGATCCTGCTTTGGATTCTGTGTCTCCCTCTCTCTCTGCCCCTTCTCCCATTCACACTGTCTCTCTGTGCCTCTCAAAAATGAATAAATGTTAAAAAATTACAAATAACCAAAAAAAGAAGCAGTTGCTCTAGATTACTTAAATCTTTTAAAACGTTAACAACTTGAATAAAATTTAAATAAAGCTTTTAATATAGTTTAAAAATAAATTTAAAAACTTCAAAGTGGCTCTATTGAAAGCTCAATAAAAATCAGTAACTACTTGATCATCTCCCCAAAATACTGATTTTTGCATTACAATTAATTGACCAAACAATTAATGTTGTAACCTGTTTAGGTAAAGGAGCCTAAACATAGAGCTAATATGAAATCTTCATGGATTGTATTCTAGACCTACTTTCACTTTAAGTAGATTTATAATGTTGGAGCCTAACTGAATAAAAGTTAGATCTTTTTTATTCCATGATTTAATGATAAGATTAAAAAAATTTTTTTAATGTTTATTTTTTTTAATGTTTTTTATTTATTTCTAGGAGAGAGAGAGAGACAGCGTGAGCAGGGGAGGGTCAGAGAGAGAGGGAGTCACAGACTGAAACAGGCTCCAGTCTCTGAGCTGGCAGTCAGCACAGAGCCCCACGCAGGGTCCGAACCCACGAACCGCGAGATCATGACCTAAGCGAAAGTCGGACGCTTAACCGACTAAGCCACCCAGGCGCCCCAGTTTAATCATTTTTTTTGAGAGAGAGAGTATGAGCAGGGGAGGGACAGAGAAAGAGAGGGCGACACAGCATCTGAAGCAGGCTCCAGGATCTGAGCTGTTAGCACAGAGCCCGTCACCAGGCTGGAACTCACCAACTGTGAGATTATGACCTGAGCCAAAGTTTCTTCTTAACAGGCTGAGCCACCCAAGCACCCCAAATTATGAGATTTTTTTAGTTGAAAATTACTCTTCTTTTTCCTTAAATCCTTCTCTGGATTGGAGACTATGGAAATGTATGGTAATACTAAAAAAGGAAAAGTCCTCAAATTTATAGTTGATGATGTAACTCAGAAGCAAATCTATTTTATAATCTTGTGAGCAATATGCCATATTTGGACTTTTTATTCAAGGACTTTTTTATGAGTCCTAAAAAATAAATATTTTAGCTATTAAGTTATTTAAACTTCACAGGATTTGGGGGCTGTTAAATTCTGTAAATGAAAATGTAAGAAGATGCATTTGTCTTTAAGGTGGACAGAAATAATTTTATTTCTATGGCCAATCCAAAGTGCAGTGAAAAACTCTGGATAATAATGAAACATCACCTACGTTGTATGACTCATATGAAGCTTCATAAAAAAATTAAGGAATCTTGATTAAAAATTAAATAATAATTAAAAATTATTTCAGTGAATAATGTGGTATAAAATAATATTCTTATTTTCTAAAAACTCTTTTAGCTCAAGTGATATAGATTGTTTAATGAGTCAGAATGACAATATTGTGAACCTTACATGTGAGCTCCATTCTTACAGAGCATAAAGGATATTGTTTTATGTGGTGGTTCAGATGAGGTAATTGGGCACAAAATATTACTGTTGAAAAGCTTAATTAGGCACCAATGGGGTTATGTATATATAGGTAAAAAGGCCTGACTTTGGGGCATTTTTATTTAAATCATCAAACCCACTTCCATTCATGTGAGAAATAAGCCCACTGATCCACCAAAATCAACATTCTTGCAAGACAGGCATCTGATGGACAGGCACACTCACAACAGATACAACAGACAATTTATCTCCTAGTGTGCAAGTCCCTCCCCTGGTTCCTCATTGGCTGAGTACTACAGAGGTTACAGTCTTACCTAGACTATGCTCATGTAAGGCAAAAAGTAGTCTAATTGGAACAAATATACATTTCCTGAGGTGAGGCAGAGACTTGCAGTCTCACCTTTGTTCCTTGGCACATGCAAAGCCAGGGAAATAAGGCCATGAAAGAGACAGAGGAAGAACCAGGAAGTGAAATATCTGAGGGCTAAGGGTTTGGGACACCATTATTGGGGGAACAGGGTTCATACATATTTTCAAAAGGTTGTAAATCTAGTGTTAATTAGACAGCACAGTTTTTATTCGGTATTTCTGAAAATGAATCATCTCATTCATTTTGATGAATTTTCAATTTCATCATGATGAACATTTTCATCATGATGAAAAGTAATCATCATCAATTACTTCTCACAACTTAGTCACAGCAATTACATTTTTCTGTGTGTGTGTGTGTGTGTGTGTGTTTCTATCTCTCTCATGTTTGACCATAGGGTTAAGGCTATTAGTAAAATAGTACAATGTTTAAAGTTTAAAAGAGTTAAAAACAAGTCATTTTCTTCTTCAGTATGTTGCATTGTCTAACTATTATTAAGTGAATAGCTGTTTTCCACAAATAAAGTTAAGATGATTGGCTTGAAATTTCCAGAAAAAAGAGTAAGAAAAGGAGATTCAGAAAATTTTGCTGGTGTCAGTTTTTTTTTTTTTATTGGATCTGAGTTTATTTCATCCTGGCTTGCCAATGTGTTAGATTTTTTTCAAAGACTGCTGGCCCAGAAGAAAATATCCCTTAAAATATTGTGATACTGTGTTCTCTGAAAAACCATTTTTTAAACATTTTTTGATTCAACATCAATCTAAGTGATATATTCCATCCTTGGTTGCAGAAATTAATTAATTATTTTGGTGTTGGTTTCTCTATTCCTCATGTTTCTTGCAAACTACAGCCTGGTATTTTCCCCCCACAGGAAAAGAACTGATTATCTATATGTTAATTATTCCAAGTAGATTAAAATTATTTTCTGAGTTACACAATTAGGGTGAATGTTTTTATCATAGTCTTTTATTTATTTTATCCTTGTTTTCTAATTAAAACATGTTGCCTGAGAACTTAGGGCTTGTAGGATCAAAGATGAAAAAATTGATAACTAGGATGATTATCATTGCTAATATGACTAGGGTGCTTCTATCTAACCTTTATCCATGTTTCACAATGCACAGCTTCTGCCTGTGCATGCTACAGCCTAGTATAAAAATTATAGATGTGGACAGATACACTGTATATCAGTTTCACAAATAATAACCCAATCAACTCATTAACTTAGAAACCACCATCTCTGGGCACATAGACTTAATTTTCTACTTGCTCGGAAAGAAAAAAAATTATGAGAAAATTGACTAACTTTCTAGAAGGATATATAATTTTTCTTTTTAGGAAAGCAAGCTATTTTCTCAGCTTATCATTGGGAAGAACAGGGACAGCTTAATATGACTTGGGAACTATCTTTAAGCATACATTGATAGGTAGTCATAACTGATGTTATTTTAAGGAAAACGGCTCAAATTTGACAACTGCAAGTTATATTGGGTTGAATGATATGAATTTAAAACTTTATGCTTCATATGTGTCTGATAATTCAGATTTTCTCTTTTTCAGATAGGTCTTCGCCATCCTTTTAACACTCAGTACTACTAATATGGAAGGTTTTATAACAAATAATTTAGGTTATTATTATTAAAAATTATTTAAAGTTATATGCATTTGGAAATTGTTATTAATTTAGACAAACTAGAAGATCAACATATCTTTTCAATTATTTGTGGAGTACATAGGAAGAAGAGATACTTCATGAACTGATCTAATAAGCAACAATAATTAAGGATATTGCGGTCCTAAGGTGTATCTTAGCTAGAGAATTAGGGGCACAAATGTAGGTACATTCAAATGGACTCGACTCTTGATCTTCTAAGCAATAAGAGAAAATAATCTGGGACTGAGGAGAAAACAGCCCCACAGTTGAGAGCCTGGTGAACGGCATGAGCAGAGGTTGAGGAAAGTGACTCTTTCCTGCAGTGTTACTGTAGACTTCCATCATTTCTAGTGCTGGGTGTTCAGATGTCTCCTTTATAGGAGCACTTTTCAGTTTTTCAAAAGTAGGATATTGCTTCTGAGTAAAGGGAAACCCTGACTACCGCACAGTAGACCGCTGGCTTTGATAACAATGCCATCACTGATGTGGATAGAGAATCAGTCCATGTTGGTGATGAAGATGAGAATTCAGAGGCAGATCAACACGTAGGCAAAAGCTTGTGTGTTAGTTTTCTATTA
This sequence comes from Proteles cristata cristata, assembly GCA_017311185.1. NCBI lineage: Eukaryota > Metazoa > Chordata > Mammalia > Carnivora > Hyaenidae > Proteles > Proteles cristata. The sequence continues at coordinate 650,493 of JAESUZ010004237.1, read as the reverse complement.
CACTGTAATAAAAGTTTTTGCAAACATAATGGCTTAAAATAATACAAATTTATGTTACAGTTTTGGAGGTCAAAAGTCCAAAGTGGGTCCTGTGGAGTTAAAATCAAGGTGTTAGCAGCACAGTGTTCCTTCTAGTGTGCCTAGAAGAGAATCTGTTTTTGTTTGGTTTGAGTTTTAGTGTTTTTTTTTTTATTTTAAATGTTTATTTATTTTTGAGAGAGTGAGTGTGTCCGAGCAGGGGAAGGGCAGAGAGGGAAGAAGACACAGAATCTGAAGCAGGCTCCAGGCTCTGAGCTGGCAGCATAGAGCTTGATGTGTGGCTTGAACTCATGAACCATGAGATCATGACCTGACCTGAGCTGAAGTCAGATACCTGACCAGCTGAGCCACCCAGATGCTCCAGCCTTTTTTTTTTTTTTTTTTAGCTTTTAGAAGCCACTTGCATTCCGTGACATATACATATAGCCCCTTCATTCATCCTCAAAGCAAGTAGAAAAGTACCATCAAATATCTCTGGCTCTGACTCTCTTCTACTTTTATTTATTTATTTATTTATTTATTTTTATGTGTTTTTTTTTATTTGTTTCTAGGAGAGAGAGAGAGAGAGACAGCGTGAGCAGGGGAGGGTCAGAGAGAGAGGGAGTCACAGCCTCTGAAACAGGCTCCAGGCTCTGAGCTGGCAGTCAGCACAGAGCCCGACGCGGGGCTCGAACCCACAAGCCGCGAGATCATGACCCAAGCGAAAGTTGGACGCTTAACCGACTAAGCCACCCAGGCGCCCCTTTCTTCTACTTTTAAAATCGCTGGCCATTACATTGGGACAATCCAGAATTGTCTATTTTAAGGTCAGTTCATTAGAAAAGGGTTTTTATTTGCAACCTTTTTTCCCCTTTATCATGTAACATAACATATGTATAGGTTACTGTGATTATCATGTAGGGATCTTTGGGGGAACATTGTTCTACCTGACACAGCTTGGAAATCCATGGCAGGATGAGATCAGTCATTGTGTTTTACTTCACTTTGGGGAAAGGAGACCATTTGCAAAATTGAGGAGGCATTTTGGAGAATATCAGAGTTAAAATCTGCACAAGGACAATGGGATGGCTGGGAGACAAATAGAAAGCAAGCTCACAGTACAAACAATAGGATTGAATGAGGATTGTGTTTTAAAGTTCGGGACAAAGGTAAAAGTGTATACATAGCATTAGGTAAAATGATAGAACTTGCCAAATAAATTTGTTGAAATAATATTAAATGCAAGTTGAAAGTTAATTAATGGAACTCGTCCAATTAGAGTTTTAAGTGTAAAATATTGATTCCTACTTATTTTCTAGTTATATCATTTCAGATGCTGTCAACAGCATATTTTAGGATGAAATAGTTTTTATTAGAGATTCTTACCTGCATCATATTGCGCCTTTAACCAGCTTTCTCATCTGGGGCCTGAAAATTTAACACTGAAGTTTTCACAGGGCAAGTCTTGGTAACCAGTGCCTTAAAAAAAAAGAAAAAAAAAAAAAAGAATGATTACATTATTCTTAAGCATTTCCCTTGGCTTGCCCTCCATAATTCTTGAAAGCAGTTGACATAGCAGCTTTAGTTCTTTCAAGTACGTTTCAGGTAGAGGGAAAAGCCCTAGTTTCCATTTTAGAGCTGGATCTCTGAGAATGATTAAGGTTTCAAGTGAATATCACAACTCATAAAAAAAATCGCTGGCTGGAAAATAGGATCTGGAAATAGCAACAGCAGTGAAAGTAGATATGCTCTGGAGAGGGTATGTCATTAAATTATTCAACATCTTAATTACATTTCCTTTCTCTGTCCAAGAGCCTACTAGGAAATATCTTGTGACTGTCTTCACTGCTTCCTAATGATCAAAACTGTCAAAATAGATATTTTTCTCTATTTTCTGTTGTTTGTGTGTGTGTGTGTGTGTGTGTGTGTGTGTGTGTGTGTGTGTGTGTGATAACAGGAGACATTAGTGTAATAGTAGCTAGCATGGGAAATATCCAGAGCATTAGATTCTGAAGTACAAATATTTTGCACTGAGAGACCCCAAAGTGTTTATTGTCATAATTGTTTTATTTTTAAAAATTTTTAAATGTATATTGAGAGAGAGAGAGAGTGAGCACATGCAGGGGAGGGGCAAAGAGAGAGAGGGAGACACAGAATCTGAAGTAGGCTCCAGGCTCTGAGCTGTCAGCACAGAGTTGTTGTTGGGCTCAAACCCATGAACTGTGAGATCATGACTTGAGCCAAAATCAGACACTTAGTCAACTGAGCCACCCAGAAGCCCCCATAATTGGTGTTTCAAGTCCACTGGGTTGATTGCACCCAGTGTTTGAATGAATGTTTGGAGTGTGTTTATCTTTGCTTGTTTGTTTGTTTGTTTGTTTGTTTTGCAGCTGTTTGTGTTTAAGGGTGAAGAAAGTGGACAGATAAGTTACTCTTAGGTTGATTCTGAGAGTTAAGAGTAACCCTTACCACATATAAAATATATAATTGGATATGTTTATTTAACTATACCATATATTATGTTTGGACCATACTTCACTTGTTTGCTTATTCACCAAACTAGTTTACAAATATTTCACTGGGAGAAGGTCTGGAATGTACAAGAATATTTGAGACCCAATTCCTGCTCTCAAAAACTCAGCAATGCAGTTTTAGAAAAATTTGAAATAGCTAAAGTAATATTTTCGTATATGATTACATTCCCATGTGAGTGGTACAAGCATTAGGAATGTTATAGTAATTTAGAAGAAAGAAAATTAGTAAAGAGTAGAATAGTCTAGCAGTCAGGATCTCAAATATGTTGTTGATGATCAACCTCAGAAGGAGGTAAGAGAAGGATACCCCATTTGGCAAGTTTGTGTTTTGGCAAAACTGTATGAAATAGAACACATCCAAGAAGTATTTAGAGTTATACATGATCCAGAAGAAAAATGAAAAAAAAAAGCTTTTAAGAAAAATATGTTAATAAGAATGGATAATCTGAATATTATTACAACTCCTTGCTTGGGAACACATATCTTAAAAGCATCCTTGAAATCAAACCACATCAGTAAGGCAAATATACTGTGGTTTCCATTTGGCTAACGGAAGGAATACATGTATTGCATGGCCTTTGGGAGACAAACACGCTCATCGTATTTGACTAACATGGGTCTGTATAAGAAGAAAGGGAGAATTTGAGCATCTAGATACCTGGAGGGAGGGTACATTAAACAGCATTCCCATTCAGAGTTTAAATAAACTATGCTCACAAATGAATAGATGTGGGCTACAATGAGTTGAGTCTTGGACTATGCATATTTTGAAATAAGGGGAGATGTTTTATGTATCTCAGTATCTTCCACCATTGTATAATATTTGAAGTATATCAAGGTGCTTTGAATGAATGAATAAATGAATTTCACCTAATAATAGGTAATTCTGACCATGACAGTAAAGCAACTGATGCTTACAAGAGACTGGTTTCTGTTCATATACACAAGCCATTCCTAGGTAATATAATAGCTATTTTTACATTATTAAATTTTGTTTTCATAAGCCTGTGAATCAGAGTTTGGATTATTCTCTCCACTTTATAGAAGAAGAAAAAAATGAAGCCTACAGGAGTTAAGTGAGACAGCCAAGGATATTTTTGCTAAGATGAAAATTTTAAATTACGTAGCAAAATGAAATTCAAAATTTGTGAACTTAGCATGTGTACTTGCCAATTTCTTCTGGCAATAAACCAATTATGAATTTTAGTGAAGCCTAATCCATAGTGCCTCATCACACAACATAATGTAACATTAGAGCACTAGAATTTTCAGGAATTACTAGATGTTTAACTGGAATATTTTTTGCTAGCTCCTAAAAGAGAGTTCTGTGAACAAATGGAATGGTTTTTGATTTGAGGCTCCATTACATTTTGTGCTTCATTTGATTTTTGAGACTTGTGTACATTTTTCTACAACAAACCTTGTTTTACAGATGAGGCAATTGGTATTTAGAGAGGTTAAATGATTTGCTTAGGGTTAACAGTTGGTAAGAGGCAGGGTTTATTTTCACACCTAAATTCTTTTAATCTACATCCAGTGAATACCCCTATTGTCTCACTTAAAGATATGTTAATCTAAGAGGAAGTCAAGAAGTGAAGAATTCGGAAATCTGCCAAGATTGGAGGTGAGATTGTTTTAAGGTAAAGCAACCTCTTTTGTGTGTCATTTTTTTTCAAGGGGCATTTTAGGGACGTAAGTACTATCAATTTGGAGAAATACATTGCCTTTCTCCTTCAAATTTATGATCTGTGTCCTCCAAGAATTCAGATCAATATGATGACCAAGTGATTTATCTCCCTATGTCTTACTCACTTATAACTGTCACTTTGAGAAACACCTCATTCCACCTTCCTGATATAACCTGGACACCCTGTGGTACAGATACTGCCAAAAATTATCTAAAATATCTTTAAATAGAATAGTATAAACGTATGTAGGTCTTGTTTGTCAGATTTTTCAAATACCAGGTTGTTTTAATCTACCAAAAAATAACAGTTTTATAACGAGGAGAAAGTGAGCACAACTCTGAGAGATAGAAGTAGATCATCTGTATACTTTCTCTTATGATTTTTGTGAGAAAAGTCCTTTAAAAGTGATGCCATATTCAGAATTCATAAACTGCAATTAAAGGTTTTCTTGGTTTAATTGTCTCAGAATAGTGAGAGCAGAGCCAAATTCAGTGGAGAATGGCAAAAACCTTTGCTTTGTTATATGGACTTGCTCAATGAGTACTAAATAAAGGATAAAAATGACAATAAAAGCAACCATATAGAAACAAAATAAAGGAAAACATTTCTAATGTGACAGCTTGAATATTTTATCATAAGTAAAATCGTTTAAAGACACTATTCAAAAAGTTGATGAAAACCTTGGGTAAATGACACATATTACACTAAATTTATTTGCAACAAGTTGTATTAATGTAACATAAGAGAAATTCATATGACAATTATTCTGAGAATATTCTTCTTAAGTGATCATTGTTCTTACAGATCATGGAAGTCGTAAGTAAGTACTACCAAGAAATTTTTTTTCTACTAAAAGCCACTTAAAAAAACTGACTAGAAAAGCAATAACAATCCCAGTAAACAGCTTTGTCACCTAGCAGGGGTTATCTAATATTTCCTGCACAACACCTCAAAGTTTTCTTCAACATACTCATTTAATACTTAAAGCGCAGTAGGATATGGTATCTACATTGTACCATCATGGCTTTCCTCGCCTTTGCTTTAGGACCACTTCTCAGTTTGCCAATCAGAGAGGCCATTTTTATAGATCAATATGAAGCGACCCAGAAACTGAAAACTGCTGATGAATTGAGCAGCATCACTTGAAATGTGCCATCAGAAACCTTGAACTGTCTTCCTGTCTGTAGGCAGGAAAATGTTTTGAAACCAACAAGGGCCTGTGGTATTATGTACGTTGATTGCAGCTGGGGAAGATGCCAAGTTGAACATCTGCCTCTGATAGAAAATGAAGAAGGCAGTTGGTAAATGAAATGATACCAATAAATCTCAATGATAAGGTGATGGGAGGGGATGTCTCCCAGGAACCCCAGGAAAGGGAGACATGGACTCACATTGTGAGTAGAGATTTAAGGTGTTAAACAGTGAAATTGGATATCTGGGATATTTACTGAATTTCTGTGCCTGTAAGATAAAGAATACCTGTGCTGGAGTTCTTAGCAGTAGAGAGATAAAGTTGGAGGAATAGGATTAAACAATAAGAGAGGCAACTGGGACACAGTGGAAAGACAGTTGGATGCATCCTCATTTAGTCCCTTACTAAGAGCGTAGTGGTCCTAATAGACCAAGTTTTATCTCTTGTCACCATACTTTATCCCTGATGTTTCCGTCTTAAGAGGCATGTTTCAATCAAGAGACAGAAAGTATTCAGGACTATAACAGGCATGTAGAAAATGTATCTAAATAAAAAGAACTGTATGTTCCTCCATGCTAAATATTTATTAAAATTAAGAAACTTGGGATACCTGAATGATTCAGTCGGTTAAGTGTTTGGCTCTTGGTTTTGGCTCAGGTCAGGATCTCATAGTGTGAGATCTTGAGCCCCACATCAGTGCCTGTGCTGGGCGTGGAGCCTCTCTTTCCCTCTCTTTGTGCCACTACCCTACGTTCACAGTTGCTCTCTCTCTCTCTCAAAATAAAATAACTTTTTACTGAACACCTACTGGGTAATAAGAAATGTATCATTCTAGAAGGGTATTAAAAAAGGCAAAGCTATATTCTCAAGTAACGCTAAGTCCAGTAGGAGAAAGGGACGGTCAATTGCCCAACACTGAATAGCTAACAAAGGAAGGTGCTTCATGTTCAGAAGTACAGAGGTAGAGCACACAAATATGCCTTGAGGCTAGTCAAGGAAGTAACTCAGGAGAGGATAAGATGCGTTGAAAAATAAAAGAATTGAATTTTGGAGGCCAGGCAGGCATTGGTTTGATCGAAAAGATAGATTATCCAATAAAAAGGGAATATGTACAAAGAAAAATGTCCCATCTTAAAAACGGCAAACAGTTTAGTATCACTGGAGTGGACTATTTACTATTATGCTTAAAAGATAAATGTAGATATCAATTATGATAGTTACAGTATATGTTTATTCTGAATTGCGATTCTATTCTATAAGGCAGGTAATATCTATAACTGAAGCAGCTTTGAGAATTGTGGCTACTCTCATTTCATCTCAATTTGGTGGTGCACTGGTAAAAGCTTTAATCTTTTCTCAGGTCACTGAGACTGAGTGGGTGTCAGAGTCCAGCTCCAGCCAGGTATAGGGGTCCCTGAAGGATGGACAGTGTCGGGGAGGGAGGGAGTGAGAGAGCCCTGAGAATCTTTCTGATCACCAGGCAGGCATCTCTGTCCTGCCAGTTTTGGTGTCTTTATTTATAGGTCAAACATTAACATGACATCAGAAAATGGAATTTTTACAATGGATAGTTCTCTGTGATAAAATGCTTTGGAAAGTGTACAGAAATAGGTTTTACAGAAGTATTCTTGCAGAACTGCCCCAAATGTAGTGAGGTTGAGTAATTAAGAAAATAACAGGGTGTTCTTAGTGAAAAACAGGATAACATACACATTTTAATAATGCTAAGATTAAGTCATGGGTTTGTAGATACTCTTATCCATCCTCATCACAGCTGTCAGTGTAAGGGAAGGTGTTTGTGGAATGTAGGCCTTAGGGAAGGGACTGCTATACATCAGCAGTTAGCAAAGGCATATGTAGTAACTTAGGTTCTGCCCTTAACTGTCCTTCTCTCTAAGTTAGGCTCTTTGTCTCCGGGCAAGACTTCATTGTCCAGGTATATTCCTTATGGCATCGGAAAGCCAACTGTACCTTTAAGAGGTTAGCTCATTTCCAAAACATAGAATTAGCCTCTTCGAATGAATTTACCTTTGTGTCTAGTTTTATGATTTCTTGAATAGCTAGGGCATGAGAGATATTTTTGGTTAGCTGATTTACATGTTGAGCTGCAACAGTAGAAACAGAATTGTACACATAAAGGTCAATCTTTTATGAGTAAGGGTCATTAACCTGTTCATAGCTCAAGGGAAGTATGGAGGGAAACAGGACCTGCTGGAGACATGATGTCTGTTCCCATAATCAAAAGAAGAAGTTCTCACAAGAAGTTCCTTCACAAGGTGCAATCATCATGCCAGAATAAGAGGACAAGTCAATCCCAATATTGATCAACAGGGTACCATGGGGGGGTCGGTGCTCAAGCAGAAACAATTGAGTGGGGGTGGATATCGGTCCTCATCTGATTGGCAAGAGACTATGCAAACTTGCTTTAACCTCACCAGGAGTTTTCTCAACTAGTGGGCTTAGAATGGCTCCCAACAGATGGGGAACCAGAATGATAACATGTATAGGTTTCTATTGTGTAAATATGCCACCAAGGCCAATTTCAAGCCATCAGCATCTTACCCTGAACTTGAAAGTTAGAAGAAATATGCAAACTATTTCTCTTGAGTCATTATCAGCTGACCTCGGCACATGAGTGCCTCAATTTACCACTATGTTTTGTATCCCTGAAATGAATCCTGACATGTCAGCTGTTTGATCACTTCGGAGTGACTGGAATTGTAGACTGGAGAATATCTCCTTTGTCTAAAGGAAGTGAATACTACCAAGCCCTAACCATATTCACTCAGTGTTGTCAGAACTTCCACTTTTTCAGAAAGTATAGAATTACCCATTTTGTTTATAAAGTGTCCCAAATTGTAATTGCTGATCAATTAATTTTTAAAATACTATGGAGGCTGGGGTGCCTGAGTAGTTCAGTCAGTTAAGTGTCTAACTCTTGATTTTGGCTCAGGTCATGATCTCATGGTCATGAGATCGACCCCTGCATCAGGCTCTGTACTGAGTGTGGAGCCTGCTTAAGTTTCTCTCTCTCTTTCTCTCTTTCTTTCTCTCTCTCTCTCTCTCCCCCTCTTCCCTCTATACCTCTCCTACTCAGGCTTGCTCTCTCTCTCTCCTTTTCTCTCTCCTTCCCTTTATCTGAAAAATAATAAAAAGAAAATAAAATAAAAATAAAACAGCAAAACTGTGGAAGCTAATAGTAACTAGACCTAAGAAAACACATCTGTCAGATATATCCATTCCAAGGGCCACTAGGTGGTATACAGGCTGTGCAAGTTTCTCCAGAGTTTAACTTGAGGAATGACACAATTAGTTACATTGAGTACAATTAGCAACCAGAATCCTCAAGAATGGCCATCTTTACTACATCTGGTGTTTCCTTATAATTTTATCAAGTTCCAGACAGGCAGGTTCTTTGGCTCCATGTTTTCCCATATGCCTTAGCTCATAGTCACTTTAGAAAACTGACTCAGCTTTATCTCGTCAACACTGAGTGTGGTAGAGAGGAAAGTAAACTTGATTGAATAAGGCAAATGGAGAACGCTGCTTTCTCTACGCTCCTAGGAAGAAAGCCAAATAGACCATAACTAGTCAGAAACCATATGATGAAGTGGAATTTAACAATCAAGAATTAACTCTATCTGAGCTAGAAAATATATTCGGTGCTGCATTGGTTTAGGATTCTTTCTTCAGGTCTGTCTCCAAAAGTGTCTTCTATTAGTGGTAAGCAGTTGCTAGGCAACCATCCCAGTCTATGCCCCTTCTGCTTCCTATATACAAGCTAGTGAAATGAATTATATTCCATTTTAAAAGCCAAGATCCTAGCTTCTTCACTAGGAGATGCTGAGAAAATACACAAACACACACATATACACACTCATATATGCATCCAGTGTAATAAGTAAATAGAAGAGATAACAGCAGGTGCATTTACATTATATTTACTCCCAACTCCTGTGGTTATTAGGGTCTTTTCTGACTGCTCCAATTATGAGAAATAAGATCAGTCTTGTACACTAAATGGGTAGCTCCACCAGTCTCATTTCAGAAATTTCACAGATGTGTCTAAGCTAAATTTATGGTCCTCAAGTATTCTTTATCTAAAAATAAAAATAATCCAAGGGACCTTGGGTGGCTCAGTTGGTTAATTGTCTGACTTCGGCTCAGGTTATGATCTTGCTGTTTGGGGGTTTGAGCCCCGTGTTGGGTTCTGTGCTGACAGCTCAGAGCCTAGAGCCTGCTTCGGACTCTGTGTCTCCTTCCCTCTTTGCCCCTCCCCCACTCCTGCCCACTCACTTTCTCTCTCTCTCTCTCTCTCTCAAAAAAAATACTAAACATTAAAATTTTCTTATTTTCTGCTAACCTCTTCACTATCCTGAACTCTTTGATACCTCAAAGCCTATATCCCTTCTTTTTAAGAAGCTGAAAATTGGTGTGGAACTTAGAAACTCTAAGAAAATCCCTTCCTCCTTTCTCTGTCCCATCTGAGTTAAGGTACTGGTTTTTTAATGTTCAGTGATGTCAGGTGAAGGAGGATATTATTTCCTGATTCCAAATCTAAGGCTCCAACAAGACAGAAATTTTTAATTTGCTACTGTCTCAGAAAATCCAAGATTAGGTGACTGCTCTAACCATGTCTTAATAACATGTATTGTATATATCAAACAACTAAAAAGATGGAGCACAGAAATTGACCTTCTGATGGCAAGGTTATATTTTCTTTACACAAAGACTTAAGTCACCCAGAGGACCTGAATCATCCTTGAAACCTTTGGCATTCCTGTAAGTGGAGATGGTGACACTCCACTTGGTTGTTGACTGTTCCCTGGCTAGATCTGAGAAACCTGGGCTGATCCCTGCTGGGTGCTTTCTTTGATCATCCTTCCTTTCCATTAACTTCAAGTAAGTTGTGTTCTTTATACTATTGCCTTACAAGATTCAACACATAGTTCAACCCTGACATTTCCAATCCAGGAATAGAAAACCAGAATGCCAACCACAGTCTCTTTTAGTAATTTTATTTCACATGACCTGGAATACTGATATAAAAAGAAATGTCAAAAATTTTTGTATATATTTTAGATAATATTTTTTAATATTTATATATTCTTTAAATCTTAACATCTATGATACCACTTATAGAGATTCACATGTCATTAAACTATTAAAAAATATTGAAGAATATTGAAGTTCTGGAACCAAGGTCCATAGACCTTACCACATTTACTTTGGACTTAACCACTTTTTTTAAGTTTTTATTTAAATTCCAGTTAACATGCAGTGAATATTAGTTTCAGGTGTACCATTTAGTGATTCAGCAGTTCCATACAACACCCGATGCTCATCACCATAAGTGCTCTTCTTGATTCCCATCAGTCTTTTTACTTATTCCCCCCACCTACCTCCCTTCTGGTAACCATTAGTTTGTTCTCTATAGTTAAGAGTCCATATCTGGGAGGGGGTTTCTGGGTGTCTCAGTTGGTTGAGCGTCAGACTTCGGCTCAGGTCATGACCTCATGATTTGTAAGTTTGAACCCTGCATCTGGCTCACTCTTGTCAGTTCAGAGCCTGCTTAGGATCCTCTGTCCACATCCCCACCCCTTCCGTTCCTCCGCCATTCACACTCTTTCTCAAAGATGAACAAACATTTAAAAGATGAGTCTGTTTTTTGGTTTACCTCTCTCTCTCTCTTTTTCCCTCTGCTCATTTGTTTTGTTTCTTAAATTCTATATATTTTATACATATTAGCTAGAGCTAGACAGTTACAAGACATCAAATCAAGTTACCTTTGTAATTTTACCCCAGCCTCCTCTCCTGCAGTTACAGTCATCAGTTATCTTGGCCTGCCCACCATTAACTTCTTATTTTCAATACTGAAATGTCTTTACCCACTTATTTTAATTTGGGTCTCTTTCTTTCTTTCGTTCTTTCGTTCTTTCTTTCTTTCTTTCTTCCTTTCTTTCTTTCACTAGATCTTCCTTTTCCAGACCCTTTTAAATACTTTTTTTAGACAAGAGTTTTAATCTCATAATCATTGACAGTATTCACCTCTTGACTATCACATTCAGTGAGCTGGTAGTATCGGCAAGCGATTTTTCATTAAATCTTGAGCAAGCATGGTAGGGCTAGGGCTAGGCACTGATAAGACATGTTTTAATAGAAGAACTCTTTGACTTTAAAGGCAGAGGACTTACAATACCAGATACAGCATGATCATTACTAGGACTATAAGAATGCATTGGAGAGGTTCTTGACCTTCTGCCACCCTCTGCGACACAAACCTCTTTGGAGGTTGGACAGCTTTGCTGTTTGAATTGCTCTGTTGATTCAGGAATTTAAATTTTGTAATAAGAACTCCCAAGATGGCTATGCCATAAGTGAGAGCAAAAATTAAGGTTATAAAGATAGTTCGACTGGAGTCTGAATTACTGTTTTCATTTGTTTTCCTGGAACTCATGAAACTTTACTGTGCAGTGCCACGGTGAAACACCAAAAGGAACACTTTAACCCATATGTTAAGCTTTCCAGTTCCCTCTGGGCCACATGTTGTTCAGGGAAATGACACACACACACACACACACACACACACACACACACACACACACACACTGATCTGCCAGGCACATAATTAGCAGTTTATTGATCTTTTTCCTTGGAAAATGTCCTTGTGACACATGGACTCAGGAAGAGCCCAAAGAAAAGATTGAAAGTGCCTACCACAAATACAAAAGGAGTAAATACAGATCTTCCCATTGCAAAGGTTATTCTCAGAAGAGATTTTTCATCTTCCAGTTCACTCATTCAACAGATAACTATTAAACAATGTGTGGATTAGTGGTCTGCAAAGTCACTGATCTCAGGGAGTTTAAGCATTAGGTAATATTTGTGACATGATGCAAACTGGGTCAATTAACGTTACGATTCATAATTCGACACTGCATCTATATTTCTTATCCATTTACCTGATTGAGGTATACCTCCGCATACATTTATCAAGTAACTCTTTTGTGATGCTTAAGAGTATTTTTCTCAATTTTTTTGAAAGGTGTTCTGCTTATCTGTTTTAGCTAATATACTTGTTTGTTTGGAATTGATTTGCAACTGACAATATTAATTAAGCAAGTTGCTATGAAATAAGCATTTTTAGTAGGGAAATTGTCCATTTGATTACCACTATTATTCAATCCCTATAATTTTGTCTTTAATATTAGCTGCTTGAAGTTATCTTCCACAGATTATTGCCACAATAATTGCTTCCCATAACCATTATTTTAGATTTTAATTATTGTCATTATGAACCACTTTGGAGTGTCTGTTGAAAAGAAAGCCTTAGTAAATACATTTTTAAAAAATGGTTCAATATCTTAAAATCTTATACTGGGAAAACTCTGTTTATGTCTTTCAGGAATATATTTAAATGTGTATTTTCATAAGATGCACATTTTCAGATATTAACTCCATATTCTCCAAACTTGTTATGTCACCTTCACAAAGCATTGGTGGTAGTCACATTGCATCATTGCATTTCTGTGTCTTAAGGTGAAGAAATGAAAGTTAGTAACACCTTCCTTATCTATTTTTTGAAATATGCTATTATACAACTGTTTTTGTCTGACCATGATATATATCCATTAGAATAACATACATGTAAGTATATCCCCAATATCTTATATTGTTTTGTCACAAGACTCAGAGGTATTTGTAATTAGATGCATCCTGCACATTTATACATATGTATTTATATCTATGTGTATATATACATATACACATACATGTATATATACACACATATATACACACACATATATTTATTGTGTATACACATACACACAGAGATCTAGCCATATTTACACATATATACACATAAATGATATTTGTGAATATTTTAACAGCCTATGTGACACTTGCTCCAAGCCATATATTTAAAAAACCAACTAGAGGCCATGACCTTATTATCTCAAAAAGTCACTGTCATTGTGCAATATTCTTTGAGGCTTTCTAGCACAGATGTGTTCCTGACAAATTTTTTTTTGTTGTTCAGAGGTTAGCAGCTTTATTTATTTTTTTATTGGCATATAGCTGACATACAGTGTTATATTAGTTTCAGATGTACAGCATAGCTGACATTTTTGGAGGAACCAAGGCATTGACTAATGTACTCCTTGACTTTGCTATCCAAAATAAAAGCTGTCTTATTGCCATTTTAATTCCTAGGATATAGATCTCTTTAATTATATGCATATGCAACATCCATTGAAGAAACTTGATCTACTTAAAAGAAACATATCTCCTCACTCAGGCATTCATAAGACTGGAGTTGCCAACAGCAATTCAGTGCATCGTTTATTCAGGTGACTTCTTCTAATTCTAAGAAATCCAAATCAATAGCAATTTTATCCCTTTAAAATAATCATTTTTAGAAGTAGCTGTGCTTTTTTTTCCCCTAAAGGGTACCCACTGTTGAATGCAGCTGAAAGTTACTGTGATTTATCCTTTTGTGTTCCCTTGGGTGTTCTGTATGAAATGTTCCAAATCAAAGTGCTAGAAATTTCTGCTTCAGATACTTGTTAGCGCCTTTCTGTATTTCCTGTACTTCTTCTCCTTTCCTTCTTTCCTTTTCCTGCCTTCCCTCCCTCTTTCCTGTCTTCTTACTTTGAAGTATTTAATATTTTAACATTTATCCATATAAACTGTAGAGTTTATATTTATTTTTGCCAATTAATTACATACAACATTTAGTGGAACAAATGTATGCTTTGTCATCATGTGATTCTTCTGGCTTAGCCCTTAATAATTTTGTGATCTTGAACAAGTAACATAGGTTTATTTCTTCCTATGTAAATTGGAATAATAATATCTGTTTCTCCGGGTTATGGTGAAGATTAATATTTTTCAAATGCTTAGTTCCATTAAGATATATAGTAGGTACTCAGTAGATGACAGTTTTCTTCTTTTTATATTGCATGAGAAAGATGATACCATAGTAAGCAAGGTACACTTTTTGCTTATAGCTAATTAATGAGGATATGCTGAGTACATAAGTAATGTAAACAGAGATCATTGTATAAAGAGAATTTCTTTGAACATACCATGAGGTTCAAAGAAAGAGGTTATTAGAGGCGATTGGGTGGCTCAGTTGGTTGAGCGTCTGACTCTTGATTTTGATTTTGGCTCAGGTCATGATCCCAGGGTCATGAGATCAAACCCCACATAAGGCTCAGTGCTGAGAGCTGAACAGCAAACATGGAGTCTGCGTAATTTTCTCTCTCTCTCAAAATAAAAAATTTAAAAAAAGAAGAAGCTATTAATTTTGTCAAAGAGAATTAAGAAAGACTTCATGGAAGAAGTTAATTTTGGGATAAACCTTAAATAATGGGTAGGATTGAGCTAAGAAGAGATAATTAAGGGATATTGGGTTAGTGAATTTTTCATTTTAAGCGGTGAGAACATTGAAAAATGCTGAAAAAGGATAATCAATAAAAAATAATGCAGAAGGCAGTCCAACTTTCTTGAACTCTCTATAACATGTTGGCAAATACTAAGGAATAATTCAAGAAAGTTAGTGTGAGGTCATGTTGTAGAAAGTTAAATTTTGGGGGCGCCTGGGTGGCTTAGTCGGTTAAGCGTCCGACTTTCGCTTAGGTCATGATCTCGCGGTTCGTGGGTTCGAGCCCCGCGTCGGGCTCTGTGCTGACTGCCGGCTCGGAGCCTGGAGCCTGTTTCAGAGTCTGTCAGTCCTTCTCTCTCTGACTCTCTCCTGCTCTCTCTCTCTCTCTCTCTCTCCCCCCCTAGAAATAAATAAAAAAAAAAAAAAAAAAAGAAAGTTAAATTTTGGTCTTCAAAATTTGCAAATTAATTCCTGTGTCTTAAGTTTTTCCTTTTCCCTCAGTTAAAATATCCCTGGTTTTGCCCATGAAGTCAGATTTTGCTTGGTGCTCCTGATACTGAGAATTGCATGTTACTGACCAAACACCATCTTTACAATTTCTACTTACTGATAACTTTCATGGTGAATATGCAAAATAACAAGTATTCTTTATCTTTTAAGTAAATTAGAAAATAAGAAACAAAAGTTTTATTTTCAATTTACCTACATTTCTTCAATTTTTGGCATTCTTCATTCTTTTGTGTAGATCTGATTTTCTTTTCTTTCTTTTTATCTTTTTAAATGTTTATTTATGTTTGAGAGAGATAGAGACAGTGTGAGAGCTGAGAAAGGGCAGAGAGAGAGGGAGACATAGAGTCCGAAGCAGGCTTCAGGCTCTGAGCTGTCAGCACAGGACTGGAACTCACAAATGGAGAGATCATGACCTGAGCTGAAGTTGGATGCTTAACTGACTGAGACGCCCATGCGCCCCATGATTTTCTACATGGAATTACTTTTCTTCAGCCAGAAGACTTCTTTTAGCACATCTTGTAGTGCAAGTCTGCTAGCAATAAACTTTCTCAACTTTTGTTTCTCTTAAGATTTTCTTGTATTACCTTTGTTTCTTAAAAATATTTTTAATTTAACAGGCTGTTTGAACTTTATAACTATATTCCATTTTCTTTTGGTTTGCACTGTTTCTGAAAATAAGTCAATAGAATTGTAACCCTTGTTCCTTTGAATGTAAAATTTTCATTATTTCTTCACATATTTTCACTGCCTCTCCTGTGCTCTGTAATTCCAGCCATCTACTTGATATTGTGCCATACATCCCTTAGGGTCTGTTCATTTTTTAAACTTTTTTCTTTATGTTTAAGTTTGGATAGTCTTTTGTTTTTTTCTATAGCATCTAATTTGATATTAAACCATCCAGTAAACTATTTTTCAGATGTATTTTTTTAATCTCTAGAAGTTCCATTTGATTCTCTCTTTTTTAAAGCTTATCTATTTATTTTTGAGAGAGAGAGCCCACATCGATGTGTGAGTTGAGTAGGGGTAGAGAGAAGGGGAGAGAGAATCCCAAGCAGCCTCTTGGCTGTCAGGACAGAGTCCAATGTGGACCTTGATCTCACAAGCCACAAGGTCATGACCCAAGCCAAAATCAAGAGTCAGATACTTAACCGATTGGGTTAGCCAGATGGCCCCACTTTTGGTTCTTTTTAATATATTTTGTATCTCATTATATTTTAAGTTCTTAAGCATATTTAAAATAGTTTTTCTTTTTTTAAGTCATGTTCTGTTACTTTTACCATCTTTGTCACTTTCTTTAATTTTTTTTGATGTTAACTTATTTTTGAGAGAGAGAGAGACAGAGCACAAGTAGGGGAGAGGCAGAGAGAGAGGGAAACACAGAATCCAAAGCAGGCTCCAGGCTCTGAGCTGTCAGCACAGAGCCTGATGTGGGGCTTGAACTCAGGAACTGTGAAATCATGACCTGAGCCAAAGTTGGACACTTAACTGACTGAGCCACCCAGACACCCTTATCTCTGTCACTTTCTGAGTCTGTTTCTATTGATTGATTGTTCTCTGGGTTTTTGATCACATTTTCCTGGGTTGTTGTTTTTTGTTTTTTTGTTTTTTTTTTTTGTTTGTTTTGTTTTTGCATGCCTAATAAGGTTTTTTGGATGCTGGCTATTGTAAATATTAAGTTGTCTATTGTCTGGATTTGGTTGTCTCTGTTTAAAGATTTTGGGCATTTTGTTTTATTTTGCAATAATTTAAGTAACTGGTGGACCAACTTGCTGTGTGAGGATTTTAACCTTTGTTAGGTTGCATCTAGAGTAGCTGTAACTCTTAACACCACCTGAGCCTATTAACTAGATTATGGCTTTCTTAAGTCTCTAATGAATGCCTGGATACTTAGTGAAGTTCCTCCACTCTGGCTGGTTGGAATTTGAGCATCTCTCTGTCCCGTGAGAGCTTTGGGAGTTAAAAAATTTACAACCCCATGATGTTTCATTGTTGAGCCTTGATGAACTTAACATTGGGTATGAAATTTAGTGGTTATTCAAATACTCAAGGCAAACCCTATTAAAATTTCTGTAATTCTTTTCTGTTTCCCTCTTTTCCATTACTTTGTTCAGCATTACAGTTGTCTCAGTCTCCTCAAATTTCATTGCCTGTCTCCTACTGTCAGTAATAACACTATGCTGTGGTTGGATTCCTTCTGCCTCTCTTGTTGTCTGGAATGTGTTTCTAGGTGGAAAGACAAGATGATCATGATGGTCATCTCACTTGTTTTTCTTTTCTCAAGATTAGACCCATGGCCTGCATTTTATCTGGTGTCTGAAAAGAGTTGTTACATGTATTTTAAATTTCCAGTTTTCTGGTTGTTAATGGCAAAGGCACAGTTTTATCATCAAGTCTGTAATTGCAAGACCCTTATTTTATATTTTTAATTTAAAATTTTGTTTCTGTATTATGGTCTTTATCTATATGGTTGGATGAATAAGATGAAGCTTTATTTCTCTTTGGAAGGTTTTTCATTTTGAGGCAGATCAGACCTAAGTTTATACTATTGTTTTGGCATAAAATGTTTCAGAATCAAGATGTAATCTAAAAAATAAAAAGTAAAACAACAACAACAAAAGATGTAATTTGATCTCTTCAATGCTATTCATAAGAAAACTATTGTACCCATCCAAACTGTTCCCCTGACTAAGAACAGCATTTATGTCATGAGCTTATTCTCTGCACTCAGGATATCACCTATGTGAAAGTCATTATCTTGAATCCTAGAGTTGAATGGAGAATGCTGGGTTAAGAAGACTTGAAAATCAGAACTATTTCTGTTATTTCATATTTCTCCATATAATTACACACTACTGGCTATACTCTAAGTACCATATTTTAAAGACTGTTTGACTGAAACACATTTTTCCATTATGGGGTTTTGGAATTGGATGATTATAAAATCTTTCAGTTGGCCCATAGAAACCATCGTGTAACACTAGGGAAGGAAAAGAGAAATTCATCTTTCTTCATAGCCTGAGGGAAATCATGTACTGGTATATATTTCCCAGAAAGAGTATACAAATTTTGAAAGTCAAGTAGAAAGTATAAGTCAATGATAATTAATTATACAATGGTGAAATTTTTTTTTTTTTATCTAGGAGAGAGAGAGACAGCGTGAGCAGGGGAGGGTCAGAGAGAGAGGGAGTCACAGACTGAAACAGGCTCCAGGCTCTGAGCTGGCAGTCAGCACAGAGCCCGACGCGGGCCCGAACCCACGAACCGCGAGATCATGACCTAAGCAAAAGTTGGAGGCTCAACCGACTAAGCCACCCAGGCGCCCCGGTGAAAAATTTTTGATAATTTTTAAAGTGGCTAATACAAATTCCTTGAGAATTTTTTGTTTTTTATTTTTACACTTTGCACAAATGATAAATAACTTTTAAATGATGACATAACAAGATTACATAAACCTTTTATGTAAAGGTGAAAGTTTAATATATAGGTTCAGCATACAGGTTTTTATGCTGGACAGTTTGAACTCTTTCATTGATTTATTAGATATTTTTCCTACTTTGAATATTAGATTGTATACCGGAATCTTTACTATTGATGTAATCAAATGTCTAACAAAAGTCTCTTGATTGGCCTGAACACTAAACATAGAACAATTGTTTCTAAATTAATTAGTGAAGAGGTATAGATTGCTCTTCCAAGTAATGATAGCCTTTATAGGACATTTCCATTTAGAATCTAAAGATTACCAAATCAACGATCAAGGTAAAACAAAGAATGACGTTAGTGCCAATCTACTGTGAGTGAGATTTTGTCAAATAAAAACTGTGCCAGGACTTTAGAATTAGGGCTGGTTAAACTTTAAAGAAAAGCATTACATAATGTAACATGGTTTTCTATTAATAGTGACAGTTTCAGGTTTGTTGGGAAATAAAGCAGATTCATAAAAAATCTAAGACTGTTAGTGGTGCTTGGAACTTAGTTTTTGGAAGAATTGTTTTTTGCATTCCTGCATTAAGTAACTGTATCATTTTTTTTTTTTTTGCAAGAATCTTTGGAAGGTGGACTGGAGTTAAGAGCCATTGCTATAAGCTTCAGAACAGCCATAATTTATAATGCACTTGCCAAGCTTCATGTCTATGTCCTGGATCTGTCATAAAATGAGTACATGACAAAATCTGACAGCTTCTGACACGTCCAGCATACATTTTTAAGCAAACAACCTTACTCAGTTTGTTCTGAATAAAGACCAAACCGTCCTTAAATAATATAATGGGACATTTGCATTGTAAGAGCCAGGGATGGGCATGAGGCCCTGGACCTCGATCCAGATATATTTAAGATTTGTCTTAGGAGAATTCCCATTATGAGATGCACTCTTGCTTAAGATCTTTCATAAATACGTATGGCATTGGCCTCTATATTCTATACCTAGTGTGGAATACAGCCTAAAATTCTGCACTACTTAGCAAAAGTATTTTAGTGCAGAGTTCTTGAAAAATGTTCTTTTCAAAATGAGAACTTTGATCTCAGAGCAATCAAAGGTGATTAATATTTTATGAATTTACACATAATTATAGTCACTCCATATATACCTTTAGAAAATACATTCTGCCTCTTGCTGTTATACCCAGATCGCAGTATCCTCACCGACCAGAGACCACCAGGGAGACCGAGTCACGCATGCAAAGGCAAAGGACTTTATTACGGGCTCGAGCTCGAGCTCACAGACTTCACCAGCGCCGTGGATCTGTGCTGAGAGCCCCGAGCAAAGGCAGAGTAGGGTTTTCAGGGGGTTTGTGATGGGGGAGTTGCAGAAGTTGTGACATGGGAACAGTGATCCAATCATAATTATTCAACATTACTGACAGCAGGTTTAACCATCCACATTGTTTAGAGTATTCGTTACTTTAAGGGGATCCAATTACAACACTTAGAGTACCTTTAAATTCAACCAATTACAGAGCGAGCCTAGGGACTTCTTCGGTGACTAACGGGTTAACTTTAACATTAGGTAACAGGGTCCTATCTATAGTTTCTATCTCCCGGCCTCTCCCTTAGTAATGTGGAGGGTGGTCGCTGGACTTTCCTGACTGGGTGTTGCAAGGGTGGTTTCTCCTGCCTTGGGCAATGTGTAACTGCCTGATAGTTTCAGGGAAGCTGAAACTCAGGCCTTCTAGTTTAGAGGGGAAACTTAAAGTGCATCATGGACTCAGTTTGATTTAGACGTTTAGACTTGTGTCCTTACATTGCTTCTAGACAGTAAGCCTCTTGAGGAAAAGGATCACTTCTTATTTGTTTTAGAATTCTAGCACCCAGCAGGGCCTGGAAAATATTTCAGTGGTTTTTAATAAATAAATAATATATGAAGAGAGGTCTGAATCCTTTTGGTACTAAGAACTGTGGCTGTTTTCACCATGAGATGAGAGTCCTGGGATCATTGTAAGATGATTATTGTTTTTGTGCATTATAAGATGATTATTGTTTTCATACTTCTGTTTGAAACTCTGATCAAAGATGAGTATATCCCATTCTTATAAGCTAGTTCTTTTACCTTTCTGGAACCTCCTCTGGTCCTCTCTTCCCTCCCAAGTACCCCTAAAGTGCCTCAGGCCCCTCTGTTTCCCTTCATTGTTCCATCTCCTTACACAACACTGCTTCTGGCTGTAAACAAAATATGCTGGTTCCCAGAATACATGACCCCTACGGCCATGTCACATTGAGGCTTCTGGCTTTACTAACACCCACTGAATATAGAAATGGTAGGTTTGGTGGTATTTTTCCAGCTCACATTTTAGATCTCCAGTTGATCACTCATTCATCTTCACCATCATGTAGTGGACCATTAATCTAATTATCTGTGGCACTACTCTGTTGCCCCCTTTGATAATCATCTGGGGTTACCACATTACGCATACTCTCCCATCCTCCCTTCCCTCCTAGACCTGATCTCATCTCTTACTTATTATTTTGTATGTCCTATCAAACTTCCCGCACCCCCCTTAAATACAGTGAATTTTATCTCAACTTTAAGTAACCACACCATGGACACTCTATAAGCCTGTCTGTATATTAATCTTATATGTTTACCTTTATACACTTATTTTGTCCACCGGATCTGTTACTTCCTCAAGGCTTCTAATTGCTTCATGCCATTTTCTAACAAATCTGCTCCTTTCTAGCCACGTCCCTACTTAGAATTATCCAATAGCTTCTTGCTATATTTGAGATAAAAATCCAACTTCTTACATTGGCCTACAAGATCCTGCTTCATTGAGGCTCTTCCTGACTTTCTGATTTCACTCACTTGCATTTTCTATCTTGTTTTTCATACTCCTAGCCTCACTGGTTGTGTTTCTAATCCTCAAGGACAGAAAATTCACTTCTGTCTCAAAGCCTTTTGCAGTTGTTTTTCCATCAAGCTGGAAGAACTGCCTGTTAGATATTAACGTGATTACTTTCATCACTAAGACCTCAGTTTAAGGGCTGCCTCATCATGCCCCTTTAAATGAAGCAGAATTCCCCTTCTAAACTTCACTGTCCCTGATTGTTCTCTACCATATTACTCTAGTTTATTCATAGAATTAATATCTAAAATATATGTATTAACTCTCTGTTTTTAACACATTCCTCTTCTCTCCCTAGGGCAGACTTTTGGTTTGTGACAGACACACACACCACAAGTTGAGCTCCTCAGGGATAGCAAAGTTGTATCATTCAGGGCCCCCTGAAGTCTCTGGCACATATGGACAATGACAAATTTGGCTGGAAGAATAAAT
Source organism: Proteles cristata cristata (assembly GCA_017311185.1). NCBI lineage: Eukaryota > Metazoa > Chordata > Mammalia > Carnivora > Hyaenidae > Proteles > Proteles cristata. Next base: position 628,390 of record JAESUZ010004237.1, on the reverse strand, counting down.
CTTCAAATGAAAGAAAGAAAATGGTAAATGAACACATAAAATTTAAACTTTTAATCAAATAAATATAAGTTAAAAACATTGGGTTATCATTATTGTATATCAAAATGGTAAAATTAAAACAAAAATATCCCATACTGATCCAAAGTTATCTAGAAACATCTCAAAATATAGGTCTTATATATTCCACTTCTAGGAATTGTCCTCAGCATTCAAAGATTTGTGTCTAAAGAGTCATTATAACTTTATTTGGTATAGTAATTGGAAACAACCTCTGTGTCAATATGGTGAAATTGGTTAATGCATTTCTAAGATGGAATGATAAGAGTCATTTCAAGTAACTGAAATATATACATCAAGATACTTTCTCTTGTCCAGAAGTGAGAGAAAGATTCTTATTTATCTTGTTAAATATATTCTATTCAATAAGATCTTATTTTTAGTTCAAATAAAAATCCTACCTCTTCACACTGAGAAAGCTGTTACTAAGCTCCTGGTAGCCCATGGTTTTGTGTTAGGCGGCACAGAAAGAGCTATTATAGTTACTCGTAACAAAGAATCTAGGATAAGAGAGTTTTAAAGATTTGGGGACATCATGAAACATTTGAATTATAGCAACCAAATCAACCTCAAAAAATATCGTGGATCCATCATGAGATTCTGATAAAGCAGCAAGGACATACTCACTATACGCCATTAGAAGATAAAAATGCATATGTAGGGTGAGGATAGGAGAAGAGAGCAGAACTAAATTAAGATCTATTGTCCTCACAGGAAATAATCAGCAATTCCACTGATTACCGGTCCACAGTACCCTATGCAGCTGTGCTTTTCTTCCTCCATGTTTTCGAATTGTGAAAGTCAAGTTTCTAAAGATGTTTCTGCAGACTTAGTAAAGCATTTACTTCTAAAAAGGAAGTCTTAGCTATGACAGAGGCTTGGTGTACAAATATCTACAGGGAACACCTTTCTTCCCTAGTAAAAGCTCAAGGGTTTTGCAGATGACACTCGTTAAACTGTGGCTCTGAGTATCCGTCAGTTTGTGTGAGAAATATGTTTAACTGCTCACCTAGAACACGTGAACTGAGGTGAACTAAGGCCAGTGGGCCAAATCCATCTGGTTCACCACTTTCTATTGTAAATAAGGTTTTATTGTAACCTTACTACATCCATTCGTCTAAGTATTTCCTGCATTTAGCTGTTGAATTCAGTAGTTGCATCAGAGACTTATGCCCCACAGAGCCTAAAATAGTCACCATCTAGCCCTGTAAAGAAAAAAGTTCATAGACTCCTGAGCTAGAGCAATCTTTTCATATACATTTCAAATTAACTTAGCAAAAGGATTGCTTAAGACATTTTCCAAAGTATATTATTGTTATTAATCACTTGACACCCTAATAAATCACAATAAAGTTTTATTAGCAAAGCTTTCTTTTGTACGTAGAAAGGCAGACAGTAAATTAAGTCTTCATGTGTCCTAACTTCAGTTTCTTCTATTTGTATTAATATTCTAATATTCTGTTGAATATAATTGTCTCCATTAGACATTCTTAAAGAACCTTTCGTGACATGAAATTCTGGAATTACAATTATAACTATAAGAATTATGTCCTATTTGGAAATCGATTGTAGGTATTTTATATGGGTGTCATATGAAGCTTTTTTCAGCTATATTTATTAAAATTAATATAAATTTTTGGTGCCCTAATTTTTTCCATAAGAATACATGTGAAATATATTCATCAATTCAATTTTAGAATAGGTCATTTAATTATTTTACTTAGTTAAGGAAACGTTTTCATCGTATTTAGTAATTTTTAATCAGGTTATGATTTTTCCCCTTAAGACTAAGTTGTCTCTGAAGGAACCTCGAAAAACATTTTCGAAAATATTTCGAAAATAAGTCGGGATAAGGAAAAATGTAACTCGTGCTTAATGTGGAACTGGACCAGTTTTCTCTAAAAATGTAGGTTCAACCTCATTCAGATAATATTCCTCAGTAACCACACATCCCCAACACACACACACACACGCACGCACACATGCACACAACATAGCAGTTCAGCAAAATAAATGCTCTTTCTGAGGCAATTTGCAATAGTAAGAATTGCTCTTTTGAAAAAGAAAAAGAAAAGAAAAAAGAAAACACTGTTTTGTCACTAGAGGCCAGAGTTTAAAGACGGTTCTTATTCTTAAGAAACCTCAAACTGGTCTATAATAGCACTATACTAACTTGAAGGATGCAAGATTAAAGAAAAAGCCTGAAGGAATCAATCCATCCAATTTCCAGCCAATACTGAAATTGCTTCACATATCTATTTAATAAGGAACCAAATGACTTCTGTCACTTCTAGTAACAGAAAACTCAGCTACCTCTCAGAAAACATTTATTTTCTTAGTTACTATATGTGGCACCTGGTTAACACTGGTTGCTCATATAAAGCTGCTTCTTAACTAAAGAACTCTTTTTAAGCCAGTTTTTTTTTAAGTTTTTAAAATTAAATGTTTCAGGTATGACATTAATACTTTTACATATTATCAATTTAAATTTTTGCAACAATTTTATTAATTATTATTCTTTTTTTATTGATGAAAACAAATCCAGGGCATTGTACTTATGAAGAGAATAATTAGCTTTTTTCTTTTTTCTCGCATAGATTCTTTCCATCGCAGAAGACATACAAAACATCTCTTAACTTTCTCTCTTTTTCTTTCTCTCTCTTTTTTTTTTCCAAATCCCAGTCACCCTGTGAGGCTCAGAGTTCAAGCCTTTGTACTGTTGAAAAACTCATGTTACGCTACATTAATTTTTCCTTTCTCTGAACTCCTTGAGACCTATAGTTTGTACTATACAGTTCAGCACCAAATCACAAAGTAGCCTACATTTTCTAATTGCTTCATATATATTAGTCCAGTTTTTCAAAACATTTTACTTACTAATATCTTACTTACTTCATTCTGTTATTGTTCTCAAAACATTTTGCAATTTAGTAGAGCATCTGGCTGAATTTTAAGAACGTATATTTCAAATGGTTTTAGCTACCAATTGGAGGGCTACCCATGGTTTAATCTCTCTATGTTACAATACCCGTGTTTATGTTTTTGCTTTTCATTTTGTTTTTGATCAGATAATTGGTCTTCCTCTTGCTTTTCAGGGATCAGTTACTGGAAAACACCATTTTTCTTCTTGGTGCCAGGGAGAGAGTATCATGTTTAAGATTTTTTTATATTGCCAAGAGAAACTGGTGCAATGTGGAAAAGAGATACTTGCTTTGTACTAGTAAATGGTACAAAGTACATTTAATAATCAATCATATTATTATATTTGTAATATCTTGTGGTCACAGAAGATATTTCATATGTTTTTCTTGTGGTTATAGTTGGTTGAATAAAATCTCTAAAAAATTGTTTAAAATTCAGGTAAAAGCAAATCAAAACTACAATGAGGACACCTGGGTGTTGGAGGCCACGCTGGCTCTGACAGGTCCAGGGGTCCCTGAAAGATGGACGGTGTCAGCGAAAGAGAATGAGAGAGCCCCGAGATTTTTTCTGATCACCAGGCAGGCATCTCTGTCCTGTCGGTTTCTGTGTCTTTATTTAAAGGTTCAGCAACAACATGAAGTCAGAGAAAGGAATTTCTACAATGGGAGGCCTTTTGCGATAACAAGTTTTGATATTCTCCAGAATTATCCCAGTCATAGTGAATTTACAACCAGGGAATTAACAGGATGCTCTTAGTGAAAATCAAGATAATATATAGGTTAAGTTGTATATCGATAAGCTAGGAGTCATTCTGTCTGTCTTTCAAGAGGATGAATGTTTCTGAATTGGTTTGTGTGTGGAAACCATCATGGGGGCCCTAAATGTGTCTGTCTTTGCACCTGGATTTATGTTTTAGCTACTCTTGTCTATACTCATCCCAGTTGCCAGTGTAAGGGAGGGTGTGGAATGTAGGCCTTGAGGAAGGGACTGCTATGCTTCACCAATTAGCAAAGCTATATGTAGTAACTATGTTCTGCCCTGAAATAGGCTCTTTGTCTCACGGTCAGGCTCAATTGTAACTCTTGTGTTCTTAACACCCTAAATCTTGGATCTGCAAGGCCCGTAGGAAGAGCCTTTTGACAATCATCCATAGAGCTTTCATCTAAAATCTCTCTTGCAAAGGCAGAAATATGCTTTTCCTTATGAGGTATCTGTGTTCAGAATATTGGTCTGATATGGAATATTGTGAGGCCTGGTCAATACCAGCACAACATGAGCCAGTAGTAGCAAGAGATATCAGTTTTCATTTCTCATGGCAGGAGCTGTGCAAACACTGCCATTTCCTTGCTGTGACTGCCATCCAGAGAGGGCGGTGCGGCTCCCGGCACTTGGGTGGCTCTGTTGGTTAAGCATCTGACTTAGGCTCAGGTCATGATTCCACAGTTCGTGAGGCTGAGCCCTGTGTCCAGCTCTGTTCTAATGGTTCAAAGGCTGCAGTCTGCTTCCGATTCTGTGCCTCCCTCTCTCTCTGCCCCTCCTCTGCTCATGCTCTGTCTCTCTCCATCTCAAAAAAATTCAGAATATTTTAAAAAATAAAAAACACAATGAGATATCACCTAATGCTTATTATTGAAAAAAAAAACCCTAAAAGATAGCAAGTGCTGGTAAGGATGTAGAAAAATTGGAATCGCTGTACACTGTTGGTGGGAATGTAAAATGATGCAGCCACTATGGAAGACAGTACAGAACTTCTTCAAAAAAAAAAATACAAATAGAACTACCACTGGATCAAGCAATCTCCCTCTTGGATATTTATCCAAAAGAATTGGTATCAGTATCTCAAAGAGAAATACACACTCTCTTGTTCATTGCAGCATTATGCACAACAGCAAAGATATGGAAACAACCTAATGTCTGTTGACAGATGAATGGATAAAGAAAATATGGTATATACTTACAATCGCATATTATTCAGCTCTAGAAAAGAAGGAAATCCTTCCATTTGTAACAATATGATGGACCTGGAAGACATTATGCTGAGTGAAGTCGCAGTTAGAGAAGAAAGATACTGCATAGTTTCTCTTATATGAGGTCTACAAAATAAACAAAATCATAGAAATAGAGACTAGAATAATGGTTGACAGGAGGTGAGTGGAAGGGGAAATAGGGAGTCTTTCGATGGGTATAAAGTTACAGATACTTAGATGAATAAGTTCTAGAGATCTGCTACGAAATAGTGCCTATCCTTAACAATACAATGTTGTGCAGACTAAAACTTAAGAGGATAGATCTCATGGTAACTGTTCTTTATCTTTTGGAGGTAATGGATATATTTATTACATTGATTTTGGCAATGGCAGAACAGCCATATGCATATGTCTAAACTCATCAAAATGTATACATTAAGTATGTGCATTTTTTGTATATTTGGTTTACCTCAATAAAGCTGAAAAAGGAGGTATAGATGAATTTATTGTTTAGGATTACATATACTTCTGTTTTTAAATTTTCAATCTTAGTAAGCTCTGGCAGTATTTGAATAGTTTATCTAAAAGTGAGTGAATAACACCGATGAGAGGACTACAAAAGCACATTTTTTTTTCACTTATGAAAACTAACAATGACAGATTCAGCTAAAATAAGTCCTTTTGGACTCAAAAGAAAAGCTACTAGGTACAGTTGACCTGGTTTCTAAAAATTTGGATTTTAAATAAAAAATACTTTGATGATGTACAATTCTATTTGTATTTCAGGTTCATAGTTTTGTAATTGTAACACAGCCATTTTAAGGCATTTAGCAGTTTCTTCTACGTTAGCCATCCTGTTTCTGGCATACCAACTAGTGTCAGTTAAATAAACAGATGACTTTTCATACAAATTATTTTAGAAATTTACCACACAGGAACTTTGTTTAAATTTCAAATAGTGTCTAGCAACTAGTGAACTGTAAATGTTTCATAGAATTAGAAGGAATGTATGTCTAGTAATGAAAGGGTCACTTTATTGACATGTTATCACCTGACCTCGCTCTGATAGTGCCTATGATGAATCGCATTTTTTCTACTAAAGAATTTTGTTACATAGCTTAAGCTTTTTTTTCCCTAAGTTTTATTTATTTATTTATTTATTTATTTAAGTTTATTCATTTTGAGAGACAACACGGGTGGGGGAGGTGCAGAGAGACAGGGAGAAAGAGAATCCCAGTCTCTGCACTGTCAGCGCAAAGCCTCATGTGGGGTTTGAACCCATGAACTGTGAAATCATGATTTAAGCTGACAAGAGTTGGCCACTCAACTGACTGAGCCACACGGGGCCACATAACTTAAGCTTTTGAAATATAAATGAAAATCTATATACTGATATTACTGATTATCAATAGGAGCAAACAATTTAATTGACAGATACTACAAATGGAAAACTTCTGTACTATTAGTCAACTTTCATTGGTTAGTCTTACATTTGTTAAACAGCAGATTCCTCGATTTCAGTATCCCAATGGCAGGTCTGTTTTCCATACAGAGAATTGGACTAACTAAAAAAATCCCAAAACACTTTGCAGAAAGATACTGAATCACAGTCTAAACATATGTGAAAATATTTGATAACATCAATTTTATTTTCATGTTCTTTTTAATTTACCTAAAATTTTCTAAATTCTGATGCTTCCTGATTTTTTTTCTGGTTATGGAAGCTTTAGAGCACACCATAAAAATATTCTTGAAGTATAAAAACTAGGTTATTTCAATGACTTTTTTATGGTTTGGAAATAAATGATATACATTATTCCTAAAATGTGCATCTTATAATTACATTTTCAAGAAAAAGTAAGAAACTGTCAACTGAGTTGTATTATGATACAAAATATACATATTAAATTTATAAGATAATTGGAATTGCACTGGAAGGTACATTATCTTAGGTAAATCTCTTGGGTTATGAATTATGCAAACCAATAGGAAAGTAAAAAGCAAGGATGCAGTTCAGACTTGTTTCCACATGATCAAATTATTTGTTTGTAATGCTGAATACATATCTGAGGAAGAATACTTCAATTTTTCAATATCATTCCAGTGGAAATTGTAGGAATTTAACTTGTACCTATGAAACTTGTGTTCCTTGTTGTCGGGAAATGTTCTGCAAAATGATGCAGTATTTAGATTAATGTTATTTATGTCTTATTGCCATTTCCTGAAAAGTAGAAACCCTTCAGAGTTTGACCAATTAATTACTATGTATTTACTAAGTAGAAAGTACCATAAATATGGTAGAATATAAACTAAAATGAATTTATAGAATTTCTATTCTTTAAATCTAGATACTAAAGTGTAAAATTATTTATATTCTTCCATACCCCCAAATCACTCTAGTATAAGATAAGACTGTAATAAAAGAGAAAAGAACTGTGTGTAAGCCAACACCATGTATAAGACCCAATAATTATCAGAATTTGAGTATTTTCACAAGTTATTTGTCTCTTACCTCTATTAAATGATAGTAGACTTGCTGGTTTCTCAATGTCTCCAAATAAACCCATTCATTACTACTCCATTCTCCCTAGAAATTAGTGTGGAGGATTCTATTTCTCTTATGATACTGGAGATACTGAATTGGCAAAGTAAACTTTTACTTTCCTTTTTTCTCTCTCCTCAAATCATACATATGGTACTCAAACTACATTAACCACAGATATGTTGAATTTAGGAAAGGAGAAATTAACTATTTACAGTCGATTTTTTTCCAGATACTGTGTTACACGGTTCACTTGTTTTATCTTATTTAATTGTCAAAACATCTCAGTGAGTAAATTTACCACAGTTGACAAAATCTGATCAGGGAAGAATTGCTTAATTAGTAGATTTTTTTATACAGATACTAAACTAGTAATGGGTAGAATCATTAGTACATATGGTATTTTATTTCCTCATCATATAACCACCATGAGTGCTATATATGTATATACATAAGAGGTTCTTAATTTTTCAAAAGAAGTTTAAAATACTCATTAAATCAGGAAACCATACTAATAGTGAAATAGGCAGAATGGAAAGGAAAGTTGCAGGAGATAAGATATGGCAGATTAAAGATGGAACCACTTTCTTACACTCTTCCCTTTGAAAAGTGTAGTCTATGTCACCCCTCCCACTTTGAATCTGAGTGAGTTCTATGACTTTTTTGCAATTTTTAAAAAATAAACTTCTTATTTTGGAATAATTTTAGATTTACAGAAAAGTTGCAAAGATATATTACCAGAGTACATTTGTCAGAACTAGCAAACCAACATAAGTATATAACTTTTTTTTAAAAAATTGAGGTATAATTAACATATAACATTAGACTAGTTTTAGGTGTACATATTAATGATTTATATTTGTGTATGTTATGAAATGATCACCATAATAGGTCTGGTTAACATTGCACCATATGTAGTTACAAATTTTGTAAAATCTTGCCATTTGTAACAACATGGATGGACCTAGAGGGTATTATGCTAAACGAGCTAAGTCAGGGAAAGACAAATATCACTTTTTTTTTTTTACTTACAGAGGAATCTAAAAAGCAAAACAAACAGAAAAGCAAAGTAGAAACTGATCCATAAATTCAGAAAACAAGCTGGTTATTTTCCCGAGCAGAGAGAGATAAGTTGGCTAAAATGAAAGGGATGGAGTGGGTACAGGGTATATATACATAAATAAATTCTACTGCCCATAAGGCAGACATATAATGGGGATTCAATAATAAATATAACATAATCTCTGTCTTCAATTAATTTAGAGTCCTAAGGAGGAGACACCCAGTCAATTAATAAGGCCACCTAATAAAAACTAAATCTTAGAATGAGAGAGCAAAGAAAGCTTTCTTCGTGTATGTGGTAGCTAGCAGAATCACAAATGGGAAGTTAATTATAATTCTCGTTAATAAGTAGATAATAATATCCCTAAAAACTTCAAAATGTGTTAAATATACTATTTGTGATGTCTTTAACAACCACAGTTTGTTTTTCTAAGAGAAACTGCCCTAACCCATCTTTTTAAGATACAGCTCTAGCCCAAATGCAGCCACCTCCTGGATTCTGTTGGGGCCTTTGCCCTGAACTTGAGGGTTGACTTCTAATATATATATATATATATATATATATATATATATATGTATTGAATATAAAGGGTAAAATGTATATGTTTAGTCCATGTCCATGAAGTAACCATTTAAGAGATAGAATAGATTTCCTATGTAATTTCTTGTTTTAAAACTTTAACATACCATCTGCCACAAAGGATGAGAAACATTAAATATGATCACTAAGACACATGTCCTCTTTGATTTGTACTGAATGACTCTAAGATGAATGACTACTTTTTAAATGACTATTTAAAAATAATTGGTCTTATGCAACCCTCTCCTATACACTTGTATATGTTTGGAACATTTTCTCCATTATTTAAAAATGTGGTGCTTTTTATTATTGACTGGATGTGTCATTTCTCCTAACCCAATATTTGACAGAAAAAAAATTTCCTCAAGTTGGCATATTTTTCCCAGTTCAAAAATGTTCTAGTGACATTTTGGGCTAATTTTATTTTTACCAGTCAAAAAGTTGTCCTTTTCACTGAGGAAGCTTTATTGCCATGGAAGATTAACTGGGGATGTCAAGAATAAGAAAACATGTCAGACATTTTGTACTCTTTCTGTCAATGGGTCATTCATTTACTCCGTCATTCATAAGGCTAGCTCATTCTTTTAGATGCAAGAGTCCTAATTTACATTTCTCATATATTTAAATGAACTAATTACTGAGAGAACAGCCAAAAAATATAACACTCAGCCTGGTGTACTAGCAAATGTGAAGGCAAACCATGACAGGTCTTCTTTCTTTCAAAGTGTCTAGGGTTCTTGATATGAATATCCAAGGTACACTGGAACTATTTGTGAAAAGAGAAGTTTCTCCTGCTGCCAAAGCCACATATTTGTTGCTTTACTCTCCTGGGGTATTGCCATTTGTGAGAACTCTTGGGTATGGCTGGAATCATTGACCTGATTAGAATGTTCATGAAAAGAAACTCTACTATTCAAAGTGCAGAATATGAAGAAATACGATCTGCCAGAAAAAAATAACACTTTTATTTCTGTCTAAATTCTTAAGAATAATATCTTTTCCTGGTGGAACTGTTGGAAAATAATATCTTATTGACATTACACTAAGTGTTCTTGTCAGGCTGATAATTATGCCATAAATACAGAGAGTCTGTTTTCTCTACAGGGGAAGAGGGCCTGGGTTCTGATTCCCCCACAGAGGCACAGTCAGACTCTGCCATCATGGAGCCAGGATGGCCTGGGGGCAGGAAGAGGTAGCTAGTACACAGAAGACCTGGACTTTGACTATCTTCTTCTAGGGTCTCATTTTCTTGCTGTCATACCTCTTTTACTTTATTATTTTTTAAATGTTTATTTCTGAGAGATAGAGTGCAAGCCAGGGAAGAGCAGCAAGAGAGACACATACGGAATCTGAAGCAGGCTCCAGACTGAGCTGTCAGCACAGAGACTGATACAGGGCTTGAACCTGCAAACCGTGAGATAATGACCTGAGCTGAAGTCAGACGCTTAACCGACTGAGCCACCCAGGTGCCTCTCTTACTTTCATACTTATAAGTCTTATGTTTTTACATCATAGTATTAATAATTATTGCATCAGCATATACTTTAAAAATACTTTTAAAAAAAGACCTGTTCAAAGAATGTTCTCAGAATGAGAGGCTCATTCTTCTGCTGCTCTCTTAGCTTTGTGCTTATCCTAGTAAATTCTCAGGATCTATGACCAGGGACTTTTATGAAAATCCCGTATCTTACAATCTGTGTTTTAGACACAATAAGGACATGCTAAAAAAATACATGTATTTTCTCTTTACAAATAGTGTAATCTTTTTTTTTTTTTTTTTAATGTTTTATTTATTTCTAGGAGAGAGAGAGACAGCGCGAGCAGGGGAGGGTCAGAGAGAGAGGGAGACACAGAATCCGAAACAGGCTCCAGGCTCTGAGCTGGCGGTCAGCACAGAGCCCGACGTGTGGCTCGAACCCACGAACCGCGAGATCATGACCTAAGCAAAAGTCGGACGCTTAACCGACTAAGCCACCCAGGCGCCCCACAAATAGTGTAATCTTAATCTTTGCTCCAAGGTCCGGTCTACCTTGAGTCCTATTTTCCAGTAGTTGTAGAACCTCAAGAAGATGTTTCTTGGACAAAACTCAAGTTTTCTAAAAATTATATTAAATATATTAATAAAAAGGTTAACGGGAAATAACGCAATGATAACATTTTATGTACTTACTGTGTGATGGCAGATAGTATTCTAAGTGCTTTATAAGCAATAACTCATTTTTAGAAAGCATAAGATACACAGTGGTAAGTAGGGACCAGAAGAGAGTGAGTCAAGTGAGCACTTAGCTTTAGTGCAAAACTTAAGGATACCAAAAAATTCAGTAATCAAGGTTATTAATGTCGAAGGAAATGAATTAAAAATCAAAATCAGGTAGATCCATAATAAGCAAAATAAAATTTTAAAGAAAGACAGGTTATTGTTTATTTGTCTTATGATCCAGTGTTATTGTTCAACTGGAGAAGTTGTTTCGACCCCTTGCTGGTCCATTTCTGAGGGTTGACAGTAGTGTGCAAATAGATTTGGGATTCAGGAATACCTATCTACGTATCTATCCATCCAACCTCTATCTATCTATCTATCTATCTATCTATCTATCTATCTATCCATCCATCCATCCATTCTCTATCTACCTATCTATTATACACACACACGCGTGCGAGTTCATATATATTGTGCATATATACATATATATATAACACATATATGTTAGTCTATTTACAAAAGTTTATACTAACTTTCTCCACTCGATTCAAAATATGGGAGACTATTTAGATAAGTGTACACAGAAATAGATGCTTTTCCTTTGGACTCAGACTCCAGTAAGGCCTGGCAGGGCATTGCTTAAGGCTACCTACCCAGCCAGTAATTGGCAGAGACAGGATTTAAACCTAGGTGGTCAGGCATCAGAGTATTAATTTCAACCTGAGGATGGTCTCTGTAGATGAAAAATGTGTACAGTCTACATAAAAACAGAGGTTTTATTCCAATGTCTCTTAATCTTCAAGTTGGGAAGACCAGGAATCAACTGATGTTGACAGACTTACTGATTATTCAAAACCTCTGTGCAGAGGGGCGCCTGGGTGGCTCAATTGGTTAAGCGTCCAACTTCAGCTCAGGTCATGATCTCACAGTTTGTGGGTTCCAGCCCCACGTTGGGCTGTGTGCTGACAGCTCAGAGCCTGGAACCTGCTTTGGATTCTATGTCTCCCTCTCTCTCTGCCCCTCTCTGACTCCTGCTCTGTTTATCTATGTCTCAATAATAAATAAACCCTTTATTTATAAATAAATTAATTAAAAGAAAAACTTTGTGGATACTTGTTACTTGGATATCCTTTGTGGAAATGTGGCAGTCTGTGCAGTTTTCCGTCTCTCTTGGGACTATGTCTCCCCAAATTCAATTTCACTAGTTAAAATATTGTTTCAAGAAAAAAATATATAATTTTAAATATTAAATTGTGTCTGTCACCTAAACATTTTAAATGTTTAACTCATGAAATCAATAATATTCAACCTCCAGTAATGTAGTAATCATACGACTATATCTGAAGCAATTTCCCAAAGATACACACCTCTGTGTGATATATGAAATGTACAGGTTGATATTCATTTTAATAACTTTCTTAAACAAAATAAAAATATACATTAGCGATGTGTGGGTATCCCATGGAGTGATTAGTTCACATTGATGTGGCCATTTATAATGTCATCTCTAAAACAAATAGCTGGAAAATTTGTTTCTTCTAAAATTATACAATTTGGAGTTATTTTTATTTATGGCAGTGTTTCATTCTCTTCTCTTTTCTTTAATTAGTGAAGGTTAGCCATATTCATATTTTTAGTGGTTCATAGATAGTGTCACTGTCAGCGAAAATTGAAAATTAGGTACTGCTTTAGCTGAACAAGTTCATGCACGTTAGGAGTCTGGGTTTGTTTGTTTTTCTTTTCTAATTTTCATTGTGTTTTTTGGAGTGCTCTTACCAGGAACTTGACATGTGTACAAAATCAAACACATATTTACATATATAAAATACTTAATTTTTATTTTCTCTTGTTTGGACATTTGATAGTATGGGTACTCCCAGAATTTTTTTCTGAATTGTGGGGTTTTGAGACTTTTTCTTTCTTTTGGCACCTTCTTCTAAGCTGAGAACAATTTTACATTAATTTAGGTGGTGACCGTGTGGGGAGGGACTTCTCTAATTCTGAAGCACTCCCTTAACTGATTGTAGAAAGCAATCTGGAGAGCTGAGTCAGGCATTGTTATTATAATACAGTGCTGGTTTGTGAATTTGCCTGCCTGTTCTAATTCAGCATCTGGTTTCCCTTCTCTCTCTAACTAGGTTAGCTTTTGGATCATTTAAAAGATGTAATTGTGTTAGGTGGTTGAATATGGGCAGAATTGATGCATTACTCTAGAATATCTTGTTTTTCTTTTTCTTCTCTCTTTTCTACATTTCCATTCATTGCTTTGCTCCCTGGCAAAGCACCAAGTTATGTTCAGATCTTTCAGTCTCCTTTGTTGCATCTTCTCCCTTGCTTTGGACAGAATGAGAACTTTCCAAAATAGGCTTATGAACCACAGTTTTCCTGAATGCTATGTAATCAGCTGACCTATTTCAGATGCAGCCTTTTTTTTCTCTCTCTCTCCACAACATTTCCTGAACAAACATGCAGATATATTTTCATACAGAGATATTTGTATGCTATGCCCAAACAGTTATTTTTACATCCTGATTTATGGCACATATTTTTGGATGTTTTTAGTTATTTTATTTTTCATCTTCTCTTGTGATACATTTTCTTTAAGTTGGGTGGCTTGTTATTTTTCTGAATGTGGCTTGTGATTCTTTAACACTTCGGTAATTTTTGAAATTTTTTAATTTAAATTTTTTTAAATTAAAAAAATTAAGCTTATCTATTTTGAGAGAGAGACAGAGAGAACATGGGGTAGGGGCAGAAAGAAGGAGAGACAGAATCCCAAGCAGGCTCCGTGCTGAGCCGTGTATCCGTGCAGAGCCAGATACGGGGCTAGAAAACACAAGCTTGGAGATCACGATCTGAGCCAAGATCAAGAGTAGAAAGAACATTTAACCAACTGAGACACCCAGACATCCCTCACATTTCTATGATTTTATTTGTACCAGTTCCTTCTCCTAAACAAGCACTTCTTCTGACATGGTTACCATCGTCTCCAGTAATGTTTTCCCCAGCCCATTCTTCATCACTAGGTTCAGATAACCCCAAGATGCTTACCATCAGACTCATCCTTTCCTCTTCTGGACTTCATGGCACTTTGTTGGTGTTCTCTATATTCCATAAGACATAAATATTCTTTCTTTACATGGCATCTCTATAGGATATCACCTACAGGAAGATATCATGACATCTGAATATTCCTTATAGTATGTGGCCCAGTTTTTATTTAATGATATAACTTGTCCACATCAGAAGTAAAAGATGAATAATCATCTGTTAAATAAATGTTTAAGAAGAATGCATCTGAAGATGTTGTAATTCAGAGAGTTAGTGAAGACCATTCCTTCCTAAACCTAGGGTTTGAAACCTGACTGCTTTTATAAAGCAAAACTCCGATGGGAGATTCTGAAAATTGTAAAGTGACTCTTCCATTTGTTACCTGTTTTCAAACAGTGTCTTCTGAGAGGTATAAGTTTTCTATTTGATAGAATGTGTAGGACATTGTGTCAGCCAAATTTACACAGATTGTGTCATTTAAAATATCATTGAATAAAAGCAAAGGTTTCTAAGGGCTAAGGAATGGAATACATATCTTACCTGTTCCTTCTTCATATATGAATTTAGTTTCTATTTTTAAAATATTCATTTTATATCTAGGCCGTTTGCAAATAGAATACTAATACTATGGGCAAGCCCTCATCATGAATTCTTAACGGTGAAAAAATCTCTCTCTGCAAGTCGCATCTACTTGCATTCCATTGTGTGGTAAAATTTTACCAAAATTGATTAGAAAAAAGATTTTGAACAAAGCACTCAAAGAAGATTTTTAAAATAGGTCAGTCTTGAGAGTTGAACTGTACTGCTTCAGAAGAAATTATTAAAACCGTGCAAAATTTTATGAATAATATGATTAATTCATAAAACCAGTTTTACAAGTGGAATGGCCAGTGAATAAAGCTGTATAGGTAGAACCTAAGAGAAAGCTTGAGTAAAAAATTACAGTAAAAAATGTGAGCATCTTTTGATGAAAAGCTAAGCATATAAGCTATCTTTAAGCTGAGCTCACCTATGGAAGGTACATATTGAATTTGCATAGTGTGTAATACCCTTGGAGTACAAGAAGTACTAGTTGGATGTTTCAGCCCAAATGTATGGTGATAAATTCATTTACTGAGCTAGTGCTAAACACTAGGTCAGACATGGGGAACACAACTGTGAATGTTCGTCTCTTTCATTCATGGACCTCTAATGATTCTTGCAATATATAGTCTGTTAATGCTCCTGGGAGTCATTCATTCCAATATGAAGATGGATAAGTGCATAGCACTACAAGAAAATGAAATCTGAGGTACATCTAAAGAGAAAAAATTGAAGGACCTTAATTTTCCAAATCAGCAATAATGTATTTTCAGTAACATTCTATAGACAATAAAATTAGGTGTAATTAAAAGTTTTCATCTTTACTTTTCTTTATTTCCTTAAGTCATGAAATCTCTTTATGCTCAAACACTCAAATAATAGATCATTAACTGTAACTATGTTTGTTCCTTTTCATTGCACTTCTATTTAAAGCATGACAGAGAACCAATGGCACATTACAAAAAGGTAAAAATTAGTGCAGGTGAAGGATTTCAGGGCAGTGTGAAAAGCTACTTTCCATAATTAAGATTCTGCTAAATATTTCGAGATAGAGGTGGGAGGGGGACACTTCACCATTTTCTCATTGAGAAATCTAATATTTACCATGTTTATATCATGTTAAGAATGTGACCAAAATCAGAAAGAACTCTTCAAAAGATGGAAGGAATAATTTACTTAGGTTATTGAGTTGATTTAAGTTTGTATAGACATCAAGAAACATGGCAATCCAGCTTTCAATCTCTGTCAACTGATGGGAACCTAATAAAACAGTGCTGAAAAGTACCTCTGGTAAACGTGGCTTACAGACCATCTAAACAGCTTCTTAAGGGTTTTAGCACCTTCCAATGCCTCCATTTGATGCAGCTTTTTTCTGCATAAGGGATTTAGATTGAGTCCCAGATCAGTAAGTGTAGAACCTAAATTAAGCCTAACATAGCTAAGGGCTATTTATATTCTGTAGAAAGGTGAATAATGGGACAGAGAATGGCCTCTGAAATTTCATGAAGCACTGAATCAATATCAGTAGACTACAAGGAAGAAGAGAATCTTCAGGATGTTTTCTTGTTAACCAGAGGAGGAAGTATGTTTTATAGATCTGGGACTTGTTAATGGCAGTAACCTCATATTCTGCTCCTCTTTATTCTCACACTTAGTAAAGGCTCTAGTTCCTATGGTTGAGAATACATGTCATTAACCAATTAATAATCAAGGAAAGAAAAAAATAGACGATCAGAAAACTTGACATTTTTTTGGTGAAGATTAGAATATCAAAAGCTGAAATATACATGAGATTAAGAAATACATTCTGGACATAACCAGTAAAATCAATCTGACTTTAAAATATTTTGGCCATTCAGTGTTCTGAGGACCAGATTCTGAAAACATTTCTCCTAAGTATTTATAAAACCAAACCTTTGTTCCATAATATATCCATGTTCCTTGGAATTAAATACATAAACATTAGACAAATGGCACAGTTATCCTAGTCTCTATCAGTAGAACCAACAACATGGTCATACCAACAGCATGGTCATGGAAGAACATGATTGGTCCCTTTTAAGACAACAATTTCAAAGAATTTGAAAACATACTTCAAATTTCTCTGCATATTTCTCTTGTTAGCCTGATATTTTATAAAAATGGCTAGGGGGTGACTCAGTCAGTTAAGGGTCTGACTTCAGCTCAAGTCATGATCCCACCATTTGTGGGTTTAAGCCCCATGTCTGGCTCTGTGCTGACAGCTCAGAGCCTGGAACCTGCTTCGGATTCTGTGTCTCCTTCACTCTGTGCCCCTCCCCCACTCTCTCAGAAATAAACACTTTAAAAAAAAATTCTAAATTAACCTGAAACACTTTTGTTTTAAAACTATAGAGCTCTGTGAGATAATTATTCACTCACATATTAAAATATAGAGGGGCCCCTGGGGGACTCAGTTGAAGTATCTGACTTTACCTCAAGTCATGGTCTTACAGTTTACAAGTCCGAGCCCTGAATCAGGCTTTCTGCTGTCAGTGCAGAGCCTGCTTCGAATCTTCTGTCTCCCTTTCTCTCTGCCCCTCACTACCGTGCAGGTGCTCTCTCTTTCTAACACTAAATATATATATATATAGAGAGAGAGAGAAAAATATATAAACGCTAGGAAAATACTTTTTTGAAACATACTTACAATTTTATTTTAAATAAAGAGATACTTTTATACCTTATAAGAAACATATTATGCTCCACTAAGGGTTTAACTAAAGACTTTACACAAAGTTTCCTGTATTTTAACAAAGCTTTAACTTTCTTCTTTCAAATATGCAAACCAACCAGAAGTAAGCTTAAAATCTGAATACAAGAAAATTTAATTCAGTTTAAAAATCACGAAATAATGTTTATTTGAAAACAATGTTAGGTATTTATACAGCAGTTGAGCTTTCAAAGTATCTTTGCATATGTGATCTTATTTCATATTCCCAGAATCCATATGAGACATTTTTATTTCTATTCTGCAAATGAGAAATCTAAGGCTCATGATGATGGTTGAAAATCTTTTTACAAAGTCAGTAAGAACTAGAGCCAGAATTTGAATTAAAGCCACCTGATTGACTATCCAGTGCACTTGAATGACCCATATGTCTTTGACATCAGCCATTAAAATATTCTGAAACTAGTAATTTTTATAATTTGATTAGTTGAGTAATTTTCATTATTTTTATTTAAAACTATATATGAAGTATAGACATTTAAAAATAGTGAAGCAAAATGAAGTTAGTAAAATTCTCCAGTTATATCTTACCACCCAGCAATAACATACTAATACTAGGTGAATTTTCTCACAGACTCAGCAACACACTTATATATGTATTAAAAACAGGATTACAATTCATATACTGCTTAATAATCTGCTTAATTTTTCCACTTAGTAATGTCATGACTTCCTTTCCATATTATCACATATCCTACATAATCCTAATCATAATCCTACATAGGAACCATCATTTTTTTCATTGTTTAATAATGTCATGTAAACAAAGGGATCTTCTACATCCTGTGGTGAGAAGTAACCTACAGGAAAAAAAAAATCTTTCCATTGCCTAAATCAAAATTAAAGTTCCAGAAGACATGGATTTCCACTTCATGCTGAGTTTTCCAGAAGCCCCAAGAATCAACATATTGTTTAGTTTTTTCTCATAAGAGGTGGGGGGAGGTGAACAAGATGGAAAATTTCAGAAAACAATGTCAGTAGGGTTTAATGAAGCTCATTTCTCAATAAGATATGTTAAATGGGAGATACATTTGTCTCAATGCCAGCCATCCTTTTGATAACTTATATAGCTATTTTTAGGGCAATGTACATGCACAGAGATTTTGTGAAAAAGAACTTAATTTCCTAGGTTATCAAGTGAAGGATTCATTGAATATTCAAGTATTTATATTATTAGATGTTGCAATATACCGAATTACAGAAGGAGGTCTCTAAAAAGTAAATAACTTGACTTGAAAAGAGATAGAACAGCTAAGATTGATGAATGGTATTTCATATTCATTATACCTTAAAATATTAGCATTTACATTTATAGAAATACTTAATGTAATTTTTCATAGCAGGAGCCATATTTTCTTAAAATACATATCATCCTACATCAAGGATGACCAGAGTCCCATTTAAAGCGAAACTGAGGAGTTTTCAAGATGTGGGACTTCAAAGGCTAAATTAGGGGAATGTTTGGCACAAATCAGATGGCTGGTCTCCTTACTGCCTTTGGCCTCACTGTCCAGGCAACAGAAAAATAACTGGGATATGATTGGAAGTATGAGGATAAAGTTCTGTAGGCAAATAAAAATCAAAACTAACAGAAACTTATTAAGGTCCATAAGCAAAGGCAGGCTGCTGGTCGGTCTAGGAAATAATATCCAAAAGAGCTTTGTTACCTAGAATTTCATCACTGGTCAATGGTAATAATACATTCAAGCCTTCAATAAAAATTATGTTTTTTCAAGGATTTACTGAAATGATTTAGTACATAAGAAATACATCTGTCTCTGTTTATAGATGACATAATTATCTACTTAAAAAAACCTAAAGAATCCTGGAATTAATAAATTTACCAAGGCCAGAGGATACAAGATCAATATGCAAAAATCAACTGCTTATCTATATACTAGCAATGAATAACTGGAATTCAAAATTTTAATAGTAATAATAATGATAATAATAACCATTTGTGACATAAAAAAAAACCACACCTACTACTATGCTCAGAATGTTTGTGGCGGTCTCCTTCCCCCCATCCTGCCCCATTCATATGTTGAAATCCTAACCATGATGTGATAGGATTAGGAGGTAAGACTTTTAGTAGGTCATGAAGGTGGAGCCCTCACGAATAGCATTAGTGCTCTTATAGAAAAGGCCCCAGAGCTTGTTTGCCCCTTCTACCACGTGAGGACACAGCAAAATTACTGGCTAAAACCAGGAAGAGGCCCCTCACCAGAATGTGACCCTGCTGGCAACTTGATCTTGGACTTCCCAGAGTCTAGAATTATGAGAAATAAGTGATGTTTATAAGCTGCCCCATTTGTAACATTTTGTTATAGTGGAGCCGGGGCACTGGGGAACAAGAGCACCTGGCTCTGGGGGTCCCAGGCAAACCAGTTTCACCACTCACCACTGTGAAACCAGAAAGGAATTTATTTCTGTGAGGCTAATACCCAGGAGACTGCGATATCAAAGACTGCCTCTAAAATGCAGAAAATACTTTTATAAGGAAAATGGAGCAAATGTGGTGGGTACATGCAGGTAGGCAGTGAAGACGGAATCTATCATTGTCTTGGAGTCAATCATGGACAGGTCTTGCTGGCTCAGGGGAGTTCTTATTGCTTGAGGGGGTAGTTTCAGTTCCCATCAGGGGATGCTTTGCCCCAAGCCAGGACACCAGATGGAAAGAAGAACTCAGCTGGAAGGTTTGAGGTCAAATTGGAGGCAACCAAATTCCTCTTTCAAGAGCAGCCTGAATGGACTAAGAAATCTAGGCACAGATCTAACAAAATATAATTTGTTTGGTGAAAATGTAAAACCCTGATTAATACATAAAAGAAGACCTAAATACATAAAGAAATGCATTGTGTTCATAGATTGGGAGACCCAGGATTGTTCAAATGTTGCTTTTTCTCAGACTGATCTATAAATTCAATACGAGCCTAATCAAAATCCTTGCAGCATATTGTGTAAATATGGACAAGCTAATTTTTTAAATTTAGAAGTGGTTCAGATGTAAATGACAGCGTATACTCTTGACAGGAACATTTGCATTTGTTTTATTTTTTCACTGGATGTCATATTTCAAACACGCAATTTAATAAAGTCAATTTGATACAGTTTAACACATAAAATCAATGCTATTTTAACTAATATGCAGATTAATAAATCGAGCATTATAAGCATCACCCAAATTAACTGTCATAACTCATGTCCATATATGCCTGGTTTTATTTCAGGAGCTTCTTTACAATCCTTTAGATTTATTTGTCACCCCATTACCATAGGATCCTAATCACTAGAGCTTAATATTTATTCTTGATAGGTGGTAAAAATTCTCCCACTTTGTTGTATTGAATTTCTCCTATATGCTACTTTCGATTATCTTCTGGCCCCTGAAATGCTTGCTCCACCCTGACTCCAACATAAACGATCGTGTGTGATCATCACCAAGATGTCAACACCTGGATTTTCTGGTTTTTCCCAATATTTTAGAATTTTTAAAAGTTTATTTTAAAAAACTGTTTAAAATAAAAAGTGAGCAAGGGAGGGGAGAGAGAGGGAGGGAGAGAATTTCAAGTAGGCTCCACGCTAACAGTGACATGGGTCTAGAACTCACAAACTGTGAGATCATAACCTAAGCTGAAGCCAAGAGTCCAGCACATAACTGACTGAGCCACCCATGTGCCTCCCACTATTCTAGATTCTGATGTAAGTACCATGTGGGAATCCACGAGACAAGGCTTTTCCATCCATTCCCATAGGCCAGGCTATCTCCCCACGATGCCAAATTTGAGATAAGAGATATGAGGGAGCTGACAGATAAATGCCTTCTCTATTCTTTCCTGCATGGACTTCTGAGACAAGGCAATTTTGAACGGTCTGCTCAGGTGAGCGTGTGTGGCCAAAGTACTGGCTGCATCTCCTTATGTAGCAGTGGCCAGTTTCACAATGCATTACCTTTGCTTCCTAGTTTTTTCCCTGCTTCAAATAGTTTTCTCCCCCTTATTTTCTACTTTGATATTCAAACTCACAATAAGGAAGTAGTATTTAATGTTTTTTCTTCATACCTTTTTCTTCTTATTATTTTTTAATGTTTATTTATTTTTGAGAGAGAGAGACAGACAGAGAGCAAGCAGGGGAGGACTAGAGAGAGAGAGGGGGACATAGAATCCAAAACAGGCTCCAGACTCTGAGCTGTCATCACAGAGCCCTATGAGGGCTTGAACTCACATGATATCATGAACCTGAACCAAAGTTGGACGCTTAACCAACTGAGACATGTAGGTGCCCCTTCTTCATACTTTTTTTCTAGGAAAATTTGATTAAGACCACTATTTAGCTACTTTTGCCTTTTGCCTTTCCTACAGATTCATAAATTCCTACCTCACAGTTTGTTAAGTTTCATCACAAATAATGTTATTAAAAAACAATCTGAGAATAATCAATGTCACTAAATATCGGAGACTTCAATTAATTGATGTGGTATAACTCTCCCTTTCAGATTTTTTAGTGCTATAGTAAATGTTTCATAAACTTTTGGTAGATTATGTTTTTACAATATTTTTATATCACATGACATTTATTTCTCATTCATTGAGTTTATGTATAGAAATACAGTAATTTTTAGATTTTGATTTTTAAATCCAGTATACTTGCTAAACCTGATAATGTGTGTTCACAGAAGCATGAATGTATGCATGCACACACACACACACACTTGGCATTTTAGGCTAACTGGACTCTCCAGTGACATATTAAACATAAATAGTGTAAATGGGAATCCTTGACTTATGCCTAATCTCTAAGAAAAAAAAAATCAACATTTAATTGTTATTTTTGCTCAAAGTTTCTTGTACATATCTTTCATTGGTTTGAAGAAGACATGCACTTCTGGTTTACCAAGATATTTTATCATGATGGATTATAAATTTCATCATATGCCTTTTCTACATAATGTAATCATTTCAGCGACTGAGTTTAAAACAAAACTAACCTTGAATTCCTGTGATAAACAAAAGTGAACAGAATGTAATATTATCCACCCATGCTGTGACATTTGCTTTGCTTATATTGTCTTTAGGATGTATGGGAAAATGCTTGTTTGTAATTTTCTTATATTCTTCTTACTTAGATTTTGACTCAAGATTAGGCTCATTTCATATATTGAACTATAAAATGTTCATGCTTTTTCCATTCTCCAATAGAGTTTTACATAAGGTGAGTGATATTTCTACGTTGACTATTTGGCAGAACTCAACTGATGAAACCATCTAATCAAGAGGAGCATTTGTGAAGAGTTTTACTTATTTATTTGATTATGCATACTAAATTTATTTCATAGTTCTAGAATTACGTGTTTGGTTAAATTTCTACCTGTGTCAGTTTGGGTCATTATATTTTTGGTTCACCCATTTAATTTCCATTTTCTAATTTGGGACATAAAATGACTCATTCTACCCTTTGGTTGGTTCATTGGTTGATTATCTGCAACACCTCTAGCAATGTTGCCTTTATCTCTTCTGACTTTGGTTATTTGAATGTTCTCTCACATTTTTACTGTTCACTCATGCCATAACTACCTCATTTTAATTAGATATTTCAAAATATGAATTTTTTGGTCCTAACCATTGCTTATTTTCTACTTTATTAATAAGTGTTTTCTCTGATTGTCTCCTCTTCAACATTCTCCATGTTTACAGTGCTACTTTTCTAAATTTAGCTTTTAACTTTTTCTTTCTCTAATATGTACATTTACATATTTTAAATTCATTCCATAGTTTATTATACATTATTAACATCCCTTTGAAGTTACTTAATTTTCAATGTATT
This sequence comes from Proteles cristata cristata, assembly GCA_017311185.1. Lineage (NCBI taxonomy): Eukaryota > Metazoa > Chordata > Mammalia > Carnivora > Hyaenidae > Proteles > Proteles cristata. The sequence continues at coordinate 604,852 of JAESUZ010004237.1, read as the reverse complement.
ATCCTTTTTTTTTTTGCTTCCTGGTTGATTGTATACTTTTACTATTATAATCCACTTCTCCACATACTAATTTAGAAGCTACATAGTGTTTTTATTCTTTTAAATGTTACCCTAGTAATTACATCTTGTAGAACCCTTCCTGTATACTTCTGCTCATTCTGATTGCATTGTTAATCCACTTACACACTCTCAGTTATGGCCTAATATTTGCCAAATAAATCTAGAACTATTTGCTTGATTTTAAGCTTCTGATCTGACTTTGACTATTTCAATCTTATCTAGCACAACTTTCTTTAATACTCCACCATTCATTCTAGACTAAACTTTCCACTATTCCTTTCTCTTTGCCCTGTTTTCCTCTCTTCATTCTACTTGGAATGTTTTTGTTTAATATCAAAAAACTGGAGTCATCTTATAGTCTTCAGTCCCCAGTCCACATAATGTCAGTCAATTTCTTAATTTTTTTTTTGAAAGACACAGAGAGAGAGCATAGCAGAGGAGGGGAGAGAGAGAGAGAAAAAAAAAAAAAAACCTCAAGCAGGCTCTGCACTGTCATCTCCGAGCCTAACATGGGGCTTGAACTCACAAACCCATGAGATCATGACCTGAGCTGAAACCAAGAGTCGGATGCTTAACCATCTGAGCCACCCAGGTATCCCAATGTCAATTTCTCATTGGCTTCCCTGACTTCTCCAATCAAAAACTCAGTTATCATTCCTTTCAACTTCTTGGCACTACATATGTGAGTCAAATTCAATTGTAAATTACCTGTCTTTGAACATGTATCACTTTTATTCTCCTAAAGAATATGCATGAGCCATCTTTAGATTTCTCATCATGCTTGGTTAATTGTTTTGCACATAGTAAGTGCAGTAGAAATGTGGAAAGATTGATTGAATAAATGAATAAATAAATGAATGAATCAGTTGTCATAAGACGATGCCACATTGTCCTTGGCTGATTGGAAATTGGCATCCTTTCAGTGAACACTCTAAATTGTTTCCACAACAAAGTAACATGCTTCATATAGTAGATAGTCAGTGATTGATCCTATTAAATTGGAACAGCACCTGTTCTCTTTTAATGTATTTTCAGTGCATATCAACCATGCTTGATAATGCAGGCTTTAATTGTTCTAAATTGGTTTGAGTCTACGGAAATAATAAATGAAGTAATTTTGTCTTCAAAGACAATGGACTTTAATGAGAATATTTCTGTATCTGGCAATTTGCAGTCATAATTTATTTATAGCAAGGCTTATGATTCATCATTACAATTTCTTTCAAGTTTTGTGAGAAAAATCATCTCCATGAGTACAAGAGCCTTATTCTGGCAGCTGTTCTTCACTAGCTGATATTTTCTGCAAACTCTAAACTTAACATTAGCAGCTTTCAGCTTATTTTTTCTTTGTTTACATTTGAAATATGTTCACCCTGTAAAAGCAGTCTCATTATAAGAATGCAAGAAAGATATATATGCCATTGAAACCAGGCCTGTTAGCAAACTCTAGTCTTCTCTTACCTTAGGTGAGTATGTTGGTAGGAGGTTTCCTTCCCCTTTGGTGAGAATCTATAAAAGGAAACTGGATCAAAAATTTTTTTGCCCAAAAGGCTCACTGTGCCCAAAGGGTTTCTCTAGAAACCATTTGCTTTGTGAAGATTTAGCCACTTCCCAAAGATTCTAAAGTAAAAAACAATGACTTGTTTTTTCAAGTAATTGTAATCTCTGTTGCTGGAGAGGGAAAGGAGTTGACATTATTGCAGCACTATAGTAGTACATTTAACCAATTTCAATCTCTGTTTATTACTTTCATTCTATCTGTGTTCATTTTGTGACCGATCTATCATGAATCTATAAGGCAATTCAGAGGCTGGGGAATACCTACATAAAGGCTAACTGCCTGAAACGTTATAGCTGCATACAAAACCACTTGGGAGACAATAAAAGGCCATGGTGTAACAGGAGATGGGAGAAGAGGGTGGCTGTTCAACTTACTCCCTCTTCTTGCAGAAGTATCTAGCTAAACTGATGCTCAATATATGCAGGTCATATTAATTCTGACATCAGTTTGTTTTGACATTATTTGACATTAGCTAACACAGACACACACATACACATTCATACTCACACTCATTTGTCCCATCTGTATTGAAATTAATTCTTGTAAATGTTAAATAGAAAAGTCAGGACTTTTCCTTAGGAGATGAGTCAAGTAATGTCAGACACCCTTTTTGGCACAGTGCAATGTGGAGAAGAACATGCAGACTCAGTGCTGAGAAGAGGCGTTCCAAACCAAAGATTTAGAGGTTGGAGCTTTAGCCTCAAATTAAAACAATCAAATGCACACATAAACATGCAAAAATGAGACATGAAACAGCCACAGTTTGTGTGAGAGTATGCTTGTCTAATCATAAACAAATGATAAATGTACCTTTTCCCTTGAGATGAGATTCTTCATAGATTAATAACACAAAGTAGTAAGAATAATATGTGCTTTGGAGTTGGATAAAATTTCCCATTGCAGATACAGTACTTATTAGTGTTGACAAATCACTACACCTCTCTGAACTTCAGTTTCTTTTTCTGATAGTGAAGTTAGTAAACCGATGGCATAAATGAATGAGAGGATTAGTAGAAATGACATGTAGGAAGTGTTTGGCATATAGGAGGCCTTAGGATATATCTGTTCTGTCTCTGAATTGAATTGTCTTGCTTCCCATTAGAAAACAAAGAACTCAGTTGCACTGAAAAATGCTTGAGTATAGGGAGGTTTCAGTCCTCGTATGGATTATCTTAAACTTATAAGATTTAAGACCTATTATCACAAGATATTTTTCCATTTATTGGTGACTTCTTTAATTTCTTTCATCAATGTTTTACATTTTTTAGTGCTGGGGTATCTCACCTCCTTGGTTAAGTTTATTCCTTAGTATTTTATCCTTTTGGATACTATTATAAATGGGATTTTCCCTTTAGTTTCTATTTTGGATAGTTCATTGTCAGTGTATAGAAGTACAACTAAGTTTTTCACGTTGATTTTGTATCCTGCAACTTTACTGAATATTTTATTAGTTTTAAAAACTTTTTGGAAGGGGATCTTTAGGGTTTTCCATATAGGAGATCATGTCATCTGCAGAGATAATTTTACTTCTTGCTTTCAAATTTGGATGTGCCCCACTCTTTTTTTCCTTGTTTAATTGCTCTAGCTATGATTTCTAGTACCATGTTTACCAGGAGTGGTGAGCATGGGCAATCTTGCCTTGTTCCTGACCTGAAAGAAAAATTTTCAGCTTTTTCTATTGGTTAAGATATTAGCTGGGCTGTCTGGGTGGCTCAGTTGGTTAAGCATCTGACTTCGACTCAGGTGACAATATTATGGTTCCTGAGTTTGAGCACCATGTCAGGCTCTGTGCTAATAGCTCAGAGCCCGAAGCCTGCTTCAGATTCCGTGTTTCCCTCTCTTTCTACTCCTCCCCCACTCATGCTCTGTCTCTCTCTCTCTCAAATATATAAATAAATGTTAAAAATTTTTAAAAGGGGGCACTTGGGTGGCTCAGTCAGTTGAGCGTCCAACTTTGGCTTATGTCATGATCTCACAGTTGGTGGGTTCGGCCCTGTTTTGAGTTCTGTGCTGACAGCCTAGAGCCTGGGTCCGCTTCAGATTCTGTGTCTCTCTCTTTTTCTGCCCCTCCCCTGCTCATGCTCTGTCTCTCAAAAATAAATAAATATTAAAAAATTTTTTTAATTATAAAAAAGATGTTAGCTGTTGGCTTTTCATATATGGCCTTTATCATGTTGAGGTGAATTCTTTCCATTCCTAGTTTAAGAGTCTTTATGAATGAAAGAGTGTTATATTTTGTCAAATTGTTTTGTATCTATTGAGATAATCATATGATTTTTGTCCTTCATTCTGCTAATGTGGTATATTCCATTAATTTATTTTTGTGTATTGAGCCATTCTTGTATCCTAGGGATAAATCATACATGTTCATGGCATATAATCCTCTCTTCAATGAGTGGTTCTGAACAATCTGGATATCTACATGCTAAAGATGCAATTGTATCCTAACCTTATGCCATACACAAAAATTAACTCAAAATTCATTACACATTAAATGTAAGATCTGAAACTGTAAAATTTGTAGAAGAAAACGAGGGGGGGAAATTTTGTGGCACTTTTTATTGGCAATGATTTCTTGGACATGACACCAAAAATACAAGCAGTAGCAGCAAAAGTAGACAAGTGAAACTCCAGTGAAATAAAAAAGCTTTTATACCACAGAGGAAACAATGAATAGAGTAAAAAGGCAGCCTGCAAAATGGGAGAAAATACTTGCAAACTCTGTATCTAATTAAGAATTTAATATCCAAAATATGTAAGAACTCCTACAATTCAATATTTTATTTTTTTAATTTAAAAAAATTTATTTGAGAGAGAGAGAGGTGGGGAAGAGGGCCAGAAGGAGAGAGAGAGAATCTCAAGCAGGCTCCATGCTAAGAGCAAATCTGGGGCTTGATCCAATCACTGTGGGATCATGATCTGAGCCAAAATCAGGAGTTGGATGCTCAAACAACTGACCCACTCAGAAGCCCCTATTATTCAATATTTTAAACATCAAATAATTGGATGAAAAATGGGAAAAGGACTTCAATAGAAATTTCTCCCAAAATATACAAATTACCCACTAGGGTGTGAAAGATAGTTAACATCACTGATCACTATAGAAATGCAAATCAGAAATAATTTTTAAAAAATTTTTTAAATTTATTTTTGAGAGAGAGAGACAGAGAGAGCACATGGAGGAGGTCAGAGAGAGAGAGAGGCACTGAATCTGAACTAGGCTCCAGTCTCTGAGCTGTCAACACAGAGCCGGTTGCGGAACTCGAACCTATGAAATGTAAGATCTTGACTTGATCAGAAGTCAGACTCTTAACCAACTGAGCTACCCAGGTGCCCCTGCAAATCAGAAAAATCTATAAATTATTACATTTTATCTAGCTACATCTAGCTCTATCTACCTATATAGATATTGAATTGGTGACCGTGTGTATTTACATTTAGTCTAATGGATTCCTCAGTTCTGTTTTAGCAAAATAATAATGATTAATATTGTTAATGTGATTAATAGCCCACTTCCGCTACCACTGCTGACAGATAAATCTCTAGTAAAGAAATGATTGCAGTCAAGAGCATTATCACCATGCCCCAGAGATCTCTAAAGTCTTAATCAAAATTCTTTTTGTTAAGTCATTTTTAACAAACCACCTTTACAATTTGAAAAATAGTGATTATCTACTACTGAAGAGACATTTTATTTTAAAAAATATTAAAAAAATTTTTTTTACTGTTTTATTTATTTCTGAGAGAGAGAGAGAGAGAGAGCAGGGGAGGGTCAGAGAAAGAGAGACACAGAATCTGAAACAGTCTCCAGGCTCTGAGCTAGCTGTCAGCACAGAGCCTGACGCGGGGCTCAAACCCATGAACCGTGAGATCATGACCTGAGCCAAAGTTGGACACTTAACCGACTGAGCCACCTAGGCACCCTTATTTTATTTTACTTTTAATCTTTTAGGTGTATGACACTGTCTATATATCCCACCTGCTCTTTCATTCGTTTTTCAAATATTAGCTCCTTTAACTCACACAAAATTTCCTGTGATGGGTGCTACTATTTTCCCCACTTTTCAGAAAAAGATACTGGAAAACTCGTGTGGTTAAGTAATTTGTCCAAAATAATGCAGCTATGGGGCACATGCCTGGCTCCGTCAGTAGAGCATGTGACTCTTGATCTGAGGGTTGTTAGTTCCAGCCCCATACTGGGTGTAGAGATTACTTAAAAATAAAAATAATCCAGCTAGATTGTGGATCCACATTTCATGAGTACATTCTGAGTCCTTAGTCCAAATGCTCCCTGCCCCAAATCCAAGTTAAATTGTTTATTTACTTATATATTAGTACACATTTTTGTTGTTATTATAAGAAAAAACCTGTTAATTTTAATGACACAGTTTTTGATAACTAGGGGGCCCATGCAGTTGGTTTCCTTTAGTTTTGAGGCTGATAAAATCACCAGAAACAATTTCCAAGCTTGTTAATGAGAAAGTGTGTTCCGCTGTATTGTGTTCTGTCTTCTTATTCTAGTTATATAATTACTTAGAGTATGTTCATAGGAAATTCCTATTCCCTTAAAAATAAGCACAGGTTACAGACTCAGCACTGTTTCCTGCCAAGTCTTTGAGTTATGCTCTTGCTAATAGCCCCAGTAGCCCAGGAACTAGCTATCAAGTTTTTAAAGATGGGGAAATAATTGATACCACAGAATTCTAGAACTATGTGTAAGTTGGAGATAACAGATATAAAAACTCAAAACTTTCCAGAGCAAGCAAATCTGGAGAAAGGAAATGGTTACATTCCTCAAGAAAACTCTAACTTCTGAGGAAGCAGAAACTCTTCTCTCCACTGGAATGAGTGAAATACAATCTAGGTATATTTTTCTGAATTCTAATATTAAATCAATGTGTGATATTTGGCTTCCTTCCAAGACACTAGAATCTACTGATTTAAATGATTTGGAAATAGATACATAAATGAGTTTCCAAAGATGAACATAAACCAGGAAAGGATTGTGTCAGAGGAATCAAGGGAAGAAAATGTTTCAAGGAAGTTTTTGCCAATAGCATAAAATATTCCTCCGAGGCAGAGAAAACATGTCCATTGAATTTTACACGTTTGTTGTGAATTTTTTATTTCAAATATTTTTTTATTCAGTAAAAACTGATATTGCAACATTAACAGGTTCTAGAATTGGTGCAACTGTGAAAATTCCTATTTATAGGGAAATTGGCTAACATTATTATACCTTACTTTGAATGTTTGCTTATAAGGATAAACAAGGGTATTAGGACAGCTAGTGGCATTCAGTCTCTACAAACACTTAGGAGTCTGTATGGGGAGTAGTTTATGATTATTTCCAATTTCCTTGAGAGTCTGAGTTTGGATAGCGTCAGTTTTGAGCAATGAGTTCTGGAGAGTAACCCTTTAGGAAAACCTCCTATGGAGCAGGAAAGCTCACCATGACCCAAGGGCTAGTGAGCAGAAGCAAACTAATAATATCTAGTAATATCTTTTTACTCTACAGTGTTTTGTACATACACTGGAAAAAATGTGTTATGCTGCAACATCGTCTAAAGGGCTCAGCATGGAGACTATAATGAACACACACTGTAATGTACTGGTCTCTGTACATTTGAATAGCTGTTTTCCTCCGCTTGATAAGCTGTCCCTTCTCCACCTTTCATGTATCAAAAATTAACCCAATTTCCTCCATCGAGAACTCTTCCTGACTCTACAGACTGAATTAGGAATCTCTTCATTTTCCCATATAGTAGCTTGTGCATGATCGAATCAGAACGATCAGTTTCCAAAATAGGTTATGAACTCTTCTAAGGTAGATTATTCATCATTTTATCCTTGTATACTGCCTGATATATTATGCGCCTTAGTAACTATGGCTTAACGGAACTAACCTCCTAAAGTTGTGTTAAGAAAATATCAGGGGTGTAGGCAGCTTCTGAAATGGTTCCCAGTAACACCTACCTTCTCAAATTCATACTCTTGTGTGGGCTGGACCAAGTGACTTGCCTTTGCAAAATAGAATACAGCAAAATAAATGGGATGTCACTTTTGATATTAGTTTTAAAAAGATCTTGAATTCTATATTGCTCATTATTTCTCTCCTGCCCTATTTTTTGCAAGCTCTGATGAAGTAAACTCTAATGTTGAGAGCTGCACTATGGAAAGGGCCATGTGGAAAGGTATTCAAGGTGTTCTCCAGTCATCATCCAGTGAAGAACTACTGACTCTCAGTCTACTGACCCATGAGGATATGAATTCTGCCAATAACTTGTAAATGATCTTGGAAGAATACCTACCCCATTCAATTCTTAAGTTGACTGTAGCACAGGATGATGTCTATTACAGCCTTGTGAAAGGCACAAAGCCAGAGAACTGACAGATAGTAAGTGCTATTGGTTAAAGCCGCTGCATTTTGGAGTATTTGTTACATAGCAAAAGCTAAATTACATAATTATTAAGCCAAAGCCCAATATACACCCCCAAATTACTCATTTTTGTTAAACAGGTATAAATCACTTTGATGTGTTATGTGCAAGACGTGGAAAGTGAAACTTTCTCATAGGCATCTAGACACAATAGTGAACGATAGCAAAAGAGGGTCTATGTCCCATAGAAAGAGAATGTATCCTAGTATTTGCATTTTATATTCTTGAGAACTGATTAGAGGTTGTGCAACAAGAGTAAAGACTAATAATTCCTCACCAGGTGTGGTCATAATTTGGGATCTTTTTACAGTTACATGTTAAGTGAGGGACAAAGAGTTTGAGCAGTTTTGAGAGTATACAACAAAAGAATTATATGTCAAGAAATACAATGTACTTTTGTATTCTCAAATTTAGTTTCTTTCTACTGTACTATGCTGTCCAGCCCCATGTCAAATACCAGTCTTCCAAGAAAGAAAAAATATGTGTAAAGCCTAAATTTGTCTATAAATAATTCACTAGAATTCTGTGGAACTAACATCAGTATCTGAGTTTCTACTTGTTCTTGAATTGAGCAAAGAAAAAGACTGAACAATAAGTCTTGATTGCAGAGATGGAGACAAAATTGCATGCAGAAGAAATTGTTCTATTGGTTATGATGTAGCTGGACAGCAACTTTGAGTTTCACCTTGATGGCCTTTGTATCATATTTCTTTGGTACATTGCAGAGAGATAAGAGGAACAAAGCTCAAAATAGAACCAAATAGATCTCTTAATGGTAGAGAATACAAATTTGAACATGGAAAGTGATGGTGACAAATCATTGAACACATTCAATAGAAACCACACTGGAGACAAAGCACAAATATTCAATGGTCTATATTATATTTGTTGAAACAGAACATATAATCCAAAGTATAAATAATGATACAAGGTTAATGTTATGATAAAAATCACTTCAACATAAAACTTAACTATATTTTACATCAAACAAGTTTTTAACTAAGAATAATTATTTTATTTTATTTATTTTAGAGAGAAAGAGAGCATAAGTTGAGAGATGGGGCAGAGGGAGAGAGAGAAAAAGTCTTAAGCAGGCTCCACGTTCAGCATGGAGCCCAAAGTGGTGCTCGATCCCACAGCTCTGGGATCATGACTTGAGACAAAATCAAGAATCAGACACTCAACGTATTGAGCCATCCAGGTGCCGCATGCTTTTTTAATTTTTACAAGAACCCTGTGAGAGATGTCTTTTTTTTTTTTTAATTTTTTTTTAATGTTTTATTTATTTCTAGGAGAGAGAGAGAGACAGCGTGAGCGGAGGAGGGTCAGAGAGAGAGGGAGTCACAGACTGAAACAGGCTCCAGGTTCCCAGCTGGCAGTCAGCACAGAGCCGGACGCGGGGCCGAACCCATGAACCGCGAGATCATGACCTAAGTGAAAGTCGGACGTTCAACCGACTAAGCCACCCAGGCGCCCCAAGAGAGATGTCTTTTTAAACCTTAGCAAATTAGGGCATGGATTGGATTTGAAATACAGGATTTAAAGAAACAAGAAGAGACCAGAGAGAAAGCATTCCAGTGATTTTTATCAGCAAAAACAATGTACAGATCATCTAGGGAACAATGGAGAACCTGTGTTGAATGAGAGAATAATGTCTGTGGAATGGCAAATCTAAACTTTTTATTTTGTTCATTTTGTTTTGAATTAACAGAAGAGATGAAAATTGGAATGGGGGAGCCTGGGTGGCTCAGTCGGTTAAGCGTCCGACTACCACTCAGGTCTTGATCTTATTGTTCGTGGGTTCGAGCCCCGCGTTGGGCTCTGTGCTGACAGCTCAGAGCCTGGAGCCTGTTTCAGATTGTGTGTCTTTCTCTCTCTCTGACCCTCCCCTGCTCACGCTGTCTGTCTGTCTCTTTGTCTCTCCCTCAGAAATAAATAAAATTAAAAAAAAATTGGAATGAAGGGATCCACAAAATACTGGTTTCCTCATCAAATTCATCTCCTCTTACTCATTATTGTAATGCTTCTTATTCTATTTTCTCTTATTTTATCAATGAACTTTGCATCATTTGATATTTCCTACCAAAAAAATATTATTAATTTTTAATACTATCCCCTTCAAAATTCACTTTTTTCTGTCCATAAACTTTAATTAAATCTTTAAATATTTTCATTGCTAAAAATGCATGTAATAAAAAGGGGAAAGTAAAGGAAAGTAAATGCTTATTATTCTTATTCTCTTTTTTCCAGTTCCCTAACTGCATTTATTTCATGAGTTTGTCCCTCATTAATTACAGTTGGCAATGGATTCATTGTAAGATTAACTAAGCAAAGCCAAGGCCATTAATTTGTAAGTAACTTCTATTCATTCTTCATTTATACTGCTGCACATAAGGTCATGTTTTTATGCCAAATTAATGCAACTATAAAAAGCAGGAAGACATTTATTAGCAAAACACTCATAAAACTCTTTGACCTGGTGGTCAGAGACTGCACAATATGAGGAGTAAAGCCACAAATTAACAAAGCCCTAAACTATTATAAATTTCACAAATCAGGATGATGGAGGAACTGTTAAAGAGTCAAAATAATTCCTTCCTTTAAATTTATTTTTTACCTTGTTATATCCAAGTCCAGAGTAAGTGATATATTTGAATTTTTCTGTTGAGTTTGTATTATATTGTTACATTTAAATATATGATTAAAGGAAAAGTAAACAAAGGCTTTTTAAAACTAAAAAATTACATATCTACCATTTTAACTTTTTTTTGTATTATATTATTTATTTTATCATATTTTCCTCTTTCTTTCTTTCTTTCTTTCTTTCTTTCTTTGTTTCTTTCTCTTTTTTTACAAATAGTTTATTATCAAATTAGTTTCCACATACCACCCAGTGCTCATCCCCACAAGTGCCCTCCTCCATGTCCATCCCCCCTCCCCCTCACATCCATCAGTCCTCAGTTTGTGCTCAGTATTCAAGGGTCTCTCATGGTTTGCCTCTCTCCCTCTCCCCCACTATTTCCTCCCTTCTTTTCCCCCATGGTCCTCCCTTAAGTTCCTCCTAATCCTCCTATACTGCAAACATATGATATTTGTCCTTCTCTGCCTGACTTATTTCGCTCCGCATAACACCCTCAAGGTCCATCCATATTGCTACACATGGCCAGATTTCATTGTTTCTCATTGCCATGTAGTATTCCATGGTATAGATAAACCACATCTTCTTGATCCATTCGTCTGTTGATGGACACTTAGGCTCTTTCTATGTTTTAGCTATTGTGGAGAGTGCTACTATGAACATTGGGGAACATGTGCTCCTATGCATCAGCATTTCTGTATCCCTTGGGTAAATTCCTAGCAGTGCTATTGTTGGGTCATAGGGGAGTTCTATTGTTGGTTTCCTGAGGAGCCTCCACACTGTTTTCCAGAGGGGCTGTACCAGTTTACAATCCCACCAACAGTGTAGGAGGGTGCCCGTTTCTCCACATCCTCGCCAGCATCTAGAGTTCTCTGATTTGTTCATTTTAGCCACTCTGACTGGCGTGAGGTGGTATCTCAGTGTGGTTTTGATTTGTATTTCCCTGATGAGTAGGGACGCTGAGCATCGTTTCATGTGTCTGTTGGGCATCTGGATGTCCTCTTTGGAGCAGTGTCTGTTCATATCTTCTACCCATTTCTTCACTGGGTTGTTTGTTTTATGGGTGTGGAGTTTGGTGAGTTCCTTATAGATTCTGGATATTAACCCTTTATCTGATATGTCATTTGCAACTATCTTTTCCCATTCTGTTAGTTGCCTATTAGTTTTGTGGGTTGTTTCCTTTGCTGTGCAGAAGGTTTTAATCTTGATGAGGTCCCAATCATTTATTTTTGCTCTTGATTCCCTTGCTTTTGGGGATGTGTCAAGTAAGAAGTTGCTGCGGTGGAGGTCAAGGAGGTTGTCTCCTGCTTTCTCCTCTAGGGTGTTGATAGTTTCCGTCTCACGTTCAGGTCCTTTATCCATTTTGAGTTTATTTTTGTGTATGGTGTGAGAAAATGATCTAGTTTCATTCTTCTGCATGTTGCTGTCCAGTTCTCCCAACACCATCTGTTAAAAAGGCTGTCTTTTTTCCATTGGATACTCTTTCCTGCTTTGTCAAAGATCAGTTGGCTGTATACTTTTGGGTCCACTTCTGAATTCTCGATTCTGTTCCATTGGTCTATGTGTCTGTTTTTGTACCAATACCATACTGTCTTGATGATGACAGCTTTGTAGTAGAGGCTAAAGTCTGGGATGGTGATACCTCCCGTTTTGGTTTTAGTTTTCAGGATTATTTGGCTATTCGGGGTCTTTTGTGGTTCCATACAAATTCGAAGATAGTTTGTTCTAGTTTTGAGAAGTATGCTGGTGCAATTTTGATTGGAATTGCATTGAATGTGTAGATAGCTTTGGGTAGTAATGACATCTTAACTGTATTTATTCTTCCTATCCATGAGCATGGAATGTTTTTCCATTTCTTTGTGTCTTCTTCAATTTCCTTCATAAGTTTTCTATAGTTTTCATCATACAGATCCCTTGTATCCCTGGTTAGGTTTATTCAGAGGTATTTTATGGTTTTCTGTGCAATTGTGAATGGGATCAGTTTCTTGATTTCTCTTTCTGTTGATTCATTGTTGGTGTATAAAAATGCAACCGATTTCTGTACGTTGATTTTGTATCCTGCAACTTGGCTGAATTCTTGGATCAGTTCTAGTAGGCTTCTGGTGGAGTCTGTTGGGTTTTCTACATAGAGTATCATGTCATCTGCAAAGAGTGAAAGTTTGACTTCCTGTTTGCCAATTCTATTGCCTTTGATTCCATTTGTTGTCTAAATGCTGATGCTAGGATTTCCAGCACTATGTGAAAGAACAGTGGTGAGAGTGGACATCCCAGTCGTGTTCCTGATCTCGGGGAAAGCTCTGAGTTTTTCCCCGTTGAGGATGATATTAGCTGAAGGCTTCTCATAGATGGCTTTGATGATGTTTAAGTAAGTTCCTTCTATCCCAACTTTCTCGAGTGTCTTTATTAAGAAGGGATGCTGTATTTTGTCAAATGTTTTATCTTCATCTATTGACAGGATCATACGGTTTTTATCTTTTGTTGATGTGATCTATCACATTGATTGATTTGCGAATGTTGAACCAGCCCTGTAACCCAAGAATGAATCCCACTTGATCTTGGTGGATGATTCTTTTAATGTGCTGCTGGATTCGATTTGCAAGGATCTTGTTGAGGATATTTGCATCCGTATTCATTAAGGATATTGGCCTGTAGTTCTCTTTGTTTGCTGGATCTCTGTCTGGCTTGGGAATCAGAGTGATGTTGGCTTCATAAAATGATTCCAGGAGATTTCCTTCGATTTCTGTTTTTTGGAATACCTTGAGAAGAACTGGGATTAATTCTGTTTTAAATGTCTGGTAGAATTCCCCAGGGAAGCCATCAGGTCCAGGGCTCTTATTTGTTGGGAGATTTTTGATCACTGATTCAATTTCTTCACTCGTTATGGGTCTGTTCAGGTTTTCTATTTCTTCCCGTGTGAATTTTGGTAGTGAGTGTGTGTTTAGGGATTTGTCCATTTCTTCGAGGTTGTCCAATTTGTTGGCATATAATTTTTCATAGTATTCCCTGATAATTGCTTGTATTTCTGAAGGGTTGGTTGTAATAAGTCCATTTTCATTCATAATTTTGTCTATTTGGGTGCTCTCTCTTTTCTTTTGGATAAGTCTGGCTAGAGGCTTGTCAATTTTGTTTATTTTTTCAAAAAACCAACTCTTGGTTTCACTGATCTGTTCAATTGTTTCTGTGATCTCTATGTTTTTTATTTCTGTTCTAATTTTTACTATTTCTCTTCTTCTACTGGGCTTAGGGCATTCTTGTTGCTCTGCCTCTGGTTCCTTTAGGTGAGCTGTTAGCTTTTGGACTTGCGCTTTTTCTAATCTCTTGAAATAGGTTTGGAGGACAATGTACTTTCCTCTTAGGACTGCCTTTGCCGCATCCCATAGATTTTGGATTGTTGTATTTTCATTTTCATTTGTTTCCATATATTTTTTTTTTTACAAATAGTTTATTGTCAAATTAGTTTCCACATAACACCCAGTGCTCATCTCCACAAGTGCCCTCCTCCATGCCCACCCCTCCTCCTCCCCATATCCACCAGTCCTCAGTTTTTGTCAGCATTCAAGAGTCTCTCATGGTTTGCCTCTCCCCTTTTCCCCCACCATTTCCGCCCTTCTTCTCCCCCTTGGTCCTCTGTTAAGCTCCTCCTAATCCTCCTATACGTGCACACATATGATATTTGTCTTTCTCTGCCTGACTTATTTCGCTCAGCATAACACCCTCAAGGTCCATCCATGTTGCTACACATGGCCAGATTTCATTGTTTCTCATTGCCATGTAGTATTCCATGGTATAGTTAAACCACAGCTTCTTGATCCATTCGTCTATTGATGGACACTTAGGCTCTTTCCAGGTTTTAGCTATTGTGGAGAGTGCTGCTTGTTTCCATATATTTTTAAATTTCATCTCTAATTGCCTGATTGGCCCTTCATTCTTTAGTAGGGTGTTCTTTAACCTCCATGTTTTTGGAGGTTTTCCAGACTTCTTCCTGTAATTGATTTCAAGTTTCAAAGCATTATGATCTGACAGTGTGCATGGTATGATCTCAATTCTTTTATATTTATTGAGGGCTGTTTTATGTCCCAGTATGTGATCTATCTTGGAGAATGTGCCATGCGCACTTGAGAAGAAAGTAAATTCCCTGTCCTCAGGATGTAAGGTTCTAAATATATCTGTCAGATCCATCTGGTCCAGTGTGTCTTTCAAGTCCATAATTTCTTTAGTGATTTTCTGTCTGGTTGACCTGTCCATTGCTGTAAGCAGAGTATTAAAGTCCCCTGCTATTAGCACATTCTTATCTATAAGCTTGTTTCTGTTTGTGATTAATTGTTTTAGATATTTAGGTGCTCCCATATTCAGTGCATAGACATTTATGATTGTTAGTTCTTCCTGATGGATGGAGCCTGTAATTATTATGTAGTGCCCTTCTTCATCTCTTGTTATTGTCTTTAATTTAAAGTCCAGTTTGTCTGATATAAGTATCGCTACTCCGGCTTTCTTTTGATTTCCTGTAGCATGATATATATTTCTCCATCCCCTTACTTTTAATCTGAAGGTATCTTCCCGTCTAAAATGAGTTTCTTGTAGACAGCATATAGATGGATTTTGTTTTTTTATCCATTCTGCTACCCTATGTCTTTTGATTGGAGCATTCAGTCCATTTACATTCAGTGTATTATTGAAATATGTGGATTTTGTGTCTTTGTACCTTTTGTAGGGTTCATGTTTGTGGTGGTGTCTCTGGTATCTTTGTTTCTTGCAACCTTTCCTTCAGAGCGTTCCCCTCAGGATTTCTTGTAGGGCTGGCTTCGTGGTGACAAATTCTTTCAATTTCTGTTTATTTGGAAAGGTTTATATCTCTCCTTCTATTTTGAATGACAGGCTTGCTGGATAGAGGATTCTTGGCTGCATATTTTTTCCGTTCATCATATTGAAGATCTCCTGCCATTCCTTTCTGGCCTGCCAAGTTTCAGTAGACAGGTCTGTCACCACTCTGATAGGTTTCCCTTTGTATGTGAGGGCCCTTTTCTCCCTAGCTGCTTTCAAAATTCTCTCTTTGTCCTTGTATTTTGCCATTTTTACTATGATATGTCGTGCAGAAGATCGATTCAAGTTACGTCTAGGGGGAGTCCTCTGAGCCTCTTGTGTTTCAACTTTTACTTACTTCCCCAGGTCAGGGAAGTTCTCTGCTATAATTTGTTCCGGACTCCGTCAGCACCTTTCCCTCTCTCTTCCTCTTCTGGGATTCCTATGATACGCATATTTTTGCGTTTGACTGTATTGCTGAGCTCTCGAATTCTTCTTTCCTATTCCTGGATCAGTTTGTCTCTTTTTTTGTCAACTTCTTGTTTTTCTATAATGGTGTCTTCTAAATCACTTATTCTCCTTTCTGCCTCTTCAATCTGTGCATTGGAGACCTCTAATTTATTATGTATCTCATTTATCGCATTTTTAAATTCTTTATGCCTATTGTTATTTTCCATTCTGTCTGTAGCCATAGTTTCTTTGATGTCCCCTATGTTTTTTTCAAGCCCAGCTATTAATTTTACATTATTCTAAAATCTTGTTCAGTTATGCTGCTGATATCTGTTTTGAGCAGTTCATTAGCTGTCATTTCTTCTTGGAGTTTCTTTGGAGGAGAGCTCTTTAGTTTCGTTATTTTAGTTAGCTTTCTGGCTCTTGCTGGTTTTAAAGACCTGTTAATGCTTTCTGTATCTATGAGCGCTGCTATATCCAAGAAGACTCTTTGACTGTCCTGGGTCTATCCTTTCAGAGAGTGTTTTTTGAATGGTATCTCTTGGTCTCTCTTGTTGGGATCTTGGTTATTTTATTTTCCTATTCGTAGTGATATTTGGGACTCTCCACCTTGTGTACTCTGGCTTGTTTCTTGAGGTAGCCCTGGAAAAGAAAACAGACAGACAAACACACAGGGAGCAGGAGCACACAAACGCACAGGCTAATTCAACTAACATGCAAAGCGAGTGGGAAAACGAAAAAGTTAAGAGAAAAGACGGAGGAGGGAGGGCGAATAATAGGGAGTAAAAAATACATAAAAGTGTCATAAAGGAGAAAAGAAAAGGAAAAAAGAAGAAAACCGATGGACAAAGAATGGTTTAAAGCATATAACTGGATTTCCCAGCTACAGTTAAATAGCCGTGTGTATGCAGTACTGGTTGAAGAGCATAGAGAAAGAGAAGACAGGGTGGGGATGAGGCAAAATTGGAAATACAATGCACAGGCAGAAAGGATAAGAAGGTTTTTTCAAAGAGGTAAAGGGTAGAATATGGTTGGATGGGTGAGAGAAGGATGTTGGTATTATCCAGAGAAACTATATAGTCTAATTACTCCTGAGAGAAAGAGATGAAAATGTCGGTAGGTGTAGAATTTACATGTACAGAATGGACTTGTGATTGTTTAAGCAACCCGGTGACCAGAGTTAATCAGATCAGTGTTCTGGGTAAAAAGAGAGATAAGAGAAAGAAGAAGAAAAAAAGAAAAGAAAAAAAAAAAGGGGAGGAGGGCAGCTCTCAAGCAGGGTTGGGCGTGGCGTGATCCAGTGCCTCAGGCGGGACCTCTGCCTTGGTGGTTGTGGGGAGGAGAGTGACGGTGTTCCAGTCCCTTCTTGAACCAAGCACTGCACCTCGCTTTTTTGGGCGTGTCAACTCCCCGTATGGGGGGCGCAGCCGAAGTTTGTTGCACTCTTCAACTCAGGCCAGTCCCAGTCTCCAAATCCCAGTCCATTCGCCCCGCTAAAATTGCCTTAGACACAGCTTCCCAGGCAACCCCCTCGGGCAATTCGAGGCCCCCTGCCGAGCTCTGGGGGCGGAGTCAGAATCGCTGCTTCCTTCTCTGGGTCGGGCTGGTGCGCATGCGCGGGGGCTTGCCTGCTGTGTGCGCCGAGCCTGCTGGAGTGAGGAAAACCAGGTCCCTCTGTGGCTCGTCACCCGAAACATGAACTCACAGGCAAATTTCCCAGTTTTTAGGTCTTTGCCTTCCCTCTCGAGTTCCAGCCAGCCAGGAGCGCGCATGCCTGGTGTCCGCGCGACTCTTTCAGGATCCCCAGCCGCCCGGGAGGACAATGGCGGCAGGCGCGCCGCTGCTCTCAAGTCCAGTCGCCAGGAGCAGCACAAAGAAGCAGTCTGTGTGCTCAGCCCCCCCGGGACCAGTTGGCGCGAGGGGACCTGGTGTGCAGGTATTTGGCAAGTACGGTCTTTCTATGCCCAAGCGGAGGTTTTTCCCTCTGAGCGGAGGTTTTTCTGTTTCGTACTCTCTCCTTTTCCCCTCTCACTCCCCGTAGAGGGTAGAGGGGGATCGCCTCCCACCTTGGAGTCTCCGATCCCGGCCCGATTTTATCTTCCCCAGTTCGCACTGACATTAGAAGGCTCTCTCAGTGGATTCTGTGTCCTTTTTCTCCCAATCTCTCAGGTTTTGTAAGGTTTCCAATGGCTTCAGATCTTTTCTGTGTGATGTATGGGCGTGAGTGCAAGTACGGAGCTCCTTACTTCTCTGCCATCTTGCCCCCTCTACCATTTTTACTTTTATTTCTCTTTCATAAATCTCAACCTGTAGAACATTCTGTAGTAATGAATGTGGTTTTAGCTCTTGAGAAAAAAATATAATTTTTATTTGTGTCTTGAAATAATGTCTGTTTCTATATATTTAATTTAAACAAACTTCTCATGTGAAAAGAATCAAGTATTAAAAATAAGAAAAAAATATAGGTGGTTATTATTTTCAAACATCTAGTATAAAATATAAAACTTTTAAAGCTTAATTTAAGTACAGCGAGTCTAATTTGTTCTTTTCTCTCCAGAATCATGTAAGTCTAATTTTAAGGCACCTCACAAGTAAAAAGATATATTATAAGATGGCATTTGATATTTCAGACACAAGACATTTCAGTAGAATGTGTAATGAAAAGTTTGAATTATTTTATTTCATGAAACTATTTGCCATTTGTCTGATTATTGCTAAGTAACAAATCACCTGATAGCAGTATCTTAAAACTTCATTCTTTATTTCACTCACAAATCTGTGGGTTGACTGGACTATAGGCATTTTTCATTTGGAGTCTTTTTTGCAGAGTGAAGTCTTTCTCATGTAGTTCCAGTCAGATAGGTGGTTGTAACTGGGGTCATTTCAATGGTTTCTTCATTCACATGTTGGACACTTAGACTTCAAATATACAAACAGCTACAAACTGCTAAGACTCTTCAGGTCATGGTCTCACTCTTTGTTTCTCTCTTTGTAGCCATTCTTCTTCTTCTTCTTCTTCTTCTTCTTCTTCTTCTTTTTTTTGTTGAAAATTTGAGCAAATCTTCTTTATTTTATTTTTTTAAACGTTTTATTTATTTCTAGGAGAGAGAGAGAGACAGCGTGAGCAGGGGAGGGTCAGAGAGAGAGGGAGTCACAGACTGAAACAGGCTCCAGGCTCTGAGCTGGCAGTCAGCACAGAGCCCGACGCGGGGCTCGATCCCACGAACCACGAGATCATGACCTAAGCGAAAGTCGGACGCTTAACCGACTAAGCCACCCAGGCGCCCCTGTAGCCATACTTCTTATAAGGAGGCTGAAGCCTCCAAGAGTGAGTGTCCCAAGATAAATTGGCTGAAACTGCATGGCTTCTTCAATCCATCCTTGGAAGTCACAAGCATTTCTTTCACAACATTCTATTCCTTGAGACAGTCACAAATACCAGCCTGTTCAAGGAGAGAGGAGATTGACCCCACCTTGCTATGGAGGATGAATCAAAGAATGTAAAAACATGTTTGAAAACCACATCAGGTGTGCAAATTATTATCTAATTTTCTTTCTTCTCCTTCTACAGAAAAAGTCCATTTTTATTCATAATGACCAATTTATGAGGTATTGACAACCAAAATCTCACTGTATTTCATCCATTATGATTACAAGTAACTGAAAGCACCTTTTATTCTGTGGGTCAATATTTCCACAAAAAAATATGAGAAAGTTAAATTCAATTAAATGTGACCTTCAGTTAACCAATATAATCAGTAAGTAGGATAATTGATTTCCAATGTTTGTTCAATAAATATTTGTTCAGTACCTAATAGATGCTCACTGGTCAAGTTGATCCCACTATCAAAAGAAAACAAGAAAAGTAAAAGTGTACCTAAAAAAAAAGTGTTTTATTTTTCAAGGAAAACAATTATAAACGACATGAATTGTCAAATTAAGTTTTCATTTTAGAAACTAGTATTATTGCTAACCTAAAAAAAGGAACTATAGAAGTTTATTTATTTATTGATTGTCAAATTAATTTGTCAAATAATTGTGAAATAAAGTTTATTTATTAATTTGACATGAATTGTCAAATTAATTTCCGTTTTAGAAACTAGTATTATTGCTAACCTAAAAAAAGGAACTATAGAAGTTTATTTATTTATTAAATTCATAAAGTAGAGACAAGTACACTTTTTCAAAAAAATGTGTGAAAGATGAGAAAATGTTTTTTACAGAGTGGAAAAACAAATGACCAATAAACAGAATGATTAATAAAATATGAGCTCAGATAAGATAATGGATAGAACTCATCAAAATTGATTTCAAATAAGAAATTGGACTTGATTTTCCAAAAGAATGGAATAAATGTGGATAAGTTGAGGAGATAAAAGAAATAAAAATCAAGGTAGTAAATCTAATACAATCTCCATTGTTGCCCTTAGTTAAGTATTTATTTATTTATTTATTTATTTATTTATTAAGAGATCATGCGTCTGGGAGGGGCAGAGGGAGAGAGAAAATCCCAAGCAGGATTCACAGTCAGCAACAGAGCCCAATGCAGGGTTTGATCCCATGAGCTTGGGATCATGACCTGAACTAAAATCAAGATTTGAACCCTCAACTGACTGACCCATCCAGGCACCCCCAAGTTAACACTTATAATTCCATTCTACATCAGTCTTTCCCTTCTCTGAATTGTTAGTGCATTTATACTAAGTGCCAAATCCTTGAGCATGTATTTTCTCATTATTTTTTGTTCCTTTATTTCTCTAATTAAACGGTTAGCTCTCTTAGGACAAAAACAATGTTTTCTTTGGTATCTTCCATTGCACAGTGCTGAGTGCAGGGACCTATTTAAGATATATCATTTAAGAGTTTGTTGATTGAGAAATCACCAGGCAAGATACAATAAATGAATTACTCAGTTCTGAATATAGATGGGACATCCATCCATACAAAATATATATTTTTTAATATTTTTATTTATTTCTGGGAGAGAGAGGGAGCGTGAACAGGGGAGGATCAGAGAGAGAGGGAGACACAGACTCTGAAACAGGCTCCGGGCTCTGAGCTGGCAGTCAGCACAGAGCCCGACGCGGGGCTTGAACTCAGGAAGTGAGAGATCATGACCTAAGCGAAAGTCGGACGCTTAACGGACTAAGCCACCCAGGCGCCCCATACAAAATATTTTTATCTCAAGGACTGCAAAATCGTTTACTTTTTTGTCTTACTTTTTTTTGCTTTTAATCTATTGATTAGTCTAAATTAAATTACCATGTATAAAAACATTTAATAAAAAACATTATTGCCTTAAAAATGTTTATTTTCCAACATTTTTGTTGGAAACTGATAAGACATCATTTTACTATTCTAGTATTATGTATTTATAAAACATTTCAAGTATGAAAATTATTAAAACTTATTTTGTCTGAATAATATTTCCTTTCATAATCACACATATAGGATAAAGACAGAAATCCTATTATTTGCAAATCCATTTTCATATGTGTATTTAAAATGAAACTATATGATGCATTGCACTATTAATGTTTAGAAGTAACTTATTTGTCACATTTCCAGATGTGAGAAGATACCAAAAAACCCTATTTTTTATTTTATAAACTGTCCAGCATAATTTATGAACAAAGAAATGATAGTTATAACAACCAGTTGATTAAAGTGGATGAATCATTAATCCATATTGTTTATTTCCTTTCATACATGTGAAAGTAGTTGCCTTTTATTTTAACAGTATACATAAACTTGTGATATAAAGAAGATGCTCTCAGCAAGAAGGCAAGAATGCTTGCTTTATAATGGAAAATATTTACATTTTGGGGAGGGTAAGTGAAAAAAATGTGCATACATATTATGTAAAAAAAAGAAAATGAAACAAGTTTATTCTTATATTTAATGCACCATGGAAAAACCTACATATCTATATGTTTTGCTTATTTAATAATTTGCATTTAATATTACATTAGGAAGCAGAGTGCCCTATGTAGATTCAATTCTAATCTCAGAAAGGACTTTTTCCTACTACTTTGTATAGGGAAAATACCTTTGCATAGGGAAGGATACCTTCAACTGAAGGTAGGTGATAAAATGAAACTGTATTTCTGAATGGGAAACATGCATTTGACATGCATTCACATCCTGGTTTTTATTTGTAATGAAATACAAAAACACTACAATGAAATGTAAGATAAGTTATAAACTGGTCTGGAGGAATAAAGCTTGCCATAATTATACTGAATTGCCCAATAATTAAACATATCCAATAATTTGTCAGGAATATGTAAACTAATCCAAAACATTAAATTCCACCTCATTGGAAGATTTTCCTTCAACCTGAAGCAATAATCAGTTTTTCTTTTTGGTCACTGACAGAAAAATAGTTTTCTCTACTGAACTCCATCTATGGACTAAATGAGCACAAAGCAAATAAAAAAGCTCGAATTCATGAATGAACAGCTTTTAAAGCTATCTATTCTAACAGGTGTGAGGAGAGATCTCACCTTGGTTTTGATTTGCTTTTCTCTAATGATTAGTGAGGTTGAGCAGTCACTTCCATTTGGCAAGTGTCTCTTTATGTTCTTACACTTTTTAAAAATGTTTATTTTTGAGCAGGGGGGGTGGGCAGAGAAGGACAGAGGATCTGAAGCTGGCTCTCTGCTGACAGCAGCACCTGATGTGTTTTGTTCATAGGCTTGAACCTATGAACCAAACCATGAGGTCATGACCTGAGCTGAAGTCTGTCACTTAACTGACTGAGCCACCCAGACGCCCCAAGTTCTACCATTTTTTAATGGGATAGAAGTGTAGGATTTATCAGAACCATAAAATATTTGTTTAAAAAGTGAATGGTCGGTTGCTGCAGGAAGCTTTGAAAGGTATATTTAATAATATAATACTTTTATTGCTGCTTATATTATAATTAAGATATACTGAAAGTCACAGATACCAAATAGCTAATGATCAAACAAAAATGTATACATAAGTATATAGTGTTTATAGGGAGAAAAAGTGAATCAAGAATTGTAACACAAAGACACAGTTTTAGAAAATCCTTTAATGTCTCAATATAGTGATTTGCTTCTAGATCATTGTTGGAAAAATATTGCTCATACATTTAGTGATTTTTCAGGCATTTGGAGAAATGTAGGTGGAAACAATAGATTTTCCAGCTTTTTGAGTGATGGGGCAAAAATAATATGAACAAGAGCAAAACAGAGAAAATATGTTAGACACGTACTCCTACAACAATCTTTTAGGTATACTTGCCATATTTGCTGACTTGATATTCAAATATATATGCTAGAATAAGCCTATAGGCCATTCATTCATTTTTTCATTCATTCAATGAACTTATATCTGGTAGTTACTCTGTGTAGGCATATATGGGAAACATTATGTTACAAAGATTAAGATAGGAGGGGAAAGCACCATTTAAGGAAATTATGAATATACAACCCTGAAAATTCTACTGGTATTGACAAACATAGCATTGAAAACACAAAATGGACTGTGTTTGATTTTGCCTGAGGATGTTGGAGGAAGCTTTACAAAAGAGAAAGCTCTAAGGTCTTCTTCAAGAAGGAGAATATTTACAGCTCTAGGCAGTGGGAAAAATAGAAAAATAAATTTGTTCAAGGCCATCGTTGCTTTCGGTATGAAAATGTCCGGAACAACTGTGGCATAAAGACTAAGAGGCCATAGGATAGGAGAGGCAAATGAAGAATATTTTATGTGTGATGGTATAGAAGTTTGTTTTTTAACCCATGGGTAGTTAGAGCCAAGAAAGTTATTTAAATAAATCATGTTTATGATTTTGAAAAATTCCCATCTGTTGTGTGTTCTAGAATGGGTAGGTTAACTGGTGGCCAGAAGGAGTTAGAAAAACTTACAGAGAGTTTGTTGCTTCAGGTAGCATTTGACCAGTTAAAAAGGTAACATATATAGTGGGAGGGAAAGAATGAGTCATCCAGCAGGAAATTAAACAGTCTTTACTAGGATAAGTGGCTCACCTCATTTCTCCAGCTACTGGTAGTATGAATAATGATGATTCACAGATTTCCATTGACAAGAGGAGCTTCTTCATACAAAGTTATATACTCTTAGTGGGGGCAACTGGCTAGTCCACATCAAATGACTAGTTCATTCAGGGTTACAAAGATCCAGTCCTCTTGACTCAATTCAGGATGACTTATAAGGGCTATCTCAGTTCTAGATCTTCCTATGGAATTGTCTGAAATCTGTTACAACTACACTATTGTTCAACTTCTGCCTCCCGCTTAGCCTACTTACCTTCTCTGTTACAGGTACTAATGTTAAGAGTATTCTCCAATAAACACCTGTATAAAAATAACTGGCTCTTGGAGAACTAAATATGAGACACTATGTTAGATGACAAACATAGGAATATAGGATACAGATAAAATATAAGGAGAGTAATGTCATAAGGACATTATTAAATGTGAGATTTGCTATTGATAAACAAGGTCTCATGTTATCCCTTCCCTTGAAATATGAGAAAGTTCCTTGGTTCTTTATGGGTGCATCTTTTTTTCACTCTTAAATTCTTTCAGCAGATATTTACCAAGTTCTGTACACAAGAGAACTGTGCTTGGCACTAGAGATATACATATTGAATAGAATATGGCCTTCTCCCATCGGAGATTGTGATTAACTTAGAATGGCTAAGGATCCGGGAAATAATGAGAGACTAAATGGTCTGTAGTACTTAGTTCATGAGAGGGCTTCATGTTGAGCAGAGACCCAAAAGATGATTGGAATCATTGGTAGCTTTTGGGGTTCTGTATGGTATGGTCAGATTTGCATTTGAAAAAAAAACCACTTAGGGAAAAGTATGGAGAATATATTGGAAGTGAATGGGTAGAAGTCAAGTAGAAGGTAAATTTAATATTACAGGATATATATGTAGGGCAGAAGTAGGTGATGAATACAGAAATTCAGATGGAAGGATACATTTAAGTTATAATTAGGAGCAAAGAAGTTATGAAACTTTGAACTCATAAAAGAAATGATGAATAGAAATGGACTGACTATGAATCTTGGGATTTTATCTCAACTTTTAGGTTCCTTCTTCTTATCACTGAACAAATAAAGATGAAACTAGAGCCTGAGTTGCTCAGTAATTTAAGCATCCAACTCTTGATTTAGACTCATGTCATTATCTCACAGTTATTAGATGGAGCCCTGAATTGGGCTATGCACTGAGCATAGAGTCTGCTTGGGATTCTCTCTTGCCCTTTCTCTGTGCCCCTCCCTCTCTGTCTCTCTCTCAAAATAAATGAGTAAACTTTAACAACAATAAAACAAGATGAAACTAGAGTTTGATAGATGAGAGAGGAGGTAATTAGTTCAATTGGTTTTGGACAAACACATTAAAGTATATGAGTTCCCCAAGAGTAACACATCATGAAAGAAAAACAAAGGCTTATGAGAGAGTAGCACAGAGTAGAACCAGAAAGTAGAACCAGAAAGAGGACTTGTGAATGACATTGCAAAGAAGCTGGAGGGAGGAGAGACTAGGTGAGGATAGAAAGATGATACCGTGGATTCCAGGGGATGAGCCAGATTTAAGAAAGAATATTGACTATTATTGAAAGCTATAATCAAGTAAGAAGAGGATATAAAAAAGACTTTGGGTCCACCAATCAGAGAATTATTGCAAGACTTAATTAGTGTAATATTTTAGTGAAATGTTAAGAGAAGGTAAGAATTCAAGCATTGTGGACTAACAAATGATAAGTGATATGTAGAGATTATGATAAGTTTATATTAGTTTTTGGTCATCTTAGATATAAGAGATTCAAAGGTAAACTTTTTAAGACTTAGTTTTTATGTTTTAATTTTAAAATTGAGTTTTTAAAGTTTATTTATATTTTGAAAGAGAGAGACAGACAGACAGAGTGTGAGTGGGGGAAGAGCAGAGAAAGACAGAGATGGGATGTGAAGCAGACTCAAGGCTCTGAGATGTCAGCATAGAGCCTGACACAGGCTTTGAACTCATAAGCTGTGAGATCATGACGTGAGCCAAAGGTGGATGCCTAACCAACTGAGCCACCCAAGTGCCCCTTATATAATAATTTTTAAGATAAAAGGAACTAAGCATATTTATAAGCAAAGCGGGAAAACTAGCAATGGAGGCAAAGGCTATCAATATACATAACAGGATTTATGACTCAAAAAAATTCCAAGGTCAATGAATGGTGGTGAAGGTAGCATAAAGAGGAAAGATGTCATATTTTAGATGTAGATAAGTTTATTTCTTCTGGGACAAGAGGAAAATAATTATTGATATGCAAAAGTTTGTAAGTCGGATAGGTTGAAGCAGCTGGTGAGGGACTCCATACCGTGATGACTTCCATTTCTCATGTGAAATAGAAAAATTTTCATACTAAAGGAGAAGTGTTGAAAAGCTAGAGGGGGTATGTGAAAGATTTTCAATACTTGCTCTGAGTAAGGTAAAAGATTGTGAATGGCTATAAATGGATGAATTTCTAAGAGTCAGTGAGAAATCATATGTGCTTATAAACTATAATTTTGTAGAGTTACCAAATTATACAGTTGAATGCTATTGACCAGCAATTTTGCCCAGAAAATAAGTGAGGTATTTGGGCAATGGACAGGATTATTTGGACGTCTGAAATGGAAATGTCTGCCTTCATCTCTCAGGCCACCACATTGGCCAAACACTGGTTTCCACATGCTGTTTAACAACTGTATTGAGGGATTCAAGGGAAAAGCCAGTGTGTGTGTGTAGTGTGTGTTGAGGGAATTTTTTATAATTAGAATAATTGAGCCTTTTCTCTCCAGAAGATGAAATATCTCTAAAGAGGGAATAGACACAGGTTGACTCAGTTCATAAGAAATCAAGAGAATTATCTGGTTAAAGAAGAGGGATTAGAAGGCCATCATTCGTAGTACAAACAAACCACATAGACAGCCAACATGCAGCAAAAGCTAAGATTGCCACTGGCAAAATGGCATTAGTAGCTCAAAAGAAACTCTAACTATTTCAGGTTATGTATATGTATTTGTGTGTGAAGACGGGGGCTCTCAAAACTGGTCTCAGACTTTTTTCCTAGATGAATTGTCAGTCCTCATCTTTTTGAAAGAATTAGTCATTAGTTCTATATAAATTATAGCCAAATACCCAATTGCTACTATTATGCTTCTCCCCTTCCCTGGCTTATATCTCAAAAATTACTCCTATGTAAAGTTGTCATTGAATTTTCGAATGCAGAAAGTATAAGAATAAGCTTGTAGAACCAATAAAACGTACAAATTCTGCATCAAACATCAGCAAACCTTACTGCATACATGAAGGTTAAGACCACAAAAAAAATCTAGCTATGCTTGAGAAGCTACACTGTGGTTGCTGTGGAAACGGAGCTTAGCTTTAAGGTTTTACACTGTTGTGCATCGAAAATTTCAAGCTGACTGTGCAGTAATGTCAGCTTTTTCAGTGAATAGATAGCATCAGTTATAGGAAATGGCATGAATGGAAGATAATGAGTTCTTGAGACTGACAGCAATATTAAATACACACACACACACACACACACACACACACATCTAACTTTTTAGAAGCATAGTTAGATATTATATATCTCTTAAATATTCCACTTTTTCCTTTTTTAGTCTGTTTAGGCTGCCATAACAGAATACCATTGGCTAAGTGCCTTATAAACAACAGATATTTATTTCTCACAGTTGTGGAGACTGTGAAGTAAAACATGTTGCCAGCAGATTCAATAAGTATCTGGTGAGAACATGCTTAGTGACTCATGAACAGTCATCTTTTTGCTGTGTCCTCACATGGCAGACAGGGGGAGGAAGGTCTGCAATCCATGCATGCGGGCTTACCATCATGGCTTAATCACCTCCCTAAGCCTCCACCTCCTAGTAACATCAATATTTTGGGAGGACACAAACATTCAATCCATTATTTGTGGATTTCCTAAATCATTTCACTGGCAAATTCTCACACTTGAGGCATTTATAATATTATTATTTATTCTGACAATAGTAGTAATGGATTATCTCTAATATCTCTCTCATCAATGATTCCAATGATGTATCGTAAATAAATCATGAAGGCCTTAATCCAAGAACATTTAAAAATTTTGTCCCGTAGACAATATTGAACAAATATATGAAATGAAATATACACAGCTATACAGACCTAAGTTTAGCTAAAGAGAAGGTGCTGTCTCTTACAGACCAAATCTGTAAACAAAACACAGATTTATTTTTATGTCCCCAGATGAAGGAGTGTAAAGACGGAATATACTTCATGTAAATCATTTACCCAATATCTCTGATATTTCTCTATAATAATTATCGCATCTACATTTCCCAGTGTGACCCAACTAGGAAAACGAAAGGCTAGAGAATATGGGATAATAAAAGTACTCTGACAGCCTCTGGCTCAGAGGTCTCTACCCTTATCCCCAACACTTTCTGTGCAGCTCGACTTCTTTCCTTTATCTTACTGGAATCTCCATGTTAGTAAAATATTCTCACCACAACCAATGATGTTCTTCTCTGATTTTACTGATGCCAACCTTCCCTGGCATTTCCCGGTGACTTGGTGCTGCCTGCTATCATCTCTGTAGGGTTCTGACCAATCATCTTATCATCTTGCTGATGTAGAGCTGACCCAGTAAGTATCGTGGAAGCTAATTTTTTTTTTTTTACTATGGTAGTGTTCCTATTAACTTCCCAGTCCTTCTTCCATTTCTTGAGTCATTGCACTGAGGTTGGACAAAGGTTCCATCCCTATAGTGAACAATTCTTTAATCAAACACTCAAACAGATATCATGATTTTTTTTCCTTATGAGTAATTTACATTTTTTGTGCTTAATCCTTTGATTTATTATTTCAATTTAATACTTAATCATCCCTCTCTATTCTTTTTTGAAACTGCACAAATCCCTCCAGAACATGAACTGAAAGATAATAAAAGTAGAATTCACAGTGCAGTATTTAAAATTATTCCACATTATCACAAACAATGGGCCAACTTTCATGTCTGGTCTCTGCTCAAAGCAACAATACTAGGAATAGTTCTTACAGCTAGATACTGCTTTCAGCACTTTACTTATATTAACATCAAATATTCACCAAGTTATTAATCCCTATTTTACAGATGAGGAAAGTGAGGCACAAAGAGCTCAATAACTTATCCAAATTGTCATGACTGTTAAGGGACAAAGCTGTGATCTTATGGCAGGAAATCTATCTCCTGAGTCTGTGATCCTTGATTATTCTACTCCTTTATATCTTAGATAATGGCAACTGAACTTTTCAGTTCTGAAAGTTAAAGATAAGCCCTGGCAAATTTTCTAATTCCAAGATCTCAGTTAGGCAATTCACCATCAGCTCAACCAGTTCCTTCCAAGTTATCCATACTGGTTTTTTGGAAGAAAACAGAAAACCAAAATAACAGAAACCAAAATAAACAAACAAACAAAAAACAAAAAACAACCCTTCCCTGATGCCCATGCTGAGAAGCATGTAATTCTAAAGAGGATATGAAAATAAAATGTCTTCCTCTGGAGGCTCCACTACAGTGGAATTTGACTGAAGTACTCTTTTAGAGTTTTAATTAAAATTGCAATTTTTAATGCAGTGCTACATAAGTCTTTTGTAGTATGAATTATTAAATTCTTTTAATGTTTATTTTTAAGACAGAGACAGAGTGTGAACAGGACAGCAGCAGCAGAGAGAGAGGGAAATAACAGAATCTGAAGCAGGCTCCAAGGTCTGAGCTGTCAGCACAGAGCCTGATGTGGGGCTCGAACCCACAAACCATGACATCATGACCTGAGCTGAAGTTGGACGCTTAACCGACTAAGCTGCCTGGGTGCCACTGAATTTTTTCATTTACCCAAACATCAGCAAATGTTAAATAACATTGAGGCCATTTTTCAACTCTTCAAGTTTTCTTTATCTGATTACATATTTATTTATGTAACATTAAGCTGCCTTTTAAATTTTTTCAGGTTTAGTCATCACTCCATATGACCATGAAACATGAACATTTTTATACCTTCTTCATCAATATCTGCTTCCTCTCCCCTCATTCTTCCATTGTAGTAATGTGTGTTTATATCACTAATTTGGATTCATTCAGTAGCCAGTATTGCATCAATATGACTACATAATATCATTTAGAGCAAAGCCATATAGTATACTGTGGTACTTTTTCTTTCTTTAAAAATGTTTAGTGTTTTTTTTCACTCTTTATGTATTAGATATTTTGTTTTTTCTTTTTCTTGACTTCCATGTATTGTTTATCAATCTAGCTCAAAGCTTTCAATCAGATATACAGCTCTTCTCAAATTCCTCATACCTATTATATATTTTATCATTTTTTTTTGTTTCTCTGCACCTGTTTCTGTGACTTTTCTATAACTACTTTCTAGAACTCATTATGGGTTTCCAGAATTCATCATGCAATTACCCTCTGACATCTTGGGGATTCTTTTCACCTGTTCTCAGAACCCCGATTTTCTCATTCCCATGTTTTATTTTTTATTTTTTGGTTTACTTCTTTTTTACGATATTTTCTCCAAAGGTTTCCTGAAAAACAGCATGTAGGAAATAAATGTTAAGAAGCTTGCATGTCTGAAAATAAATCTTTGTTCCACCTTCATACTTGATTTGATAAGCATTGGGCATAATTACAAGTAATTCTCACTCACAGTTCTGAAAGGTTTGCTTGTTCATAATTTCTTTGAGAAACCACTTCTAGTCCATGGGTTCTTTGGGGATAGGTTCTTTGTTGTTTGAAATAACAAAGTATCTCTGCTCAGGCCACAGGGGTAACCATGCCTCACAGGCTTATAATTTAGAGTACCATACATCCTTGGCCATGGTGACCGATTCAGGAATGGGTAAGCAATCCAAAAGCTCAGTTCAGTATATATGCCACAGGAGAGAGGTATTTATCCTTCCTTCTCTGGAATCCTGAACTGTGAAGTTATGTGAGCCTGAAATTGCCACCAATGCCCTCCCCTTGGCCACAGAGGTGATATGACATATATCGCATATTGCATAATGATGCAGACACAGAGAAGAAATCAAATTTAGGGTTGGGAGAGAGAGACAGACAGACAGACAGACTAAAACCAATGTTTTCCTTTCTTGGACCAGACCGACTGAAGAAAATATGTTTTATTTTATAGGACCTTTATGAACTATAGTTCTATTATTTGCATACAAAAGGATATTTAAGTCAACGAAACTGCAATTAAATAAACAGGCTCTCTTTGATCACACATGGTGAGTGGCAGAGACAGGTTTTCAGCTCAATACTTTTTCGAATGCATAATAGTTTCTTGTGTGTCACATGCCAAAGCACACACACTGAGTTGTGGAGAAGTTAGGTGCTGGAGGCTTGCTAGCATTTATTATTTGCACTCTTATTAAACAAATAAACTATCCTAACCAAAAACAACGCAAAGAGCAGTTAGCTCCATTACATATCAGTCTCTGTGTCCTGCATGTTTTTCTCTGGTTGATTGTTAGGTTTAAGCACAAAATGATGATGAGGATATATATAAAATGGCCTCATAATATGTGCTACTGTACCTACATCCTTTTAGTCATGATGAGAACATACAGTTCAGAGAGTGTCTGACAAACTTCAGGCTCCTGCATTCCTGCCTATTTCTACTTTACCATCACTGTGAAAATCATTCTGCAAAGCTCTAAACATGCATTTAGCTTTCCCATGACATCTCTCTTTAGTTTAGATTGAGAAATGTAATTTAGGTTTCACATTTTATATATGTACCACAAATACAAAAAATAAATGATAGTAACATTTTGCAGTTGAACTGGACATATTTTCCCAAACTAAAATCCCAGTAGTAGTTTATTGATGGTTGTATTGAGTTTTTCTGTAAAATATTTATTTTGTAAGATTATTACATATTTTGATAAATTTTCTTTAATAAAAATGACAGCCAGAAACGTAAAATACTAGCAATGCTTGCTATTTGCCTACTTTTTTATAGCTCCTTTAGACATTTTCTACTCTCTGATCTTGTAAAAAAGGATAAAATAGGACTTAACAGAGAAAGAAATCTGCTGAAACTTGACAAAGAGTATAATTTGGTGACAGTGGTGTCAAAGAATGTTTATTCTTATATTCTTTGATTGGAATTTCTTTATCATTGTCATCATCATCATGATGTTAAGACTGCATAAAAATACATACCTTTATTTGAATTATCCGCTGCATGACCACAGTGTTCCATTTTCAAATTAGAGATGATAGTCTCATTAAATATGTAACAATTTTTCTTATGAAATATTTTTAAGTTCTGGAGCTGAAAGCCCCTTAAGCATCTTTTGTTTTATGGACTCATATAGTGAATACTTAAAGTAGCTGTAAGACCTGGCCTAAATTTTAGGCAGTGCTAATGGGTCTATTTTAGACATATGCTTATTTGCAAATGAGACACACACTTTCAGTCTATAATGGATATATACATTACTAGACTACAAATTTGTTTAATCTTTCTACAGAGTCTGCTTCAGTTTTGAAAATAATTATCTCTATAATACTATGAAGATAGATGGCTTGGATTCCACCCATTTTCTCCATGTCTCTGGTTACTTGTACTGTCATTCCCTTACACTCCCAGCATCAGTGCTCTTGAATGAAGGTGCATTAGTAATCGTCCATTTAATGAAAGAATTTTGGAAAGGTGGAAATTCATACTGTATTCTTTGCCCTGGGCTACCCTAGAAAACTGGAATGGGTGTTTTTATTATGGACTAAATGTTGTATCCCTACAACAATCATATGCTGAAGACCTAACTCCTGATGTGGTTATATTAGGAGGTGGGATTAGGTTTAGACAGGGTCATGAGGGTGGGTTCTCATTAATGGGATTAGTGCCTTTATAAGAGGAGATCAGAGAGCTTCTCTGTTCTTTCTCTCTCTCTCTGCCATCCATGTGAAGTTATAGCAAGAAGACAGTCATCTGTAAACCAAGAAGAAGGACCTCCCCAGACAATGAAACTGCCTTGTTCTTGAACCTTCCAGCTTCCAGACATGTGAGAAATGATGTTGTTTAAGCCACCCAGTCTATGGTGTTTTGTTATAGCAGCTTGAACCAAGACAGTAGTCAGTACCCACTTTCAAGAGCCTCATGATCAATAACACATTATCTGTGTGACTTTGGAAAACTTATTTAACCTGTAATTCATTGTCCTTATCTATAAAATGAGGATCATAATAATTCAGTTGTAAGATTAGATGACTTGATATTTGTAAAATGCTTTAAACTATGCTTGGCTCATAGTAAGTGTCAGCTATGTAATTTCTGTAGTTGTAGAAAGCATTCTCATTTAAAATACTGAGCCTTATCACCCGCGTTAGGTAATATTACTGTTCAAAAATATGATTCCTAATTTTAAATTCAGAAAATAGGGGCACTGCTATAAGCTAGACACTTTTGGCTGGAAACTATGGTAATCAGCTCAGTGGGTTGACCAGATAAATAGTTTATGATTTCACAAAACTAAGCACAGCTGAATCCAGGATCCAAAGATTCATGGGTTCAAGGATTTCATCAGTTTATATCAGTCCTGCCACTCTGTTTCTCTCTTTCTCAATTTTCTTTCTTTTGTGTTGATTTTATTCCAAATAAGTATATCCTAACACCTTCAAGATTCCACTATCTTTTCAGTGTAAGATCATAAGAAAAGTGAGGAAGATCACATTGTTTTCTCCTAGCACTTCCCCAAAACAGTCCATGTGGCCCATCTTGGTTCATGCGTCTGCCCCTGAACTGTCCCTAGCGGGTAACTGGTATTCCAATTAACATGTCTCAGTGATAGCCCACCTTTGGAGCTGGGATAGTAAGTCCACAATTTCAGTCTGGCCAGAATCCTGCGGAATAGAAGAGTATATTCTTTAAAATTTTTTTCTTTTAAAAGAAAGGAAAAGACAAGAATAAAGAAAAAGAGCTCTAAGACAAAAATGTACAGGTGTGTGTGTAGCTATTGTACCACCCCATGTTTTGACTCACTTCCTGTCTTTTCTTTAGCAGTTTGGCAGCCACCCAAAAGTGTGGGGCAGATGCCAAAGCCTGTTCAATTGTTTGGTTCAGTTGACCTGTGGCTACTGCTGTCACCCCAGCTTTACCTCTTGAGATAGGTGGAATCCTGTCACTGCTGCTTCTGGAATCAGTGCAGCTCACCATTTGCAGCAAGAATTCTGGATTCAGGTGTCCCCATTCCTGCTGCAGCGCCTACTGTTTCAAATAAGTGTCATTTCTACACCTTGACAATGGGGATAATTATAGGACTCTGTCAAAAACTGGTGAGGCTTAAATAGGATGATCCATAGAAGATCTCCTAATTTGCTAATTTCGATAAAATTATCTCTGTTTCCTGGGCTACCTAGGGACTAGTGTAGATGAGGGCAGAACACGTTTCCTTACAACAAAGGAAATGTTGAGAGGGAGTCGAATTTAGAGGGTGGTAGTGAAAGCAATTAACTGTGTTCACAGGAGCAAGAATAACTACATCCCTTGTGTTTCATCTTAGGACATAGTGTGATCACTGCCTCCATTTTCTTTTCTTTTTATTTTTTTTGTTATCCACGGCAAGCTCTAATATCTGATGTATTCTGAACATGTAATTCTTGTTTGATTTCAGAGACTGTCAAATGAATAAATAATATGTTCATACTTCAGGCTTCATCTGGTTTTATTCAGTGTTGCTATTTTTGCTCACTTGCTGTACTTCTTTGTGTCCTACTTCCTCCTCTACCTTCTTACAGATAAAATCTTAGATGATTTCCTTTAATCTTAAAAAGCTTTTCCTAATGATAAAAAATATATATAACTGCAGCTCAGAGGCCAGGTGCACTTTTTAGTTCTCAATAGTGACAAAAATGCTTTCCCCAAATGCTTTCATTGTACTGAAATCCCTTTGGCAGACATGTTCTTGCTTTGGCAAACCTGTGGAGAGGTCAGTCACTTCATTCAGATTCTAGAGCTTCTGCGAATTTGCCAAGTATGTCTAGAAAGGCTATGCAGCCAGTAGCCTTTTACTCTGCCTAGTTCAAGTTAGTCTTGGCATAAGACAGATTTTATCAAAACCTTTCATGGATTTCCTTATCTTTCACCTCCTATCTTCATTGATGTTGTCATTATTTTTCATTCTGTCATGAGGTAATAAAAAGATTTAAAACAGGCATTAAATAGCATGTAACCAAACATGGTAAACTTCTTTGAAAGCACTTTCCTCTTCATTTTTTTAAATATAGCTTTTTCTTTGATATAGCTTTTAGAGTAGGAGGGCAAGGTACCCACAGTAGCTAGTTGTTTATTATCTGTCTTTGCAAAAGCTGAGAGACAAGATCATTTAATTCTCCTTGAGAGGCAATTGCAGGAATAATTATCAGGCCAATCTGTCTATTTCAGATGGGCACTTTGAATAGCCCTCTTACCACATGACATTGGGTCACCTTAAAAGCGAATGAGAGTTAACCAAGGAAATAATGGCCCATTCAAACACAAATTGTGGGTTTTCAAGCTAGAAACACTGGCCTTGAAAAGGAAAGAAGGACTCTGTGATTCTATAAAGTTTTCTGTATTCACATTTTCCTAGACGAAGAGGGATAAAAGCTCAGTTTCAAGCTTTATCCCGGAAGGAGATACCAGAGACCGGAAGCCCATTTCCAGAATGGGTTTGATAAAGCTCCACCTAGAGGGGCCTGACTTTTTTGGGGGGTGACTCCTCCCCTGCATTATTTAAGATAAAAGTATTTATTAGTACCAGACCCCCATCTATAGTGTTGTGAAGATGAAGCATAAATTAGGAATTTTGAAGAGTCTGAGTAAATAATATTGCTTCTCTACACCTTTTCATTTTTCATGTTATCTCAACATTTTTCAGTTTAGTATATGCTAGCTATATTTCAGGCCAAATGCTTTCCATGGCTTTTCTTTTTTCCACCATAAAACTCCTATTCAGTATTCACTTTATAACTTTAAAACTGCAAGTTTGCAGAGAGGTTTCTAATATATTTTCATGCAAATGGTCATGTTTCCATTATCTTTAGGGAAGATAACTGATGAGTTAGAAAAATTGCTAGTTTATGGATTTGGGTGGTGGCTACAAGGTCATTCATCACATATTCTCATTCATAATATAGTATTCTAGTACACTGGTTCTCAATGTGTGGTCTCTGAAGGAGCAGTAGCAGCATCGCTGGGAACTTGTTAGAAATGCAAATTTTCCACTTACCTGCACCTATTGAATCAGAAAATCTGATGGTGGAACCTGACAATAAATTTAGCAAGCTCTCCTGATGCACTCTACAGTTTGGGAATCTCTGTTCTAGTACACTAGTAGTTCATTAGCTTTAGTATCATCCAAGTACTTGAGGACTGTTAAAAATGAAGATTCTGGCAAGCCTCAAAATATGATAATTCTGATTCAAGCTACATGGTATGGGCCGTAGATAACTGCATGAAAAGGAGCAGGTGAGTAAACCTGATATTGATGGCCCTTGTAATTGTCTGCATTAGACAGAATTGCTTAATGTTAAAGTTGTTCAGCTTTCTATATATGCAAAATGAAGGTCTATTGTTTATATTGTGCTTAAAGTCCATATTTGGTTTGTGAGAAACAATTTATCCAGTCCCCCAAAGTATAGTTTTTGAGTTAGCAAATGAATTTTTGCACTGTAACTGTAATAATCCACACTGAATGTTCAATGTTCTTTATGACATACTTGCTCTTTGAATGTTATTTTGTTATACATAATCAACTATTTCTATTGTATTATATTAAATCAGTCTAGTTTTTTGCATCTGTTAAAAACTACTCTTCTTTTAAGGTTTGAAGTCATGTTTTTTAGTCAAAGACAAAATCTTTCCTCATTCTTCCTTAGGTAGCTTTCAAAATTGGAGTTAGTTTATGTAGTTATGTTAATATTCTCATTTGATGGACTGATGCTGCAAGAATATGAAGAGTTTGTTGCTTTATTACATAGGGCTACTGCACTGATGATATCACAAGTGCTTCTTTAGTATCGTAACTGCCAGCCAAAATACCAATGTTAATGAAGCTTTGCACAGGCTCTTATCTCTTGGGATAAGTCAGTCTTGGGACTGACTGTGTTATAAATAGCTTGGCCACTGACTCATCATTAGACTCATATAGGAATCAGCTCAGACTCTTTCAGCTTACTCAGAGACCTGCCTTGCTTTATGGTTCATAATTTTATATTCATATAGAGTGGATAATGCTCACTTAATGGTCTTATTTTTCTCTGCTATTTTATATTGCCAAATGGAGGTGTGATCATTTTGTAATTTCTGGGTGGCTGAATTTTTGAGATATGCTCTTGCTGTGTGAGCAACTCATCAAGCGTAAATGCTGTTATTTTACTCCCTTACCATCAGATAAGAATACCTGAGAGAATGAACAGCTGTATGTGTGTGCATGCATGTGTGTTTAGGACAGAAGAGGAGAAGACAACTTGAATTTATCAGAATTTTCCAGTGATAAAAGGAAATGCCAATGTCCTATCCCTGTAGATTCTGAAAGAAGGTGACTATTTTTACCTGCCACTCACTTTGTATATGTCTGACTCCCTTTCCCTCTATAACATTAAGGAATTGGCATTGCTTGATAACCATGAGCAAAAAGCAAGGTTTGGGTTAACCATATACAGGTGTATGAGTCACATATGAAACAGAGTAATACTGCTAGCTGTCATAACAAACCTCCCTCAAATCAGAGTGCTTTAATATATATATTACTATATATTTATGTACTTCCCCTCATGTTATTAACATGGGCCTCCTGGAAATCTATTTCTCAATGAGTGATTTAAAGATCTGGGCTTCTTTGCTTGTGGCTACAGAAATAGGGGAGACACACACGTAGAGAAAGAGGGAGGAAAATCTGGAATTTTAGGCTCTACTCTTGGAAGTGGCAGTGCCTCATTTCTTTCTGTATTTTATTGGCCAAAACTAATCACAGTCACAATGTCACTGCAAAGAAGGGTGCTACATATTCTAACATATGCTCCAAAACAGTGAATAGAATTGAAGAGTGTCCAGACAGTCCCTCTGGTCACCAATATCCTTTTCATTGTTCCTCCTGTACAGAGCACATTCTGCCTTCCCCAACACTGTCAACACCCAAATTCCATCAGTCATGGCAAGCATCTCAAAATCTAGGATATTTATGTGATATTCATTCTTTCCAAGTGTGTCCAAATAGTCAGTCTAGTGACCTATATTAGTTGCATACCCTCTTCCTAACAACCACTCAATTATTTAATGACAAAATAAGGAAGAACATAAATGCAAAATATTCTTATTCTGAAAGTCAAAGAGAACCACCTTACCAGTCTGTAGTAATTCAAAATCCTGCCAGTCAGACTATGTGAGAGGCCGTTTCCTGGTATGGGGAAGTTTCTTGACTGAATACCAAGTCAGTTATCTGGGAGAAACTCCCTTCTTAATTTTTTCCCATATTCTTCTTGATCAGATTTCTGAGATGCTTCTCCCTGTCCTTTCTTGTCCTTAGCCATATCAAAAATATGTTTTTGAAGTCTTGTTTCTTCTCATTGAAGATTTTGGGCCCAAGAATTATTTTAAGTATTTGTCAAAGATCCCCCTCTGCCCACTTTTTTCCCAATTTTTTAGGGCAACATTTTCTTCAAAAACAGTGGGTTTCTGACCTGTTCTCTTTTGAGTAAGGTCCATGTGTCAGAAACCATGCCCAGTGTTCTCTGCTAGACATCGTTCTGCAATCTATTCTATTTCTTTTCTTTGTGGTCTCTGTATCTTTCCAGACCTATTTGTGGTCAAGTTTTGCCATAGAAAATGATAAAAATTAAGTCCAGAATATGCAGACAATATCACTAAGAATTGAACAGAATTTTTTTCAGCTGTGAATAATTGACCAAAACACCTGCTTTCAATAGCTATTGTGCTTACATACAAACAAAACAAAACAAAATGAAAAGTGCATAAAGACATTATTCATTATTTTCAACCCAATATTTTATCCAAGAATTTTGGGTGAGACTCTGAGCATAATTTCATGCCTAGTGATACTAAGCTTAGGTACCATTCTTCCTTATAGTCATTGTCAACTACTGACTTTTGGACATATTACTAAATCCCTCTATATCTAAAATAAAGATAATAAGGATATCTTCTCCCTAATGTCACTTGAAAATTGAATTAAATAACTTTAAATCATAGTGTATATGATCTCAGCATATAATTGTTATCATTATAATAATATATAATAATAATATTGTATAGTAATAATTAATAATGCTGTTATAATAATATATCATTATTACTATTGTTGTGGCTGCTTTTACCATAACTCTCATTCATACTTTGGGTTTTACAAAAATATGATATCTATTGTATATTTCATATAGTCAGTGTTTATTGACCTGAATCTAAAACAATGATTAAGACCTGACTTCAAAAAGTTCAGAGCTTTGTGATTTATTTATGAATAATCCATAACACTGTGGGAAAATTCAGTTATTATGTTCAGCATTGCTTTCTCTCACCTGATCACCTACAAATGTCCACAGATTAAATCAATACTTATTTATTCAATAAACAGCATTTGGATAGCATCTGCTATTCCAAATGGCTTTGAGTTGTATGCATATTATTTCTTTGGGCCTGAGTGATATGTTGAATAATCATTTGCTACGTAATGATCACTTCAGGAAACAGAGCAAAATTCTAAAACTACAGGGCAGACCCATGGTACATGAGCACCAGTGTATAAACAAAATATGCAGGTGGCAATGACACTAGAGATTTTAAACACCAATCTGAGGGGCGCCTGGTGCCTCAGTCAGTTAAGCATCCCACTTCAGCTCAGGTCATGATCTTGCAGCTCATGGGTTTGAGCCCCACATGGTTCTCTGTGCTGACAGCTTGGAGTCTGGAACCTGCTTTGGATTCTGTGTCTCCCTCTGTCTCTGCCCCTCCCCCACTTGTGCTCTGTCTCTCAAAAATAAATAATATTAAAAAATAAATCAAGAAACATTAACCTGCCTTTGGGCTACAACAAACACTATAAATGTTATCATTCTTGATTTAAGAAGATGTCAACTAACCTTTATTTTTAACTTCTTGTTTTAGGTTTAGTATGCTGAATTAAGGTGCTGAATAATGCATTAGATTTAGCCTAATACTTCAACTTCTATTCTACATGATGCTGGATTCATCAGACAATTCAAATAAGAAAAATACCTTCTAATTTATTTGTCACTATGTATACAAAACATATTTCTTTTCTAGATAAAACTTTGGACTTTGGATACTAATAACAAAATCTATGTAAAAATATTCCCTGGAACATATTTGGCTTCCATATAGAAATACAGTGCCCCCCACTCCCACCCCATAGTACTTGTAAATGTCAAACTGCTGAGATTTGGGGTAGGTGCTTTGACATTGTGAGAATCTGACAGATCCTATATCTGTGATATAGTGACAACTATGAATTTCTGCTCCTCTCCTTACTCCCAAACCGCCTTCTAACAGCTTGCTCTTTTCTAAATAAAGCAGATCTCTGTCTCTGCCTTTCAGGGGATCCCAAGATTGTTTAACTGAATAAAAAATACTGACAAGTTAAGAATAATGTCTTCTTCAATTACTATTTTTCTTTTAATTTTTTTTATTAGTCAAGAAACAATATTTTTATGCTCTGGAAAAGAAACAAAAGCAACTCCAGCTTG
This sequence comes from Proteles cristata cristata, assembly GCA_017311185.1. Classification (NCBI taxonomy): domain Eukaryota; kingdom Metazoa; phylum Chordata; class Mammalia; order Carnivora; family Hyaenidae; genus Proteles; species Proteles cristata. Next base: position 564,115 of record JAESUZ010004237.1, on the reverse strand, counting down.
AAAGGCGTACCTTGAATTATCTCTGGGACCAGGGTTGGAAATCATATTCCAACATTCATTCATTTTTGTGCTACTATTCTTCTTTAATATTTAATCATTACAACTTGCTGTAACTTAAAAAGAAATATTGAATGACATTAGAGGTAAATTTTAAAGCGCTCACAGGCCTTTTTTTTTTTTTTTTGTAATTTAAATCTTCTTATTCAGAGGCCAGTGTGTGCTGCCTGGGGTGAGGGAACAGCAACAGAATTCTACAGGGTTAAGAGGAGCTTGTAAGTTTATAAATCAGATTTGATTAGTATTCTGGTATTTTCCTCGCTTTCTAATTTGATCTCAAAGAACTCTTACTATTATGATGTAAGCACTACTATGTATTTTTTTTAAATCCCCTTGACCGACACATATTTTCTCACCAACTATGCTGACATTAGAGCAGACATTCTGGTAATTAAAATCTCGTCCTTGGCTTCCCCACTTTGTGCGCTCTCTTAATGATTTCCTGGTTTTCATACATCCCTTTCCACAAGAGATTCCTTTCAAGGGAGTCACCACTCACCTACCTCTATTTTGAAAATCTCATGGAGACTTCTGTAGTCTCCTCTCTTCTAGCTGTTGGAAACATCTGACACAAACAAGCTCCTTCTTCTTTTGAAGGAATTCTCTTTCGCAGTTTCTGAGAAGACATATTCTCTAGGGTTTTTTTTGTTTGTTTCTTTCTAATTTTCCTCTTAGCTTTTTGTTTCTTCTTGATATTCCTCTACTATTCATCCTCTCACGTTGGAAAAATCCCCAACCCCTTTCTGACCTAATTTCTTTTTCCCCACTGTCATGGTGAAAAATGTAGCTTATGAAATCAGACCACCCGAGCTTGAATCCCAGCTGAACCAATTATTATCTGTCTTCGGTCATGTTATGCAGGCTTGTGGTGCTTCAATTTCTTGAATTGTAAAATGAGATAAAACCAATGTCTGTCTTAAGCTGAAGTTATTAGGATTAGGTGAACTAATCTAATTAAGATGTAAAATAGTGTCTGGCCCACTAATGTGTGTGTGTTATGCACACACACACACACATACACACACACACACATATGTAATGTTCATTTTTGTGACTGTTATTATTATAATCAACACATATAAAGTTTGTATGTTTGTTTCTATAATTCTCTCCTTGAGTTTACTATTGAGATCCAGAGCTGGTAGCTACCTGACAACTTGATGATGCTTCCACTTGCATATCTAATAGCAACATGAAACTTAATATGAGTCCATAAAACTCTCTATTCCTTTCCACTGATCATTTCCTTCCTCCTTCAGTCTTTAATTTCCTTAAGTGACACCACTTTCAACCCATTGGCTCAAGTTAAAAATTTAGGAGACATGTTTGAGTTCTCTCTTTCTTACCATCCAACCACATATTCACTTTTTTAAAAGTTCATCCATTTATTAATTAAACAAACATTTATTGAACAGTAACTATGGACCTATTATTACTCAGAGCTCTACAGTTACAGCAGTAAGCATAACAATTAAGTTCTCTGCTAGGCTGAAATGTACATTTAAGTAGGGAAAGACAAATAAACAAATGTATAAAATATTTGATAGTAATAAGCACTATGAGCCCTCATGAGAACAGGGTTATATAGAAACGCAAGCATGACTATGTGAAATTGTGGATTTTGAAGAGTTTTCCTTAAGTGATGACATTCAACTTTGGGTCTCAATGATAGAAGAGGATGAAGGAGAAGAGTAAATTTAAGATGTTGCTTGATTTCTCTGAGAAAACTAGAATGGCTGGGATAGCTTTATAGTGGATAATGATAAGAGTCATTTGAAATGAAGCCAAACAGGCAGGAAGCAGTCAGGTCATGTGGGCATATATGAACCAGCTTAAAGCGTTTGTAAATCATTCTAAATGCAATGATAACCTGTTGCAGGATTCTGAGCAGGATGATAATATAGAATGACTACCTTGTTAAATGTTTGGCAGTCCCATAACCAATCCAAATCCTGTTTCTCTTTTGCTAAAAATCCCTTAAATGAAATTCATCATTAATTAAATAGACTAGTGCTTTGCATATAGCAAGTGCATGATAAATATCAATTGAATGAATGATTGAATCAGCAACATAAATTACATATGACTTCATGTCTTTGTGAAATTAAAAAGCAATATTTTAAAATAAAACTGTAGAGGGGCGCCTGGGTGGCTTAGTCGGTTAAGCGTCCAACTTTCGCTTAGGTCATGATCTCGCGGTTCGTGGGTTCGAGGCCCGCCTCGGGCTCTGTGCTGACTGCCAGCTCAGAGCCTGGAGCCTGTTTCAGAGTCTGTGACTCCCTCTCTCTCTGACCCTCCCTTGCTCACACTGTCTCTCTCTCTCTCTCTCCTAGAAATAAATAAAACATTAAAAAAAATTTTTTAAATAAAATAAAACTGTAGAGTTTTCCATTTTGTTGAAATTAATACATTTTGGATAAGTTTAATAAAATTCAATTCAATTAATATGTATTGTATGTTATATATCTTCTTTGTAAACATACTCTGACAAAACAAAGAATGCATACTCTAGCCTCATAGAACTCAAACTCTAGGAAGGCATATTATAGTCCAACAGAAGAGTTGATCACAGTACTTTCTCAAGACAAAAGCAAATATAGGTTTGACAGTTTTCTTTCTTCTTTCCTTTATTCTCCCTCTCTTTACATAGGAAAGTGACATAAGACCAGGCAACAAGCTGGGTGGAAATATGGAAATAAATTTTAAGTAGTCAATTAGACTGTGAAGAACATTGATAATTTAAAGTCATCAAATGACTTTGGTTCTATTGGTATCTGAGACTAATGCATTACCACATATAGTTATACATTCTTCTAAGCTTGATTATAGAACTGCTCATTATTAGTCAGCTTGAGTTACTATAACAAGATGCCATAGACTGGGCCACCTAAAGAACAGAGACTTATTTTTTTCATAGTTCTGGAGGTCAGAGGTTCCAGATCCAATACCAGCAGAGTTGGTTTCTGGTGAGAGAGACCTCTCTCTTTGGCATACAGATGGCCGATTTCTTGCTGTGTCCTCATGTGGCCTTTTGTCTGTCAGAGAGAAGGAGAGGGTGGAATTCTGGCATTTCTTCCTCTTATAAGCACACCAATCTATTAGATCAGGGCTCTGCCCTATGGTCTTATCCTTCATTATCTCCTTAAAGGACCTAGCTCCAAAAACAATATCGGGGGTTAGGGCTTCAATATATAAATTTTGGTGGTGACACACTCCCAATTGGATACTGTTTCATTTATTAAATTTTCCTGAATCTAACAGTTTAAAACAACAAAAGTTATTTCCTGTGGTACAGGAATTAGGAAGAGGCTTTGTTAGGCATTTGTGGCTGAGTCACTAATGAATTTGTAGTCAACACATCATCTGCTGCTGTAGTGTTCTGAAGGCAAGGCTGGGACTGGAGGATCCACTTAAAGATGGCTCACTCACATGGTTATAATTTCAAACCATCAGAGCCCTCTAAAACTATTCTTAATTTTATAAATCTTTATGCCGTTAAAAATTATTAATTTTATTGTAAATACATTGCAGTGCCTTAAAACCTAAAGAAACAAGGAAAAAAGATAGTTGGGGCGCCTGGGTGGTGTAGTCAGTTAAGTGCCCCATTCTTGATTTTGGCTCAGGTCATGATCATACAAGTTCCTGAGTTTGAGCCCCCTGCTTGCGATTACCTCTCTCCCTTTCTCTCTGCCCATCCTACACACACACACACACACACACACACACACACACACACGCTCTTTTGCTCTCTATCTCACTCTCAAAATAAATAAACTTTTAAAAAATATATGAATGTATAAGAAATGGATGATTTGAATTATTTACTCTGAAATTCAGGAAGGAGCTGCAAATGACTCAGCCACGGGTAGTAGAAATAGTGGGGAAAAAGAAGAAGGGACCAGCACTTTATCAGTATAAGCTACAGAAGTCCAATTTTTACTAGCTCATAATAGTTTGCATGTTAGCAAAGGAAAAAATGTCTGATAATTGTATTTTAATGTCACACATAAATAATTTATTTTTTACTGAAATATTTCTTGAAGTATTGTGGAACAAAAACATTGGTCCTCCCAGAAGATAGGCAGATATGATTACTACAGTTCTTTTCCAGTATATGTTCATAGGCCCATATGGTGTAATTTTCTGTGGCTGTGATTATGTGCTTCAGTTTTGGCCTTGCACAGTAAGAAATGGCACATTGGTGACCTTTTGCTTTAGAATAATCAATGGATGTTTTTTTTCCCTTTTGACCTGATAAACTATTTTTAAAACCAAGAAGAAAACAACAGCTAAACATATATTTCAGATGCTATCACTGGAAATGTTTCTTTAGATATTAATAGATATTCAGTGGCCAGAAAGACTTTAACTTTGCAATATTGAAGCCAGTTATAACTGCTTTTAAAATGGTAGTATGGAGGCAGCTGACTGGCTCAGTGAGTAAAGCATCTGACTTCAAACTCAGGTCATGAGCTCATGGGTTTGTTAGTTCAAGACCCACATTTGGCTCTGCGCTGACAAAGCAGAGCCTGCTTCTGATCTGTCTCCCTCTGTCTCTCTCTGCTTCTCCCCAGTTTGCACTCTCTCTCTCTTTCTCAAAAATAAATAAACATTAAAAAAAAGTTTTTTTTTTAAATAAAATGGTAGTATGGTTGGCCCTGAACCTTCACAAAGTGTAACATTGCTGGTTTATGACCTTGTTTCAGAATTGTAAAGACTCTGATTTTGTAACTAAATTCCAGTGGAAAGCACCAAACCAGAAAAGACTGCAGATATGGGTTCCAGAGACAGACAGACCACTTAGCCCTTTTGATGTCTATTTCTTTTATTACCAAAGAGAAGTTAGGATTCATTGTTTTCTGAGGCCTCGCAATGTTTTATAGTTCTGTGATTATTATTTTGAGGTAGAAAATATAGAGCATCATTAACTTGATCGTTATGAACATATCAATGAAAGCAAGTTTATTTCCTACATGACCAAACCAGTTTAACATTTAGAATAACTTTTTAATGAAATGAAAGCATCCAGGATATAATTTACAACAATATTAAAATTCCATGATAATAGCAAGGATGATATCTAAATGCCTAAAGCTTTACAGGCATTATGATGACCAAAGAAGTTGCTTATTAGATGCATACTGAAAAATTCCAGAATTATAAACACAAATACTTTATAACATATAGTATTAGCATATTAGATAAAACCAGATATATGATCTTATCATAAATGTTACCATGTTAATCATTTCCAGTGAGGTAATGACGGATACCTAATTTCTAAACATATTATCACACCAAAGAGATTAGTGCAGGGAGAAAACTAAACTTTTTGAGTAATCTATTTTTAGCCCATAGTGCTCAGATATTTATATATCTCATTTAATACAGCTGATTTGTAAAATTACCTAAGCAAAGACTGAATGTCATTAGCTTGGGTAAATTTTTGCTGTAGACAGAGGGTCAGGAGAGTGACCTTAAACTGATCATCTAACATGCTCATCTCTGAAAATAAAGGGTTCAGACTGACCATAATGTGCTCATCTCTGAAACAGAGGGTTCAGAGTGGTGGGTCTCAAGGTGGAGTAAAGTTACAAGGTTTAAAGATAGACCTTTATTTGATTGTCTACTGTTTCACTTACTGATTATGTAACATTAAACAAGTGAAACATTGAAGGTGAACTTCTTTAGCTGCAAAACGGGGTTAATGTAATGCATCTTTCATGGTTGTTTTAAGGATTAAATGAGACAGTGAACATCAATTATCTCACACAGGTCCAGCATATAATAAGGGCTTTATCTATAGGACTACATCCTCATATTATCTTTGGCCTTTTTCTTATTTTAATAATTTTCTTTATGTTTTCCACTAAAAAGACTAACAAGATTGAAATAACCATATATTTTAAGGTTCTTTGCTCAATTAACCTAGATGGAATCAAAAGATTCCTCCATCAGTGTACATTATTCATAATGGAAAAGAGATTGTATATTTATTTTTTTATAATGGTATGAAAAGCTCATGAATATACATGTATAAGTAGAACTGTTTATATCATGTAAGTCTGTCACCTTGAAACCTGAATACTTAGAGAAGATTGAGATCATAGGCACCGAGTGACATTTAAGATGCAAAATTGATATTTTGGTTAAGCAAATGCCAAATATTTTCATTAAAATTGAAAAAACAATTACTTCAAAAAAATCTTGTCAGTTTTACTGGTGGTACCTCCCTTCCTCCCCATTCCTTTCTAGTCCAGGATCTTAGGCTTGCTTCTCGGTGACTGATGTGATGGCACTGTGGTACTCAGAGGCAAATTCTAGAAATTCCTTCCAGAGGGAATTTGTGCCTGAATATATGCTATGTAATCTTTGGCTAGAGAGCTCAAATATACCTATTGAAAAGTTGTACTTTCCATAGACCATTACTCCACTCTGAAACCATGGCAGGCCTAGTACATTTCAGACTAAAAGATTAAAAGATATTTGGTAAGCGATAAAATGGAAAACAAAACAAAACAAAAACAAAGCAACCCCCTCCCCCCACCAGGTTTACAGATAGCGAAAATAAAATGGCATGAATGTTAAGTTGTATTATATACAATCCTAATAGTTCACGTAAGAGGTAACATGTTCTAGTTTCCAAAGGATGTTGACATTCTTTCAAGGACCTGCTGTGGAAGCCCTTGGCAGTTTATAGTACGGGCTCCAACTGTCAAGGCTCCCATCTGGCTCCATGGCTCACCTTCTGCTGGCAAAGCTGCTGGCTGGCCATCCATAGCATCTGGAGTCCAGGTGCTTACATTCTGGATCAGTGAAGTGTTCACAGCCACCTGCTATGTTCACAGCAGTGAATATAATATTTTGATTTTAATATTAGAAAACAAAACATGTGAAGGCTCTTGGATGGTTTTACTCTCAATATCTTTTTCATGTCAATGTAATGCTATTTAGGTACAATGCATCCCCTCATGGTAGCTAAACATGTCAGTCTAAGTTGTGAGGAAAAATTTAAAAAAGTACTTCCAAGGCTTGTCTTGAAAACTCTCTTCTTAATGCTGAGGTATCAAGTAAGTCATACATCCAAGCTGGTCTTGGCTACCTTCAGTTTAGGTCTGTTGTTGCAGCATAAGTATTGAAAACTCCTTCTTTAATTCCCAAAATGTCCTGGTTTGGGTAACACATTATATGGTTACCTCATAATCTCCTTAACAATGACATTAAGCACCCAACATTCTTCTTGAGATTCTACTCATTTCTACTTTTAAGCATTGAATTAAAAGCTGGATAAATACACTTCTGGATTACAACTAAAAAAAAAAATAGATGATTCTAGAGTACTCTTTCACAATAAGTAGATGCTGGTACATACAGGTGCCAGAAGAAGTTGGCTGATAATTATGGGCAATATGTAAATGTTAAGTAAGTGAAGGTAAGGGATTGAAGAGGCAATGTTAGAAGCTCGTATTAACAATAAGTAGGCTTGTTGCCAAAAGCTCTTTTTGAGTGACATGAGGAAGAGGGCTGAAACAGGAAGCTGAGGCCAGGAGAATATGGACCCCAACAAATGGGGCTGAATGGTGGCAAAGCAACAGAAGAACTTGTTGAATGCAATAAAGTTATTTTGCTGAGAAAATTTATATTAATAATTCTTGTCAGGGGCGCCTGCATGGCTCAGTTGGTTAAGCGCCGACTTCAGTTCAGGTCATGATCTCACAGTTTGTGAGTTCGAGCCCCATGTCGGGGTCTGAACTGACAGCTCAGAGCCTGGAGCCTGCTTCAGAGTCTGCATCTCCTTCTCTCTCTGCGTCTTCCTTGCTCATGTTCTGTCTCTGTCTCTGTCTCTCTCTCAAAAATAAAAATAAACATAAAAAATAATTTAAAAGATAATTCTAGTCAGCAACAGAAGCAGTGAACATGAGTTTTAGGATGCGACTTTTGGTTATACCACTAGTTCCTTACGAAACATATCTTGGTCTTCCCATTTAAAATTGTATCTCTGTTATATAGATGGATGGATCATGCTTGAGCCATCAACTAATTTTTCTTTTCCTGATTCAGAGCTTACTAACCAAGTTCCCTATTTTCCTTTGAGGAGAAGCACATAATTTATATTTCTCACTACAAATTAGTCAATTAGGATTCTAATAAATACATATGAAAGATTAGGCCAACTCAGTTTCTTGTCAATTTAATAAGTGAGAGGGCATTCTGAATTTCAAGCCACAATGGGGCAGGAGCACTACCCAGTAAGCAAAGATCTTGGTGTCTTGGAGATTAAACATTTTTTACATAGCTTATTTATTTTTGAGAGAGAGGACACACATGAAGAGGAGGGACAGAGAGAGAGGGAGACAGAGGATCCAAAGTGGACTCCCCACTGATAGCAGAGAGACTAATGGAGGGCTTGATCTCAGGAGCCATTAGATCATGACCTGAGCCAAAGCTGGACACTTAACCAGCTGAGCCACCGAGATGTCCTTTAGTGATTAAACATTTGTTATCACCCTGGGGAACACTTCAAGTTATAATTTTAACACTTAGAAAGTTTTTTGTCTTATTCACTATCTTGGCTACAACAGATGCAAAGTACAGTAACTAATGTCCATATTTATGTATTAAAATACTGAAACTTGAAAAATATTACATTAGGTATTCAAACTCATAGAGTGAACCAGTAGTAATGTATAGAGGGAGTAGAACATAGGCTTTCTAAATTCTTATGTGTTGCTAAGTTTATTATCATATACATTTTATTTATTTGTTTATTTAAAATGCTTATTTATTTTTGAAAGAGAGGCAGCGCAAGATGGGGAGGGGCAGAGAGAGAGATAGAGGGAGACACAGAATCTGAAGCAAGTTTCAGGCTCTGAGCTGTCAGCACAGAACCTGATGCTGGGATCAAACCCAAAAACCATGAGATCATGACGTGAGCTGAAGTCAGACACTTAACAGACTAAGTCACCAACGTGCCCTAGCATATACATTTTAAATCTGTGGATTAAATTATGGGGGAAGATGTAAGTTTAAAATCTTTCAGGATAGATATAAAAGTCCTTAAGCATACTAGTCATGATTTCATTTAAGACATAACTTAGCTTGATTCTATCTTGGTATTTACAAGGCAGTCAGAGCTATTAACCTGAGATGACATTATTTTCAGTTGACATTAAGCATTTTAGGACTATTTTAGATAACATTTAAAATCCTAGACTTAGTTTAACAATTGGCTATGTCTTTCCATCAATGAATGCTTTCTCTATCTTTGAGTTCTCTTAAATGTAACCTGGATTTGTTTGTTCATTTGTTTTGCAAAGGTGATACATTCATGCAATAAAACATTCAGAAAGAATTTTTTAAAAATGAAGATGAAGTCTTCTTCTCTCCTTAACCCCCACACAGGCTGGTTTTCTTCCCCAGAAATGTCCACCATTCCCAATTTATTGTATATTCCTCCCTCCAATTTATTATTTGAGATACACACATGTACACATGCACATTTTTTTAAACATAGAAAGGTACTATACTATATGCAATATTCTATGCCTTGCTTTAAAATAAATCCATATATGGTATAGCATTTGTTTTTATATCAGTTTAAGTAAAACTGTCATAGTCTTCTTTATGGTGCATAGTATTCCAATTCATATATAAGCATGTGTGATTTGTATCAGCCCTAGTTAATAAACATATTCATATATTATTTACATTTCTGTCTTAAATGTCCTTGCACATCTGTTATTTTGCTAGGAAGCTAAGTAACAAAGAGTAGAATATCTAAGTAAAAGGATATGTGAATTCAACAATTTTGTAGTTATTGTCAAATTGCAATACAGAATTTCAGTTTATATTTCCTCTAAGAGAGAGCAGGGGTAAATTCCTCTTTCCTGCCCCTCTGCCCACAATGTGTGGAATCAAACCTTTAGTTCTTTGTGTTTATGCCATGTCAAAAAAAGTATCCATTTGTAGTTAAAATTGTAAATTAATTTTAGCATCCTACTGGCTTTAAGACTCAATTTCTAGGGGCGCCTAGCTGGCTCAGTCGGTAAGTTCAGCTCAGGTCATGATCTCGCGGTTCCTGAGTTCGAGCTCGGTGTCGGGCTCTGTACTGACAGCTCAGAGTGGAACCTGCTTCAGATTCTGTGTCTCCTTCTCTCTTTGCCCTTATTTTGCTCATGCTCTGTCTGTCTCTCAAAAATAAATAAACATTAAAAAAATTAATAAGAAAGACGATTTCTACAAAATGTTTCTCTTTCCCTGGAGGAAGATAATATTAGTGGCTTCCAATACATCCATACTTCTCTCAGTCATTTATTAAGGGACTGTTTTTTAACCTTCCCTATGGGCAGATGTCTAAATTCTTACTAAAGGGATATGAACACAAATATGTGTGTACTTTCTGGGTTATATCGCCTTACAGTTTTTTATCTTTAGTGATGACTGACATTTGTATGAGATAGGGAGATACATCAGTCATTAGATCATGGACAGAAGTTACATTTTGTGAGGAGGCTGTGCAACAACATGATACCTGGAGTTATTATACACACACAATCATATGAGACAGGGAAAAAAATCTAGTTTTAAAGCTATTTTGTTTTACCTGTTGTTTTTTTGGCATTTTTTATGGGAGCTTTATTTTTCTCTCAGCAAATATGACAGATTGTATATTTGATCACCCAGAACTTTTCTTACTAATTGTAGATGTTATGATACACAAACAATAAAAAACTGAACAATTCGCACAAAATTTCCCTCTACAATTTAGTTTTGTTCTCTGACTTTACATTTATATTTTTGCTAAAGTGTACTTTCTTCATGTGTTTGTGTTTTCAAATTTGTCATAAAAATGTTCTTCTATGGAATCTAGATTTTGAGTTCTTTTTAGAAAGATTTGTCCTATGGAGTGCATATTTTTAAAAATTACTTTGTAAGCACATGTTTTTTTAAAGTTATCTTTATTTCACACTATACACAAAGAGCAATACAAGATTGGTTACAGACATAGAAGTGACAGGTAAAACATAAAAGTCTTAGATGAAAATATAGGAAAATATTTTTTGTCAGTAAAGTGTGCAATTTTTTAGTAAGAAATTAAAAGTGCCAACCTAAAGAAACAAAAACAGATAAAATAGATATTAAAGGTAAGAACTGCTCATTGGATGAAGTGAGTAAAACAAGAAAGCATGGACCACGAGAGGATATTTGCATATATTTGGAAAGGTATTTATATCAGAATACCTAAAGTACTAAAATAAGATTCTTTAATAAGATAGACAGACAACCCAACAGATAAATGGACAGAGATATTCATTTCATAAAAGAGGAACATCAAATATGCAATAAGTGTATGAAAAAATGCTTATCACTTTACTCACCGAAGAAATACAAATTAAAGTCACAGTGAGATGCCACCACCCATCTACCAAAATTACTGGTGTTTTAAAATACTGACAATATATTGGGGCACCTGGGTGGCTCAGTTGGTTAAGTGTCCAATTTCGGCTCAGGTCATGATCTTGCAGTTCGTGAATTTGAGCCTTGTATCGGGCTCTGTACTGACAGTTCAGGGCCTGGAGCTTGCTTTAGATTCTGTGTCTCCCTCTCTCCCTGCCCCTCCTCCATTCGTGCTCTATCTCTCTCTCTCTCAAATAAACATTGAAATATTAAAAAAGTAAAACATTGACATAAAAGTGTTGGTAAGAATGTGGGGCAACTAAAATCCTCCGAAAGTTCTTAGGGGAATGCACATTGGAAAGCCATTTGGTAGAATCTACTAGAGCTGAACATGTGAATATCCAAGTGCACCTAGTATACTTGGATATTGTGTACATATATTACCAAAAAAGGCACAAGACTATATGTAATATTCAAAAACTGGAAATGTTTACATTTTCATTAACGGAATGGAAAAATAAGTGTGTTCATACAATTAGTATAAATTATATTACATTTAAAAACTACATTAAATGATATGGATGAGCACCATATCATTTAAAACTAAGCACCATTAATTGGGGTAATATTGCCCCCAATAGGGTGGAGAGTGATTATTGGAAGTAAAAAAAAAAAATTGCTATTCTTTTTATGTGCATAGAAGGCACAGATATAACAGGATTGTAGAGTGCTTCTTGAGTGCTGTCTGAAACCTACTTGCTACTAAATCCTCTTTTATCAAGCTGTCTTACCTCCCTGGCTACAGGGGAAATTCTGGTACAAGAACCCTTGTTCTCCTGAGTTTTTACTACTACACCACGAAACAAAGGAAAAGGCATCAACTGTTTCTATATCTGTGTAAGTACAAGTTTCTGATGGTTGGCTACAATCTTCTACTTATTGCTGAGGTGCCTGAAGTGCTGATGCTGACCTTCGGACACACCTAACTAAAATGTACCAACTGTTGGTCAATGTAGGTAAGTACTAGGATCCAACACATAGGGGATAGTCTGTGTTATCTTGTCAGCATTATTTATGAAAACTGTACAGACGGATGGTCTGCAGTTGGTTTTTGTAATGTTATCTTGATTCCTTTCCAAATTGGTTTGACTAAGTAACCAGATGGCATACAAAAGACCTCTCCTTGAATGAGACTGTAGCTTCCCTTAAACCGAGGTATCACACACTTTTTGGTGTTTTGTGATCCAATAATGAAGCATCTTTTGTGTAGCCAAAAACGATCTTTGGAAATAGAGATTGGATATCTCATATTTTCACAATCTTTGCCTGTGCTTTCTCCTCCTCTTGTGCAGCAATCTTCGCTTTCATCAGTTATTTATGATAATAGTTTTCAATTCATTAATCCCAAAAGTTATAATTAAGGCACCATTTTACCATTCAAATAAGTCACTGCTGCTTCCAAGGAGTAGAGCAAATGAGGGCCAGAGGGAAAGAAAGAAGTTTTCTCCCTAAGTCCATTCCCTAAAGTCAAGTTCTTGTATTATGGACCATGTTAGAATAACAAGGAGGAAGGGAAACAATTATTAGTTGGCATTCTGTTCTCTTAACTTGAAGCCATCCAATAAGGTAGCTGACCTGTCAGACAAGAGAATAAAGAGATTACCAGATAAATACTTCTCCCACCTGGGTTATTTTCTAGATAGTAACAACTGTTCTTTTTTTGTCTGTCTCTGGAAACCATGTGAATAGCTAATTTTTTGCCTTCTAAAGCCTCAGAGATGGGCTAGAAGTGTAATTATCTTAAATTCAATTATATGATACAGTCTTAGCTGGTAATTCTTTTCTTATTTTTCCAAATTAAAATTATATTTAGCAATGTTATCCAAAATTTTTAACCTCACAAAAATTATGCAATACGCTCTCAGATCACAGTATAAATATGGCTAAATATTACAACCTCAGGAGCATAAAAATGCCCTAAATGTGAACATCAAGCACGTGCTTTCTAAGGAAAAGACTCAATGAAATTTACAGGGTTTCTTCAATGTGTAAAACACTACATTCAGCAAACATCCTTGTACCCACTACCACAAATGAAAAAAATAATTAACATTTACTGTATTTTATTCTGATCCTTTACAATAAATGAAATAATGTATTATCAACAAATTTGGAATCTCTTCTATATACTGTTACAATTTTATATTTTTATTTCCATCCCCACAGAAAACCATCACATAGAATTTGATATGTGTTCTTCCACTACATATTTTTTTTAATTAATTTTTTTAGAGAGAGAGAGAAAGTGCAAGCAGGGAAGAGGTGCAGAGTTAGAGAGAGAGAGAAATTTTAAAATGTGTATTTACTTTTGAGACAGGCAGAGAGTGAGTAGGGGAGGGGCAGAGAGAGAAGGAGACATGGAATCTTAAGTAGGGTCCATGCTCTGATCTATCAGCACAAAGCCCAACACAGGGCTGAAACTCATGAACCATGAGACAATTACCTGAAGCTGAGGTCTAACACTTAACCAACTGAGCCACCTAGGTACCCCAAAGAGAGAGAGAATCTTAAGTAGGTTCCACACTCAGCCCAGAGCCCAAAGTGGGGTTTGATCCCACAATCTTGGGATCATGACCTGAGTTGAAATCAAGAGTCCGATGTTCAACTGACTGAGCCACCCAGATACCCCTCCAATACTTTTTTTATAATTTTTAAAATATACCTCTATCTGTAACCATGATGTGGCAATATATCCTGTGCTTTTGTTTATACAATTAATACAATATTGTTTACATCATTCAATACTTATGGAGTTTTTCTCTCCACGTCAACATTGTTTTTGAGATCTACACATGTTGAAATATGTAGATATATTCATTTATGCTATTTATCCATTTCTCAGGAGACATTAAACTCTAAAATAAAATCCTTTTACAAGCATTAAGAGATTTGAGCTCCTAATTCTCCCCAATTATATTTCTTATTATTCTTAATCAGCAAAAATGTCAATTGCTCTTGATCATTTTTGTTAATATCATTAGTGGTATTGTCATATACTATTATAAATTCCACGCCCATTAATTTTTCCTATTCTCTCTCTCTCATCTCCCTCTCTACCTCCCCCTTTTCTCCTCCTGCCTACCCTCCCTCCATCCCCTTTATCCTTTCATTTTCACTTCTGAAGGACAGCTAATATCAATCATGCTATAACCTTGTTTTCATAGAATAGAGCTGTCACTGTGGAAAGTGACATGTGCGGCCAATATGACCATTTCTCTCTGATGGAATATAAATGGAAGTCATACGTGTCATTTCCAGAACAATCAGTGAAGTAGAGGAGGTTTTTGTTTTTTGTGTTTGTTTTGTTTTTGTTTGCTTTTTACTCTTCATACCTTCACATTTCAACCAGAAGCATGGCACTCAGGCAGTCATCGGGGATAGGAGGAGCCTTGGTCCCTGAGTCACCATGTGTAGAAAAGTTACATATTGGTGTAAAGCAGCCACATTCGAGTGTTGGTTGAGGGAGAAATAAACTTGTCTTAAAGCACACAGCTGTGGGACTATGTTTGTTACAATAGCTAGCATTACTTTAACCACTGTACTTGTGTGTATTATAGACTTGTGTGTATAATAGACCCAAAGGAAATAAGGACTTCATTTTATCCTGCTGATTATTGCAATCATGTTAACATCCCCCATATACTCCCACGGTATCGTCTACTTGAAATGTGCAATTATAAGACAAATTCGTTCTGAGGATGTAGTGTACAGCATGATGACTATAGTTAACAGTACTGTACTGTTTATTTAAAAGCTGCTAGGGGAGTGGATCTTAAAACTTTTCATTACAAGAAAAAATTGTGAATATGTGAGTTGATGTTATCTAATCTTACTGTCATATTCATTTTGCAGTATACACATATATCAAATCATTATGTTGTACACCTTAAAGTTATGTGGCTTATATGTCAATTATATTTCAATGAAGTTGGAAAAAAAGATACCATATAGAACTACAGCCTACCTATTTGACAACCATCACCAGACTCTCTTAGACAGATTTAAGTGTTCCTTCCATACATTTCTCAAAGTGTTATTTTGTTGAAAATGCCCCTACTTTCTTTCATAAGAGACTTTAAGTGTCATAAGTGGCAGCAGTTTATTGTTATCTTCCCAGTGTCTGGATTGCTTGATATGTATTTGCAAAAAGAAAAAAATAAGAGAATAAATGTATTGTCTTTAAGACAGATAGTTGATTTACGTCTCTATTTTACTTTCTTACAGAGACAATTAGATGACATATGGAGAGATATTTTTAACAGACTGTATTAAAAATAGGACAGCATTGCTAAAAGATAACTACATTGGATATTTTGATAGACACTTAAGATCAAAGGGTACAATTTAGCCTAATTAGAATGATTACATCAATTATTTTAAAGGTAAGACCAGGTTTACAGGTTTATTAGCATTTGAAATCCAGACAAATCCTTTTAGAGACAAGGAGAGAAATGCTAATCTATCAACTTATGAAAAGTGTCAGACTTCCAAGCAATTCTAAAGGTAATACAGCTGAAAACAAGAAAGTGTATGTCAGTTAATGTGTTTTTTATCCTCTTATGTTTTTGTATATGTTTAGAAATATTTCCAAATATTAGAATTTCTTAGTAATTATTAGAAACAATACATGGTTTATTTAAAATCAATTAAAAATATCCTCCAGCATTTGGAAATTTGGGCAAGAAACTGATTTATCCAGATATACCCTGTGATAAGCCTGAAGTCCATGTTACGTACTAGACATTTATTGTTGTTTTAGCTACTCCGTGTCTGCTCTCATTTCCAGTAGAAACCTCACAAATGACAATTTCTTCTTCCTCCTTGTTTGCATCTTTAAGAGAGAGTAATTATTAACTTTCATCTTCTGTCCCAAAGACAAGACAGGGACCATGCAAGCCCAGCTGAGCCTATTAGACTCTATCAGGACTTTGACTTTGACAGCTGAGTGACATAGATGACGGGAGGGGAGTGAGGCTGACTGGCCAAAATGGCAGCCTGAGTCTGTCACTTTGTTCTTCCTCCCTCAGCCTTGGGGCTGTGTGAGTTCTTGCCTTGTCTCAGCCAAGGTCTTCAGTTCTTCCTTCAGTGAATTTCACTTGGCCTCACATAGCCGGGATAGGGATCTGTAAGTTGCAAAGCATCATCAAAAGACTTGTTACCGTGATTCGGTTTCAACATTACTTGAATGCCTTCTGATCATTTCCTTAGTCCACTTTGGATTACATGACTGACATTTTTCAAATCTTTTTCAAATATGAAACAAGCAAACAGGACTGGCAGCTGATCTCAGGCCTCCAGTGTGTGGACTTCAGAAAAGATTTGCCATATGTGACAAATAAAACCATGATGAGAATGTTTGGTATTTCTAGAAGTTTATGCTTTTTAAAGGTTTTTCACATTATCATCTTATTTAATCCTTGGGAAATCTCTGATGTGGATAGAAAAAAAATATTACTCCATCTTCAAGGGAGAAAATTAGCTTTGGAAAAGAAAGAGACACCAGAGAGCCACTGAGTTAAAGGGAAATGTCATTTAAATAAAAACTGCGTTGGGGCATCTGGGTGGCTCAGTTGGTTGAGTGTCAAACTCTTAGTTTTCGCTCAGGTCATTAACTCATTGTTAGCGAGTTCGAGCCCCACTTCAGGCTCCGTGCTGACAGTGTAGAGTCTGCTTGGGATTCTCTATCTCCCTCTCTCTCTGCTCCTCCCTTGCTCACTCTCTCTGTCTCTCAAAATAAATAAACTTAAAAAATTTAAAAAAAAACATTTTGCATATCAAGTCCAAAAGCAAATTGCAAAAGCACACCTAGTGAAGTCCTTCTTATTTTATTTTAATTTTACTTTTATTTTGTTTAATGTTATGTTATCTCATTTTATTTTCATATGTACATTTTCTATGTATCCTGCTGGTATAACATTTGGTCTCTATGTGATGGCCATTTTTCCACAGGCTCCTCTGGAGACTTTGCAGAAAGTTACAGGTCTCCAGACCTCTCTCTACACAATACATTACTTGGATCAGCAGAATTCCACTGGGTCTCTTGGTTCTGCTTTGGCTGAATCTATGGTCTTGTATTTTGATGCACTCTCTTCATCAGCTACTGATAATAAATGTTGTTGGTCTTGTTTCTCTTATGTGCTCTTTTTTTTCAATGTTTATTTTTTAGAAAAAGAGAGACAGAGCATGAGTAAGGGAGGGGTAGAGAGAGGGGGAGACATAGAATCCAAAGTAGGGTCCAGTCTCCGAGCCATCAGCGCAGAGCCCATCGTGGGGCTCGAAACCATGAACCTTGAGATTATGACCTAAGTCAAAGTCAGATGCTTAACCAACTGAGCCACCCAAGTGGCTTATGTGCTTTTTTTTTCCTTTTTAAATATTTATTTATTTTTGAGAGAGAGAGAGGAAATGTGCTTGTGAGCAGAGAAGGGACACAGAGAGAGGAAGACCGAGAATCCCAAGGAGGCTCTGCACTGTCAATGCAGAGCTTGACATGGAGCTGGAAACTAGGAACAGTGACATCGTGACTTGAGCCAAAATCAAGAGGTGGAAACTTAACAGACTGAGCCACCCAGGCACCCCAAGAAACCATGTTTGTTTAAATATAATAAAAGACTGGGCTTTCAATTCAATTATTTGATCCCTCAGTCCTCCTTACCTCAATAAGTGTAGCTAACAATCTTTAATTGTGTAAAATCTAATAGTAATTTTCTATTCAAAGAATATATTGGGACATATGGTATTATTCTGACTTAAGAATGAAGCTGATGATTTTCACCTTTAGAAGAAAGGTGCACTAACAGGGCTGGGCCTGGCAAAAAGAACCATTATTTTCTGAAGTTCATGCTACCTACCCAACCAGCAAAAATGCATAGACCATAAGCCAGGGATGGACACTAATCATTTGGAATCTGTACATCTTTAATTTAAAAAAAAGTAACTACAAACATGTATATAAGTATAAGCATACATACTTATATCTTAGAAATACATTTGGTCTATATTAGTAAAATGTCTGAAAAATAATATTCCATAACTATTACAAGTCAAAATATTCCCTTTTTTATGGCATAAAACAAATTGGTTCCATTTCTTTCTGTTCTTTTCTTATTGGAAAAAGGAAACAACCCGCTACCACCATTTCTAAATAGATTTCATATCTCTGATGACTGTCCTTAAATTACCTCTCAATTTCTTTCCCAGGCTAATTTATCCTTTTTATTTTAACTTTTTTTTTCTCATTGGCCTTGTTTTTCAACCTTTAATCATCTCCTTTGCTCAATCTTCTCTAAACTTACTACACATATTAAACTGCAATTGATTTATTCATTTGGATGCCTGGTGGGCACACAGAACTCCACAAAGTGTCTTTCATCCATATTTTTATGATTTCAGCCAACTACAGTAATTTTGATATAAATTTAAGCAGCTTTCTATATACTACAGTAGGGGTTGAAAGATAAGGTCTGTGAAGGTTTGATTTCATCAGATAAAACCTGCCCTCACTATGGATTTTTAGGTTAATGTAGGACTAGGAATTTAGGATTTATCAAACATTCAGAAAAGTATTACCTTCTTGTCAGATTGCCTACACAGATTTGACTTCCGGGCATAAGGTGACAATATTTTAGGCATCTCCTTTTCACAAGCAAAAGAATAAAAAAAAAAGTCTACAATTCTGATTGATTCTATATTTACTAATTTGTCTGTTTTCATTGGCAAGGTAAAAAAAAAAACAAAAAAAGTTAATTAGCCTTTTGTTTTGTTTTGACTGATAACTTTTTTTTTTTTTAACAGACTCAAGCATTTTGACTTAGGCATTAATCAAAATAGTCATTTGTATCAGTAGACATAGACTTTAATTTTCCTTTGTTTGTTTAAGGCAAAAAATTCAAGGGTACACATTTCAGCCTTCAAAATTGTCTTTCCTTCCTTCAATCTATTTTCCCTTCCTATTCTCAATCAGATCATCAACTAATGCTACTGGACAACTAGTTGCTAGTAAAACCACCTTACATATATTTCATAGGAATGGCTATTCAGCACTTTGCCCACCATACCTACTTTGTGCTACCTGTTAAAGAGCTGTAATTATTCACCCTTTGGAACCAGGTAAAATGAGTTTGTTCCCCACAAGCTGTGTGACCTGTTTAAGTCACACAAATGAGTACTTTATTCCTCAGTTTCACTATCAACTCTATTTAACTTTTATATTGGGCTGGTATGTAAATTAAAAGCAAACTATTGTATAGAAGATTCTTTGCACATTGCCTGACATACAGTAAGTACCGATAAAATGAATTCTATTAAAATACATAATATTTATCAATGCTATTAATTCACAAAATGGAGACACCCAGGCATAGTTGGGCAAGGCTAGTTACTACAAATAATTCTCTACATCCACAACACATTTATAGTGTTTGAAAAAATGTACAATTTATCTGAATATTAATCTAAATGAACTTTTTTTCTTTTAAAGTAAAACCATACAAGAAGATACAGAAGAGCAAAGAGTACATGGATCCTTTTTGATGAAACAGTAAACTTGTATTTGATTGTTGGATATGAAATTTACTGTTGCATAATTAAAAGGAATTGCTTCAGAGAAAGAAACATAATAATAAAATAGAATTGTAAAAATTCAAAATCTGAAATCTGCCCTGCAGCTGACCTACCACTTATGATTGATTGGGTTCTTAATACATCAAAATACCAAACTGCATTTTCAGAGTTTGAGGAAATGTGTTGAGAGCTAGTGGAAACACCATAATTTGCTTCAGATTTTAGAAAAGTACTGCATGCTTTCTCTAATTGTAATCTCCACCCTGTAACAATCTTAAAATAATATCATTTCTAAATTGTTCTTATTTTACAAAAATGCCCACAACAAAATAAAGACAAAGTATGAAATATGTTTCTCATGCTAGAGTAACCTTCTATTTACGATAGTTAATTATGGACATATTTCCAGCACTAAGTACTTGGGCAAGCGGTTTTGCCCAGTTCTTTGAAAGATGGACACTTTTGGTTTTCTTTTTGCATTTAAAGCCATCGTGTGTTTTTACTTTTCTTAAATTATGATGTGAAGTGTGCAAAAATCAGAACTACATGTACATAATTGAGAGATTTGTTCACATAATGGCAAGTCAACTAAAAGTTAGTGACTGATAATAATTTGGTTATAGATGTCATGGAACTGATACAACATAAGATTTTATTACATTAATGAATACTACATGATGTTATCCTTTCTAAGCAAAGATCTGTACTTTCGATCTAGCCTTGAACTCCTGCCATGGTGGAGTGCATGCTGGTTGGAGCATCAGGACTGGCTTCTAGCTTCTGTTCATCAGCAACTTCAAGGATATGAGACAGGTGTTGATTCTGAACTTCTGTTTTCCCAGTAAGAAAGCTGTAGTTTATGTGGAGAAAATAATACAACGTGTGGCATTTTGTTGACTGTTAGATGAGAAATGGTATACAACAACACCAAGCATAAAGTGAGGCCATGGTAGACATTCAGCAAGTATAAAATGCCCTTTCCTTATTTGAATTCTTTTTCCTCTCTTTCCTTCCTTGCTCCATCCCTTTTTCTAAACTCAGGCAACTCTAAGCTCTATATGGTCTGTCTAGACCTCAAGAGAGTGTAACTTTGAACGTATTTCTGGTTTCCCTTCAAACCGACTCTGTTGAAAACGAATAATGAAGTCTTATATTCTAAACGTTTCATACATTGTTTTGTTTTGTGCTTACAGAACTGCAAAAAGTGACATCAGTAAGGAAACGGTGGATGTACAAATTGTGCAGGGCTTAAATAACTTTTGATATGAGAACAGACTTTTGATATGCTAATGGCACAGTTGGACCTTGGTGTAGACAGACGTAATACCAGACAAGAATCAGTCTGAGGAATCCCTAGATATTTTAGAAGTAGAAAAACTTTTTTTCAAAGAAGAATATTTACAACTTTATTGGCTTCTGGAATGATTAAAAATAAGTGCAAATCACTTCAGATATTACTAGTTTTTATAAAATACAGGTATTTAAAATACAATAAAGTGTTAACAATTTTATGAAATGTTTTTATATTTGCACCTGCAAACAATCTCTAAATAGTAACTAGTGTTGTCTGAGACTGAACATTTTATTAGTGCAATAAAACTTTAAATTCTCGAATTAATAGCAGATTTAAAAAATGTATTTAGTAGTAATTTTCAAATTTAAAATCAGCAATGCCCTAATTGTAACAAGACATAATTTTAATGAAATAATGAGATAATAACTCTTAGACAAGATTATGCTAGCTTCATATCAATAATAATATTTAGGGGCGCTTCAGTGGCTCAGTCAGTTAAGTGTCTGACTTTGGCTCAGGTCATGATTTCGTGGTTAATGAGTACGAGCCCTGCAGCTGGCCCTGCCCTGGTGGTGCACAGCCTGCTGGGGATTTTCTCTCTTTCCCTCTCTCTTTGTCTCTCCCTCTCTCTCTCAAGACAAATAAATACCCTTCAAAAATTTTGTCAAATGTTATGTTTAAATTTTGATTATAATATCCATCTGACATAAGATTTGTCCTTTTAGAAGGAATAAGTTGGTACATCATCCTTCCTTCCCCTTTACATGTCTCACTCTGCCCTATGACTGTTTCATTTCTTCATATCTTATATGCTTCTTCTTAAGTGTATCAATTTTGTAAAATTTCATAAAACAATTGGTCATGTATTTTGGTTTACTAAACATTATATATAATTTCTGTGTGCTGTTTCTTTTATTACTTCTTCATTTATTCATATTTACTGACTGTTTACCATATGCTTGACAGTGGGCCAGTTGTTGAAAGGCAATTGGAAAATTTACTACCTAAGAAGGAACCCATAGCAGTCATTCCACATGCTTCCCTTCAACCCTAGGCAACCAATGATCTATTTTCTGTCTCTACAAATTTGCCTGTTCTAGACTTTGTAAACATTGAGTTACATAGGTGTAGGATTTGTCACTGACTTCTCTCAATGAGCATAAGCTTCAAAGTTTATCCATGCGATAGTGGGTATATTTCACTGCTTCATTCCTTTTGATTGCCCAAAAGAGTAGTTCATTGTAAACAAAACCTACATTTTGTTCATCTGTTCATCAGTTGATGAGCATTTAGGTCATGTACTGGGTCAAATAGGTTCTCCCTATCACCCTCTCCTGAAATTTATATCCATCCAGAAACTCTGAATTGATCTCACTCGGAAATAGACTCTTTGTAGATATATTTAGATAAGATAAGGTCACACAGCAGAGAGGGTGCATCTTAAATACAAAGATTAGTGTCCTTGTAAGAAGAGGAGAGGACACACAGACATATGCAAAGGAATGAAACCCGTGTAAAGATGGAGGTACAGACTGGAGTGGGGCAGTTTTAAACCAATAAATGCCAAGAATTGCTGGAAACTACAAGATGTTGACAGATGAAAAGAAAGGTTCTTTCCTACGTCTTTCAGAGGAAGCATGGCCCTGCACACACCTTGATTTCAGATGTTTAGTCTCAGGAATTGTGAGATTATACATTTCTATTGTTTTTTAATTTTTTATTTAAAAAAATTTTTTTAGTGTTTATTTTTGAGAGAGAGACAGAACAAGAGTGGGGGAGGGGCAGAGAGAGAGGGAGTCACAGAATCTGAAACAGGCTCCAGGCTCTGAGCTGCTGGCACAGAGCCAGATGTGGGGCTCCAACTCATGAACATGAGATTATGACCTGAGCTGAAGTCAGACACTTAACCGACTGAGCCACCCAAAGGCCACTCTATTATTTTAAGCCACTCAGTTTGTGCTACTTGGTTATAGCGGTCCTAGGAAATTGATACAGATTGTTTCCACTTTTTATCTGTTATAAACAGGAAAAAAATACGCAAAGGATAAGAGAAGACAATTTACAGAGTATGGAATAGTTCTCTGAGTTCAGTAGTAATGAAATAAAAAAGGTGTCCATCCACAGCTAACAGACCTGAAATTTGAAAATGCTAAGTGTTAACGTGGATGTGTCTATACATTAGCCCTCAATCACTGTGGACTGGTGTAGTCATTCTGGAAGACAATATGAATTGAAGTCAGATTAAATAAAAAGTATTTTCCATAACCCAGAAATTCCACTCCTAAGTATGTATCTCAGGAAAACTTCCACACTTATCTACACAGGTTGTGAGTTCAAGCCCAGCATCAGGCTCTGTGCTAATGGTGCGGAGACTGCTTGGGATTCTGTCTCTCCTTCTCTCTGCCCCTCCTCTACTTGTGCTCTCTCTTTCTCTCCCTCAAAATAAATAAACTTAAAAAATAAATATTTGTCTATTTTTGTATAAACTTTAATATTTATTGTTATAAAGTTCATTATATCATGTATTAGTATATTAAATCTCACTAAAGTTTAATCCATTTTATTAGATTTTCCTGTGATGAACGAACTTTGGACTTTGTTGATTCTATTTTGTAGGTTTTGCATTTCACTAATTTTGCATCTTATCCTTAATATTTCCATTCACCTACTCTTTGGGTTTATTCATTATCCTCTTTTCTAATTTTTGAGTTAATTCAACTTTAGCCTTTCTGCCTATTGATTTTTCTGCTGTAGGCAAATCCTGTACACTTTCTTCTATCCCTTAAACCAAAGCTTAAATTCAATGTATTTGTCAATCATCTTCAAGACAGTGAGAGTAATGTTTCCATTCTGGATTTCCACATCCATTAGATTTTGCCTGGATGATGGATTATTTCCTTAGTGTCTTACCAACTTTTTGATGCTAAATAAGTTTTTCTTATTTTTTAATAGTCTTTAATATCTTAATTGTTTTTAGCTCACTTGATGGTCCCCAAGCATAGCACAAAATATTCTTGGAGGTACAAAATTGTATCCTTTCCATAGGTAAAATTCAGGTTTTGGAATTTCTCTCTCTCTCTCTTTAGATTAAAAAAAACCAATTTCATTTATTGCTTATTAAAGACCAAAATATTTAAAGTCTAAGAAAATAAAAAGCTTTAGATACTTGACAGACATCTTTTTAAGGCATAGCCAGTAGGTCATTACTTCTTTTTTATCCCCAAATTTTTATTTATATTCTAGTAAGTCAACATACAGTGCAATATTGGTTTCAAGAGTATAATTCAAGTGCCTTCTTTAATACCCATCACCCATTGAATCCATCCACCACCTATCTCCCTCCATCAACCCTCAGTTTGTTCCCTATCTTTAAGAGTCTTTCATGGTTTGTTTCCCTCTCACTCCCCCCGCGCCCCCCCCATTTGTTTAAGTGTTTTGTTTCTTAAATTCCACATGTGAATGAAGTCATGTAGCATTTATCTTTCTCTGACTGATTTCGCTTAGCACACATAATACACTCTGGCTCCATCCACATCATTGCAAATGGCAAGATATTATTTTTTTCCCACTACAAATAGTTTTATTTTTTTCCTTCTAATATTTATACTTCCACTTTTATTTTATCTTATTTATTTAATTTTTTACAAATAGTTTATTGTCAAGTTGGTTTCCATATAACAACCAGTGCTCATCCCCACAAGTACCCTCCTCCATGCCCATCTACCTCCTTCACCCCCACACCCATCAGACCTCAGTTTGTGCTCAGTATTCAATGGTCTCTCATGGTTTGCCTCTCTCCCTCTCCCCCACTATTTCCTCCCTTCTTCTCCCCCGTGGTCCTCCGTTAAGTTCCTCCTAATCCTCCTATACGTGCAAACATATGATATTTGTCCTTCTCTACCTGACTTATTTCGCTCAGCATAATACCCTCAAGGTCCATCCATGTTGCTACACATGGGCAGATTTCATTGTTTCTCACTGCCATGTAGTATTCCATTGTATAGATAAACCACATCTTCTTGATCCATTCGTCTGTTGATGGACACTTAGGCTCTTTCCATGTTTTGTCTATTGTTGAGAGTGCTGCTATGAACATTGGGGTCCATGTGCCCCTATGCATCAACACTCCTATATCCCTTGGGTAAATTCCTAGCAGTGCTATTGCTGGGTCATAGGGGAGTTCTATTGTTAATTTTTTGAGGCACCTCCACACTGTGTTCCAGAGGGGCTGTACCAGTTTGCATTCCCACCAACAGTGTAGGAAGGTGCCCGTTTCTCCACATCCTCACCAGCATCTAGAGTTCTCTGATTTGCTCATTTTAGCCACACTGGCTGGTGTGAGGTGGTATCTCAGTGTGGTTTTGATTTGTATTTCCCTGATGAGGAGGGACGCTGAGCATCGTTTCATGTGTCTGTTGGCCATCTGGATGTCCTCTTTGGAGAAGTGTCTGTTCATTTCTGAGAACATGGAGAATGTTCTGCCCATTTCTTCACTGGGTGGTTTGATTCTTGGGCATGGAGTTTGGTGAGTTCCTTATAGATTTTGGATATTAGCCCTTTATCTGATATGTCATCTTTTCCCATTCTATCAGTTGTCTATTAGTTTTATGGATTGTTTCCTTTGCCGTGCAGAAGCTATTAATCTTGATGAGGTCCCAATAGTTAACTTTTGCTCTTGATTTTTTTGCTTTTGGGGTGTGTCAAGTAAGAAATTGCTGCGGTGGAGGTCAAGGAGGTTGTTTCCTTCTTTCTCCTCTAGGGTTTTGATGGTTTCCTGTCTCACGTTCAGGTCCTTTATCCATTTTGAGTTTATTTTTGTGTATGGTGTGAGAAAATGATCTTGTTTCATTCTTCTGCATGTTGCTGTCCAGTTCTCCCAACACCATCTGTTAAAAAGGCTGTCTTTTTTCCATTGGATATTCCTTCCTGCTTTGTCAAAGATGAGTTGGCTGTATATATTTGGGTCCAATTCTGAGTTCTCAATTCTATTCCATTGGTCTATGGGTCTGTTTTTGTGCCAACACCATACTGTCTTGATGATGACAGCTTTGTAGTAGAGGTTAAAGTCTGGGATGGTGATACCTCCCGTTTTGGTTTTATTTTTCAGTATTACTTTGGCTATTCGGGGTCTTTTGTGGTTCCATACAAATTTTAGGATAGTTTGCTCTAACTTTGAGAAGTATGCTGGGGCAATTTTGATTGGAATTGCATTGAATGTGTAGATAGCTTTGGGTAGTAATGACATCTTAACTATATTTATTCTTCCTATCCATGAGCATGGATTGTTTTTCCATTTCTTTGTGTCTTCTTCAATTTCCTTCATAAGTTTTCTATAGTTTTCATCATACAAATCTCTTGTATCCTTGGTTAGGTTTATTCCTAGGTATTTTATAGTTTTTTGTGCAATTGTGAATGGAATCAGTATCTTGATTTCTCTTTCTGTTGCCTCATTATTGGTGTATAAAATGCAACCGATTTCTGTATGTTGATTTTGTACCCTGCAACTTGGCTGAATTCTTGGATCAGTTCTAGTAGGCTTCTGGTGGAGACTGTCGGTTAAGCGTCCGACTTTCGCTCAGGTCATGATCTCACAGTTCGTGGGTTCGAGCCCTGCGTCGGGCTCTGTGCTGACTGTCAGCTCGGAGCCTGGAGCCTGTTTCAGTCTGTGACTCCCTCTCTCCCTGACCCTCCCCTGCTCACGCTCTCTCTCTCTCTCAGAAATAAATAAAACATTAAAAAAAAAAAAGAAAATAGGATGTGTGTGTGTGTGTGTGTAACCAAATATGTGGGAAGCTGTCAAGATTTCTCTATTTGGATTTTTTGAGATCCTAACTACGTAAATAATCCAAACTTACCCTGATTTTATTTTTTTTAATGATTCTCAAAGGATTAATTAGTTTTTTGCTTCCTTTTGAACTAACTGACCACTAGCTTTTTCATCTTTCTTTCTAGTCTTGAGATATCTTACATTAATGATGTCATTCTGGTAATAAGCACTTTCTTCAGTCTCTAAATTGATAAAACTTCTTCTTTATTTATTATATAAATTAACTTACTTCTGTATATTCATAGGTTTTTTTATAGCATATATGTTCAATAGTTCCTGTTAGAATGTTTGTAATCAAAGCAATACACTTTTTTTTTTTAAATCACAACATTTGACTACACTAAGGTTTCTAGGCTGCTGCAAACAAGACTTATGTGGTCTCCATTCTTACTTGTTATTGATCTGTTCTTATACATTGTGTGCTGATAATTTAAAATGAATAGATGGGGCGCTTGGGTGGCTCAATCAGTTAGTGTCCCACTCTTGGTTTCGGCTCAGGTCATGATCTCACAGTTCATGAGTTCAAGCCCCACATTGGACTCCATGCTGGCAGTGCTGAGATTCTCTCTCTTCTGCTCTCTCTTCCCCTCTTCCACTTGTCCTCTCTGTCTCTCTCAAAATAAATAAACTTAAACAAAATTAAAAAATAAAGTGAATAGAAAAGGATTATAGTTCTTTTCCAGAATAGTTATTTTCATTTCATTTGTAGTATCCTTCATTTGGTTCATTAAATTACAATTGGGGCTATGTTTTTTGCTTGTTTTCACAAGATGTTATGGCGTAGTCTAGCATTTATCCTTATTAGTTTTGTTGTTATTTCCGTGCTGGATCTTAAGCTGTGTTTTTCAAGGGTAATTTTGTCATAACAGTTCACCCCAGTGTAGTGGGGTTGCTTAAAATGCATTTTAAAAACACAGTGTTGTCTACCTTCTTATGTGACATTACCTGTTTTTCTAAAACTTTATTCTTCTAAGACTTGATATTCCATGTTCATCATCATGAAGTCTTATCTTTCCATTTGAAATGACTATACATTATCTGCCCTCACAGAGAGACTGTATTTTTATAATTCCACTTCTTGAATTCTCTCCAGTATTATAAATAAGGTTTACATGAGTGTACTTTGTCATTCTCCTCCTTCCTCCCTTATTTGATTAAAAGGGACAGGAAATACAGTTAAATTCTTAATGAAACTATGGTGAATCTAGTGAGTAAATGATTTATGCTATTCCTATGTTTCTCTTTCTGTTTTTCATAGGACCTATCATGTAGTTTGGGGGCATCCAGAAGTTACTCTAATAAGAAAAACAAATTCTTATTAGATTAAAGCAATAAGGAAAGATAAAATAAGCTAGACTATCAGAGACTGTAATTAAAAAGAATAATGGCAAAAGCATTAAATAAAATAATTTGACAATGTCTATTAATACATATTTTTGTTTGTATAGTTTAGTTGTGATATATGTAAATGTGTGTTGTCATGTAAGAAGCTTAAGATGAAATGAGAAGCAAAAATAAATAGAGAAAGTATTTTTTTGGGCATGAATTGAACTCAAACATACTTATCATCTAAAAGCTGTACTTTACTTTCTTTGACAAAAATTTTTCTTCAAGTAGGTGTAACCTCACTGGAAAAATGACATCAATGTACTAAGTATACATATACCTCAGCCTTCTACTTAGACACAGAATTACAATAACTGCAACATGGGGCAGATGGAGAAACTGGGTGACCTGCTGATGAGAATATATGAAAAGTCAGATGAAGATATTTAAGCTGAGGCAGATAAATTTCAGGGCTGGGTATTTAGGAAAACGAATCCATATAAAGAAATACTTCAGAAATATTACATAGTGATACCATAGATTTTCAGTTTACTACCACTCTGCACAGGTATAGGGCGAGACTCGACAAGATTGGTTAAACAACAACAACAAAGCCTGCAGAGAAACTTGTAAGTTGAACAATTCCAAGCGCTCACAAAAGCCTGGGAAATGTTTGAGTTTCTATCAGCCAGAACGAAGTACTTTGCTGAATTCCTGACATTCAGTAGAAAGCCAGGAAAGGTAAAGTCGCAGTAGAATTTCCAAGCTGAAGATTACTGTGGACCACCACAATGAAACTAAAAAACAAGCTGTTGTTTGAATTTGAAGGATTAAATGGTTGCCCAAAATAAACTTAAACACTCTTTAAAAGTAGCTAACAAAACTAAACATCCAATGAAAAATTATTAAGCTTCTAAAACAACAGCAACATGTTATGTATAACCAGGTGAAAACTCAGTAATATGGAATAACCTCAGAAGTGACAGAGGGATGTCATTAGCAGACAAGATATTCAAACAGCTATTATTGAAAATGCACATTAACTTACATCATGAGACAAAAAAAGTGAATACAAAAATAATCAAATAGATTTAAAAAATTTAACATCTGAAAAATAATTTCACTTAGTTGACCTGACATTATTGCTGAAAATGGAAAATGAAAAAACCACTTTGGAAGCAGGTCAAAAGTTCATTATGAAATTGAACTTTTACCTCCAACAGATATTGCAAGGATATGTAAAATAAATAATTAAAAAAAATTATAACGTGTATTCATTTTTGAGAGACAGAGCACAAGTTGAGGAGGAGGGGCAGAGAGAGAGGGAGACCCAGAATTTTAAGCAGGTTCCAGGCTCTGAGCTGTCAGCACAGGGCCCGATGCGGGGCTTGAACTCATGGACCTGAAAGATCATGACCTGAGCTGAAGTCAGATGCTCAACTGACTGAGCCACCCAGGTGCCCCATAATATATAATTTTTTTAAAGCACGAACTTCCAAAACCATTTAAGAATAAATAAATAACCTGAGTAGTTCTTTTAAGGTGTTCTCTCCCAACTGATATGTAGATTCAATGCAATCCCAATCAAAATCCAAGCAGATGTTTTGTTTGCAAAAAGTAATTCTAAAATTAACATGGACATAAAAAGAATCAAATGTACTCTCCCCACTGGTAAAAAAACTTTCAAAAGCAAGAACTTAAAAAACGTACCTTACCTGGTTTCAAGATTTCTTACATTCAGTAACCAACAAATGTAAGATTGGTGTAAAGACAGACAAATAAACCAACGGAACAGAATAGAGGATGCAGAAGTAGACCCAATATATATAGTCAAGTGATTTTTACTAAGCTGTAAGGTCAAAAAGCCACATATTGTTATGCAATATTTTAGAAAAAGGTTAAGAGTAGGAACTTAAAACTGATAAATCATTGTCAGAAGTTGGATAGTAAAGGAAGGGATTGACTTTAAAGAGACAGATATATATTTTTTGGTGTGATTGAGTATTTCATATTTTGGTTCTTTTATATTTTGACTGAACTGTGATAATTTAAGAACTATAAACAATGACTAGATATTTGATATTAACAAATGAATTACTTCTAATTTTGCGGTAAGAGTGTGATATGAAATTGCGGTTGCTTATAAAGGGATATGCTTATTTTAGATATATACTTGGGATAATTACACATGAAATGTTATAATATCTGAGAATTTCTTCTAAATAATCCGTTGTGATAACTGTGGACAGGGAGTGAGCAAGTTATAGAGAAAATGCTTTCTTGAACTGGGTGATGAATACATAAGGGTATATGGCACTATTCTAAGTAAAATTTCCTAATCCAAATATAAGGCATAGTCAGCTGTTGACAACTCTTGACCATTCTTCCTAAATTTGAATAAATAACTGATATGTGACTTTTATGTCTCAATAAAATTTATAAAGATACTGTCTGAGAATTAAAGTTTGGTGTGGAACAAAAGGAACCACAGTATCTTATTTATTTTATGATGACATTAAGAAATTTCTATTATTCATGATTTGGATACATTTGATCTTGCACTGAAAGTTACTGATGTTTCATCACAATGTACTGTGACTTACCATCTGAATAAAAATAATAATGCAAGAAGTCAAAATAAGGCAACATAGAATAGAGCAACAAATGAGTCATTTTGTTCAGTGGAAAAAATTGATTTCATATTAGGTGCCCTACAGAAGATGTTAAATGTCCCTGCTGAGCTATATAACAGCAATTCAGTGCACCCTACAGATGACTCCATTTCAAAGACTATCCTTAAAAAGAAAGGAAAAAAAGACACTCAGGCTTTTAAAGAAAAGAAATATTTGAAAAAAAAGGAATGATCAATGATTTTCACCAATGTTCAACATTAATATTTTCTACTTTATTATAAATAAATATATTAATAAAGTAATCATATTAAAAATATTGCTTGCGATTAACTTGTGTCCCTTTAATCTATTCAATGTACTTGTGGTCTGCCAAAAATTAAGAGGTAACAAGATTTATCATTTGTTTTTTATTAAAGAGCATCAGAAAACAGTATAAAGAATATTAGTGTCCATTATCACTTTTTTAAGAGAAATAATTTTAAATTTTTAATCAAGAGGAAAATATTTATTTTTGTAATTCATTGCTCTAAATGACGTTAGATCAGATTTATCAATCAAAATGGAGTATCATTTATATGTAGCAATATGGTAAATTAATATTACCTCACATATCAATAATAATTTGCTATGGACCCTGAGGATACCTAAATCTTTAGAATATTAGCAGTTATAATTGGAAGTATTTTATTTCTTGCAAAAAAAGTCTTGAAAAGTCAGTTAAATATTCACTATTTTTAAAAGGTTTAATGTTTAAATGGCTCAGCCATTATAGAGAAGTTTAATACCTGTGGCTATATATGGAGTTTCTTATTGATGAATAATACTTTGTTTGCCTGGGAGTGACTTTTGTAAGCCACTAAATTTTTTTGTGTAATTTTGTAAACCCTAACTTTTCCATAAATCTATTTTTACAAATAGCTACATTAGACTGATTTGTATAGATTTAACTGATGGTTCTAGTTTGCACAAAGATAAAGACAAGAGACTTGAAATGATGTGCTGGCTTCAGGGTGTCTCCAGGAAAACAGAAAGTCAGCCAACAAGCAGACATAGCCAATATCACAACAGAGTAATCAAGGTAATAGCTAATACGTACAGACAACTTATGTACCAGACATAGTTCTAAACATTAATAAATAGTATCTCAAAGAATCCTCACAACCTCCTGTGAGAAAGGTGCTTTTATGTTCCTATTCTCAGATGAGGAATATAGGTTCTGAGAAGTTAAGTAGCTTGCCAGGCAACACAGTTGCCAAGGAAGATTTTAGTTCAAGAAGCTTCAGCTTTAAACAGCTCATTAATTTTTACCAAAATTCCTGAAATAATTTATAAGTGCTTTAACAGTGTTAATCACATAATAATGGCTCAGAAGTTTTAATCAAAATAGTATGTTTTAAAAAAAGAAGTAGAGGGGATTGGGTGGCTCAGCCAGTTGAGCCCTACTCTGGATTTTGGCTCAGGTCACGATCCCAGGGTCATTGGATGGAGTCCCACTTTAGCATGGTGCCTTTTTGGGGATTCTTTCTCTTTACTCCACCCCCAGACTCTCTTTCTGTCTCAAATTTAACAAAAAGAACTTAAATACATGACATTTATTTTTTAAGTGTATTTATTCATTTATTTATTTATTATCTTTATTTATTTATTTATTTGAGAGAGAGCATGCACATGTGTAAGTGGAGGAGAGCCAGATAGAAGGAGAGAGAATTTGAAGCAGGGTTTGTGCCATCAACACAGAGCTTGCACTGGGGCTTGATCCCACGAACCCTGAGATCATGACCTGAGCCAACACCAAGAGTCAGCTGTTTAACCCCTTGAGCCACCCAGGCATCTTTATGACATTCATTGTCAATTTGTAAATGCAAATTGTAACAGTGCAGAGGCTGGATAGGTTAGCCAAAGTAAATAAGGACTTTATAAGTTCTCCACACCTATAACTTTTGTCGCAACCTCAGAGTTGCTAAAATTTAAATATGAAAATGAAGACTCAAAGCCAAGATTGATGGAGGTTACTCTCAACAAATCTGAATGAATGTTAGCCCTGTGGTCTCAGCCCACTCATATGAAGTGTGTAGGTCTGCTGAAAGACCAGATTATTTCCTTAGTTTATAGACAATCAAAGATTTAGACTGGTTGTTTAAAACCAGTTTAAACTACAACAAAAAAGCAAAAGCCTTTCCCCTTAGGTAAACTGTACTAGTCCCAGCTGATTCCAGAACTTTAATATTAAAAGATTTCCCCTCAAATATGAAGTGTGACAAAGTATCCAAGAGAAATCAATGATAAAAGTCTACAGATTGTTAGGCTTCATTCTGAAAGAAATGCTTCTACCAGTTTTTTTCCTCTTTCCTTATCCTTTGATCTTATTATTGTAATTTCCTTCTGTTTTGAAGCCCACTTGCATAACATGTAGTGACATTCACCATACTCACCAATGACATGTTTCCTCCTAACACTTCCTACAATCTAGTAAAATAAAAACACAGATTAAACAGAGTTACCTTTAGAATTTGCCAGGCTCACAGTTACAGTACAAATAGAGATCATACATCTTACATTTAAATATATTAACTTATACATCAAAATTACTCGATCCGGGTGAAATCCTGGAAATGTCCATTTATTTTTGAGAATTTAAATCTTATTTATGATTTTACGAAAATAAAGTGATTCACGATTCTAGTGTTCAACACCATCTACTTGCCCATGTAAAATATCAGTATTATGCTTTGTGTCTATTATGTTAATACATCTATGTGTGTGTGTGTGTGTGTGTGTGTGTGTGTGTGTGTG
The DNA here is from genome assembly GCA_017311185.1 of Proteles cristata cristata. Lineage (NCBI taxonomy): Eukaryota > Metazoa > Chordata > Mammalia > Carnivora > Hyaenidae > Proteles > Proteles cristata. The sequence continues at coordinate 530,166 of JAESUZ010004237.1, read as the reverse complement.
TGTGTATTTAAATGTATATTACCACATATATATAAAAATATATGAAGAAATATTTAATCACAAAATGTTTATCAGCTGCCAAACAACTGGGGGGGGGGATACCTTAATAATATACGAGTAGTCCCAGAACCGCAAATTTCAATACAAAAAAAAGACAGAATCTAGATCTTGGCCAATCCTGGAAACCTGTACTTTGTTATGCAAGAATATATTCCATTCATTCCATCTGTAAGGAAACATTTGGTAAGTCTATTTACTTTTCTTAACTTACATAAGGATTTCTACTGCTCAGACTCTGACTGTAGTTCAAAACAATGTCTGTTCCTGCCCTATAAAGCTGCATGGCATTTGAATGTAGTGTCTTTTGTTTTCATGACATAAGTGAAGGATGTTTAGAAGCAATTTGCTTGTATCTGAATGGTGTTAATCATCAGAACAAAAGTTTAGGGCTACATTATATCCTTAGCACATTTTGATGTCTTATATTTGAACTTCAAAAAATAGTAATCCAAGTTAAGATATAAATAACCAAATGGGTAAAAAAAAGTTACATTTAAAACAGAAAGGCTATATTCTTATCATTAAAAAAATAAAAAATAAAAATTTGTCAATTATTAAGTAAATAATGAACAAGTATTCTCCTACTCAATACTCTTGACTTGTTCCAGTTACAGAATATGTAAGCAAAACAATAAAAATTGTGCACGTGAGGGGCTCAGTTGGTTAAGTGTCCTACTCTTGGTTTTGGCTCTGGTCATGATGGTTCCTGGGATGGAGTCCCATGAGATTCTCTCTCTTTCTCTCTCACCCCCTCCCTCACTTGTCTGTGCTTTCTCTATCCTTCTCTCAAAATAAATAAGCATTTTAAACAATAAAATAAAAACAAATCTGAAATAAAAATGGTGTCAGATTAAACCATTATTAAAATAATAAAAATTATGATGAATAAAAATATTACTTTATAGGCACTGAGTGGCTCAGTTGGTTAAACATCTGACTTCAGCACAGATCACAATCTCTTGGTTTGTGAGTTCGAGTCTCCCATCAGGTTCTGTGCTGATAGCTCAGAGCTTGGAGCCTGCTTCAGATTCTGTGTGTCTCTCTCCCTCTGTCTCTCACCTGCTAACACTCTGTCTCTCTCTCTCAAAAATAAATAAACATTAAAAAAATATTACCTTAGGGGCACCGGGTGGCTCAGTCGGTTAAGCGTCCAACTTTGGCTCAGGTCATGATCTCACCGTTCGTGGGTTCGAGCCCTGCATCGGGCTCTGTGCTGACAGATAGCTTAGAGCCTGGAGCCTGTTTCGGATTCTGTATCTTCCTCTCTCTCTGACCCTCCCCAGTTCATTCTGTCTCTCATCAATAAATAAAACATTAAAAAATATTACCTTATACAAAAGCACAAAAAATGATCTCTTACCATGTCTCTCTTTGTCTTCATGTCTCTGTCTCTGATGCATTTCTGTCCCTGTCTCTCTATCCCCCATGTTTCCAGAGATTGCACCAAAATTGTCCTTTAAGTACTTACATATGTTCACATGTGCATGCATACATACATAAATATAGAAATAGCTATATATTGTTTGTATATAATCTATTTACCTATGCACATATATATGTATATCTATGGGAAAATATATTATATATTAATAATTTTTATAGTTATGTATAAAATTAAGTGCCAAGAGTAAGTGATGTGGTTAGTTTTGCAATTTCTGTGTATTCTTAGTAAGACTCCAAGTTTAAAAGTATATTGGTCAGGGGCACCTGGGTAGCTCAGTGAGTTGAGCATCTGACTCTTGATTTTGGCTCAGTTCATAATTTTACAAATGGAGACCCGCATCAGGCTCTGCGCCGACAGCGTGGAGCCTGCTTGCAGTTCTCTCTTTCCTTCTCTTTCTACCCCTCCCCCTGCTTGCACACTCTGTTTCTCTCTTAGGATAAATAAACTTAACAGAAAAAGAAAGAATGTATTGGTCACGGTTCTCCAGAGAAGCAGAAGCAATAGGCTGGAGATACATGTGCGCGCACACACACACACACACACACACACACACACACACACAGATTCACACAGTTATGGAGGCTGAAAAGTCAACTGGCAGGCTGGAGACACAGAGTCGATGGTATAGTTCCAGTCTGGGTTCAAAGGTCTGAGGGCCAGAAGATGTGATGGTGTAAGTTCCAGTCCAAGTCCACGTCCAATAGCCCTGCAGCTGTCCACTTTTTGACTGATGTCTGCATATCCTGCAGAGTCATCTGTAAAGTAGGCTTGAGTCTTTTCTTCCTTTGTAAATTGATCGGAAGGAACTCCCCACGAGGCCATAGGTACAAGTTGGGAGAAAGAAGATAGTGTAGCAAAAGCAGAGATCATGGGCATTGGGGCCACTTCTTCATATAATTTGCTTGTGCCTTCAGAGCCTGCTTAGACCCAGTCACATTTATACCATTTCCATTTCACAGTGGAGTGCTGCTGTGCACATCCAACTTTATGGCTTAGTGGTTCAGATAACACCGAGTTCATTGTGGGAAGCTTTGGTCACACGGTAACTTGAAAGCCTATGGTTAAACATTCAGTCTCTGCTTAGGCCCAGTTGCAGGCCAGGTGATGTTTCTCAAAAAGAGAATAGTTATCTGCAGATTATGGCAAGCCTTGCTTCAAAATCCTAAAGGGCATGCCCTGTAATTCGTCTACAGGGGCCTGTCAAAGGTTCTGAATAGCCTTCCTATCTGCCACTGCCACTTCAAGCACCACTGGATGTGCTGGATTATATAGGCAACGCAGCTGGCACAGCAGGCTGGAATTGCAGATCCTTCTCGTATTCTTTTTCAATCAATGCCCTCACATTAACAGTAGACATCCTGAAAGACTGGGACTTCAGTTTGTGTTGTAATGAAGACAGTGGCAGGACGAGATTTGTGCTTGATTTTCAGCAACTCAGCTCTGTGGCTGCAAGAGATAAGGGTCCCCTTAAGGGCACACATTGAGCTGGGAATTCGAATCCTGAGATTATCCTTTCCCTTGTCCGGAGACATTGGGAACCACTGGTCAATCTAATTATATTTGTTAGTTTTCCAAAAATGTTTGAAAGTATCTCACACATAGTCATCCAGCTCCTTGATTCTTATAAGTGGTTGACCAAGAGTATTCAATGGAGATGTTTTGTGTATCTCTATTGCTGGAATCATGCCACAGACTATCAGTGCTCCTTTTGCTGCAATATAGGCCTTAGTGTCTTTAAATCTAATCAGATTTGAGAGCCAATTCCAGACACCCCAGAGAAATTCAGAAGACTCATCAGTAAGACTCTATTCTTCTGAAACAACTCTTGGTATCAAAATCCATATTGATCAGGGTTCTTCAGAGAAACAGAACCGATAGAACATATATGAAGAGGTTTATTATAAGTAATTGGCTCACATGGTTGTGGAGGCTGAGAAATCCCCAAATCTTCAACTGATCCCATGAGATAAGTTCCAGGTCAAGTGCAAGGCCAAAGACAAGACAAGACCAATGTTTCAGCTCCAAAACAGTCAGATTAGAAAGGAGTTTTGTCTTATTCATTCTTTGTTCTATTCAGGTTTTCAGAGTATTGGATGTGGTTCACTCACATTGGGGAGGATAACCTGTTTTACTCAGTCTATCAATCCCAATATTGGTCTCATCCAGAAACACATGTACTGATATTCCAAGAACAATATTTAAACACATTATCTGAGTACTTTGTAGCTCAGTCAAGTTGACACACAAAATCAGTGGTCACAGTGAGTGATAAGTGTTGCAACTTCATTTCAGAGTTAAAGCTTTGTTTTCTCTTTACATTTCTACAGAGGGTGAATAATTATGCTAAATACACAAAAATAATTCCAAAGTGCCATACTGAAATGACAGCAGTATATTATGAGTAGGAAGATTTTATGTCACCCTATACAAATAATAGCAACAACAATAACCACCAAAATACAAATGACCCCTAAACACTCAAAACTTATGCTCAACTCACTTGAAAGTAATTTTCACATGCCAATTGAAATAATGAATTCCAGGGGCATCTGGGTGGCTCAGTCAGTTAAGCATCTGACTCTTGATTTCAGGTCAGGTCATAATCTCATGGTGAATTCAAGCTCACATCAGGCTCTGCGCTGAGAGTGTGGAGCCTGCTTGGGATTCTCTCCTCTCTCTCACTCTCGCTCTCTCTGCCCCTCCTTAGTGTGCATGTGCACTCTCTCGTCTCTCTCTCTAAATAAATATTTAAAAAAGAGAAATAATGAATTCATTCCTGTCTATCAAATTGACAAGTGTTGCAAGTTTTAAAATAACTGTTTTCGAAATGTTTGTGAAAGAACAACGTTGTTGTTAGAATTAAGAATCTATAAAACATTTGGAGGACATTTTGACAATGCCTTTAAAAATTTAAACTATTATATCCTTTTACCTAGGTGTTCTATTTTCAAAACTTTACCTAAAAGTATACTCACTCAAGAATGCAAAGACATACATAAGTGTATTCCTTCCAACTTTGCTGATATATATATGAGAAATTTTAAAACATTTGCATGCCCACTGGCAGTACATTGGTTTTTCTCCGGTAAATGTCTATGTATTACCATGAAATAATATCCCAGTGTTTTTCTTGTTAAGTCGTTAGGAAAAGCAAGTTAAGGGAAATATATGGCATAGGATCACATTTGTGCCCCAAACTAAAAGATAGATGCTTATCATCTGCTCTTTGTTCTTTTATATTGGTACTGGATTGTGGACATGGTAACTGTAGCAGTGCAGATTTAAAGCAATAGCAATGAAAACAACATGCTAAGGATGGCAGAATGAACAAATAGAGCAGCCCCCAGCCCTGACCGCATTGTGGAGCGGCTCTATCGGTCCAGCACTATCTGTCTCTGGGTTCCTTGTAAAGTGAGAAAAATATATCCCTGTTGGTTATCTGTATTAGATGCAGCCAAAGTAAAGCTAAACCGTGCAGTTACTCTACTCCAATTCTCATACCACAAACAACTGAGCTCGCCACTTGGGGGTTCCTGTCATTTGCTGAGATTTAATCAAGTTAGCAAAAGTACCTCTGAAACTAATAAAAGGCAGCTGTTCTCAACAATGTGTTTTTCATCTATCAGAGAGTCTAAAGAGAAATTGTGAACTTTGCAAAATACAGTATACGAAATGCTAAAGAGAAGTCTTCCTGTTTATTAGAATTAAGACTCACTATTAATTAAGATGCCTTTTGATTTATTTTCTTTGCTGGTTGTGAAAGATCAGTGATTTTTATAATTAATTTTGGAATTCTGATGCTTTTTTTCCCTCCCTAGTTATTTCAACTTCTTGTGGCCAATATACTGAGAGACGAATAACTATTAAGTTGTCATGGTTCTCAGTATCAATATTACTTATTACCTAAATGCTCCATTATATAGTAGTAAATTTTATTCTAAAATGCTAAAAGCCTGAAAATACTAAGTGATTTTAAATCATTTTCACAAGTGGTTCATTATAAAAATCAATTAACAAAAATCTGACCCAAGCCAGTTTGGATCAATTCCTATATGTCGGGAGTTCATTGTTTTATGCATCTCCTCAGCTGTTAAAAAATTGTTAAACAGCAAATTATAATAAAAATAATTCTTGTTTTTTAGAAATGTGTGGCTTCAATTACATTTTGTACTGGATTTCATTTTCCTAAATGCCTTATCTCCTCTAATCTCAGCTGAAAACAAATCTCATTTTGCTCTCCTAGGAGACAAACCAGAAAACACATTTTTAGTTTACAATTATATCAGGGATAGAAAAATCTCCTCATTTGGGCACTTGTGAAAAAAGACCAATGGTTGCTGATATCAACCAGAGTGCATCTGTGCTCTTTTATGTCTTTAAATTCATTACACTGTAAGCTTTAGGAAAGTAAGGAACATTCCCCACTATATTCCCCTGTCTAGCATGAATGAATAAATAAATAATGAAATAAAACTGTTCAGATCTCGCTGCCTTTAAATATTCATCTTTCCTATTTCTCAAACTGCTGTCAGAATTTTGTTTTTAACTCTTTCCTCAAAAATGTAAATGCTTCCCAAAGGCCTGCAAAATAAAGTGAAAATAAAATTGTGAGGAGTCAATGTATTAGGAAATAAAGACAAGGGTGGCTGTATGATTAGACTGCCTACATTGATGCTGATCTAAACACTTGGATGTTTATTTTTTTCATTTAATATTTTTTAATGTGTATTTATTTTTGAGAGAGAGGTAGACAAAGTATGAGCAGGGGAAGGGCAGAGAGAGAGGGAGACACAGAATCCGAAGCAGGATCCTGGTTCTGAGCTATCAGCACAGAGCCCGACGCAGGGCTCAAATCCATAAACTGGAAGATTATGACCTGAGCCAGAGTTGGATGCTTAACTGACTGAGCCACCCAGGCACCCTTAGATGTCTACTTTTAAGTGAGTTACTAAATCTCCCTGACTCCATATTCTGTTTGTTTGTTTCTTTCTATTAAAATAATACATCATCTCTTTGGGTCATTGTGAAGGCATGCCATACAGTAATTACTCGATTCATGTGAGATAGTATTATTTTTATTCCACTCTACCTTAGCACCCGCATACCTCCTTGAGCTGCAACCCAACTGCTTTCCTAACTTTAGCTCCCAGTAGATTGTCACCACTCTTGCGCAACACTTAACTGACTGATTTTCAAATGCTTTTTTACATTATTTTACATCCCTAGGTCTGTTTGAACTAGTTTAGATTCTTTCTCAGGGTACAATTTAAGCATCTTCAGGACAAATAACTGATCTTCAAGTAAACTGGATCCACGCCTGTGGAGGTTCTGTGTTTGAAATAACAATTTGAATTTTGTAACAAAAAGGGAAGAATAAATATACATACGTGGGCACTGTAGAACCTCTTTACAAAGTAACTCAGATGGAAAATGGATGTCCTTTAGAGCTTGCTTTACTTCCTTTTGTTCTTTTCTAGAGCAAAAACATTTAGGTCAAACTCCAGCAGCCACCTTAAATCATGAGAGCAGACTTGCACTGAGGGTGGAGTGGCAGAAAGGTAGAGCTATGGGGTGCCTGGGTGGCTTAGTCGGTTAAGCGTCCGACTTTCGCTTAGGTCATGATCTCGCGGTTCGTAGGTTCGAGCCCCGCGTCGGGCTCTGTGCTGACAGCTAGCTCAGAGCCTGGAGCCTGTTTCAGATTCTGTGTCTCCCTTTCTCTCTGACCCTCCTCTGCTCACGCTGTCTCTCTCTCTCTCCTAGAAATAAATAGTAATAAAAATGTTAAGAAAAAGAAAGAAAGAAAGAAAGAAAGAAAGGTAGAGCTAGGTTCCTGATGATCTTTGAATTTCTTTTATTTGAGAGAAAAACCCATCACTTTTCTCCTTTAAAAAAAGTGGTTTCCATTTTTTTTACGCATAAGTAAGGCATACTTACCTTTAGTTAAGGCGCTAATTAAAATGATAGTAAATTCATTTAATTATATATGATCAAATTGTATGTTAACAAAACACCCATTACAACTACAAAAAAATTGGTGATTTTTCAGATCAAATTCCATTAGCCATTCAAGAAAAAAAGAAATATATTACTGAGGCCAATTTAGAAAATAATTCCTGAGGCATCTGGGTAGCTCAGTTGGTTAAGCATCCAAGTCTTGATTTCAGCTCAGATCATGATCTCACAGTTCCTGGGACGGAGCTCTTTGTTGGGCTCTGCGCTGGCTGACAGCGTGGAGCCTCCTTGGGATTCTTTCTCTTCTCTCTCTGCTCCTCCCTCTGCTTGCATACTCGACCTCTCTCTCTCAAAATAAATAAATAAACTTACAAAAAGAAATGAAAAGAATCCCCTGAGTGGTACAGAAATAGTAGTGATAGTAAACATTCAATATATATTTTAATTATTATTTTGAGGGTTCTCTGCTACGGAGTTTACATTACGTTTTTCATCTTTATCGTACCCTTTGTAAATAGGTATCGTACTACCTAATTTACAGATGAGAAAACTAAAGTTCATATAATCTAGACGATTTTATCAATGTGAAATTCAAAGTAAGTGGCAAAGTCCAGATTTAAAACCCACAGCAATTGGGTTTTATACTACCAACATTAATGTCAAAGACACTCATAAATAATTGAAAAACAAGTATGTTAATTATGACACTGCTTAACTGATTATTTCTTTAGAGGTCTTAAGAAAGTTGATGTATAGAAATCCCAGGAAACATTTAGTGAAAGGATTGGAAGAATCAGAAGTGTTTGGCTGGAGACAGTACTTAAGATTTCAGAAATGGTTTAAATACAGGTGATTTCAAAGCCCAATGTTTTTAGATAGGCTGGCTGGTGTTGAGGGGATGAAAACAGAGTAAAAGAAGAAAATAACTTTTTAGATTAAATTATTAGTTCAACTTAAATCTCTTTAATGAAAACTTTTTATGACCATCTACATCTTACTAAGTACTTCTTAATAATAACGTTGATTTTAAATACCTTCAGGGACAGAAACCATGTCACCTTTGTATCTCCAAACTTAAACACCTAGTGTCCTAACCATATGTGAACTTATACATGATAGTCTCTCTCTGGTGTTCACTCTCCTTCTTGCTGTGCTAAATGTTTAAAGATTATTTTTGCTTTTATGAAATTTATCTTGTTAAGCTGGTCTGTCTCTTAAAATATACCCAAACATATATTAAAATGTGTTATCAGCAAAGACTTTGTAAACCTCTATTATCTTATGACAAAAAATGACTGTTATTGAAATTAGGTTTTTGAATTTATGTGAGGAAAGATGGTAGTCAATTTGTATGAATTATTGTGTGCTTCATTAGTTCAGAACAACAGTTTGATGTATTAACAGTAGCCTGTAAACAAAAATTAAATAAATTAAACTAATAGGAAATTGATCCAAGAAGAAGACAAGAGTGTGATATGTTAATTTCAAATAAATTAGTTTCTGGTAAGTAGTGACTAGTACATTAGAGCTCTAATTCACATAATAAACACTAAGAATATCTAGGAAAGGTTAATTCTCCTTTATAATGAATGTAATTTCCTCTATACTTATTGATCAAAAAGAATGCTTGTGATAGACCAATGTGACTTAAATTGTTCCTTTTTTTACTCTGATACTGACAGAGTTTCTTTTTTGTTTTACTTTGATGAAAACATAATATTATCGTGTTTGGCTGATATTAACTCAACCAACCTATTTTGCATCATTTATGTGTTAGAGAATAAGTTATAATGCTAAATATAGTGTTGATTTGTAAATGAAGGCACCATGGTTTGACCATGTATCTATTCCTAGACAAATTGAGATAAGATGAACAAAACTGCAGATCCTAGGAAATTTAAACAATTCATTAAGAATTTTGGAAGCATCTGAACAAGTATCAATACAAGCATATCAGACTATTATACAAAATACTAAAAATACTTTGTAAATTATACTTGAAATATTAAATAGGCAATAGGATTTAAACCAAATTAAAAGAAGTGAAAATACAAAGTTTAATAGCAGATATTTCTTGATTATCTTAATAAAGGTAACAACATATTATTGACATAATTGAATTATGTATCATGATGTTAATTTAAGTCATTCATTAAAATGATGTCAATTTTTGTGTAAGAATTGTTTTCTAATTTTCTATGGTATATTTCATTTATAAGCTGTCTAATTATTCATTGTTGATGAAATATACCATTAAAATTCAGTCAAGTTTTACTTTCCTCTCCTCATCCCAGTCATTTCTTAGTGCTGCCTATTAGATTTCATAATCCTTCCCTCTCTTACTATTTGCTATGCTCTTGTCTCTATTACCTTTTGCTCCTCATGCTGGCACATTTATTTTCCTTCTACATTTACTCTTCTACCTCTGTTTGTAAACATATTCACATAACTTATTAAAAAATGCCTAAAACAAAATATATCTCTGTTCAATATTGATAGATAAGTAGGTAGGTAGGTAGGTAGAGATAGATAGATAGATAGATAGATAGATAGATAGATAGATATAGATATAGATATAGATAGATAGATAGATAGATAGATAGATAGATAGATAAAGATATAGTGTTTTGATGTCTATTACCATTGTAGAAATTATGAAATGTCCATATACCTTACCTTACTTATACATTATGCCCTACGTGTCTACTAGGAGATCAACTCTTAGGAACATCATATTCTGGGAATATATCCAATTTTTGGGTTATATCAGATCAAGTTCCTAATGTGTCTACTTGCCTTCATTGGCCCTTCCTTCAAGAGTCATTAGTTAATGGGGTACTTGGGTGGTTCAGTAGGTTAAGCACTCTTCATTTTGGCTCAGGTCATGATCTCAGGGCTTGTAGGATCAACACTCCCGCATGTTTTGTGCTGATGGTGTGGAGCCTGCTTGGTATTCTCTCTTTCTCTCTCTCTCTCTCTCTGTCCTTCTCTTGTTCATGCTCTCTCTCTCTCAAAATAAATAAATGAACTTAAAAAAGAGTTATTAGTTATCATTGGATTCTAAAAATGGTGTTATATATTAGTGTACACGATCGACTTTTGTGTCTACATTTTCATTCACCTTCTTCTGAATCCTCACTTCACCATGGGACATATTCTCCTGTATTGACTATGTATTTTGTCCTGTCCTACATCCCAAGTGTTTCAGCTTATTGTTAGTGTTTCTCTTCACTCTAGTTTTCTGAAACATTTTTACACAGTGAAGTTCAGTCTTGCTACAGTCTGAATATTTGTTTTTCCCCCAAATCGATAAGATGAATCTTAACCCACAAAGACAATGGTATTAAGAGGTGGAGTCTTTCAGAGGTGATTAGGTCATCGGGGAAAAGCCCTCATAAATGGGATTAGTCCCTTTGTAAACGAGGCTCCAGAGAGGTAAGTTGCTCCCTTTCACCCTGTGAGGACACAGCAAGAAGTTGGCAGTATGCAACCCAGCAGAAGATCCTCACCAAAATCATATCATGCTGGCATCCTAAGACTTCAGCTCCACAACTGTGAACAATAATTTTCTTTTGTTTATAAGCCATCCAATCAGTGGCATTTTGTCATAGCAATATGAATGGACTAGGGCTGTGTTTCTTCAAACTTTTCTTACTTAGATTTTATTTAAAAAATTCTTACTGTTTATTTATTTTTGAGAGAGAGACACACACACACAGAGTGTGAGTGAGGGAGGGTCAGAAAAGAGAGAGGGAGACACAAAATCTGAAGCAGGCTCCAGAACAGAGCTAAATGCTGGGCTCAAACTCACAAACTGAGATCATGACCTGAGCCAAGTCAGCCACTGAACCGACTGAGCCACCCAGGAGCCCCTCTTAAGCCCTTGTGTTCGGGAATTACATTCTTCCCCTGCATATGTGCACTTTGCTAAAGATTCTGGCTTTAAGCTTTTCCACCCTCTTACCACTCCCTACTTAATATTCTCATTCACTTCTATCATTTCAACAGGATAGGGGAAAAAAATTCAAGTTGAGAGTTAGGAGGCCTGAGAACTAATCTTATTTTGACACAAACTAGTTTGTAACTTTGAAATTGTCATTCCACTTATTTGTGCCTCACAGTGCATAATAATTCTCCACATTAGAGAATCACGATGTTCATTAGTGAATTAAGGCTTTGAGAAGTCTTGTGATGTACAGAAAAGGGGAAAAAATTAAGATAGAGGAAAAGGAAGCTGAATTACTTAGAGATTCCAAAATATTACATATTATTAAGCAACATTGAACTAATAAATAATGCAGCTTCACCGACTTCATATCTACAACCAACAAAAATTTAATTCAAACTATCACAATTTTGAAGACATATTTGATCCCACCCACAACTTTGCTAGTCATGTAGAGTTGTTTACCAGAATCTTCTGTTTGCTTTCTTAAATGGTTCTCACAACTCTTCTCTTCTTGATTTCTCATTGTCATCATAATTATTCAGGGCTTTATGCCTTTTGTGGATTTCAGGGTAAAGTACTTAATGATTCCCTCTGTCTTTAAGTCCTTGTAACCCATTAATTTTAGTGAAATGCTATTTTGCTATAAAACTCTTCTATGGTTCCCTATTACTTGAAGTACAAACTCAGACAAATTTAGAGTACCTCACAGTTCTTCTTTAACATCTTTGCTTGGCTCTCACATGTATGTGAACACAGTACGGCTTTTTGAGGATAGGTCTGGTTTATACCTGTTTTCCCAGAATAATTATTAATTTCCCTTTCATCTCAAAAGGTATCCTATTTTGAACAACAAATTATGTATTTACCCTATCTATATACCTTCTATTTTCTGGTACATTGGATATGTTACTTGTCCCAAATCAAACATTGTTATTTCCTGTTTCTCTTTCTCTGTTTTAAATTTATTTCTACCTATAAAAGTTCTACCAGTATTCAAAACATAAATTGAATGCCACATAGGCATAGCTTGTATCACATAGCTTTTAATTCTTTATTTTTCAATTTTGCATAAGCAGAATGAGGTCCATTTCATTAATAATGCATTCCTCAAAATATATTTCCTAAAATTTAATTCGGATTCCAGCTGTTGACTGATTAAAATTAATTTATTGGACATTCAATGTTTTCAAAGCAGAAAACTGATCATATCCCTTTTATTCTGAACATGTTTCAGATTTTCCACCAAATACATAGTCTTTGTTCCAAAGACGGAATACAAAGCCCTTCCTAACTTTCTAGCTGCATCTCTCAACATTCCCTAGCATATCCTTTGATTTCTAGTTATTCCAAGTTACTTACTGCTTTGGAATATACCATGGTCTTTTTACATTTATAAATCACTCCCAAATAATTAGGAGAATGCATATGAAAAGCTTATATTTCTCCCAACTATTGCCCTGAACTAAAGTAGGTCAAATTCTACTTTATCATTCCATCTGGGCAGCTAACATAAATGCACAGTCGCTTCCTGCTTTTTTTTTTTAATGTTTTTATTTATTTCTAGGAGAGAGAGAGAGAGCGTGAGCAGGGGGGGTCAGAGAGAGAGGGAGTCACAGACTGAAACAGGCTCCAGGCTCTGAGCTGGCAGTCAGCACAGAGCCCGACGCGGGGCTCGAACCCACGAACCGCGAGATCATGACCTAAGTGAAAGTCGGACGCTTAACCGACTAAGCCACCCGGGCGCCCCTATCGCTTCCTGCTTTTAAAATTAGTTTATTCTGGCTTAATCTCCCATCTCTTATTCCATTCTAAATTGGTCCCTAAACCCAATCCAAACCAGACCTGTGCTTGGGGAAGGGAGAGATTCGGCTGTTTTACTATGCTTCTTTCTTCCCTCTTCTAAACTCTGCATTTTCCATGTTTGAAGACAGGAAGGAAAGATGTGGGGTGGAGGTGGGGACATTTCCCTTTCCCTAATTAGGCTGGAGTTGGCAATTTTCCAGGCAGGCATCAAACTTCTTCTTCTTTTCTTGATCTGAAGTGTGTTGGTAATTTCTTTCTACAGGATCTACTCTATCCCTGAGAATCTCTCACAGCCTTGCCTCTCCAAGAGGGACAAGACAAGCTGCTTCTCTGCCACCCATCTAAACACCCAGTGACTTTCACTACCACAGCCACCCCAACATGGTCCTTTCCAAATATAATTGGAAGTGAGCAAGCAGAAGATTCTAGCAAGTCCTTTTTCTGTGTATCAGTGAGCCTTGGTAATAGAGAGGAGATCATCAGGCACTAATTCTGGAGTGTAGGGGAAAAGTCCCTATTCAATATAACATCACTTATTTGCTCTTTTCTTTCTCAGCACATCCCTCTTTTCTCTCCAATGGATGAATTCCCATGCATATTTTTAGATTTATCTCTCATGGTACTTTCCCTGTGACTTTTATTTCTCATTCTTTTTTTTTTTTAATGTTTATTTATTTTTGAGAGAGAGTGTGACACAGAATGTGAGTGTGGGAGGGTCAGAAAGAGGGAGTCATGGAATTCAAAGCAGGCTCCAGGCTCTGAGCTGTCAGCACAGAGCCTGACACTGGGCTCAAACTCACAAACTGTGAGACCATGACCTGAGCCAAAGTCAGAGGCTCAGCTGACTGAGCCACCCAGGCGCCCCAATTTCTCATTCTTTTAGACAAACCTAAGGGCTCTTATGTCAGAACTTCCCTTCATGTCCTTCCCACAATTCCACTACAGAGTGTATCATATTTGTCTCTATTATTTATGTTTCCTAAGCCCCTTAATGGAACCCTAGCATTATCAAAAAGCCTAGACCACATAAGACAACCAAAGAAAAGTTCAATTCTGGATTCCCAGATTCCATTTCCAAAATGATACTATGCCATCTTCAAATTCCCTGATCTGAGACTCCTTAGCTTCTACTCTTCTGATTTTTTTCTTACCAGACATCAGGAATATTTGAAGCACTAAGGATATATCATTAGAAATGTAAAATCTTTATTCTCATGAAGCTTGTATCCTAATAGTTTTCATTATTATTTAAAGTATTACCTTTTATTCAATTTATATTACATATTGCCCTCGAATATTATCATCATGACACTAAACTCTCAACCAAGCATAGAAAATGATTGAATCAAAAAGAGCAGGGGTCGAGGTTTTATCAGAAGGCAGGAGGTTTTCCCTTAGACAAAGCAGCTAATATTTGCAAAAAATGAATGAAAGAGGAAGGGAGAAATGAATATTTTCAAAACATTGTGAAAGAGTGAGAAGTACGGAGAGTTAAAGGGTAAAGAAAAGATAGAGGGTAAAAAAATGTTAGAGAAGGGAAGGAAGAAGAACAGAATGAATGAAAAGTCGGTTTTTCTGTTCCTCCCAATCAAGCCTGTTCAAAGAATACAAATTTATATTAGTATCAATCTAAAAATTTTATTTAAACAATAGACATGCTAGGGGGAGAATGAGATCTGTAATGTTTTCCAAACCCAATAATTTAGATCATCTTCACATTCTCCAGGAATGGCAAGTTTCCGTTGCATTTCCTCAAAGTATTCCTGCTTAGAGTATGTACTTGACAGTTATAAATCAACTTCTAATTCATTGTTATAATTTTAAGATGTGATTTTTGTTGCAACATTTTAATAATTTTAAATCCAATCATTGAGCCATTGTAGGACCATACTACCAAACTAGCAGTAAGTTATTTGTTTAGAATGGCATGGTGCAGAATGGATTCTGGGGCTGTGTCCAGTGTGTGATTAATGAAGCAGAATCTATCAATTATGAGTCTTAACAGACCCCAGAAATACCCACATCTTCTAGCTACTGAGCGTTTCTCACCTTAAAACCTAATCAGACCTGCTGGTTGCCAACTTACAGACTTACTGAAATTTGGACTAGAAAGGCAGGGGAAAGAGAATTTTTACAAATGCGATATTCTCAGAGAACAACTAGAGGATTAATAAAAAGTGGTATTTTTGGTTACAGTATCTTAAGTGTTAGGGAAAAAGGGAAATATTTAAAGTGTTTTATTTATCTAACAGATATTATGTTATAGTTCGAATTGTCTCTAAATCTAGTACCATCAAACTGACTACCTAGTCTGAAAGTCTAGAATAGAGTAGTCAGGTCCAGAACCAGACCCTCTAACTCACTATGAAACATCCTCATTAAATACTAATGTTGGCTGACATTCTGGAAAATCTTGTTAGTTAAAATAATGATGAAAAAATACATGGGTTTTTTTTTGTTACTTAATAATTATTACATTTCTCTATAAGTTGAAAGCCTTGTCAGGCTGGTTTTTAAGAATTATATTATATTCTTGAAAGATAGCAACTGACCAGAGGCTGAAGGTACATATTCCTTTTCTACTTTTTGCAATTACAGTTTGAAGTTCAAGCACTTCTTGCTTGCTTTGTGAACTCCTGATATGGATTCATTTTCATTCTTTATGCTTCTTAGTCCCTTGGAGCTTAATCAAGCCCTTCATATATATATATGATTTCCTAACACTAATCTTTTTAAATATGAAGAAGCATGCTTTAATTTATGCAAAATATAATCAGAAGACCTGGATAGTTTGAAATTTGTACAATGGATTAGATTTATATATATTACATTAAAGTCTCCACTAGGTTTTAGTCAGTCTTTTATAGTCAGTTTCTCATTTGTCTTCCAAATTATGTAATCATTAAAAATTCTTTTAAAATGTTTATTCATTTTTGAGAGGCAGAAAGAAGAGCATGAGTGGGGGAGGGACATAGAGAGAGGGAGATACAGAGTCCAAAGCAGGCTCCAGGCTCTTAGCGGTCAGCACAGAGCCGGATGCAGGGCTCCAACCCATGAACAGCGGGATCATGACCTGAGCCAAAGTTGGACACTTAACCGACTGAGCCACCCAGGCGCCCCTATTTCATGATATTAATACCAAAAACTAAACGGCTATGGGATATTTTCTTCATATAGGCAAAATTAAATCCTTTCTTAAATAGTAGTAGTTTTATTATTATTTTTTTTAATTTTAAAAGTAAGATGTGTGGGATGCCTGGGTGGCGCAGTCCCTTAAGCATCCAACTCTTGGTTTCAGCTCAAGTCAATAGTCTGATGGTTCTTGAGACAAAGACCTGTATCAGGTTCTGTGTGGACAGTGCGAGCCTGCTTGGGATTCTCTCTGTCCCTTTCTCTGTGCCCCTCCACTCCTCATGCATGTGTGTACACACTCTCCTTCTTTCTCAAAATAAATAAAACTTAAATAAAAAGTAAGATGCTTTTGGCAGAAAAGTGTGTAAAAAGAAATTTATGAGAAAATAATATTTATTTACAATATTATTATAACTCAGTGTTTTTAATGTTCTTATTATTAAAGTAAGCTAGGCAATAGAAATCAGGTAATATTCATTACTTAAGGACTACAAATATAAGATATTAGTTAATTAATTACAATAAAATTAAAATATAATAAATATACATGTTAAATATTCAACATAACTCAAAATTGAGATCATGTAAAGTACTATGGTCTGAATGTCTGTGTCCTCCCAGAATTGAAGTGTTGGAATCCTAATGCCCAAAATAATGATGTTAGAATGTGGAGTCTCTGGGAGGTGATTAGGTCATGAGGGTGGAATTTTCATGAAAGTCATTCTCTTTAAAAAGAGACCCCACAAAGGGCCCCTTTTACCATGTGAGGATATAACATGGATCCTGCAGCCCAGATGAGGGCCTTTACCTGGCCATGCTAACATCCTGATCTCAGGTGTCCAGCTTCCGGAACTGTGAGAAAGTAGGTTTCTGCTGTTTATAAGCCACCCAGTCTGTGGTAGGTTGTTACAAAGGCTAAGACTAGGACATAAAGTAACCTGAGAAACCAATATTAAAAATAAATCTGTACATTAGAAATTCATCAAAAAGTAATATAGGAACTCTCTTTCACCTTTGTGAAATAGAATGAAACTTTGAAATACATCTAAGATACCATAAAATTTTTATATTCTTTGTCACATATTTCTGCTTTTAAGGATTTTTGCTAAAGTAATACTTGGAGATACATGACTATTCATTATATCCTCTTACAGTAGTCGCCATTGGAATCAAACTATATGACTGAGACCATAGATCTCTTAATTCCTTTATAGTGCCTTATAGATCCATAAACTGGAATTTATTAACATATAAATGTTCATAGTACATTGCTAATTGATAAACAAGCTGCAGGGGCACCTGGTGGCTCAGTCTGGTAAACGTCCAACTTTTGCTCTGGTCATAATCTCACAGTTCATAGGTTCAAGCCCCATGTAGGGCTCTATGCTGACAGATCGGTGCCTGGAGACTGCTTCAGATTCTGTGTCTCCCTCTCTCTCTATCCCTCCCTCTGCTCGTGCTCTGTCTCTCTCTCTCAAAATAAATAAATGTTAAAAAAAGAAAAAGAAAAAGAAAAACAGGCTGCATTGTTGTATATATTGTTAAATGAGCATTTATTATGGGTGACAATGAATATGAGCTACACCCATCCCAGTATGTGTGTCATTTTCTCTAGCAATGCTCAGCTGCTCAATTGAAGACATATAATGGGTTGGATTTTCTAAGGTTATGTTTGTGCCAGAGAATTAAAATGAGAAGAAAAGAGCTAGAGAATTGAGGATGTTTGTGAGGTAATCATTACAATCATGCAGCACAGTTTCTTAGCTAGATATGGAGTCAAATAACAATATGCTAATAGGGGCGCCTGGGTGGCTCAGTCAATTGTGTTGACTCTTGATCTCCACTCAGGTCACGATCCCAGGGTGATGGGATGGAGCCCCACTTCTGGCTTTGTGCTGATAGCATGGAGCCTGCTTGGGATTCTCTCTCTCCCTCTCTCTCTACCCCTTCCCCATTTGTGCATGTGCTCTCTCTCTCAAAAATCAATAAACTAAAAAGAAAAATAAGCAAATAAAATGAATAGAGATAAACGATGGCGAGATCAATAGATTGAAGGTGCCCTTAAAGAGAAGGAGTCATTTGGGGGGAGAGGGGGTACTAAACAAGTAAATTGGAAAATATTTCTCTAACTAGGGAAACTAACACTTCATTATTAATGTTGCAGATATTTTTACAACTTCGATGTTTGCCTTTTAATTTTCAGTTTTGTTTTTTTTAAATTTATTTCTAGGAGAGAGAGAGAGACAGCATGAGCAGGGGAGGGTCAGAGAGAGAGGGAGTCACAGACTCCGAAACAAGCTCCAAGCTCTAAGCTGGCTGTCAGCACAGAGCCCGATGCGGAGCTGGAACCCACGAACCGTGAGATCATGACCTAAGCGAAAGTCAGACGCTTAACCGACTAAGCCACCCAGGCGCCCCTAATTTTCAGTATTTTTGATGTCAAACCTTTTCAATTTCTCTGTACCCATCATTTCCTTTATTATTGACTTTCTGCTTAGAAAGTCTCCCTGCAACCCCAAATCAGTTATCAATGCACCCATATTTCCCTGTTTTTTATAATTTTGTTTTATTTTTAAATAAAAAAATAAATATTTATTTAAATAAATATTTAAATATTTAAATATTTTATTTTATTTTATTTTATTTTATTTTATTTTTTTTATTTCTAGGAGAGAGAGAGAGACAGCGTGAACAGGGGAGGGTCAGAGAGAGAGGGAGTCACAGACTGAAACGGGCTCCAGGCTCTGAGCTGGCAGTCAGCACAAAGCCCGACGTGGGGCTCGAACCCACGAACTGCGAGATCATGACCCAAGCGAAAGTCGGACGCTTAACCGACTAAGCCACCCAGGCGCCCCATTAAATATTTTAAAATAAATATTAAATATGGATTAACCTTTAATCCATCTGTCATTTTCTTACATTTAAATTTTACCTTCTCTCAAGATAGAAAATATCTTAATATCTCAATCTTGTATTTTGACTAAATTATGTATTTTCTATTAGTTGATTGTTATTTTCTATGAGAAATATCTTCAAAATATATAAGAATGTGCCTTTCCATCATAATCTCTATAGCCACTACTCATTTCCAAGCTACCATCATCTATTGTCTGGAACACTGAAACTATCTTTCAAAGAGTTCTCTGATTCCCACTGTACTTTGATAGAATATTCTCCATGACACAGCAAAGTAACAGTGAAAACAGACTTTCTGAACACTCAAGAGTTTCTTCTTGTATGGTTTGGTGGACATGGGAGAACTAAGAAGTGGTTTAGAGTATTCCCAGACACATGCCTTCCTGCCTGCTGTGTGTAGCAGTAATTCTTTTTCCACTTGACAATTATGGTAGCTGCAAAATCATCCCCGTTTTGCCCTCTTCAGTGGCATGACGGGCACCAAATGGCAAAAAGGTATTATAGCTTGGAATCTAATAAAGATGTTATCACGATTCCTGGTAGAAGATTTTCTCCATTAGATGTTATAATCTCTGAAATATCCGAACCTGGCATAGACAGAGTAGACATTTGTATGTGGTTCAATAGGTATAATAGTGATCAAGTCTAGCATATAAACAAGCACCATATTTTGATAACTACTTCAAAGTATACGTGTGCGTATGTGCATATATATGATATATAATGATCCAACAGGAACTTCATCTTGCCTTTCTTGACTGCCTTGATGAGGATGGGAACCATTACACATATATAATGATCCTGTTGAATCATACCCCAATATCACAAGCTTTTATTTTATTTATTTATTTATTTTACAAATAGTTTATTGACAAGTTGGTTTCCATATAACACCCAGTGCTCATCCCCACAAGTGCCCCCCTCCGTGCCCATCCCCCACCCCCCCACATCCATCAGTCCTCAGTTTTTGTCAGCATTCAAGAGTCTTTCATGGTTTGCCTCTCCCCCTTTCCCCCACCATTGTCCCCCTTCTTCTCCCCCATGGTCCTCCGTTAAGCTCTTCCTAATCCTCCTATATGTGCAAACATGATATTTGTCCTTCTCTGCCTGACTTATTACCTCAAGGTCCATCCATGTTGCTACACATGGCCAGATTTCATTCTTTCTCATTGCCATATAGTATTCCATCATATAGATAAACCACATCTTCTTAATCCATTCATCCGTTGATGGATACTTAGGCTCTTTCCATGTTTTGGCTATTGTTGAGAGTACTGCTATGAACATTGGGGTACATGTGCTCCTATGCATCAGCATTTCTGTATCCCTTGGGTAAATTCCTAGCAGTGCTATTGCTGGGTCATAGGGGAGTTCTATTGTTAGTTTCCTTAGGAACCTCCACACTGTTTTGCAGAGGGGCTGCACCAGTTTGCATTCCCACCAACAGTGTAGGAGGGTGCCCATTTCTCCACATCCTCGCCAGCATCTAAAGTTCTCTGCAATATCACAAGCTTTAAAAAATATATATATATTGCACCAAAAACCTATCTTCAGTATGCCAATCTACTTATTCTATAAGGACAGCTGTTTCTGGATTAGATATAGAAAGAAAACATGGAATGACTAATAAAACCCTTAACAATCAATGCATTCCCTTAACTGATTTGTCTTAAAAGGATTTTCTTCTTGAGAAACAATACTATGTGGGAAACTATTATGTGAGTAAAGAATTTAGGAAGTTTATGAATGGTGATGCAGGTAAAAGCTTGGCAGTGAGGGAAGTTAAGTCTTTATCATCACTGTGTATATTCCTAGCAAATAAAAACTGCTGCCTCCATCTGTCCATCAGAGAAAGAGTCGGGGGGCGGGTCAATCTTCCACTAACATGGTGGTGGGTTTGGGTTCTTTTGGCAAATTGAGGGGAAGTCCATTTTATTAAACCTTGGGTAAACTTCATCCCTGCCATCTTAGCAACTTTGTTCATGAGACAATAGAACAAACATTGCCGTGGCTGGGGAAAAGGATAGGCTATAATCTACCTAGTGGAAGATATTGTAGGTAGCTTATTAAATAACTGCCTCAGGGAATGGGTCCTTTTGGCAAGTATTCATAACATATACACATATATCTCACAATGTGAACCATTTTTAAATATTTAAACATGTATTTCTTCAGAAATGCATTTCCCACAAATTCCCCACACTTAGTTCTTCATACTCCCTATTTATTGAGTTATTTGTCTTTTCCTTGTCCTTTTCTGCCCTGATTCACGCTCCTCAAGACTGACCTCTACAGACTAGCCACCCAGGTTCTCTGGTTCTTGATTTCTGGATAGATTTTTCCAGTGGGAGGCATGGGCAGGAGATCAGAATGTAGGAAGGAAAAGAGACTGTGTGTACAGGCTCCACTATCCAGCTCCACTCACTGCACGACTGTGGTGTCATTCCAGAGCACCAGCTCCTCTCTGGCTGTCTCATGGCTCTAGCTTTCTCTGGATTCTGGCAACATGGTTCCCTCCATTTGCCTCTTCAGGTCTAGACCTGGTTGGTAACAGTTTTCTTCAGCTGATTTTTATTTCCTTAACCTCCCTTAAGCTCTTGGTTCATGTCCCTTTTATTAAGTTATTTTGTTATGCTCTTTGTTTTTTTCCTATCAAGACCTGGCTGATAAATTTTCCTCAAATTCAGATGTGGGCACTAATTTTCTAGTTTCCTGGAACTGGTATAACTGCTTGGATATGACTGTGGTGCCCTCCCTGATTTGCTCTTCTAGATAACATTATCTGTTATGTACATGTTTATTTCTTTTCACTGAAATAATCTCTCCTATATTCCTTCATGCAAGCCTTTTTCTTCAACTACCTATTCTGATTTGTTAACTCATGTTAACTATGGATAAGTTAATAGATTATTTTCTCAGAAATTCTCAAGGTTTTAATTCAAACAAATGAAGTGAGGCTCACAGAGTTGGATAGGGGTTGTTTACATGGAAAAAATATTTAATTTTTGAATACCTATGTATTTTTAATCACATACAGCTATTAAGTAATGACTGCTGTGTCTGAAAACTTTTAAAGACATAGACAAAGCCCAAATTTAAAATCTCTGTGGACTTTCCATTTCTTCTTTTAAAAAATTGACATATAATTGACATTTAACATATTAGTTTCAGGTCTACAACATGATGGTTTGGTATTTGATGTACTTTCCCTTTCTTGCTGGATAAGGTGTATACTCACCATCATTAAAGCTCATGGATTAATGTGCTTTAATCTCTGGACCCCACTCTCAAGAGTCCCTGATTTTATCTATGATTTTCCTTAGTTTGATTTTTGTTAGCTAGTTTTTCATTGTTGTTTTTTCTGATTCCCTTTTTACATTTCCTTACCTGATGAATTTTTTCTTATGCCTCAGATCTAAGTCCAGATGATCTCTTTTCTATGGATTTTTCTCTGATTCTGGTGAAAAAAACCAACAGTAACAATGAATAATTTCAGTCACTGTAACTCAAGAACATTTAGGACATACAGTTATCATGAAATATAAGATGTACTATAGTAGTAATTTTAACAAGTTTATATTTCAATATTTCTTTTGACTTTCAAAGACAGGCACTGCTTATAGATTCTCACAAAATCTCAACAAATAAGTGAAATATTAAAATTAGAATTGGATTAATATATACCAAATCAACTAATTAGATATGTAAAAAATTAGTTGACAAAGGAAATAACTTCTAGATTGTTTTTAGAAATTTATTATTAATGTGTTTGCCTTTAGACTTAAAATTGAACAGAGAAGAAATTTAACAAAGATGATGGAAGGAGCAAATGAATGAAAAGAAGGCAAGATAACGGCAAGTGAGAAGAAGGTAATAAAAGTTGTGTTTAAAGAAGAGACATTTGAGTATAAAATCCAGGTGTTCTGTGTGATTTTTGAGTTTATAGGTATTACTGGGCCACTGGGGCCCAAAACAAACCAAAGTAAAACAATAAGCAACATTTCCCCCCCACACAGGAGGAGAAAAGCTATTTTTGGAACAAAGCCAACTTAAGTGTCCTTGGATCTTAGAGCAACTAGGAAATTAATAGAGCAGTAGGAGTGGACATCAATGGGAATAAATTAGAGTTTAGACAGTCACTTGGATGTAAGAAAGAAAGAATAGGATGAGCAAAATCACAAGGTTGACTTCCAAGGTCATAAGAGAGAACTTAGCAATATTTGTCTTCATAAGCAAATTTCTCTTCAATTTATATTTTACTCAAACTCTTTGTATGGTCTTCTGCATTAGTTATTTTTTCCCCTTAACGTTATAAGTTTAATACTCCTTATTGTACACATTATGCACAAAACTCTGTTTTGTTTTGAAACTATGAAGTGTTCCTTACAAGCCAATGATAGATTTTGGCTCAATTTAGCCCAAGTTTTAAAATTTCAGCTTAAGGATTATGATGACATAACTCAGAAATATTAATAAAACATGTATTAAAATGGGCGTGTAGGGTAAAATGAAATATATTATACATTTCATTGCAGCAGAAAT
This sequence comes from Proteles cristata cristata, assembly GCA_017311185.1. Lineage (NCBI taxonomy): Eukaryota > Metazoa > Chordata > Mammalia > Carnivora > Hyaenidae > Proteles > Proteles cristata. The sequence goes on along the minus strand of JAESUZ010004237.1, from coordinate 506,368 downwards.
TATACTTTCCACTGAAAATCTCCTAAAGGAAAGAATAATTATTCTGAGTACACCCTGCTGTTTGTTGGACAATTAATTCCTTCCAGTTCAATACTCACATGGGCATATATTTGAAATAGAGAGAAAGGAAAGGTGGTGGGAAATGTCTGAAAAACATCAGAATATACAAGTTTAGTACTTGTATATTCTAGAAGAATGTAGTATAAAAGAGAAAATGAGCATAACACTAAGGACTCCAGATATCAAAGCAACATGGTGAGGATTCTAGGACTTTCCCAGGATCAGTGAAGAGACTGGAGGGGCCTGGTGTCCAGGCCAGGGCATGGCAGTAGCATCCTTAGGGACAGCAGAGGGCAGTGTTTGTAGATTATGGAGCAAGTCTAACTTTCTCACAGTGAACAGCCACTGCAGTCTTCTTCAAATAGGTCTTAGGAGAAAAGTATACAAAGGGTGTTGGGGTGGGGGTGAGGTGGAGTGACAAACAGAGCACAGAGGAATTTTAGGAAAGTGGAAATACTCTATATGATATTATAATTATGGATATATGTCATTATACTTTTCCCAAACTCATAAACTATATGAGTTATCCCAAACTCATACAGCAAGAATGAATGAACACAATTATTACTATAATTCTTGCTGGTGATATAATAATGAATAAATACAAATGACTAAGGAAAAGCTAACACTAGTCATCCAAATGGTGACATAGGTCATTCCCAATTTCAGTTCCCTTCAAAAGAAGACCAACTAGCAACTATCCATAGACAAGATAACATTGCATTGTATACACCTACATAATAGACAATGGACTTTGGGTGATTATGATGTGTCAATATAGTTCAGGGATCATAACAAACATTTGTTCTGGTAAGTGATTTTCACAATGGGGAAAGACATGCATATGTGGGGACAAAGGGTATATAGGAAACATCTGCCTTCCTCTCAATTTTGTTGTAAACTTAAAACTACTCTAAAAAATAGTCTTTGGAGGCCCCTGGGTGGTTCTGTTGGTTAAACATTTGACTCTTAATTTTGGCTTAGGTCATGATCTCACAGTGGTGAGATTGAGCCCAAGTCAGGCTTCACTCTGAGCATGTAGCCTGCTGGGGTTTCTCTCTCTCTCTCTCTCTCTCTCTCTCTCTCAAAATAAATAAATAAACTTAAAAAAAATTTAAAAAATAAAGTCTTTAAGTAAAAAAAAGATGCCCTCACATAGAATGTACATATTAGTACAGGATTCTTCAAGTCTGATGGCAAACTAATGAGAAACTTTCAAATCATGGTACGACAGTTCTTTTTCTGAGTAATGACACCAGTGAAGGACCTCACTCGGGCTAAAGCGGGCCAGAAACAACATTGAACAGTGGTGCATAGTGATCAGATTATGGAACTTCTTTAAAAATAGAAATGTTGTACTTATTTACAAACAGAGTGATGAAGACATTTATATTTTCATATAAAAGTTATTTATATCATAATTCAAACTTTAAATTAAGTGCTCTAGAGTATTCTTATTAATATTTAATGACAATGAAGATATTAGGCAAATAAATCTTCAAAGGAAAATGCTGAAATTGTCTTTCTTAAGGGGTGCAAGACCTGACTTGTATTTTGCTCCACACGGTAAGTTCAGTCTCTTCGTATAAACAGAAGTTCACTTTCCTTCTGTCGATCTGCTATTCTGCATTGGAAGGACAACTGTACACTTGCCCGAATATCTACATTCAATAAAATATTATTCTAAGATTGAAATAGGCATCTCCATATCATAAGTTGTTTCCCACCCACAGAAACTTACACTCTCGTTATAATTACTTCATCCTAACAACTCCTCCTCTTAACACTCAGAGTGTGTGGGTTCTGAGAAGGCAGCACTCAAACCTGGTATTTTTAAAAGGATTCTAATAATAACAGCATAATATTTTTCTTCTTCCTAATGCCCACGTATCATCGTTTACTTTTAGTTTTTTTCTTCTCCTTTTACTGATCTTTCCCTTTAAATGTTCAGTATGTCGATATCACTTGTTCTGAACTAAATCTACAAGTGTGGAATTTTTTCTGCTATTGCCATTTACATTTATTCAAATACCTTTGTGAGCCAGATGACCTCACAAAGATTTTAACATTTATTGTAAATTTGTTTCTTATTACATCAACAGAAATCTCAAGTTTTATGAATTTTTACCTTTCTGTGAAATTCAAAGATGTTAATAGTAAAAACTTCCTTTATTGAGTGCTTACTTTTAATTGTTTTAAATGTTTATTTTTGAGAGACAGAGACAGACTGTGAGTGGGGGAGGGGCAGAGAGAGAGGGAGACTCAGAATCCAAAGCAGGGTCCAGGCTCCGGGCTGTAGTGCAGAGCCCTACAATGCGCTCCTACTCAGGAACAGCGAGATCATGACCTGAGCCAAAGTAGGACACTTAACCACCCAGGCATCCCTTGAGTGCTTACTCTTTAGTGCCAGATACAGTTTTAAGAGCTATAAATCATTGGTCATCAGAACCCTACTTGTCAGTCACTCGGTAATCATAACCATACAAAATGGGTGGAATATCTGCCTCACATTCTACAGATTAAATTATGCTAAAAAGTACTTTAATAACCTGATAATGAAAGGTAAAATAAATCTTGAAATATTCTTAATTTCCTTTAAAGCTTAAGATCTCTAGTTATGTTTGTCTCCTGTTCCATTTAGGCAAAACGAGAGGTCCTGGAAATACATAAAAGCCTCCCATTCAGAAAAATCAAAAGTAAAACAAAATATTTTTGGAAGACATTTTGATTACTAGAACTCATTTTTTGATTTCTGTTATCCATACCTCCACCAACCCCCATATTTTAGGCAAACTATCATTTTTCCAATGTTGCACAGCTGGTAAACTGTTGAGCAAGAATTTGAAACTAGGTCATCTGATTATAGAAGTTAAAATATTATACTATATGCACTGGGATTACATTTCCTTCCTTGACAGCATTGCGATAATGAATACCACAAATTGCTAGAAGGTAGTTCTGATTAGTAAGTAATCAACCATAGGAACAAAGAATTGGATTTTGTCAGTTTGCATGTCTAAAAGGAAATATCATATATTTATACCCTGGCATTAAGAGTAGAGAAATAAATTCCCTTTGAAATATTGAAAATTTTCACCATTTCACTTGCTTCTACATGATATTTGAGATTATGCAAATTTCCCAGTGGCAATTCATAAAAGGATATACTGTCAGTGCACTTGTAACAATGGTTATAAATACTAGCTTTTGTAGTTTCTTTTCATCTTCTCATGGAACTTATCAGTGTTCAAATGCATAAGGCTAACAAGATGGTACTTGGATCAAGTTTGAAGAGATTTGCAAATAATAAATCAAATGATGAAGACATTTACCTAAAAGAGCACTTTTGTATTTTACTAAGCTTTTATTCTCATCACTTTGAGAAAAAAGCGAATGTAAGAACAATATATTCAGGCCAATCCTTATACTGTCATGCAAGCTGTGCCCGGAACTGGGGCCCTCAGCCAAGGGAGCCTGTTGGGGCTAAAAACCCTCTCAGTGTGCTTTTGATGCAAGGTAGTGCATGAGGAAAACCATGCTTTTTTCTAATTCATCTTCCCAGAGGGGGCCCCTTTTTCTAATTCAGCAAGTAAGTCTTATGTAACAGCAGCAGCCCTGAATATGTGGACTGCTCAAAATATTTTGCAGAGAATGTTTTAAATCGATGTTATTATTGCACAAGTATTTTACAGGAAGAGGCTAATATTGCTGGGCCCAGAAACCAGAAGCACATGATTACGTCCAATCCCTGGCTATAACTCTGATTCTGGTAAAGTGCCTAATTAATTTACGTTCACCTGGAGAGATGTTTGTTCAAAATTTTTTCTTCATTACCATTTTGTTCTTTACATTTTGAGAGTCATGAATTAATTATCAGTGTTGACATTCAAATTATCTGAGATGTATAAAATCTAAGTGTGCTTCCCACATTATCTGATACTCTTGATGCACTTGGACACTGACATTCAAGTTAACTGTCTTTGTTTAATTATCTCACACACAGGACTTACCAACCTTTATATTTATGAAGGAAAACTGTACAGAAACACTGAAGAAATGATGAAACAATGTACTATAACTATGAAAAATTATGGTAAAGATAGATGTACTTTCAGTAATGTGCATTAAATAGTTTAGGAGACAAGAAGAAGACTAATGTTTCTAGTTTGGAGTGGGCATCTTTGAACAATCAGTGGCTTCACTGGAGGTAAAGCAATTCAGCTTTAGAGTGTTACAATTATTATAATCCTTGCTGGTGATATAATAATGAATAAATACAAACGAGTAAGAAAATGCTAACACTGGTCATCCAAACGGTGACATAGGTCATTCCCAATTTCATTTCCCCTCACAAGAAGACTAAATAGCAACTATCCATATACTAGATACAGTTGCATTTATATACACTTACAATGAATTATCTGAAAAAGAAATAAAGAAAACATTTATGACAGTAAAATTTGTATGATAAAAATGCTTAGGAATAAATATAACCAAGGAGGTAAAAGAGCTGCACACTGTTAGATATTGACAAAGATGGCTAACAGGCACATGAAAAAATGTTCAACATCATTCATCATCAAGGAAATACAAGTCAAAACCACAAGGAGATACTTCACACCTGTCAGAATGCCTAAAATTAACAACACAAGAAACAACAGGTGTCGGTGAAGTTGCAGGGACAGAGAAACCCTCTTAGGCTTGGTGAGAATGCAATATTATTGGTGAGAATGCAAACTGGTGTAGTCACTCTGGAGAACAGTATGGAGTTTAAAATGTTAAATTTAGGGGCGTCTGGGTGGCTCAGTTGGTTAAGCGTTCGACTTCAGCTCAGGTCATGATATCGTGGTCCATGAGTTCAAGCTTTGCGTCGGGCTCTGTGCTGACAGCTCAGAACCTGGAGCCTGCTTCAAGTTCTGTCTCCCTCTCTCTCTCTGCCCCTCCCCCACTTGTGCTCTGTCTCTCAAAAAGAAATAAGCATTAAAAGTTTTTTAAGTTAAATTTAAAGTTAAAAGTTAAAAATAGGAGTTCCCTATGATCCAGAAACTGCAATATTAGGTATTTACCTAAAGGAAATAAAAATATTGATTTGGTAGCACACATGCACCCCAAAGTTTATAGCAGCATTATTAATAATAGCCAAATTATGGAAAGAGCCCAAATGTCCATTTACTAGTGAATGGATAAAAAAGTTGTAGTATATACTATATATATAACATTTTATGTATATAATGGAACATTACTCAGCCATAAAAAAGAATGAAATCTTGCCATTTGCAGTAAGGTGGAGGAAGCCAGAGTGTATTATGTTAAGCAAAATAAGTCTGTCAGAGAAAGACAAATGCCATATGATCTCATTCATATATGAAATTTCAGAAACAACATTTTAAATGGGTGATGGGTATAAGGAAAGCACTTGTGATGAGCATGAGCACTGAGTGTTGTATGTAAGTGACAAATCACTAAATTCTACTCCTGAAACTAATATTACACCATCTGTTGACTAACTGGACTTAAGAAAAAGAACTTGAGATAAGAAAAAAATGAAAGTCTGAAAAAAATTGATGAAAAATATTAAAGAAAACATAAATAAATGGAAAGATACTCTCTGTTCATGGTTGGACAGAATTAACATTGTAAAAGTATCCCTACTACCCATAATCATCCATACATTGAATGTAGTTCCTATCAAGACTCCAATGGCATTTTTTACAGAAATAGAAAACAATTTTAAAGTTCTTATGGAACCACAAAAGATCTTGAATAGCCAAAGCAATCTCAAGAAAGAAGAACAAAGCTGGGGGCATCACACTTCCTGATTTCAAACTGTGCTTCGAAAATGGAGTAACCAAAACAGTATGATAGTGCCATAAAAACAGATGCATAGACTAATGGAACAGATTTGAGCTCCCCCAAAAAAACCCACATACATGTACAGTCAACTAATATTTGAGAAGAGACAAGAATAGAGAAAAAGATAGTCTCTTCAATAAATTGTGTTGTGAAAACTGGATTTTAACATTCAGAAGAATGCCTCTGGGGCATCTGGGTGGTTCATTTGTTTAAGCATCTGACTTCAGCTCAGATCATGATCCTCGATGAGATCATGATCCTCACAGTCAGTGAGTTCAAGCCCTGCATTGAGCTCTGTCCTGACAGCTCAGAGCCTGGAACCTGGTTCAAATTCTGTGTCTCCCTCTCTCTCTGCCCCTCCTATGCTCATGCTCTGTCTCTCAATAATAAATAAACATTAAAAAGTAAAAAAAAAAAAAAAAAAAAGAATGGCACCGGATCCCTATCTTAAACCACTCACAGAAATTAGTTCAAAATGGATTAAAGACTCAAATATAAAGGCCTTAAGTTATAGCATAAAATTCCTAGAAGAATACGAAACAGGTTTAAAAATCTCCTTGATAAAATCTCCTTGGTGGATATGACACAAAAACACAAGTAAAAATAGCAAAAATCCGCATGGGGGACTACATCAAACTAAAAGCCGCCCTATTAGAATGGGTACATTTAACATGTAGGCCTACTGAAACTATTTTTTCTTGTGTGAGATTTGGGTGACTGTATCTTGTAAGGAAATTGTCCATTTTGTCTAGATTATCAAATTCACAAGCATGGAGTTGGTCATAATGATTTTATGTCCTTTTAATACCTACAGGATCTCCAGTGATGCGCTCTCTTTTGGGTCTGATATTACTAATTGTAATATCTTATTTATTTATTTGCCTGACTAGAAGTTTTTTTAATTTTTTTGATTTTTTTTCATAAAACTAGCTTCTGGTTTTATTGGTATTCTCTATTGATTTCCTCTTTTCAATTTCATTGATTTCTGCCCTAATTTTATTATTTCTTGTTCTCTGCTTACTTTGGATGTAATTTGCTTTTCTTTTTCTAGTTTCTTACATGCTAGACCAGAAACCAGAATCCTGTTTGTTTTTTAGAAATGTATGCATCTATCAGTATTGAAAAAAATCACAAAAACATGCAAAAACTTACTTTTTTATTAGAATGTATTCATTTCATAGTTAACATTTCCCTTGGGAAACAATGATATATTAATAATGTTAAAATTTTTTCCCAATTTAATATCTTGATATGTTTTGGGTCACCTAATCTGAGAATTTTTAAGGTTATCAGTTATTAAGGAATAAAAATGTTGCTTTCTTAAAATGAACCAGATCCCATCACTTGGAGAGGGAAAAAAAAAACAATTACCCAGATGGGAAATGTTTATGCGTATGTGTCATTTTCTTTTTTTTTTTTTTCTTTTTTTTTTTTTCAATGTTTTATTTATTTCTAGGAGAGAGAGAGACAGCGTGAGCAGGGAGGGTCAGAGAGAGAGGGAGTCACAGACTGAAACAGGCTCCAGGCTCTGAGCTGGCAGTCAGCACAGAGCCCGACTCGGGGCTCGAACCCACGAACCGCGAGATAATGACCTAAGCGAAAGTCGGACGCTTAACCAACTAAGCCACCCAGGAGCCCCGTGTCATTTTCTTTAAACTTATATAATAGTTTATAAAACCAAAATATATGTGCTAAGATAAATTTACATATTATCATAACTTCTAAATCTAAACCATTTTTCTAATCTTAAAGTCAAATCAACTCAAAACAATTCACTTATCAATGACTTAATACATTATAGGGGCTCCTCAGTGACTCAGTAGGTTAAGTTTCTGAGGTTGGCTCCGGTCATGATCTCATGTGAGTTTGAGCTCTGCATTGGGCTCTGTGATGACAGCTCAGAGCCTGGAGCCTGCTTCAGATTCTGTGTGTGTGTCACTCTCTATGCCTCCCTCACTTGTGTTCTGCCTCTCTCTCTCTCTGTCTGTCTCAAAAATAAATAAACATTTTTAAAAATTAAAAAAATACTTACATTATACATAAAATTCTGATGTAAATAAATTTAATCACTTCTAATCCTTTGAAAATAGGACAAAAATACTGAAAAACAAGCTAACATTCAAATAAACTATAAAGTGCACTGAATCATCACAGAAAGATCCCTTCTTCCAGTATGAGGCACATTGTAGCACAAGAGTGTCTGAACAGGAGGTTTGTACTGCTCTTTGAGAGAAATAATCTTCGAGATAAAGACAGTGTGATGAAGAGTGGGATCATTGAGAAAATGGAAGATGTCAATGATACCATCCTGTGCATCCATAGCCATGATCTCTTTGTTGCTTCCACCTGGCAGAAAGTTCTACTCCGAGAGTTTCTTGATCTCTGTGATATCTACCTTAAAATAAGGCCACAATCCTTATTTAATCAAAGGTGATTTGGGAAATTGTATGTTAAGGAAAATACTTATGATCCTTCTACCCATGTTTGCACCATCTCTTTTCCTTCTTAAGGAGAGCCTGTGCTGTAAGAATATACCCAGGCTTCCCAGTGGGGTGGGAGTGACTAGTATTGCTGACATCTGCAGTCATCGATTTGATGTTAATGTGGTCTGTTCTCCTTTATCTGGGAGTTGTCTTCTGTCTTCTGACAAGTGATATAGTCCTCCTCGGTGATATTTCCATACCACTAGCACAGGGTCTTCTCTTCCTCATCCACCTGAGGAAAGATCTAATAGTATCTACCTACCCTCTCCACACCTGGTGGAGAAACTTTATTCAGTGAAAAGGTAACATTTAAAAATGCATTTTTGGCCTTTTAATGTCACACTCAACAAATTTTCCTAATAATAATTTTTTAAAATATTCTTTAAGAGGCACCAGTTGGTGAAGCGTCCAACTTCAGCCCAGGTTATGATCTCGTAGTTTGTGGGTTTGAGCCCCATACCATGCTCTGTGCTGACAGCTCAGGGCCTGGAGCCTGCTTCAGATGCTGTGTCTCCTTTCTCTCCACCTCCCCCCTGCTCATGCTCTGTCTCTCTCTGTTTCTCAATAGTAAATAAATGTTAAAAAAATTTTTCTAAATAATAAATACTCTTTAAAATTTCCCACCAGTACCCTCTCTATTCTCAATTGGTTCAGAGGAAGATAAGTGGGTGACTAGGTACCCCTTTCAAATCTTTAAAATTCTTAAGTCAGTAAATGAAACTTACTGTGGTGAAATGTACATGAAATTTATAGATATGTTATAAAATTTGTATATTATAAATATAGAAGGTAAATGTATACATTTCCGTCTTTTAAAAACAACTCTAATGATAAATGTTAAGTTGAATTCTCTATGTTCTGATTCATTTCTGCTGTATTCACACTCAAAGGTCAGTAAAAAATACTAAAGACTAATAATGAAGTTACATCAAATTCAAGAAAAAAATGTACTTTGATTTTTAGGCCAACACTACAGAGTTTTTGTATGCAAAGAAACAGTTATAATGCAAAACTGGATGAGTCTAATAAAGGATGAGTTTCTATAGGCAAAAGAGAGTATTGAAGTAACTTTGGAAAGGAGTTCCTTAACCATCTTTGGTGCTGTGTGGAGCAGTGGCATTCAAGGTCAGCTCACACTAAGGCAAGAGGACCCTCTAACCAAGCCAGCAGGAGTTGTGTTGGTAACGTGAACAATAAAGCTGACTGAGTGAACTTGTTTGAATCAAAAAGCAATTATCTTTTACAATGGTAAAATATTTATTGGTGTTGATATTGGGGAAGGGTGTCATCCACATGTAAAAAATTGCAAATACTTTTGGAGTCACCTTCTCTGTTATGATAAACATCAGATTTAGAAATGGTCACAAAGAGCATGTCTCAAGTCAGAGTCTGTGCACCAGATAGAAAATTTAAGAAGACAATGAGAAAAAGTTAATAAGTTATACAAGTTTTGCTCATTGTTGCTCAAGGCTGAGAACCATGAGGGAGGATTAAATTTGATATCTGAGAGGAGTTATATATCAACAAGTGGAATGGCTCCTCCTAGTATGAAAATAAGCTCTCAGTGACTGCTTAGTAAATAAATAAATTTAAAACAAGCAAATCCAAGAAAAACACATTCAAACTCTTTGAGAACTTAGTACCACGGCTGGAGTAAGTTTCATAACACAAATATTAGGAAACACTCAAAACATACACATGCTCATGCATAATCAAGGAACACATAACTGAAAGAAGCAGAGGAAGAAGACATTGCCAAAAAGTATTTTTCCTCAGAAATAGGAGAGTATTTTTGAAAAATTATTGATATCAAAATTTAATAAAACATAGATTTTATAAAATGATATACAAGATGAGGTGATAAGGAATTAGATTTAGATGGGTAAAGGATTCCTTGAGAGGCACTCAAAATAAGAAATGAATGAATTCAAAAAGAAATGAATGAGCTAAGAGAAAAGCTTACTAGAATTAAGGTTACAATGAAACAATATAAAATGCATTAGAAGCAGCGTTATTGACTCCGCATAAGAATTTAAGGTCTCTGACCTTTCTTTATGTCCCTTTCTTTTCATTCCCTACAATGAGATAGGAATTGTTTGACAAAGTTGAGAACATTAACAGGATCCTCCTTCTGGTGGTGAATCACAGCCAGTTTGGATCTTCTCTTCCAGTTTTTCTTTTATGTCATCAGACTAAGAAGACAGGGCTCCAGCACAGGGCAAGGCCAGGCCTTTCTCTCCCATCTCCATCTTCTCCCACATGATGCCTGCTGCTGCCTGTAAGTGGGTTAGCTCTGCCCTTGGCCTGAAAGGGTTAAAAAACTGTCTATTGTCTTTCTGATTATGAGGTATGTCAGAAAACCATTTCCCACCTTATCCCCATCCTGAAAATATTAAATTTTAAATATTTTGTTAAGGGTGTAGAGAGGTAGGGAAAGTGAAAAAAAAAAAAACACCGTGCAGTTCTCAGAGCCTGTTTTTGCTTTTTATAGTTGTTTAACTAGTTGAATAAAGAAATACTATATTTCTCTGTTTATATGTAGATACACTATAAATAGATGTGAGAGAGAGAGAGAGACAGAGCACGAGCGGAGGAGAAGTAGAGAAAGAGGAGAGAGAAAGAGACAGGATCCCAAACAGGCTCCATACAGTCAGCGCAGAGCCTGACGCAGGGCTCTGACTCATGAACCGTGAGATCATGACCTGATTGGAAATGTCAAGAGTCAGACACTCAACCGACTGAGGCAGCCAGTTGCCCTTCTAATTTATTTCTATCAAGCAAGAGTGAGAGAATGATGCCAGGGAAAAGGCTATGAAGTGTATGAGAACTTTAGAAAACTCTTTAAATATGCAGAGGAATTGGACAAAGACATTAAAAATGTGGAGAGAGATGACAGCTATAAAAGATAAAGGATAGCACAGGGACTGCCTACAAACAAGAAAAAGATGAATGGACAAGTAGAATTTAAAAATCTATAGTACAATGGAAAAATGTTCCAGAGTTGAAGACTTAAATGTATAAGGAAAATAATGCTCACAATGCACCAAGGAGAAGGAATAAAGGAATTCAAACTTAGAGACCAAACATTTAGAATTTCTGTAGCATTTTTAAAACTTTACAAATATCTTACAGGGAAAAAATGTTAATCACAAAGAGTTCAAGGAAAATTTTCCTAAACAACAATAATTCAGGGGACAATAAATTGGTATGTCTCATAGAGGTCCTAAGTAGCCCCTTATGGTTGTAACCAGGACATGGATAGGCTTCATTTGGCTTGCAAAGCTGTGTTTTTATTTTAAAATTTTTGAAGTTTGGCAGCTGTAGTTTACATTAAATAAAAATAAGATTTGGAGGGGCGCCTGGGTGGCTTAGTCGGTTAAGCGTCCGACTTTCGCTTAGGTCATGATCTCGCGGTTCGTGGGTTCGGGCCCCGCGTCGGGCTCTGTGCTGACTGCCAGCTCAGAGCCTGGAGCCTGTTTCACAGTCTGTCACTCCCTCTCTCTCTGACCCTCCCCTGCTCACGCTGTCTCTCTCTCTCCTAAAAATAAACTTAAAAAAAAATTAAAAAAAAAATAAGATTTGGCAATGTTCGTGCCACATTTCCTTAGGGCAGCAGTGTGCTGCAGCTGGGTGATACTGAATCACATTTTCGCCTACTCCAACTTTTTCCCAACACTGAGGCAAATGATCAGTTGGCATTTGCCATATAGTTTGTACTATTGTTCTTAAGTAAAGAGATGTTTCTAGTTATTTATGGCTCTGTCAATAGTGCAAAAATGAAAGATAAATGGAAAGACTACATTCCTTTAAAAAATGAGAGGGAAAATATTTCTATGTAGAGCCCCTTGTTTTTAAAATGCAAATATTCCTTTTATCCAAAATAAACAAATACCCCTAAACTTGTTTCATGGATTTATCTAATCTCCTTGTCCTCCCGAGGCATTAGAGATTTTAAAGTCATTTGGAAGTTTGAAGTTAAAGTTTGGTGCTTAAATACTCTACATTTTGGATAATTAATCTCAAGGGAGACATCTTTCTCAGATATGTTACAAAACTCAAGTACCTTTGGGAAAAAAACAAGTAGTCATACAACCGTTCATGCATAGTAGAAGTTTTAAGTTCATCAAAAAATTAATCTATCTAAAATTTTATTTATATTGGATTTGTTCCCCCAAACAATTCAAAGAAATAAAATAGGTATGTGGGTAGTAGATAAACAGATAATAGATAGGTGATAGGTAGATAAATAGACAGATGACAGATAGAATTTAAAGTTTCTGGGGGCACCTGGGTGGTTCAGTTGGCTAAGCATTTAACTTCAGCTCAGGTCTTGATCTCATGATTCGTGGGTTCGAGTCCTGCGTCGGGCTCTGTGCTGACAGCTCGGAGCCTGGAGCTTGCTTTGGAATCTGTGTCTCCCCCTCCCTCCCTGCCTCTCCCCTGCTCATGCTCTGTCTCTGTCTTTCTCTCTCTCTCAAAAATAAAATAAAAATTTAAAAAAAATTTTAAATGTTAAAAACAAGAATTAGCAAGCATGAGTTTGAGCTCCACATTGGGCTTGCTGCTGTCTGCTTGCCAGTGCAGAGCCCATTTCAGATCATCTGTTTCCCTCTCTCTCTGCTCCACCACCGCTCATGCTCTCTCTCGCAAAAATAAAAATAAAAATATTAAAAAAGAATTTATAGTTTCTGATAAAAATAAAGATATAAAGTTAATAAATTAGAAATTAAGATTGATAAAGTAATGCACGACAAATAGGTGCTCAACTGGCACACTTGGAATTCTGATTGAGGGAGCCTCACAAAAAAGACCTTCTGACTAACATAACAGAAAGTGGATTTGACAATGTTCTTGACATGAAATACAATGTGAATTTTATATAACGCTTTTATTAATGTTACTCAGAATATTATAAAGTAGATGGCACAATGTCAAAATATGCATGAAAGCACGTTACCAGTAGCCAGATCATTGTGACCCAGCTTCATAGCCTTCTCGTGCCATGATGCAACTATAAAATTCAGACTCCTTAAAGACTGTATATGTTGTAAGTTAAAAACTGTACATAATACTACTTAGACTGGAGTTTTCCTACGGATTGGTTGAGAGAGTTCTAGGTTACAATTTTTGTTCAAATCTCATATTAGTAATATTCCTTATTAAGAGAAAAATCTTTCACTTTAGCATTTAATAAGGTGAAGCGGTAGGGTTTCACAATTGGGTAGGATACTTTTTGAAAGCTTAAACAGCTTACCTGTCTGAATAAAGCTTTATTCTCTACTGCTTACAGGATATAATTAAGGTCCTACCCCAAATGGTTCCTGATTAGACTTGATTTCCAAGTCATTGGGATTGAGAATTCTACAGGAGCAATCTCCATTTATTTGGTGCCATAACTCAGTCAGCAAGAGTGTACTACATGCTTATTGTGTACTTATTTTTCCATATTCTGAACAAACAGTAATTAGCAAAAGTAAGCCCTCAGTTTGGACAAAACCCTTTGGTCATGAAAGACCTTCCCCACTCAAACCAAAAAACAAAAACAAAAAACAAAAAACAAAAAACAACCCTAAAACCCATTGTACTTCAGCACAGAGAGAAAGGGATATGGAGAAATGAGATGGGGAGAAGGGCAGACAGAGGTGAGGTGTTTTGACAAAGAGAGTGAAGCTTGTAAAACATTATTTGGCAAATGTGTGAGTTCCCTGGGATGGGAGGTTCACGGAGTGTGAGTTCCACATGACAAATGAGATCATACATTGATATTAGGTGATACAGGCTAGACAACAGAGAGAAACTGGTGCTCGTTGGGGAGAATATCATTACATGAACCAGTTTAGATGGTTCTAGCTTTAAACTTTTGTGTAAGAGGATAAACTTCAAGATATAATTTATGGAATTGTGACCTGTATGGTATAGAGGACCTGAATGGGCCAGAAAATTCCAACTAGTCTTTCCAATACAATATTTCAATATAAACACTCAATCTCTACGTAACATTAATGAACATGGGTTATGGTTTTGCTATGAGTATTCTTTGTGCTTCTCCTTAACATATTATTTATCTTTCAGGGCCATGCCTCAATTTTCCTTGAGAGAGAGTAATCTGTTCTTACTCTGTTCTAACAACAAACATTGCTTACATGTCTCTCCTCATATATCCATCATATAATTCTTGTTTTAATTTCTCTTTCAAGTTGTCATTTCTGTTTAAAATCAGAGGTTAGAGGAAATATATGACATGTTATTAACGGTTTAAGAAAATTTTATTTAGGGCTCCATTTATATGACAGACTTCATATTTGTCAGATCTCTGGTTGGAGGTACTCTTTCCATAGTTTTACTTACATCAATTACTCTGCTTTTTGGCAAATTGAAAACTATATTGTACAATAGTCCCACAAACTTACACAACAATTCAAAAGGCATACTATTTTAAGAAAGACGCACTTGTAAATATTCCCTCTTATAATAAACAAACTAAAAGAGTGCTTTTCTCTTGAACTAAGACATTCTAACGAAATATTGGCAAGCAGTCAGGAAAAGTAGGCATTTGGAGAAGGGAAATAGAAAGTGGGAGTAAAAGTATGTATAATTCTTGAATCGACTTAGATTGTTGGAACTCTGAAAGTAATAGACTACTTTTAAAAACAAATAATTGAAATATATTGTACAATTATTCCAAAGGAAAACTACTGCAGATTTTTTAAGCTTTAAATTTCAAAGTATGAAAAAAAAATTAAATTGTTTCCCAGCTTAACTTCTTACTACACATTTCTATAGGCTTATATTCTGTTTTGTTACCATTTCCAGTGATTTACAATATTCTAGAACCATCTAATTCTGTAGTGGCTGTTGTGCTACATGTTTAATTGAAAGTTCTACTCTCGATATATCATCTTTTCTCTTTGCTCCTCTTATACTTTGTTTTCTGATATAGATTAATTTAGTAGACACAAGTTGCATTTTGAGCCCAAGTTGTAGTCTATTTAGAAGAAAAAAGTATTGTTGAATTTGATCTTGCTTTTCTTCTTTGTCAAATTTCTACTGCTGTGTAATTGCTTTGTATTGTGTGCACTTGAACTGTGTGACGTGTGTGAAAATCGTTAAGGAGCACCGAAGCCTTAACTAATTAACCCCTATCAGCGAATGAGCAATGCAATTCTATTAAGGTTTCCATGTACACAATAACAATTGACCTTTTGAAGTCTGTGCCCTTACTGTACTGATGTGTGCTTCCAATATAAATTTAAAGCATCTCTCATATGCAACTAAAAGGGGAAAATTGACAGTTTGAATAAAGCAATTTTTATTACCTTTATTTTACTACATTCTCTTGTGTTCAATATCAAATAATGAATTTTTGAAAATTTAAATTTTATTTGACAAGATGAACTTCTGAAAATCCTTCATAATCTATAATGTGACTATCTGGATTCTACCACACATCATTTTCACCCAGATATATCAGTGTAGAATTTCTATTTTGTTGCTCATTCTGGTATTTGGTTGGTTGGTTGGATGAATAATTTATTTTAATTTTGTTTCCTATTGTTTGATGTTAGTCAGACTCCCCCCCTCCTCCCCCCATGGTAATGGTGACTCCTGCCCTAAAATGTTATCAGTGCATTGTTATTGATTCATGTAACTGAAACAAGTTCATGTGTCAGTGTGGCTAGAGAAAGAAGGGTGAGGAAGGAAAAAGGAAATAGAATAATCTTGTAATTGTTAAATATTTGAGTACCTAAAATTTTAATGTAGGAGTGGTACTGAGCTGAATGACATGTATTATTTCTTTTTTTTTTATTTTTTTAAATTTTATTTATTTCTAGGAGAGAGAGAGAGAGATAGCGTGAGCAGGGGAGGATCAGAGAGAGAGGGAGTCACAGACTGAAACAGGCTCCAGGCTCTGAGCTGGCAGTCAGCACAGAGCCCGATGCGGGGCTCGAACCCAGGATCCATGAGATCATGACCTAAGCGAAAGTTGGATGCTTAACCGACTAAGCCACCCAGGCGCCCCAACATATGTATTATTTCTGAGGCTATTGATTCATTCATTCATGTGTTAATTTAAAAAAGCAATAAATATGTATGTATGTATGTATGTATTCGGACCTAGTGTGTTCTGCTGGATACTCTGTAACTGAGACTCCAAGGATGGAAAGGCTTTAACCCTGTCCTGTAGGAGATGAATTGTAAGATGAAGGCAAATATACAAACAAATACGTAATATTGAATGTTGTCATTTCTCTGGAGGAATAAACATAGATATTTCTGCCGGTCAGAGGATTCTAGTTCTGCCTTGCAAGTGGGGTTAAGATCACAGATGACATCTACTTAATAGTTGTAGGTATTTGGTGTTCGGTAGCCATGTGTTAGAGTAAGCTAAAAATCTTGTAAGAAAAAGCACCCTGCTCGATTTCCATGATTATAGAGCAAGAAATCTATTTCCTTCATATGTAATCATGCCAGGCAAGGACCATTATTTGGACCAAGCTGATGGTTATTTAGAATTTTTAACACATGCCTTCCAAGGACCTCTGGGCACAGTCCTTTCCATCAGCCAAAGGGGAGGAACATGCTCACTGAAGGTTCTGTGAAGACCTGGAAGTGGTGTATATCTCTTTGGTTCAGAGATGTTGGAGGGCACTTTGTCACATGCCACCTAACTGCAGTGAAAGTTCTGGAGCTTAAAGATCTGGAGAAAAGGACAACAAATTTTGATGGACATCTGATGAGCTTTTCCCTCAGGAAATATTTCAAATAAAAGAACTAATAGCATGTTCAAAGGTTCCTGAGTTTGAGCATGCCTGGTATATTTTAGAAAGAAACAAGCTATAGTTTGATAGAAGCCATGCAGAAGCCTTTCAATTTTGTTCTTTAGACAATGGAGTAGAGCTAGTCAATTATTTTGAATAATGGGAAGATTTTATCATATTTTTATTATAGCCTATAAAGTTATAAAAACAAAGCTTTAACCTTAAAGTAAATATGTTCTGTAAGCCAACCAAACAGTTACAATTTATGGTTTCTTGATTATAGTAGGCAATCAGATACCTACTAGTACAAAATATCAACCTAACTACCAGTAGACTCATTGGATTTACATAATACATTAGCATTATATTTTAAGGAAATTAAAAGAAGGGTTATATTGAGGTCTGAACTAATTATTTTTTTATCATACAATCTTTCAAGTGAGAAAGTAACACTGTATTTCTCTCCTGGAAATTATTACAAAGCTTTGGCACCTTTCTGCTTAAAGTACATTATCTTATAAATTAGTTTATATTTATTAAATATCTGCTATGCTTTATTAGACATATATACATAAAAGTACATACACAATTGCTAATTCTTATCAAGATTATTTTTGAAGTTTTCACTTTGGTGTATTAGATTAAAAAAATGACTACTATAGCACAGTGCTAACAATAGCATACATACCATAAACATTACCAAAATTAATGTTTATCACTTATATATGTATCCAATCAGCATCTTTTTTTAGCACCTATTGAGTGAGAAATTGTTCTACATGTCTGCACTAATTCAGAGATTTTTAAAAAGTCTTTGCCCTTTACTTACATTTTAGAAGAGATATGAAACATAACAAATGATATAGTGTATGTAATATATCAAATAATACAGTATATTAAAGGTAATATGATTGAAAGATAATATTTTAGTGAAGAACAAAGAACTTAATAGGGTTAGTCGTGCAGATCTTTGGGAGAAAGACTTTTCAAACAAAGGAAGTGTCAGTGCAAAGGCCCTAAATAGGAGCACACCTGTATGACACATGGAAAGGCTACTGCAGTAGCTTTGCAGCTATTGAGGGAGAAAATCAGGCAATAGGGTCAGAGAGGGAAGTGGTGAAAAACCATTCAAGGTCTAATGGGTTATTACTGACACATTGGCTTTCATTCTCAGTGAAATAAGTTTGTAAGTTTTTGAGGAAAGGAATGACATGACATACTCTTTGTTTTAAAAAGATTATTATTGCTGCTATATTGAAAATAGAACAGGGAAGTGTTTTACAAAGGAAAAGCCAGGATATTTTTAGGAAACTCTTGCAGTAATCCAAGAGAGAAAGGAGATTGGTGTTAAGATAAGGGTGTTGAGAAATGGTTGGATTCCAAAAACATGTCAAAACAATAGTGTGTTCAGTTACACCTAAGATTTACTAGAAAGAGAGAAGTCAAGATGACTTCAGGGTTTCTGGCCTGTGCAACTGTAAGGATGATATTGTCCTCAATAGAGTTGGGAAAGAATGGAGACACAGGTTTGAATAAGGGCCAGATTAGTTTTGGACAGGGTGAGGTGTCTATTAGGCATCTGAGCAGAGATAATGAATAGATATCAAAGTCTGGAGTTCAGGAAAAATATTTGAGCAATATTCAAAAATGTAGGATAATGATAACAATTGGAAGTAGTTCAAGTTTAAAGTCTAAATTTGAATTTAATGATGTATATATAGTGAAGTCATCAATTTATGTTTCTGTTTTATTGCTATAAGACATAGTTCATAAATTATATCCTCTATTACATATGTATGCAGATTCCTTTGAAAAAATAAACCTTTAGTTTTACAACCCCTCCATTGAGCAACAGAAATAAAATATGTAACTTAGCAAATCTCAGAAGAATACACTGTGAGCTCCCTCTGCTGTCACTGGAAATTCAGAAATTAAGAAAGTAGGCAAATACTCATGAGACCTACACTAAATAACTTCTGATATTTAAAGAAAAAGATAATGATGCAAATAGAACATGAATTTGGAGTTTCAATCACATTAAATGGTTTAATAGTTACTTCTGTTTAATATTGATAACATATTAAGAGTGTTTATAAAACACTGCGCTTGAAATATTTTATTCTTTCATAATTTAGAAATACTGTATAGTTTTCTATTTTAAAATGAAACCACTTACATATTTACCAATTAAAACCATAGAAAAATGATTCAGATTAAAAGAGAGTGCTTAGTGACCATGGACTTAAACTCCATTAGAATTATCAAGAAAAATATGTACTAAAGATTTCTTATGTAGGTGGCAGGGCATAAGATTTTGAAGAAGTTTATATCACATGATTATATATGGTAAAGCTCAGGAATTATAGTTTAAAGAATGATTATATATGGCTGTAAACATAAAGGATAATATGCAAGACACTGTAATAGTAAAGCAAAGGCATATAAAGGTGTTTATAGTTAGTCTCTGACCTATCTCTAGGCAACCTTTTATGACATTCCTCATTTTAGAGTCTTAATAAAATAGTTGTAGTTTTCCTATTGCATCATATGTCTCATCTTATCTTATGTAAGTATTTACTTAACTCTTTTTGAGAGTTAGTTGAATGACCTTCATAGTTCTATGTGTACGAAAAATATAGGTTCTGAAATCAAATATGACTGGCATTTTATCCTGGCCCTTCTGCTTCATGCCCATGCATATTTGGGCAAAAAATTAACTTTTCTTAGCCTTAGTTTCTCCTCTGGACATTGGGAATGACAGGTAATGCATAGGATTGTCAAAAGGATAAATGAAATCATGTATGTAAAACACGTAGTAGAGTCTGGGACACATAGGAGATACCCTATGTGCTGTAACTACTAATAGCCTACAATTAATATCTTTCAAAAAACATCACAATATATGATAACTGTTCATTTTCATGTATCTCTATTACAAGTCTTCAATTTCTTTAATAGTTAATGAACCTTCTCTATTTTCTATATTATCTTTAGAACCTAATGACTATGATATAATGAAAGCAAGCAATCCACATTGTTGAATTAGTGAATGCAGGAGGATTAATTCTATTTTCAAGGGCTTATTTAAATTTGAAAAATTAATTCTAAGGCAAAATATGTTAGAGTAATACACCATTAATTTCTAAGTCTATGAGTTAATATTTTAATGGAGTTAATCAGTTAGACATAATAGCAAAAAATCAAAAGTAAGCCATTTGCTCTGGATAATATTGTACACTCTTTGCTGTTTCTTTCCTCACTGCTCTCAATTTATTAAATGTAACAGCAGACTGGATGGACAGGTAATCATGTAAATGATGGCTGTAACTAAGGCAACCATGTCATTTCTTTTTGTTTTTCTTTCCTTTCATTTTCCCTCAATCAGTAAAAGCTCTTAAATGAAATGGAACATTGTGTTTATGCTAATTTTCCTTTCTGCTTGATTTTTTTCTAGGTGTGTTCCTGCTGTGTACATGGTAATTATTCTCATTTTTAAACAAAAAGGTACTCTTTTCAATGAAACAGTTAGGGTATTGCTTTATTAAAGTTTCTTAAAATTTGACACCAAAAAGTAAATGGAAGTCAGTCTTAAGAGCGAAATTCCTAATATTTCAACAACACCGAAATCTATTTTGTGAACTTTTGATATTTTGAAATGAGTTTGTCAGAACATGAAAGATTTTTTAGTTAGAGAATTCCAGATGGAGATATGACTTTCTTATTTAAAATTAGATAGAAAGAGCTACTATATAATGTAAAATATTTTCTATACAATTAATGGAAAACAATGTACTACTGGATATTAATTACCTATTCTTGTTTAGTAAGAAAAGGAAATAACATTTGAATCCTTTGAACTTCCCTTAGTTACCTAATTAAAATTCTACTACTAACACTATACCGTGTGAAGTAGGTTTTATCTCTCTTGGATTATTTTATTAAAGAGTGACAGTTTCAGTTCAAAAGCCTTGAAATATGATTGGTTATTATGTAATGGTAGGTAGTGGGATGAGATGAATAAGCAAAGGCATTCATGGTGGTATAAAGTACATATCAAATTACAGAAGCATGAAGAACCATAATGCATTAGAAAGAATTCAGGTGAGAATGTGTAATATGCAGTGAGGTGGAGGAAGGATTAAGGTTTGTGTCAGTTTACAGGAAGAGAATTGGGCAGATAATTAAGTATGGTGGAGGGTTTAACTTTTGTGCTTTTCTTAAGGCTGTATTATTTGCGCCTATAACGATACCTGGAAATTAATGAACGTGAAATATATTTCTTGGAAATATTTTATTGAATATACATTGTTGTGTGAATATCAGAATGCTAGTCTTGGAGCATGGAGAAGAATAGATTAGAAGAATGCAAGGCTAGTATAGAAAGACAGGTTAGAAAGATCTTGCAATAACCCAGAAAAAGAGGTTGAAATCCCCATGTAACAACATTGCCATGAAGTTGAAGAAGGATGAGAAAGATACAGGAGACATCCGGCAACTAGACGCAGCAGGAGGAGGTCTGGTGGGTGAGACAATGTTACAAGGTTTTCAATATGGGAAAACTTATGAGTAGTGTCCCCTATGCTGAGAATTACGAAACAAGGAAAAAACAGAAAAAGGATGCTAATAGATAGAAAGGACTAAAAGGATTAAACTTGGAACCACTGGAGATTTCCAAGTGAAAACAGTCAGAAATTACTAGGACCTGAAACTGAGCAGAGAGGTCTACACAGATTCCACTCAAATTAGGAGGATGAGAATAGTACATATGAAAAATTCACAAGCAAGGGAATAATGCCACTATTATGAAGTACTTTTAACCAGTTCAATGCCTGTGGTCCAAACAACCAGGAAATATGAGGAGCTAAGTAGGTGTCTTAAATGCACAGGGTGTTGTCATCAGAAAATGAATTTGAGCTTCATAGAGAAAACGTGACTTCAGGTTAGATCCTTATTTCAACTATTTTATATTTAAATATTTTCCATGTATCTTAGGGCAATTATATCTTCTTTTTAAAGAAAAAACTTAATGATGGTTTCACTTTGGATAGACCCAGATAGTCTTCAAAGAAAGACACAGATTTGATATCAGACTCTGCTCATTAGCAGTACTGTGTCGGTGGACAAGTTACCTAATCTCTGTGTGTCTCTGTTTCCTTATTCTTAAGCTGTTGATAAAGCTAAACGACAATGGAAATAGGGTTCCACTGAAATGGAATGCCCTGGATAGTGAATATATATGGGCAATTCTCGTTTTATTGCCCTCTGCTTTATCTCACTTCATAGATAACTGCATTTTTACAAATTGAAGGTTTGTGGCACCATTTTTCCAACGACTTTTCTCACTTTATGTCTCTGTGTCACATTTTGATAATTTCACAATATTTCAACATTTTTAATATTGTTACATTTGTTATGGTGAGCTGTTTTTAGTGATCACGACTCACTGAAAGCTGAGATGATGGTAGGTTAGCATTTTTTAGTATTTAGTTAAAAGATACTGTATTGCTAAATACAACAATTTTTAACTAAGCTATGTACATTGTTTTTTTACAACTGATGCATATTTAATATTCTATAGTGTAAGTCTAACTTTTATACGCACTGAGAAACCAAAAAAAATCATAAATCCTTTGATTCACTTTATTGTAATATTCACTTTATTACAGTGGTCTGGAACCAAACCCACATTATATCTGAGGTATGTATGTCTTTATAATTAAGAGCTATTCAGTAATGCTTGGCAAAATCTTCTTGGCATAACCGGCAAACTGAGGTCACAGAAGCCTCTAATAACTGGTTAATAACTCCTTTTGCATGTCATGCAGTTTCTAATTATTTGTATTTCACATAAATGAAGAGAATGTAGTGAACTTGTTATTGTACTTTTTGATGGTAGATAACTTTATTTTTGGCAAATAACATAAATGGAGTTTTAAGAATGGAATTATTTTGCCATAACAAATACCTTCCATTTCTATCTGATTATGAGAGACCAGCTTTTTTGGCTCTTACAGTTAATAAAAATAAAGAATTAGAAAATAATAGATTCTAAACAAAAAGTTTTTCATTGTAAGAATAATTACTATTCATGCTAGCTACATTAACTAATTAACTAATAGAAAAGAATCCAGCTCTATCCATTTCATTAATAAATTAATTTCCAAAGAAATTGACTTTTTTGGTTTAATAATTATTTACATATCAAAACATGCAATATATTTGTATTTGGGTCTCCTTTATATTAGTAACAACTAGAATAACTCAATCCAGTTTTTTTTAACACTTAGAACCTTATGGTTGTAATACACTCTTTAAAAATTTTTTGAATTAATATATTTTGTTGCAGAAGAGTATGATATAACTCTGAGAGAAAATTGGCATAGAAAAGATTAATGTAAACTTCATTGGTTAGAAAGGGTCATATTTGTATAGTTTTAAATAAGTGATTTTGCACATCATTGTTATGCAGTTCGACTCTCAGGATTATTTAAACATGTGATATAACAATATCCTTCAAAATATAAATACTAATGTTTCATATCAATATCAGCTACTTAAATGTAAAGCTTGTAGATATAAATCTAAAAATGTAAAAAGGGTTACATAGTTTTCCCAGATTATTTTAGGTCATATGAGAGCAAAATAATTTCAGTTCTTCATGATCTTTGCTGAATCCTAGGAATGAAAGGATGAATAATCAAATGCCTGTCCTCGAAGTGTCTTTGGGGATCTTTAACGATACTAAAAGGATCTGACATAGTTTAAAAATCCTGACTAAAAATGACACTAGGGAATCAGTTCCTGCCTCAATGACAAGAGAAATGCATTTTCTATATGGAAGGAGCAGAGGTTAGGAAAGTCATGCAGGGGCGTTAAACCACCAAGGTCAAGTCTTAGTTACCACAAGCACCTTCATCTTCCTATAACAGACAGCCAGTTAACATAGTGGATTATTACAGGAATAGATATATCTATACACTTATGAGATTTCAGGAATAGGGTAGATTTTCAAATCAGTGGAGACATGTGTTCTTTTCAATAAGACTAACTGGATATTCATACCAAAAAGATATGAAAAGCCAAACACAAAATAAGTACAAAAACATTGGAAGAAAATATAAGCTTTTGAAAAAAAATATTGTAATGATAAAAATTATTAATCAAAACAAAGAGCTCTTAAATAGCTTACAAATTAAAATGAAATGATAGTTTTTAATACATAAATTAAAAATACTTTTTAAATGAGATACTCCTTAAAGTTTCAAAGGCAAGAAATAGGGGGAATATGAGAAACAAATATTTAAAACACCTTCAAAGAAATTTATCATGTATACTGATAATTTTGAGGTTATTTGAACAAATTATTTGCATCAAAATAATCTGGCAATATCATGTCAAATAAATGTCAAAAGGCAAGGGAAGAAAGCCTTAACTGTTTCATTCCAGTGTCTTCAATTATGATATTATGAGTAAGAAAGGAACACAAGAGTAGAGAGCAACACACCTAATCCTAGTGTTAAATTCTGTGCTGCTCTTGGAAAGAGAGCACCTTTCTGTCAGGGAGATCATGGCCAGGAGTTCCAGACTGTGGAGGGAACCAAGGAAACAATGGTTCACAATGGAACACGGTGGCAGAAAGTCACATTTTGTGGAGGCTTCACTGAGTACAGACCTCAGTGACACACAAGATTTCTTCTCCTACACATTCTCAGTATATACTAGAGGAAACCAAACCTTGAAAAATCTGAGTCTGAGGTCACTGATACTTCAGAAGATTTGTAACTAACTAGTAGGGATATAGTAGGTTTGTAATGCCTGTTTGGAAGTATGGATGAGTGAATAAATAGCTACTGAAATTGAAAACAATTCTGTTAATATGCTTCTTAACTAAGATATGCTTTTCAGTATTCATCACAGCCTTTCAACAAGTAATATCTGTGCGTTATACGAGTAAATTGTAAACTTTCTCAGAGATATCTGCTTTTTACCTGTTAAAATGAGGTGTGTTAGGTAAGTAGCGAAATATTAACAAAGCATAATTCTTTAAATTAAAGTAGTACTTGCTCAAACAGATCAAAATATGTTTCATTTATTTTCTCTTACCATTGGGTTTTAAAAATTTTCTTGATAATATTTTTAGTGATGTTACACAAATGGTTAATTGTTATATTAAACATTTGACTTAATGTGTGTTTATGTTGTTTTCAATTTCATATTTCTTGGTGTTTTCTAAGAACTAAGTACCATTTTAATGACAAAATAGCTAAGCGATTTCTGATATATTTACAGGCAGCTAGTTCTTGTATTTTCTTCAACATTTTTCTTTTAACTCTTAAACAGTAATGATAATCACAATATTATTGATGATGCTTTTCTATTATATGATTGCTTCTACTCTTTAAAGCCCATTCGTTATTGAGCTTTTGCAGAATTTGCAGGCTAATGTGTCCTGGTTATTGTGATAGGAAATATATGTTATACATCAATAACATAGTGATATTTACCAAATGATTGCCCAACTATATGGGGCTTCATTTATATTTTGGGTTGATATTTTGTTTAAATCAACTACTGGCAATTATATAATCATCAAATACATTTCTAAAAAAATAAACCTAAATGTTGATGGACTGTGTTATTGAAGTTCATTTGATTAAAAATTGCCTTCATTATTTTGAATGAATGTAATACTTATACTTTAATATCAAGATGTAAAAAAATAATATTGTATTTAAAAGATTTTAAATTTATTTTTAATAGTTGCTTTATTGTACAGTACAAAAAGATTTTGCATTGCACTTTAAAATTAATCTATTTGCCAATATGTATTGTTTTCTGAGCTGTTAATTTTAGCTATTCTGACAGGTGTGAGGTGGTATCTCACTGTGGTTTTGATTTGTATTTCCCTTATGATGATTGATGTTGAGCATCTTTCCATGTGTCTGTTAGTCATCTGGATGTCTTCTTTGGAAAAGTGTCTATTCATGTTTCTGCCCATTTCTTTACTGGGTTATTTGTTTTTGGGGTGTTGAATTTGGTAAATTCTTTATAGATTTTGGATGCTAACCCTTTATCTGCTATGTCACTTGCAAATATCTTCTCCAATTCCACTGGTTGTCTTTTAGTTTTGTTGATTAGTTTCCATCACTGTGCAGAAGTTTTTTTAATGTTGACGAGGTCCCAATAGTTCATGTTTGCTTTTATTTCTCTTGCTTC
Organism: Proteles cristata cristata; assembly: GCA_017311185.1. NCBI lineage: Eukaryota > Metazoa > Chordata > Mammalia > Carnivora > Hyaenidae > Proteles > Proteles cristata. The sequence goes on along the minus strand of JAESUZ010004237.1, from coordinate 479,997 downwards.
CAAAGACATATCAACTAAGGAGCTGCTGTGGCCAAAGTTAAAGAGTTTGTTGCCTGTTTTCTCCTGTATTATTTTGATGGCGTCTTGTCTCACATTTAGATCTTTGATCCATTTTGGATGTATTTTGGTGTGTGGTGTAAGAGAGTGGTCCAGTTTCATTCTTCTGCATATCAGTGTCCAGTTTCCTCAACACTATTTGTTGAAGAGACTGTCTTTTTTCTATTGCACACTCTTTCCTGCTTTGTGGAAGACTAGTTGGCCATAATTTGTGGGTCTATTTCTGGGTTCTCTATTCCATTGAACAATGTGTCTGTTTTTGATGCAATACAATATTATCTTGATGACTATAGCTTTATGGAAGGAGCCCAAACGTCCATTGACTGACAAATGGATAAAGAAGATGTGGTATATATGTACAATGGAATACTGCTTGGCATTGAAAAGGAATGAAATATTGCCATTTGCAACAACATGGTTGGAACTAGAGTGTAGCATGCTAAGTGAAATAAGTCAGTCAGAGAAAGACAAATATCATATGGTTTCACTCATACATGGAATTTAAGAAACACAACAGAGGAACATAAGAGAAGGGAAGGAAAAATAAGATAAAAACAGAGAGGGAGGCAAACTGTAAGAGCCTCTTAAATGCAGAGAACAAACTAAGGGTTGTTGGAGGGGAGATGTGTGAGGAGATGGGTTAAATGGGTGATGGGTATTAAGGAGGACACTTATTGGGATGAACACTGGGTGTCATATGTAAGAGATGAATCACTATGTTCTACTCTTGAAGCCAAGACTACACTGTGTGTTAACTAACTTGAATTAAAAAAAATATATATATATAAAGTAAAATTATTACAGTTATTACATTTTGACTTAGATAGTTTCAAATAATATTTTTGTTAATCTTTTTGTGGTATAATTTACATACTATAAAATTTTATAATTTTAAGTTGTCTAGGCTTGTAGTACAGAAGACAACAAAAGAGGATGAGATAGAGCTAAGAACTAACTGACAATCTTTGGAAGCTCAGATAAAGCTCAAAGAACACATCCTAGCACATAGTAACTGTTATTATTATTAGATTTATTTTCAGTTTTTAAATAAATAGTCTTTTGAAGACTCAATGATGACTGAATTCATACCTAGTATTGACTTACATTTCATGGTAACATGTATGAGCTCTTCCTTATTTTTTTGTAATGGTCTGTAATCACTAACTCAATGTCTGTTCAAAGCACTCCTGTCAATAGATATATTATTTTCTCAGAAATTCTAATGTGCTGCTGTTAAAAGGTTTGGATGCCTGTTCCAATTTAAATTCCAACCAGTGTTGAAATACAGATGCATGGGGATTATGATACTTTGTTTCATGATAAAGGCCTTTTTACCCTTTATATTTTGGAGCCTAATTTTTCAGTTGCATTATTTTTTGTCTGGTAACAGCTTTCATGTAAATTGGGGTTGAGATATCTAATATAAGAAATGTCTAGCTATAGACTTTTTCAGATCCTAGATTAAGAAAAGTGCTCTTGTGATAATTGATCACATCTGGCAGTGCCACTTACATCACTTTACATGTGTAGAGTAATAAGTAGATTGAAAAAGCAGCAAAAGAATTTTGCCTTCCGGTCACATCTCAAGTGAATACATTTCTAAACAAGCAATACACATTTGAGAGCTATGTTTGTAATGTCTGATTTCCCATAAAATAAAATCTAACATCTCCATCTGCTTTTGCAATCAAGAATTAGAAAAATGTATACAGAGAGCAGGATAGAAATATCATCTAAAAATATTCTATAACAATATCAGAATCACCTTGAGCTGTGTTATGTCCGAAGTGCTTATTTATTGTGCCTTGATTGTCTCATTTTGACTTTCAGAAAACAATCTGAAATTAACCATACTAATATTTTTAGTAATGCTATTTTCTTCTTTTCTGTATATCTCCATGTGTAAGTGGACATCTTCAGTAATTCATAAATTCTTATACTATGACCCTGAAGATGACTATCTATGCCAGTAATGCTCACAAAATTTAGAAAAGTTATCACTTAAATATCACATAATTTATTCCATAGTTTTGTTGAATAATTTGAAATACTTTAATTATATCCTTCAGGAATCTTGTACTTTTAAAACTGTAGGAATGTACCACTATGCTCTAGATACTGAAAGAAGGAAGATATAGAATACATTATGAAAAGTAATGAAATTTTGACTAAAGAAAAAATCAAGGAAAGGAAGGGTGTGCCAGTGTTTTTCAAAATTTTCTTTATTTAGTTAGCATGTATTTTATGAAGTGCTTATGATGTGCCAGGCATGGTAAAAGTTTATAGAAATACATTAAAAAATAAGAAAACACATTTTTTCCACTGTGATGGTTAATTTTATGTATCAGCTTGAATGAACTAAAAAGGTGCCCCAAAAGTTAGTAAAATATTATTTCTGGGTGTGTCTGTGAGAGCGTCTCTGGAAAAGATTAGAATTTGAATTGGTAGATTGAGTAACAAAGATCTCCCTCATCAGTGCACTGGGCACCATCCAAACCTTGAAGAACTGAACAGAACAAAAAGGTAAAGAGCAAATTTGCTTTCTTTTGCTTGAGCTCAGACATCCATCTTCTCCTGCCTTAGCACTCCTGATTTCCAGGCTTTTGGTCTCAGTGAATCATAACGCCAGCTTTCCTGATTCTCCAGCTTAGAGAGAGCAAATCATAAGATCTTGGCCTCCAAATAGCATAAAAAAAATCCTGCAAAAAATCTTTTATATAAATATCCATATGTATTTTACCGGTTCTGCTTCTCTGCAGAATCCTGGTTAATACAGAATTTGGCATTGACAGCAGTTCTAGAAGAACAGAATTTTTTTGGATAACTTTTCTCAACTGGTTCTGGGGTTTGGTTCTCTCATCTGATTATATTTAAAGATGCAAATGATTCTATGCACTGGTAGTTCATAGCGTGAACTGTTTATAGAGATACGCAAAAATATCTGCACTGATTACTCCTGATCAACCACTTATAGGAAGCAAGGAGCTATGTGACTCTCTATAAGACTTCTGAACATTTTTGGAAACCTAAGGAATATATTGATGTTGATTGGTTGCTCCTTCTATCACTGAACAAAGTGTTGAAAGAAAAGGATGAACTCAGGGATTCAAATTCCCAGCTCTGAGACAGCATAAATGACCTCAGATCTTATATGTGTGCCCCAATGGAGAGCCTTATCTCTTGTAGCCATAGGGCTGACATTGTTGAAAATCAAACACAGGACCTCGTCCTGCTATTGGCTAAAAGTGAGGGTATTGAGTAACAAAGAATGGGGTCATAAGCTGGAATGGCAACAGGAGGAAAGACCCTGATGACACAGAGGACAATGAGCCCCTAAACTCTGATGACTTTTCTTTGCCAGTGGTAAAGGCCTCCCCACATTCAGTGGAAGTGGTCTGGTAATCCTGGATTTTCAATTTTTCTTTTAACCTCCTGGATTCAGAAACTGCTATCTGCACACCCCTTTTACATGATAATTAACTAGAATGCTGAGCACTCAATGTTTAGTCAGTACATAGTTGTGTATCCTTTGGTTAAAGATAGAAAAAGAAAATTTTTAGTATCTGACACGATTAACATCTAACAATACTGAATAGGTGGATGAGTGAATAACACCTAACAATACAGAATTATATACTTCATTCTGCTAGAAAATCTGAATAAATTTGCATTTAATTAAATCACAAATAATTAGGACACTTGACTGCCATAATATTTAATAACCATTTATGAGAATAGAGGAAATTATAGCTGAATAAATATTTGGATTTTAGAATTTCATTTCTCGACATTAGGATTTATGCCACTCTTTAGCTAAAACCTTGGTTTGAGGAAAACAAAAAGTAGAAAGACTTCCAATTAATTACCACATTGGTAAATCAAGTAAACAGAAGGAAAAAAAAGAAACTGTTATGTAATTTGTTCTTCCTTGGTTGCGTGAAAAAAGATTTTTAAAAAATGCTTTGAGGAGTTTTACTTACAGCTGGAATTTAGGGATAGAAAACACTTCCAGAGCATCTGGGTGGCTCAGTTGGTTAAGCATCAGAGTTTGGCTCAGGTTACAATCTCATGGTCCTTGAGTTCAAGCCCCACATCCGGCTCTGTGCTCATGGCTCAGAGCCTGGAGCTTGTTTTAGATTTTGTGTCTCCCTGTCTCTCTGCCTCTCCTCTGTTCACACTCTGTCTCTCTGTCTCTCTCTCAAAAGCAAATAAACATTAAAAAAAAAAAAAGAAAACACTTCCATTAATCTTCTATTCATGACAATTAAGAGTATTTTTATTTCAACAGCTTCTTTTACAAAACTCTTATTGTTCCCTGCTTTTAGCTAAACTGTCTGTCAAGTATAGTCTTTCTAATACTGAGATACCAAATACAAGCTGGTTCCCAAGATTCCTTAGAAGCTTACAGAATCCATATGACACAATGTACCAATGAGGAGGTATGCACTCTTTCATCAAAATAAGCTAAGAAGGAAAAATGAAAGAGGCCATAACAGTTAGGTAAGGTGCTGAAAGTTCTCCATCCCTTTTGGTAGGTCAAATTCTTCCAGGCAGCAGCCATTGTCCTTTCCTCTTACTGATGAAATGTAAACCAGTGGGTGACTGTCTTCATTGACCGTGAACTTATGCCTGATTGTTCTCTAGTAAATAGAGTAGGATTGGACAGAAAAACTTGTGAGGAAATTAAGCTTATCTTCAGAGCTCAGGCTCTGTCCTTTCTTTTTCTCTCAGAGACCCAGAGCCCTTCTGGCTGACTCATTTGCCTTTGCTCCCAGCCACAGATCAGGTGTCAAGAAGCTCTACTTAGGGATGGAATTGATTCCAGAGGTGGTTTCATTTGATGTTTACATGTGAAAGAAGTGATCAGTCAAGTAGTTTGTTACACTTCACTAGGAGCTCTCTAAGGTGGGGATCATCATAGGATTGTCACTGAAGTCTCAAAATGTCTGTCAATTTTTCAGACTAAACATAAGTGCTCTTTGAGTTTCCTCTTACCCTATTAGCTTTACTGTGAGTTACTGTAAATATTAAGCCTATTATTGTAAACAGTGGAGACACAACAGCTCGTGGGTCTTTCTAATCCATAGTGATGCTTGGGAGGAGGAAACATTGCTGCCTCACATTAATTGTGGTGAGTTTAAATACACTCCGGGGATTTCCATTGTGTTTTCCCAACGATGACAGAAAGTCAGTGTTTTGTTTTGTTGTTGGTTTGTTTTTTTTTTTGAAATGAGAGAAGATGCATCATGTTTTGTGACTGCTGTGATAAAATGTATTTTGATCATCCTTGCTGTCCATTTTCATCATTCTGAAAAATACAAAACAAAACAAAATGCTTAGTTAGGCTCTCTTAAAAGAGCTTTCACAGCAGGATCCAGTTGCAGAGACCTCTAATGAGAAATTTGAGTAAATGATTTGCAGAATTACACCTTTAGAACTATATTTATACCTAGAATGACATGTCACTTTGCAGTTATGAACCACAGAAACATGTTTATAGGCCTGGAAGTGAAGTAAAAAAAAAAAAAGCTGTTTCTGAAATAAAAACAAAATTGACATAAATAAACAAAAATACAAGGTCCACGAAATCAGGAAAACTTCCAGGTTTATTTACTCTGTACAACCAGCTCCTATCTTATATCTGGCACATAGTGAGCCTTTGATAAATACTAGTGAATAAATGAAGGAGTTTAGTCATCTACATCAATAGGATATTCACTCAGAGCATTAGTGAACAGAAAATACTCTATTGTATTTACAATCAAGGAAACTAATGCATAATATATAATTACAGAGGAGTTAACTATAATTAATGCAAAAGAAAACTCTGTCATAATTGTGTAATGACTTGCCTGACCCTCATGGTGACATAAAATATCAAAGTTGAAAGTAAAAGTCTATAAATATTTCACTAGCTATGGCTGCAAAAGGGAATGCTCTTATTCTTTCCTCTAGATAGGCAAAGACAAGTCCTTCATCTGACTGTAAGACTTGAACGTGTCCCTTGGGAACATTCAGTACTACAAAGTATATGACATTTTTTGAGCTGAAGACCTAAGATGAGTGTGCTTTCTCTCTCTTTCTCTTATTGTAAATCTCATGGCTATCTTGAGAATCAGTCAGTTTAAGAGTAAGAAATTCTGAACCCAAATCTTTACTTTCTTTTTCTTTTCTCAAAAATGTATGCCAAACACTTACCTAATCGGGCACTTTGCCCATAGAGTACATGGAGTAACCGGGTCTTAGCTACTTAGTGAGGTGTCCCTTGATACCCAGTTGAAAGTGAACTTCCCCAGTCAATACTCATTAGAGCTAATACCTCCTGGCACGCATCACCCTAAAATTACCTTGTTTATTGGGTTGTATCCCTTCTCCTTCCTAAGTAAGCTAACTCAAGTGAATACTTTAAAGAGCAGAAATATAACCTGCTTTTTTTCACCATAGTACCTCTGGCATCTAGAACAGTATCTGGAATATAATAAAAGTTTGATAATTATTTGCTGACTCCATATTTTTTTATTAAGTGAATGAATGAATGTTCTATGAATCCATTCATCTTTGATTTGATCTCCTGAACTGCCTTCCTTAGTATGAGCTCTGCTCAGAACCTGCCTCTTAATCAAACAAATCTCCCAGTGATGAAGTAATCATTAATACTCATATATCCACATAATTGTTCTGAACAAGAAGGCAGAGGTAGTAGGTGTTAGGATGATCATGGAGAGAGAATTACTGTAGGCAAACTTATCAATTTAAATTTCTCAATTTAAAGATCCAACAACCAGGCACTGAGCAGCTATGAATTTATCAGGCTCAGTCAAATGAATTAGTCTTTTTCTCTGACTTCTGGCATTATATAAAGGAAAATTCTTTTGGCCTGGTTATTTCCTGTGAGGTAATCAGATATGATAGAAATTTTTTGACCAAACTAGTTTTGTATAAATAGAGATTTTTGTTATTCTTGGTGGTCATTGGTGGTGGTGAACAGCAGCGGTCTGTGGTATGGCTGAAAAAGAAGAAAGGAAGGAAGGCATGTAGGAATTACGTTGTGAAATGTATGTGACACTGCCATCCTCACTTATGGGTGGAAGTCTCTATATCCCAGAGAGAGATGCTCTTTCCCGGGAAATAATTTTAGTTCAACACATATGTGATGGACTTGCTATATATTCCATTCTAGAGAATTAAGAATGAATAATTTTCAGGTCTTTCTCTAAGTAGTTAACAATAACAGTAGGAAATTAGTGGGAGAATGCAGCTCTGAGCTGGATAGGAAAGAAATTTTGATTTAGGTTAGAGTATAGATTTATGTAATTATGATTTGTGATTGGACATTTATTACTGAAGTGAGATTTTTCTTGGTACTAAACATACCTAAAGGATTTTTTTATGATCTAAGAATGACAAAAAAAAAAAAAAATCTGTGTGGCTTTCCTGAGACTTCATCGAGAGGATAATAGTCTACACCTTCAGTCAAAGAGGAAAGATGTCTTTTTAAATTTGTTGTTAGATTTTTTACTTATACCATAATAAATATAGCTCATTTTAAGTGCAGATTAAAGTGAGATAATGCACATGAGAAAAGCAGGCACAAGTGACCAATTGACCCCAGAAAGATTTAGAGATTCGGATGGTAGAAGGAAGTCCTTCTATTTTATGAAATAAAGATGAGTAATTGAAACTTTGATTAAAGCAAGGAATCATTAAAAAGCAGTATATAGTTACTCTAAAGATTCTACCATTTTAAAATGTAAGTGCATCTTCTCATGGAGTTCCAAAGCCTTTTTTAAAAGTATAAGCTTGCTAATTAGAGTTTTTGTGATTTTTATATACTATATAAAATTACATTATGTATTTATATTAAATGCATAAGTTATCATTCGCAACTTATTTTAATATTTTTTTAATGGAGGAAGAACTTAAATATCTTTTTGAGGCAAACTGAGTGAAGAATTTTTCTACTTTTTCAAAAATAATTTTCTCCAACCTTTGTAGTTTCACACTCTTATTTAACTGTAAGGTTGTAATGCATCTTTGTCAAGCATTTCCAAAGCATTCAAATTAAATTCCATAGAAAAAGCCTTTCTGCCTATATGTTATTTTACTTTATCAATTTACATAATACTTGCATTATATACTTACAAAAGTTAAGTACAACCGGCACAAAAAAGCTAGAGAAACAACACAAAGCACTTTAAGCAAACCAATAAACCTAAATGGCAGAACTGTTGGAACACAGGAGGTTATTAAACAGAAGTGTTCCAAATGCCATGAGAGAGAATTAATCAGTATGTTTTAGAGACAGGATGGGAATTATTGGCTAACGCAATGTGTTTGTAAATTGGAAATCAATTAAAAAAGCTTTTATTCTAGCTCCTGACAGTTGTCCAATTCCAGGTGACCCTTGACATCCCAGCTGCGTTTCTTGCAATGGAGCTCAGAAAAATAACCCAAACTCTTTAAAATACATCCCCGTCCTTGCTTATGCTGACTCAAGTAGTATCTGTCAAATAGATCCTTAGGAAACATTGGCACGTCCTAGACTGGGTCCATAGTTAGATTAGCATATTTGTTATGCTTCAAAACTCTGATCAAACTCTAGTATAGCTTTTCAATTCCAAATAGTTTAAGATCAATATTGTCTTTTTATTTATGTCTGAATATCCATTCTAATATGTAAAGGATGACTTCATGTTTGATACAGCAATCACTGCTGATAGAATATCTAGTTTGGAAAGGTAGGGAGAGCCTCAGTGGCTCAGTCAGTTGAACTTCTGAGACTTCGGCTCAGGTCATGATCTCATAATACATAGGTTCAAGCCTCGCACTGGGTTCTGCTCTGACAGCAAAAGTCTGCTCAGGTCTTCTGTCTCCCTCTCTCTCTGTCCATCCCCTGCTTTGTCTCTCAAAAAGAAATAATAATTTCTTAAAATTTTAAAAAAGAAGAAAGGCATCAGAATAATTTCTGAGGTAAATTGTTTAAATAATTTTAAATTTACTCATTTATTTTGAGAGAGAAAGAAAGCAGGAGAGGGGCAGAAAGAGAGGAGGGAGAAAATCCCAAGCAGGCTCCATGCCGTCACTACAGAGTCCCATACAGGGCTTGAACCCTCGAACTGTGAGATCATGACCTGAACTGAAATCGAAGAGTTGGATGCTTAACCGACTGAGCCACCCAGATGCCTCTAAATAATTTTGACAACCAATCTAATAAATGCACTAAGAAAATTTTTTCACAGTTAAAATTGAGTATGTATTGTTTCCTCCAACAGGTTTTCAGTTCCAAAATTGGTATTTGGGGTTTTCATAAATTGATTTAGTGTGTTCTTTCAGTGTACAGCTTCAATCTTTTTGTCATCTACTGCTTGCCCTCGTTCTTTGATCCTCTGGAAGTCTTTATTCTATGTCTGGACCCAAGAGCTATTTCTCAATGTGTATTTACCCTTTGTTTTTCCAGGAATAATTGTTTCTGTTGTATTATTTTTATCCAAAAAAAAAAAAAAATCAAAAGTGAAGATCATGTAAATGATCAACTCATAACACTGATATCAATCACCTTTATTTTTATGATCCACTAAAGAATACATGTGCATTCTTTAATATCCCAATGAACAGAATCTGCTTCATTATAACAAGTTGTTGGCTCTCATCCAACTGTCTAGAAAATGCATTTCCTTTCTTCTCCGCAGTTCAGTGTATGGAGTTAAACTTGGGAGTCTTCCAAGGCTCTGTGTTTATCTCATGGTCACCACATAAATAAGTTTTTCTCATTTCTGAAATAAACAAGGTTCGTGTTAAAATATCCCACAAATAGATTCTTTTACAGAATAATTAAGATTGAAATCATATGAATTGACTGTTTGAATGAAAAACAGAATACATACTTGTATTTATCTATTAATTGAATGGTGCCTATCTAGAAAGAACGTGTATAGGCAGATTTGGCATTATCCAATATTCTTTCTGGATTTTCTGTAGTATCTTTCCACAACAATTTCTTAAATCTCCTGATTGAAAAACGTGTGCTAAAAATATAAGTACGTCCTTTAAAAATAATTAAAAATTCAAAAAACACTAAATATTTTCAAATGAAAGCATATAGTCTTTATGAATGAATGTGACCAATTTTAGCTACTTCCTCACTTATGTTTCACAAGATTTTTCACTGATTTGTATCCCCTTAGACTTTGCAGTGATCTTGGAGAAACTTAATCTAAACTCTCCCCATCAGTGCAAGAATCCCTTTCTAATCAAGGATTTACCTTTGGTTGAAGCTACCAGAAGTTAAAATACTAGTTATCTGTGAAGCCATTCTAAATCATATTGTTTAATTTTTTTTTTAATATTTTTTATTTATTTCTAGGAGAGAGAGAGAGAGAGACAGCTTGAGCAGGGGAGGGTCAGAGAGAGAGGGAGTGACAGACTCTGAAACAGGCTCCAGGCTCTGAGCTGGCAGTCAGCACAGAGCCCGACGTGGGGCTCGAACCCACGACCGCGAGATCATGACCTAAGCGAAAGTTGGACGCTTAACCGACTAAGCCACCCAGGCGCCCCATCATATTGTTTAATTTTAAACAGGATCTTTTTAATGGTTGAAACAAAGCTACGTGTCTTGATGATCATATTCAACTGGAGTCAATTTTGTTTTTTGGAGTTACAGACAAATAAGTCTATTTCTTCATACAACTAGAGCAAATTCAGACTTAAGGCATGTTCTCATCAGTATTTTCTTTCCCATGACTGTTCTGATAGTTCCTTCAACCATTTTTTATCTGACATGGTTTACAGATTCAACATGTAGTGACACTTCCACAGCTCAATTCTAGTTTCTTTTTTTAAAGTTTATTTTATTTATTTTGAGAGAGAGACAGAGAGAGTGAGTGATGGAGGGGCAAAGATACAGAGAGAGACAGAGAGAGGCAGTGAGAGAGAGAGAGAGAGAAGGAATCCCAAGCAGACTTCATACAATCAACACAGAGCCTGATGTAGTGGTTGAACCCATGAACCATGAGATCATGACCTGAGCAGAAGTTGAATCGTATGCTCAACTGAATGAGCTACCCATGTACCCCTCAATTCTAGGTTTGTTATAAAATTTGTTAAACTGTAATGAACATAATTTAATAAAACATAGTAATTAGAATAATCCGAGGATAATGCAATGACTATTTTTACCAGGATGGTATCTTGGCATCTGGATGAAATGCTAATTGCATGTTTTAATTTTTATGCTGTCTTGTATAATATGGCAATTCTTCCATAGGTTTCTGTTACTTATTCTGAATAAAAGACAATACAGAATAGATAATTCTTTGTTGTTTAACATGTTATGGATAGATAGTTCTACAGTCTCGAAGCAGTTTTTCAGATTTCATAACATGGCATTCAGAATGGTTGTCAAAGTCAGTAATCTCCCTGATATCTTTAAAAAGAAAAAAAAAGTTACTTTGCTTATGAGTATTTGCAGAGAAGTATGAAAATACTACACTCTTGTATCAGTAATTTTAATTGGGTGGCTTATTTTAATATTTTAGAAACTATAATAATGTGAGATTTGAGTTATTGGTGAAATTTGAATAGACCGGATACAAACTCTCATGTCTTTCTCCACCTCCTTTGCATATATACTCTTGTCCATTTTATTTATTTATTTTTAAAATTTATTTATTTATTTTGAGAGACAGAGAGAGCATGAGCATGGAAGGAGCAGAGAGAGCGAGAGAGAGAGTTAATCCCAAGCAGGCTCTGCACTATTAGCAGAGAGCCCTATGTGAAGCTGAAACTCATGAAACGTGAGATCATGATGTGAGCCGAAACCAAGAGTTGGATGCTCAACCGATTGAACCACCCAGGGGACCCATATACTCTTGTCTATTTTAAATAGAGTCCACTTTTTCTAATTTCTACAGATGTTATCAGATGATGCTCTGTCAGGATTTAAAAACAAAATGAAAATAATGTCTTTAGTTTGGGTGCAGATGCAATATGTGAATCTTATTACTTATTCTATGATAAAAATCAATTAATATGTGACTTTAGAATATCTGTAATAGGGGCATCTGTGTGGCTCAGTGGGTTAAGCATCTGATTTCAGCTCAGGCCATGACCTCATGGCCTGCAAGTTTGAGTCCCACGTTGGGTTGTGTGCTGACACCTCAAAGTCTGGAGCCTGCTTCAGATTCTACATCTTTTCCTCTCCCTACTCCTCCCTTGCTCATGCTATGTCTCTCCCTCTCTCTCAAAAATAAATAAACATTAAAAAATTAAAAAAGAATATCTGTAAGAAAAAGGGAAAAATATCAGTACCAGAAGATAATGTATTGTTACATCCTGGTGTCATTTACCACATAACTCTAATGATGAACTATCATAATCATGTATTTTGTTTGTTCGTCCATTGAGCACATTTAGTGATCATTTACTAGCACTTGCTAGGCTTCAGGAATACAACAAAGATAGATCATACCTTTATAAGATTTTCTGGGTGAAATGTCATTAGTGAACTGTCCTCCAAATTAATTATCTAATGCCTGAAACTCTCTTAAAATGATCGTTTGCCTCTAAACATTTTATCAAATAAAAACTATACAGCTGACATTCTTATCACAGGGTGCTCATTATCTGCTTTTCTCACATACTAGGAGACAAATTTCTTTTTTTTTAATTTTTTAAAAAGTTTATTCATTTTTGAGAGATAGAGTAAGAGACAGCATGAGAGGGGTGAGGCAGAAAAGAGAGGGAGATGCAGAATCCAAAGCAGGATTCAGGCTTTGAGCTGTCAGCATAAAGCTGGATATAGGGCCCGAACCCATGAACCATGAGATCGTGACCTGAGCTAAAGTCAGATGCTAAACTGACTGAGCCACCCAAGGGCCCTAGGAAACAAATTTCTATGTCTCTGTTTTTTTTTTTTTTTAAATTTTTGAAATTAAGAGTTTGGACTAAGTGAGCCATGTGTTTGTTTTGCAATTTTAAGTTCAATTATTATCTGTGTGGCCCACCTTCCTTGCAGAAACTCTACAGATATAATTACATTCATCTCTGTTTACTGAGGCTACACCATGAATTGTCTTCCTGGCTTTGGGAAAGTACTTAACCTAAGACCCAGATTTACCTTTTGTATGGGGATATATTAACACTTAGCTAATATGGTTGACCCAAAGAAGGGAATGAACAAGTAATGTGCTTTGTATAGGTCCAGCGTCAAGGGCTTAGTCATGGGACATGGTGCAGTTGCCCACATGGGTTTGTCAGGTAGTCGGTCCAGTACCCTCGCACCTCCTTGCAAGCCCAGTTCCTTGGGAAAGACGGAACTGCAAAAGGACAGTGAAACTTTAAGGTGCCACCAGCCACTAAATTCAGGAGTGGGTGTCCCAGACTCTCAGTGCCAGCTGATAATAACTTGCTGCTGATTCGGCCCTTGTTACAACACTAGGTCTTTTCAGCTCCCTGAGCTCTGCTTAGTTCTGTTAGAATACAGAGGAGAGTTAACGATGAGGTATCTTTGCTTTTCCTAGGAGGCAGGGGGCAAATGGAGGATGATCTGTCATTGGTAAAGGACTAGCCTTCACTCATGTAAATCTGGAGAGGGGGATGATTGGCTGTTTTTCTGATGTGGTGTCCTTGTCTTTGTTTTATGTTCAGACATGATTCCAAGTCTTCATGTTTTCTTTGTTTCTACTGCAGACATGGAATGTTATCTAGTTATTGTTGTATTTTGCAAAAGTTTTTAATGCTCAGTTATACCATTATAGCTTAGCTCTTGGGTACCAGTTTTCAAAACCAGATTCCTTTTTTTAGTTGTCATTTTTTCCTTAGCTTTAACTTTTAAACTTATTCCAATGTCTTTCATTTTCCTTCCAACATTTTCCATTGATTTCATTGCAGCAACGAAGCAATTGTAGTTAATATGTCATTCCTATAATGGGTTCTTAAATCTTATATTTTATTAACAACCACAAAAATGAATGAAGGGGTATTGTTCTTAATATATGGTTTATGTGCTGCTCTATTTTATTTTCCTCTAGGGAAATTCTGAGTTGGATATCTTGGTTAATTGTTTTCTCTTTCTCTAATCTATTTTTTTTTTTTTTTTTTTTTGTAGCTGGAGTTCTCAAGCCAGGACTCTTTCTTTGCTTGTCCTTAAAGTATAATAACATTTAATTATATTGTATTTAATAGGTCCATTTTATGATTTTTTAACTTAATTTAAACTATATACGCAAGCAAAACTAGGCACATCCAGAGTTGACATAATGTCTTGATTAAAGATAACTAGTTTTCATTTTTTCCAATATGAAAAACACAAATTTATGAATATGCACAGAAGTGGGTTTTCATTTCAGCTTACTCTAGGCTACATTCTCCAGTGTGCTTAATTATTCTTATAATTTAGGTAATTTAGTTTTAAATGTGCTTTTGATTAAATGATTCCATCAGCAAATAGTCTTGGTGCTAAATGAGAATTTAAACAAATTCACTATTTTAGTTACCTAAAAGACTATTAGAGTCAAAAATTAAAATATCAGACATGAACATTGATTGGGTGTATCATCTAATCTTGTCTATCAGGAAGCAATCTTAAAAAACATAACCAGCTGATAAAATAAATTCAGTTATATAACTTTATTAGAATAGACTATAAAAAATGGAAACAGATTCTGGTTTGCTAATTACAACCTACTTCTTTTCGACATGTCAGATACCATGGCAACTATTGGGAAATGCTTTTCAAGTTTATCTATAACAATCACTACTGTAAATATGTGCCTTACTCATCTGGACTTTACACTGTAGGAAGCCTAATGTCCACATATATTTTCTTTTAATATAAATGCCAAATTGTTTTCTAAACACAAAACAAAAGCTTCTAAAGAATAAGAAAGCCTTCTCTATAGCCTAAGCATTTAGGTAATATACTGTTTTGCACAACCTGGTGATGAGTTTTGTAGTGTTTATAAGCTGTATATATTGCTGGATTGAAGCACTGAACAGGTGGACAGTTTTCTGGGAACTAATATCATGGGGCAGTAAAACATTCATGAATATGTAAAGACAAGAGTGAAAACTTATTTACTAGGACTTCACTGAAGGAAGATGTTTTATATACTGGACAGGAAGACTCTTGGGGTAAGGTGTTAGGCAATCAGTTACAGATGGTTGCTATACAGCTTTCTAAGGAGGCTAAATCCAGTTATTAATTGCAGACATTTTGTTTTACTATTGGCAAATGCCAGCTGAAGCAATGTAGCTAGCAATTCCCGTCTGCCTTCCCTGCAAGTAAATCTAAACTTCTTTCCCAAATAAGTGTTAACCTATTTGAATAATATTATTTAGAAGAGGAATCAGATTAATGGTATTTCTTACAAATAGTTTTCTTACAATTTGTATGTACAAAGGATAAGATGATTCCTAATTTCTTACCTAGCTGAGAATATGTCCAAAGTCCATTGAATTTATAATACGTATATGATATTAGATATGAGGTTCATTTTTTTTCCATTAATATTCCGCAGTGATTAGTTGAGGCCACTGAAAAGTTGTTTTTCTTAATTTCTCGTTGTTTGTTGAATAGACTTTATTTTTTAGAGCAGTTTTAGATTCACAGCAAAATAGAATAGAAAGCCCAGTGAGCCCTCCTCCAGTCCCATCATGCCCAGTCTTCCCCACTATCAACATTCCATGCAGAAAAGTTTGATGCCAGCCTTGAATCAGTTCCTTTTACCATTGAAAAAACTGATTACCAAAGTACGTCTAGAAAGGGTTATATTTTTTTCTGATCACTGACTCCTTTATGTATAAATCAATACAAAAAAAATCAATACAAAAAAGTTTATGTATTGATTATTGCTTCTCTACTGAATGGTTTATTATTGTCTTTTGATATTATATTATACATATGCATATATATATAATAACATGGTATATATGTAAAAATGGAATATATGTATAAATACATACTCTTTTATATATCACTTAATTTATTTATCTGTAATTATTATGTCCATGCCTTTACCCATTTCCCTTAAGTTTTGAAATACTCCAAATTTACTGATTTAGTTTTGTGTTGAATTCAATGTAAGTGTATGGTTATGGGTGTGAGTGTGTGTGTGTGAGAGCATTCATGTACATGCCATGATTATATCTCTAAAAACATTATTTTGGCAGTTAGGTTTTTGCATCTGAAAACAGCCATGTGTTTTTTAAAACATGGTGTGCATTATATTTTTCAAGAAGGATCCTGAGTCATTTTTAGGCGTGAACTTCAAGAAAGAATCCTGCTTAATTTTTAATATTATATGAATAGAAATATGGTGTGTGAATTTGTGGGAAATTGCTTCTTTCTCAACATTTTTTTGTGAGATTAATCCATGTTGTATGTAGTCTGAGTTCATTTATTTCAATGCTGCATTATTCCATTAAGCAAACATAGCACTATATATTTTTCAAGTGCAGTCATGATTAATATTTGTGTTGTTTCTATCTTATTTTTTCTTATACAGTGATGTTTTGAATATTCTTTGGTTTTACTCTATGTGCACATATGGAATAATTTCTCTAAGATATATAAACCTAGAAATGAAATTATTGGTTGCTGAGGTTTGTACTTTACTAGATAATCCCCAACTTTTCAACAATGGTTATATAAATTTATAGTGCAATTGCATTGACAACGGTTATTATTACTTATGGATCAAAAAATTTTCCTACCCTAGATGTCAGATTTCACAGTTTTTCCTCATCTTTATCTAGGTGTTCAGTTGTATTCATTTATAATTTTAAAGTGAATTTTCCTGACTATTCATGAGACTAAATATGACTCTATATATATTGGCTCTTTGGATTATCTTTTTGTGAAGATTCGGTTTCACTCTTTTGCCAATATTTTATTGAGTGGTCTGTCTTGTCTTTGAAATAATAATTACTTTTTATGGGGTTCCACTCATGTTAGTGATGTGTGTGTACCCTTTCTCTTCTTCTTTGTCAATTTTGTTAGTGGTTTATCAATTTTCTTGATCTTTTCAGCTTTTGGTTTCATTGGTGGTTTGCATTGTTTTTCTGTTTTCAGTTTCATTGATTTCTGCTCTTATTTTTATTTTTTCCTTCTGGTTGCTTTGGATTTATTTTGCAGCCTAGTGTTGGAATTTAGCGTACTCATTTGAGACACTTCCATGTTCACGTGGGGCCACCCAGTGACTAATCTGGGATCTGGGTAGTCGTCTATTTATTAACTCAGTTCTCAAAGTCTTTCTGAAGATACTTAAAATCAATCAGACCTAAAGGGCAGAGGTGAGCCCAGGGATTTGTGTGCTACTTTCAAGGCTAATTTTCCCAAGCTCTCCATCTTTTCAGCCTTGCTGATGTTTTCCAGTTCCCTGTGGTTCCCCCTTTTGTTCTTCCTGTTAGAAATTGGGGGGCTCTACTTATTTATTCTTCTGTGCACTGCCTGGGACTATGGTTCCATTCAGGCCGAAGTGGTGTGAAGATATAAGGAAAAAACCGCTAATCTCACCACTAGTTTGGTGGCACTACAAATTCTGGCTTTCTTCCCCAATCTGTTCACAGAGTCCACACGTAGCTGCTCTATGCATTCGGTCCAGGTGTTACTGCTGTATTTCATGGCCTTGAATTTAATCACAATACACTGAGTAAGAGAACTTGGTCTGTATGTTACTGATTTTTAAAGATTTGTTAAGACTTGCATTAGAACTGGAATAAAATCACTTTTTGTGAAAGGTCCATGTTAGATGCTAAATATTTGTGGCAATATTCTGTGCGTTTAAAATAAATCAACATTTTTATTTGTGTAGTTCAACTATGCATGTCACTTGATCTAGTAAATATTAAAGAAATATATTGCTTATCTCATGTTTCAAGTGCAGCTTTCTTTAAAAAAATTTTTAACTTTTATTCATTTTTGAGAGACAGAGAAGACAGAGCATGAACCAAGGAGAGGCAGAAGAGGGAGACACAGAACCCAAGATGGGGCGGGGGGCTCAAACCCACTAACCCTGAGATCATGACCTGAACTGAAGTCAGATGCTTAACCGACTGAACCTTCCAAGTGCCCCTCAAGTGAAATTTCAAATTACCTATGAATTTTAGTGTACGTAGATAGTAGTTGACTAGTTTATTGTTTAGGTAAATAAATTTTCATGAAGTTCCTGAAACAAATCTAAAGTTATTTGCAAGTTCCTCTTACTAATGAAAACTTTCCTGGTTTTAATAAAGGCATGTTAATGGAGAATATAGAACAGTAAAGTCATGTTAAGTAAGTTGAGCATTTATAAATAAGTTCACTTCTCATGTTTATTATATTTTAGAGTATCTTTTAGCTCTATTTTCCATAGATTTATTACCCTTTAGATTTATTTTTATCACTGATATATTTATATTTAAGTCCTTTTTTTTTTTTTGCTTTTTTGGGCTTCCTACTTTTGTGCCATTTTACCTTTTTCATATATTTTGTGTATTCCCCACTTTTTTCCTACTCATTGGATCCTTGGTTATTATTGAATGAAATGGTATCTCCATCTTATGTTTGCTCTAGAGTCTTAGTTTGTAAATTTCTAAGGTCAGTCCTGCTCCATATTGGCCATTTGGTCCACATATATTTTTTTCCTCAGGTTTAATTTATTTAGTCTCCCACTAAAATTAAGATCACATGGCTCCTGAGAATAGAAATCATGTCTAACATTGTATATTTCTGATTCCTTTGAATTTAGTTTATGTTTTTTGAGCCCAAAAGTCTCTTTTTGCTACCTGTCGAATGGCAACATTCAAACTGACAAGGACTTCAAAACAGACATGGGTGGTTATTAAATAGGCCAACAGAATAGTCAAAACGAACATCTCCTGAAACAAATTTACATTAGAGCTGTGTCGGTTTCATTCTTAGACAAAAGCACCCATATCCAAGGAGATCATTCTATTATTTTCATCTCTGAAGTCTGCAAGTATCCAGTGAATTTTTTTTTTTGTGGCACCGTTTGAGTACACACTATGCCCACTAGGCCTCTTATTTAAAGGATTCCTGTTTGTTTCCTTCCAATGTTAGCAATTCAGATGTTACATGTGGCTTTGCATAACATCTAAATCAATGGTTTTTATCTAGAATGCCCATTAAGTACAAAATCTCGGCTGAGCACTCAAAAGAGAAGTTATTACCTACATAATTCAATTTATGAACTCTATCTAATTTGAGATTGAGAATTTAATACCTAAAATTTAATTTTTAAAAATATACTGTAATTTTTATTCCTGTACTGCATAATACATTAAAAGGAGGTGCAAGTCATAACACTAACATTTCTTAAAACTCCTTTTCTCTTTTCTCCAACCCTTTCACATCCCCCAGTCTTGATCCTTTTGTGCCAGAACCATAAAACATTCTCCTACTTTTTCACCAGCTTGTTTTCTTCTCTTTCTCAGCTTTTTTCTCATCTATGTTGACTTATATCATTGCTTCTAGAATCTTCTAGAATCCTAGAAGAGATTCTAGAAATAGATACAACACAATAGGACAGAGGGGGGATAAACTGGGCTGGTAGTTTCAGGCCGGGAGTCTTGGAACATTTCTGCAAGAAGATTCCTCTCTTACTTTATAGACTCTCACCTAGTTAGGACAGGGTGGGTCATTTCCTAATGCTGATTTCCTCTGTATTTCAGGAAGTCTCTTGCAAAATTCAGATTTGTTTCCAGTTGACTCGCATAAGCGCCATCTTCTTCCTCATTTCTTGCTGCTGCTTCAGACTAGGGATTTAGAAGTTCTCCTGCCATTCTACCCATTTATTTCCCAATTGAATTTAGAATTACTCTGCAGATGAGATAGTGTCATCTTTCCTACACTTGAAGGACTTTCTAAACATATTAGATTTGTTCATTATACCCTTGCTTATTTTTACAGGCATTTTCAAGTATGTTTTCCTTCTTTGATTATGTTTCTGGGAATTTAGAAGAGTAAGGAGTTGAATATGTGTCTCCAGTCTCTATATTTAAAAGTTATCTGCAATAAAATTTTATATCATTCACTAAATTGCTGCCTATATATTTTAATAGTGTTGGCAAAATGCAAAAGCATGAACAATCTAAAAACATGTCCTGAAATTTATGGCAGTTTTCTCTTTCTTTATGGTTATACAGAGTTACTGATTTAAATAGATTTATGGAAATTGATTCATATGGAGACAAGAAGAAATTCATAGAGCAGATTGATAAAATAACATTTCCATTTTAATTGCCACCTAATAACAAAGTGCTGCATCCGGTGCTCTTCTTTCCAGAGACTTTAGAGTATCTGTGGCCTAACTCAGGAGCAGAGACCTGTTTTAGGACCTGAAAATCTGTCTTTGTGAGTAAAACTTTAAAGCGTGAACTAACCACTATTAGGAATGGTCACAGCCAGTCTTCTGGTTGTATGTATACTGAAGCTGTCTCTGAAAACCTTGTTTCATAGATAAACATTTGACCATTAAATGATTGGAATATCTACTTTATAGAGGATGAGGAGGGTGTTTAAATAAAGTTGAACATTTGGGTGACATATGGAAAATTAGCCACAAAATCTTTCAAAACTACTACATATATTTGGAATAATGGAAAGATAATATTTGAATAGTTGATCAAAATTCCCACCAAGTTTTAACTCCCACCAATGTAAATTATTTGACATCAAATAGATATAGAAAAGCTGAGGGGTTCATAGAATTTAAAGATATTTGGCATTTGTTAAAAAAAGATGAATCTTGCTTTGGGGGTCACTCTTGTCAGGAGCAAGAATTCCTGTCTTCTCAAAGGTCCTTTTGGCTGACTAAGATTCAAATTGACATGAGACAGATTAACAGGAGAAAATCAAATTTAATAGCACAGGTACAAGGTATCCACACAGACATGGAGATTTCAAAGACAGTCAAGCAAAATAAGGTATGTATGTCATCTGAACCAAGAAGAAAGGGCTAGGGGTCTAGGACTTCAGAGGAAAGGAATCTACTTCACAGGGCAATAAGATGAGCAGATGTTTGGTAATTAGATGTTTGCCCTGCCATAGAGATGGGTCACTCAGATAAAATTTATCTTCCCTAATAACCCTAATTCTGGTATACCCCCAATTTAGATTTTTCTGTGTTGAGGGGGGGGGTCAAAAGTTTCTCTTAAGCCTGCAGTGTCTTGATTGCCTTCAGTACAAAGTAATTCATATGCCAAGGTGGCACCCTCTGGGGGGAACCTTTCCTGAACCCCTTCATTCTTTTAAAGCACAACTTTATGGAGTATCATATTGCAAAACAATCTATAATGTTACTGTCCCTGCCAATTAGAAAATAACCCAAGTGCTTACTGAAGTCTCAAGGAAAGGTAGAAACCAAGAGGTTGGTGACTTGTGTTTATAGCACAGTCTTTGGCAAATCATCCTAAAATTGTATTAAGGCATGTCAAAAGTTTGTGTGTCCTGTCAATTTGCCAGATATTCTCCTTTGTACTCCTCAAGATGTTAGCTTTTTCTTTATTTTCTCTTTCTTTCTTCTTCTGGACCTATTCTTTTTTTCAATAGAAACAGATCATAACACCTCTGGACACCCCCAGACTGGACCTATACAGACCAAATTTATAATTGAATAACATCACTTTGTCACTCAATACTGTTTCAGCTTTCTATTTTCATAGACCTGCTATGAAAAAACTGCAGCTTTGCTCCTAGAATATGGGAATAATATTACTTTCCAAATGGCTTCAAAAATAAATGCAATACCCAGTTCATGGACTGAAACAAAATTGGTGATTAGAAAACGAAAGCTAATATTTGTCAAATAAATGTGAAACTTTTTATAAAAATAAACTTATAAAAAATCTGCATCTAAATTTAAGTTTAACAAAATAACTCTGGGTCGCCTGGGTGGCTCAGTCGGTTAAGCATCCAACTTTGGCTCAGGTCATGATCTCATAGTTTGTGAATTTGAGCCCTACTTTGGCCTCTGTGCTGACAACCCAGAGCCTGGTGCCTGCTTCCTATTCTTTGTCTTCCTCTCTCTTACTCTGTCCTTCCCCCACTCATTCTCTGTCCCTGTCTCTGTCTCTCTCAAAAATAAACATTAAAAAAAGGCTTTGAATAAACTAAGACAAGTTAATATTTATAATAGCTTTTATGAATATTCCTCATAAAGCAAACATTTTTTAAGCAGATAATTATTTTACATGGTCTCAATTTGGTCAAGACACTTTGTGATTTTGGATAAGTTACATAAGGGCTCTTTTTCAAAAATAAAATTAGAGTCTTGAAATTTACAAAGTGGTCATGATCTCATGAAATCCTCAAAAAAAGAAAAATAAGGGTCATTTAATATATGGACCAAGTTTTAATCCCTTGGAAACCCACAATACATACAGGATGTTTAATTCTAAATCTAATACTTTTCTCCTGTGCTATTGAACCAAATCTGTGTTTTCCAATGGTGGCTTATTATCAAATCACCTGAAACCTTTGGAACAGATTTGATTTTTGTGCCATATCTCAGGTCTACTGAAGCAGAATCTACAATAGAAGGTCTGGGTAAAAGCACCACACTTCTCTAGCAATTGCGAAGAGCAAATTTTGGGAAACACTAGGCAAGATAACTTCAAAGTCCCCTTCTAGCTACTGATCTCTGTCTATTTAAGGAAAGAAATGTTAATTTTAATGTCTCACATTTGATTAAACTGAGTAAAATTTTGTGGCAATTAAATAATCAAACTCCTTGCAAATTAGAAAAAAAAAATCTATGGTATAGCAGGAATAGAAGCAAAATTCTCAATTTAGTTATGACTCTGATCACACATTTTGGTATAGCAATCAAAGGGGAAAAAATGGTGATTTTTGTTTTGCCTTTGAAGATGATCCAAATGTCCTTGGAAATTTGATTAGAGATATGGCTAAGCTGCCAGTTGTAATCTGCTTTTGAATACTTTTCTCGTCAAAAGTGGAAAGTGTTGTAGAGAACAAGATGGAGTCACTCATGTCAAGCAAGGGCCCGTCCTTGTCAAGTAATGATGCAAGCAGTTAAGTAAGGGTACTGCAGCTACACCAGATTTCCCTGGGACCAGCACCAGCTGTCAACACCTCACAGCTGATAGTAGGCAGAAGCAGAGGGCCTAAAACTATTAAATCCCTTGAAAAAGGGGGAGTTTTGCAACAAAGTGTCAGAGTCCTCAGACACCGACCCTTCTATGTCTGAACACTTTAAAAAGGCAGTTACCGCGGAAGGTTCTGTTGAATTGTTCTCCGAACACAACTGAGCACCTTTACTGCTCCAGTGTAACAAGCGGTAGGTGCTGAGAGTTGACCTGGACTGGACTTTTCTCAACTGTGCACCCGCAGTCAGTGGGTGACTGACTTTACGTTTGGTTTGTTAACGTCCTACACGCTGTCTGCTATTGTTTGTCGTGTGACGTGTCTTGCGTTCTGTGCTGTGTGTCATTAAGAAGCCAAGGTAATCACGGGGCGCCTGGGTGGCTTAGTCGGTTAAGCGTCCGACTTTCGCTTAGGTCATGATCTCGCCGTTCGTGGGTTCGAGCCCCGCGTCGGGCTCTGTGCTGACTGCCCCCTCGGAGCCTGGAGCCTGTTTCAGAGTCTGGGACTCCCTCTCTCTCTGACCCTCCCCTGCTCACGCTGTCTCTCTCTCTCTCTCTCTCTCTCTCCCCCCTAGAAATACATTAAAAAAAAAAAAAGAAGAAGAAGAAGCAGCCAAGGTAATCACGTGGTGAAATGTCACTGAACCTGCTTTATAGTGATGTTAACCTTGCCTAATGACCGAATAAAGCTGACTCCCTACAAAGACACAGTCCGTGTATGCGCTTTCACAGCATGCTCCTGACAGTGGTGTTATTTACAGTATTATTTCTATTGGAATTTCTTTGATTTGCTCGTCACTTCCCAATCTGTCAAAATCATATTAGGTTGCTAGTAGAATTAATTGCATTATAATTTTAAGCATGAATCGTTTTGGTGTTTTAGCAGTTTATATCTTAAATGCATTTTCAACTTGATTTAAGTGGTCAACAACATGTGAAATTTAATGGCTATTGCTTTTATATCTCCACTAGCTAATTACAATAAACTCTCTTTTAGTTTAAAAACTATACACATTATACCTGCCCTTCTCAACCAGTACGTGTCCTCAATATTTTCAGACTTTTCACCAAGTCTTCTTGTTTAATTTTATTGGTAATAGTCATTCACGCTTATTTGAGAATCGTAGAACAATATATATAATTCAATAGCTGAATTCAAAATAAAAGTAAAAATTACCTTAGAACTCATATTTTGTGGAGTGTTACCTAAATCATTATAATAAGCAAATACTGATGATAAAGACTCTTTTTCCTCTTTTGCCAGTGAAGTCCAAGAATTGGAATTCTCATCCTCAGAACTGAGATTACTGTCCTCCCTCACTTAACTTCCAGGACTAGAAATGAAAGTAGAGGAAGAAAAATTCTCCCTCTACACTTCAAGGTCTTCCAGCTGTACTAAGAATTAAATTTACATAAGACAGGTTAACAGGAGAAAAAAACCAGTTTTATCATGTGCACATGGAAGCCCAGTATTAAAATTGAGACCTAAAGAAATGACCAAAGCAGACAGTATTTATACATTTTAGAGAAAGAGAAAATAAATTTGTGAGGAATTGACAGGATAAAGAAAATGGGCATTTGGGAGATTTTAGGGAATTTAAAGCAGAATTTAGGCTGAGGTAATAGATTTAAAAAAAGTAAAAAGGTTTATTTCTACAGCTTTTTCAACTGTAAAGTTCTATCTCTGGTAATAAGGATAGTGAGGGTATTTGTCATAAGGAAGATTTGCTTGTTGCCTTTAGTGGAAGAGAGAAGGGACCGGGTGTCCTTGCACTGCAGTTTCTAAGTAACTTTTATTTAAAATAATCAATATGCCAAAGTGGCACATTTTAGGGCAGCCTGCCCTTGGTCCCTACAAAAGCTTCTACAAAACTGTTATACTGTATGTTCCAGAAAAGTCGTGCTTGCTAAAATAAGACTGCAAACCAGTAAATAATGTTATCCCTAGCTTCAGGAACTTCCCCCAAGTCCATTTATCCAAACAATAGCTTGTGTAGCAGCATTCCCGCACAGAGAGTCATGACACCGAGGTTTTCTTCCTAGGAAGTAACTTTATTCCAGCCTGCGGTATCGGTGTCGCTCAGTAGGGTTGGTACCCAAAGAACTGAGCCCTGAACACCACGTGCTGTCATTTTTTATATATCTTCTACTTCTTTGTCTCCCATATACGGTAACACACAAACATGTAGTCTGACTAATGTGGTCTCTCATGTTACAAGGTTGTGAGGGATGTTGTCACATACCCGAATAGCAAGGTTGCCTTGAGATGTTCTTTTTTTTTTTTTTTTTTTTGCTTTCTTAGGGAGGAAACCCTACCACAATCGCTCAAGAGGCCCCTTCTCAGCCTAATAACTTGCTGATCTGGTTCAGTGGCTTCCTTTTCAGAACAACTGGGCAAACATGTTCCCTTTCAAATAATGCTTTACTAACCAAATGTGGCTCAAACATCCCCAATCTGATGTTTCCACCAATCCTAAAGTATTATATCAAGAACTTAACCCAATAGGAAGCAGATTCCTGCATTGAAAGTTCTACTTTAGGCTATTGCAACTCAGACCTTAGAAGTCTTCTGAGACACTCCTAAGATTCAGTGAAGGAGGTATTCTCCCTTACGGCAGTAAGAAACTAGATCTTGGTTGATGAACAGCTATTGTGAGACTTCTTTTCCTTTCCTTTTCTCTTCCCTCCCTCCTTCTTCCCTCCCTTCTTTCCTCCTTCCTCCCTCCTTTCCTCCCTTCCTCCCTTCCTTCCTTCGAGTCTTTTAGGGAATCACCAGTTGACAATCTTGTTTTTATTTAATAACATTATAAATGTATTCTACACAGACTGTTTATATGAATTATCACATTACTGAAAAAGTGTATTACATTTTAAAAAATTTGTTTCAGTTGTTTAGATGACACACAAACCTATTAGGTTTATAAATTTATGGTTCATTCTTTTTTTTAAATGATGAAATAGTCATTTGTTCATTAATATTAAATATATTAATCAAATAAAAAAATTTTTACTATATCAGTAAATGCATAAAACTGTGATAAACCTTAAATATATTCTATCTTTGAATAACTTCTGCTTACATACATATAGGTCAAAATAAGAGTCAACATGTTGATTAATGTTTTAAAAGAGCAAAAAAAACCCATCTACAAAAATTTCTATGTTGTTGAGTTATAAATAAAATTTGTTTTCCTTTTCGGTGAATCTTTGTATATTAAAATTTTTCTAATTGTTTTAAAGGTTTTTTTTTTGTTATCTTTAAAGTTGAAGATAGAGGATAATCCCAGTTCTATAAACTCTATTCTATAGATCTCTATTCTAAGATTTTTATTTTTGTTTTCTTCCTTAGCATTTTGTATTTTATCATGATTTGCAATAAACGTATATATTTTATATATATATATACAGTTTTTGAAAATTATAAACATAGAAAATAAATGCATTTTAAATGTATAATCATACCTAAAATGACATTTTAATGAATAATTGAAATGTCATGAAACAAGTAGAAAATTATTTCTTAATGTAATAAATAATAGTACAGTTGTAATTTTAATATAAGATGGATTTGTATATACACATAAGTAATTATTTTTCAATGTGGTTTTCTCAATAATATGTTTATAAAAATATTTTCAATCTATAATAGAGGATTTACAAATGGATATAGATACTGAAACATGTACCTGTAATTCAGTCACAATTGAAATGGAATGACATTTCCCTACAGGGGGATTTTACTTAAAATAGTTCACAATAAATTATTTGGCAATGGAGATTAATGTATTAGAAATTGATTCTGTTATGATAGGGCCAAATCCCTGTATAGTTATGAATAATGTTTCCATAATGATATATTTCATGTAGAAAAAAGGTCATTATCATCTTTTCATATATATTAAGAATAAGAATTACTTAGCATAGTCATTCATTTAGCTAACACTATTGATTAACTACTGTATTCACTCTCCTAGACACTTGGGAAATATCAGTCACAGATCCTGGACATTATGGAGGACATGACACCAGAGGAAAAAATGGACTCTTATTCAGTGTTTGCTATGTGCCAGGCACCATTCTAAGTGTTTTTCACATATTAAGGCATTTATTTCTCATAACTTATAAAATAGATATTATTTTATTTTATTTTATTTTATTTTATTTTATTACTTTTAGGTAGTCTCCATGTGTGGACCTCAACACGGGGCTTAAACTCACAACCCTGAAATCAAGACCTGATATGAGATCAAGAGTCAGATGTTTAACTAATTGAGCCACCCACGCACCCCCTCAACTTCCATGTTTGAAAGATGAGGAAACTGAAGCCCAATCAAAAACAGTCTAAGGAAGTCCCTGAGGTTATGTAGTGAGTGAGTGCTTGAGCCAGATTCAAACAGTGAAAACAGGGTGCTTCAAAGATTGTGCTCTTATATGCCATGCTGGATTGTCTCAATTTTCATAGCAAATCAATGCTGGATGGTTGCTAAAGTTATTTTCCAAGTTAAATATTGGTATTAACCTGAAATTATTTAATGCCTACTTTATTCTTTTGGTTGCTTCACTACCATCTTGTATGAAAAGAAAATAAAAGCACACATACATTTTTCCCTTGTGTCTTTTATAGAAGTTGAGAACTTTATTGTACAGTATCATTGAAAGGACATTTTTTTTACTGCTTTTATTTGCAAAGAATTTACACTTCAAAAAAGACCCAGACAATCACATCTTTTTATATACTACTGTGCATCCAATTCATTTTGTCCATAACTAAAGTACATAAGTGTAGCAGAGAATTGTCTCATGAAACTGATACACATTAAAATGAACTTTATCGGGGCGCCTGGGTGGCTTAGTCGGTTAAGTGTCCGACTTTCGCTTAGGTCATGATCTCGCGGTTCGTGGGTTCGAGCCCCGCGTCGGGCTCTGTGCTGACTGCCAGCTCAGAGCCTGGAGCCGGTTTCAGTCTGTGACTCCCTCTCTCTCTGACCCTCCCCTGCTCACGTTGTCTCTCTCTCTCCTAGAAATAAATAAAACATTAAAAAAAATTAAAAAAAAAAGTTCTCAGCCATTATTAAAAAAATAAAATAAAATGAACTTTATCAATATTACAGGAGACATTTAGTTGCATAATTTTTTACTATACTGGTATAAACTCCAGATTAAAAAGACCTAGGAGTAACCATTAAGTATGTTCTAAAAATAGTAAATCAAGAAAAAATACTCCCCATATAAACTTCCACATTTATTAAGATATCTCAGATTACCCTAGCTGTGGAAATACTATTCGCTCATTGTACACTGATGGCTTACACTGTGCCTACGGACATTCTGAGAGGACGGAGTCCTCAAGGGTATGCCAGATCCCTGTAATTCTCAACTTTGCTGGAAGGAGTCCACAAACGAAATCAATTTGTTCATGTAGCATGTACACTGGAAGTTGCAATTCCTTTGGAGAAGACAGCAGAGGAGCTTTGTTGTCCAGACAAATGGAAGAGGGTCAAAAACAATAAGGGCAGATTTTGCAGCTACCAGAGCAGCCATGGCTAGTGAATGGTTTCGAAACCTGAAGAGCAAGTGGAGGAGGGTCCATTTCCCAAGCCACGGTGTACTATCTTCTGGGAGGTCCACAGGATTCTCCTGGCCCCTGGGGGAGAACCGTGGCGCCATACTGCATTCCTAGCTTGAACTGCATCTGGTCCTGCAATTGTAGTGGCCCGCTGTCATTTGTAACTGGCCTCTCAGTTATACTGGTCAAAGTTTTAGATTATTAATCCCTGCATTTCTTGTCTCAGGGAGTGAAGCTCCCATTTTTTTAATCACTACATACTGGTCCATCTAACAAAGATTCCTATTTTTTCTACTGACTGCTAGATTAAAACTGCACACAAGACCCTAGAAATCACACCTGCACATTTGCTATTGAATTCATATAGTAGGTTAAGCAATTGTTATATATATTTAAATAAATTTAGCAACTGGGAGGGGAAACCTAATATGACAAATAAAAAAATGTGGTGACTACTCTAGAGAAATGAAGAAAAATGTAGCGATCAATAAAACAAAATTGAAGCAAAAAACATATAGTATGAAGCCAGAAATGGGTTTTGAATCTTATGATTTAAAATTGAAAAAGGATGGTGTCTTTTAGAAACTTGGGTAAAAGATATATTTTTTAGACTACAGAGGAAAATACAAAGAAATAAATAACTGAAAAGGAAAGAGACTTGAAGGATACTTATAATGGTTTATAGTTTCTTTTAATCAAAAATAGACGATACTTCAGTTTAAGGGTCAAGTACAGATTTTTGAAGCAGAGCAGACTATATAGGAATATAGTGATAGCTTGGCATCCAAAAATCTTAAACGATTCAAGCAAAGCACAGAAATTGAGAGTTGGGAAAAAAGCAGATTTTTTTTAGTAGTGGTATAAGGATTAAAGTTGAAGTATGAGGATTTCTCTGGGATGGTATAACATAGTTTGGGGGGGCAAATATACCATACTGATGGTAGTCAGGGAATATATATATTTTTTTATATTTTTATTTATTTCTAGGAGAGAGAGAGAGAGAGAGCGTGAGCAGGGGAGGGTCAGAGAGAGAGGGAGTCACAGACTGAAACAGGCTCCAGGCTCTGAGCTGGCAGTCAGCACAGAGCCCGACGCGGGGCTCGAACCCACGAACCGCGAGATCATGACCTAAGCGAAAGTCGGACGCTTAACCGACTAAGCCACCCCGGCGCCCCAGTCGGGGAACATTTTTAATGGAGCAACGCTAAATCCTGAATGGAAAAATGGTGCAGTAAGCAACGTAGCGATGGTATTTTAGCCCGAGAGAAGGGCCTATAAAATAGGCAAGAGTTCAAGAGAAAATATGTGAGAAATTAAAAGGTGACCTAATGTTATTGCAGGAAATAGAAAGGGAGAAGGTCAAGAGATGAATGTGGAGAACTAAGGAAGGTCCAAATCATGACTCTTTTAAAGGTAACATATTTTAATACAGCAACTTGGTTTCAAGATGGAAATTGCTTTGTAGAAACACAAGCCTGGAGATAATAGAAAGGTAATGAGTGCTTAAACAGTGGAAGTATAGTGTGGTAGATTGTCACCAAAATGGCCCGCAATAAAACTTTCTTTGTATGCACACGTATCTCCTCCCATCAATAGGTGGTATCAATTTTCCCTCCCTTTAATCTGAGAAAGCTTTGTGGCTCCTTTGGATCAGCAGCATGTGGCACAAGTGATCCTGTCCCAGTTTAAGTTCTACACATTGAGAGAGCTGGTAGCTCCTTTTGTGTCTTTGGAACCTCAGGCCACCAAGTAAAGTCCAGCTACCTTATAGAAAGAGAGTGATGTCCAGCTTTTCCTGTTATCTCAGCTGAAGTGTCAGATATGTGCATGAACATCTTGGATATTCCATCTCAGCTGAACTCACAGTTCAGTGCAGCTGAACAATTCCAGCTGATTACCACATGGAACAACGATGGGTCCTCACTGAGGAGCCCTGCCCAGGTTGCAGAATCGTGGGCAAATGGTAGTTGCTCTGAGCTGCAGGATTTTGGTGTGGTGTCACAGCAATAAAGAATTGAAACACCAAGTAAAAACGCTTAAGACATGTTAGACAAGTAGAATTCAAATAACTTAAGACCTGACTTATGAAGGGTTGGAAGAACAAAGAAGTGTATCAAAAGAGATTCTTGAGGGGCGCCTGGGTGGCTTAGTCGGTTAAGCGTCCGACTTTCGCTTAGGTCATGATCTCGCGGTTCGTGGGTTCGAGCCCTGCGTAGGGCTCTGTGCTGACTGCCGGCTCGGAGCCTGGAGCCTGTTTCAATCTGTGACTCCGTCTCTCTCTGACCCTCCCCTGCTCATGCTGTCTCTCTCTCTCTCTCCTAGAAATAAATAAAACATTAAAAAATAATTAGAAAAAAAAAAAGAGATTCTTGGATTCTGGCTTGGGAATCTCAGTAGAATGATGGTTCCAGTTTCAGAGATGTGGAAGAGAGTTTTGGAAGAGGTTTGATTGTATAAGTTTGTAACTATTGTTTAAGGTTTAGAAGAGCGTTTGAGGCTGAGGTATGTATTTGAGAATGATCACCATCCTGCTGCTGGGTGAAGTCACATACTGGAAGAAAGCGATCTGAAGTGCACATGAAAAGCACCTGTCAATCAAAATGTCCACCTTATTCTGTCCTCTTAGAAGTCCTCACAGGCTAACTGTTCTTGACTTTGGTAGTACATTAGGATATTCTGAGATGATTAAAATTAATCCTGATATCCAGGCTGAACCTCAGGCCAACTGGGAATGGGACCCAAGGTAAACTATTTTTTAAGCTCTCTAGTTGATTTAAATGTGCAGCCAAGTTTGAGAAAAGAACGCAACACTTGGTGGTGGAGGGTCAAAGTGCATAGTGTAAAATACCTCCCTAGATGATTTTTGGATGTCCTTTATTTGCTTGAAAATCCTGGATGTGAACCATCCAATTTGACCTCAATAAATTCAAATTACTATAGTTATTCAAAATCAATACAATGATTTTTTTAAAATGATCTGAATATGGTGTACTCAGAAAATATTATTTATGTCTAAAATATATTTCCCTTCTATTATCTTTATGAAAATTACCTTTGATATATGATTGTTTTGCCTTTATCTTGTTTTCCACTCTGCTCCTGGCTAAGTTTTAATTAAATTTAAATTGAAATAAAATTTTTAGAAGCACACTTGATCGAAATTCAAATGCCAAAACAAAACAACTGTTTTTACTTACCCTGTTAGTAGTTATACCTAAATTAATTTAAGGAGCACCTGGATGGCTCAGTTGGTTAAGCATCTGACTGGCTCAGGTCATGATCTCATAGTTCATGAGTTTGAGCCCCAGACTCAGCTTTGTGCTTACAGCTCAGAGCATGGAGTCTGCTTCTTCTGTGTCTCTCCCTTGCCCTCAGCCCCTCCCTCACTCGTGCTAGATCTCTCTTTCTCTCAAAAATAAACATTAAAAATTTTATTTAAAAAAGATAGATTAAAACCCTTACAACAATAAGCACCACGCAAACAGAATGGGTTCCCACTGTAATAACAGTAACACGTGTGCTCTGTATAAGTATGTACCTGATAAATATAGCCTTTGCAAAGGTGGCCAATAGACTTGTCAGAATTAGATGTAGCTGTCTTCTTCTGTGTGAGATCTTCTTGAATTCTTTTAAACACAATGAGAGAGTAGCCTCAAGACACCTAGTTAAGGAAAAAGTCAAAAGACTGTTACTCTTTCTTTACTGTAAATGTTCATATTTTACCTATCTTTCTAGATCTCTGCTATAGCAATGTTGTGAGTATCTGGGAATTTTTGGATTCTTCAATCTTACCACACAGTTGAACACAGAAGGGTCTGACCACAGTTTACAGAACAGCTTTGATGACCTGACTAGGAGATGACTTCACAGGATGAATTGTATATTTACTGGGCAAAAATGGCAAATTTTAGTATCATCCAATCACAAGACATTTAGCTTATTTTGGTTTTGGCAGATCAGTTTCTATTCTCTATTTGAAGCATTAAAAAACAAACAAGGATAATTTCTAGACCAAATATCACAGAGATATTCCAAACATTTTCTTCCATGACTTATCTTTTGGGAATGAACACACAAGTTTTGATATAATTTAATAGTCACAATTATTTATTTAATGTTTATTTCCCAACCAAAAGATATATAGTATGAATTCCACAGTGGAAATCAGGGCCATGTAGGAATTTGACCAAGTAATACTGGAGGTAATGTTGTAGGTATAGAATTGGAAAATTGTAGTTCCAAATACGTTGATTCCTCTTTGGTTAACATTACAGGGAAACTAAAATGAGAAACAGTAATAAGCAGAGGGTAATGTTGACACATGGGTGTTTGAAAATGTAAAAGAGGGGTCCACGCATTATTGATTTCTGTATCAAAAAAGGAGAAGGTTAAAAAATATTTACAAATCATATGGCAATAAAGACACAGTGAATATACAGCTTAGCCAGGGTGGTAGCAGTAATGAGTATACTGTTTAAAGTAGAATTATGCTGGAGTGCCTAGGTGACTCAGTTGGTTAAGTGTCTGACCTTGGCTCAGGTCATGATCTGGTGGCTTGTGAGTTTGAGCCCCACATCAGGCTCTGTGCTGACAGCTCAGAGCCTGGAGCCTGCTTCAGATTCTGTGTCTCCCTCTCTCTGTCTCTTCCCTGCTCACTCTCTATCTCTCTCAAAAAGAAATAAACATAAAAAAATAGAATTATGTGAATTTTGTGCCTTGTAATGTAAAGTAAAATTGAGCTCTTGGCAGGCTATAAAAAGAAAGGTAGGATGCACAGAGGTTAATAACACATGACCACTGGAGTTGGATGAATTGGGCAGAATCCTAGCTTTTCCTAGTTTTATGATGTTGAAGCAAGTTGGTCTATTTATTTGTGCCTCAGTTCCCTCACTTATAAAGTGGAGTTAAAATTAGAATAAAAATACCTATCTTTGAGGATTGATGCTGGTAAAGTAGACTTAGACTTAGAACAGAGTCTGCCCAGTATAAGCCATATGTAAAGGAATTTTTTGCTATTTTTTACTTGTTAAAAAACATCAAAAATTCTGTACAGTCATCTTTACAAAAAGTCAGTAATTATTTGGGTTGAATTAAATGTTAAGTTTGAGGTTATGATCACTGCTAAGCTTATTTTACATGTTTGTTGCAGGTGATTATATTCTACTCATTCTATGTATGTGTAGTAAATTATGACTGATCATTGGATTTACCTTATGTAAATTGTACACATCAGCAGTGTTATGATTAACTTTCTGTATTCAACCTTTACATCTCCCCTTTTTATATTTTCACAATATTTCCTTGCTTTTTCAGAAAGCATCACATCATTCTGCCTTTACAATCTTCCTATATGCCTAGTAGAAAAATAAACTGATCACATGTTGAATCCAAGAAAATGTGAAGTGTTTTTTCAACATGAAGAAATAAAGATAAATGTGACTTGGCTTTTGTCACCAAGAAGCCTACCTTTATCCCAAGTAATTTAATCTCAACTACTACCTCTCATGTTCAACCATGGCCTTCATCCAGATGGGGTGATCATACATCTCAGTTTATACCTACTTGTCCCAGCATCATTAATATTTCTCCTGCTACATACTTCAAAAGTTCCCCAGTCTGGGTAATAAATTATATGGTCATTCTAGGTAATGGGTGCTACCTACACAAAAGCCCTTTCAGTGAAATTTGGCTTAGGAATTGTACATTAAGTTAATGGACACAGTTGATCTAAAATACTGACTGATTTAGTAAGTAATACTTAATCAGTAATACTGATTTAGCCCGGCGTCAGACTCTGTGCTGACAGCTCAGAGCTTGGAGCCTGCTTTGGATTCTGTGTGTGTGTCTCTCTCTCTGCCCCTCCCCATACTCTCTTTCTCTCTCAATAAATAAATAAATATTAAAAAAAAAACATTTTAGGGGCGCCTGGGTGGCTTAGTCGGTTAAGCGTCCGACTTTCGCTTAGGTCATGATCTCGCGGTTTGTGGGTTCGAGCCCCACGTCGGGCTCTGGCTGACTGCCAGCTCAGAGCCTGGAGCATGTTTCAGTCTGTGACTCCCTCTCTCTCTGACCCTCCCCTGCTCACGCTCTCTCTCTCTCTCCTAGCAATAAATAAAACATTAAAAAAAAAAAAACAAACAACATTTTAAGAGAGGCTCCCAGCTGCTGGGAGGGGACAGAGTTTGCAGGTGGGGGAATTAAATGGTGTCAGCTGGGAAATTTGGAGGGCTTCAGGAAGAGAGTGCCAAGCAGTCACTGTGATTACTTTTTCCAAAAAATTTCCTAGGGCTGCCAAAGAGGAGTCTGGAAGAAAGTGGACTTGGGATTCATATATCCTCATTCAAAATTTGTTCCTACCACTTATTATCTATGTGAACTTTTATCAGATTTTGTAGTTGAATCTATTTCAGAGGACTACTTTTAGAATTAAAATGTGTAAAATATGTAAAGCTCTTGGTTCAGTGTTTGACATAAAAATTGGGTTTGGTAAATGATTTGATTATTATGAATGGAATGAGAGATTGCAAAACTTTTTTTTTTCTTTTGCTACCAACTGATAAGTGATAGGAGAGGTAGGCATATCAATTCCTAGCTTCACTGGTCAAAATAAGAATCATTTAAGACAAAAGTCCTTTTTTTTAATTAAAAAAATTTTTTTTGAGAGAGAGAGAGATAGAGGTAGTGTGAGCAGGGGAGGGTCAGAGAGAGAGGGAGATAGAGAATCTGAAACAGGCTCCAGGCTCTGAGCTAGCTGTCAGCACAGAGCCTGATGCAGAGCTTGAAATCATGAGCTGTGAGATCATGACCTGAGCCGAAGTCGGATGCTTAACCAAAAGTCTTCTTGTTATATAAAAATTCTAAGTAGTGGTAGTCTGCTTCAGAAGTTTGCTTTCTAGTTAAGAGATGGATACACATGCAAAAGTGACCTTAAAGTCTACCAGATGGATTCAGAGTAAAAGTTGGCTGGTGTCTCAGCTGTTGTGGGGAGACTCAAATGTGAGAGCTTATACGCTGCAAATTTGAGGCCTATCGACTGCTGCGAAGCAAACATCAAGCCATATGATAATGCAAGTAGGTTGAAGCTTCTAGTTGTAAATGCCAAAGAATGTCATTTATATTTACATGGGCCTGGAATCTCACCCAGCTGGGAATCTGACAGAAATATAAATTTTATGCAATTTAAATATGTAAACTGTAGACTGAAAGTGAGAGAGTAGAAAAATAATTACAAAATTAAGTCAATCACAACTGTATCACCATGTGAACAAGGCTTTATTTGTCAAGATTAGCACTATTTTCCCTTGTTCTTCTTCAACTATTTCATAATTGTCTATTTGTAGTTATAACAACCAGTAATCTACTATTGCTGGGAGTACTTATGTGTTGATAAGTTCCTTTTGTCCACACTATTTCATTTGATTTTCGCAGCAACTCTGAGTTGCGAAAGGCATCTGATATTTCAGTTCTACAGACAACAAATTTGAAGCTCAGAGAGTTCATATGAACTACCCGAGGGCACATAGGAGAGAAACAAAAATCTGGAATTGCATCTTCTCACTCCAAAAGAAGCAGTCATTATTCTAACACAGTTCCTAATAGGTCAAGGCCATATGTCTAGAATGACCTAGCCCCTTCTCATAAAATGCCTGCCTTAGACAACTCTAATCTGCCAAAGGAAATTACTATTTGTTTCAGCCAACATGAATTTGGGCCTCCGTACCCCAGTCTCTGTTGGAGGAAAGGAGCCTAACTTAGAGGAGGACCAGTAGTCAGCAGATGAATTTCACATGGGACCCACCTGTCCCTCCAGCTTTCCATAAGGCTTTACTTCCCTGACTCTATTGAGTCTCTCCTCATGCCGCTCTCTCTTCCTTTTTTCTTCTTTTATTATGCCCATTCACCTCTGCACAAATTGAGGTTGAATTTGATTCTAACTGGTTGGAATCTTTTCCCTATTGCGATAGTACATTACTGATTAAAATCTTCCTTACACTCAAACTGGTGTCCAGCTATGTTTATCTTTGACAATACAGTAAAAAGTATTGAGAAGAAGTAACAGTCTTAAAAATAATAAGAGTTGGTAAAGATAGGAAGCAGTGAAAACACATTTACACTACTGGCTGGACTCTAGATTAAACAGTTTGCAACATGTGCCAAAGTGTTCTTATTCTGTAACTGAGAACTTCTGGTCCTGCCCTCTAGAGCTTTCCTTAGTTGGATAATTAGCTAGAAAATACTATCACATACCCACAGGATGCTTCCATAATGATACTATGTGTGGAGAAAATCTAGATGCAAACTAAACGTGTAACAACAGAGGAATAGAACACTGTGGTACATTCATAATATTCACACATGGAATATATATATATTTTTACAAACAGTTTATTGTCAAGTTGGTTTCCATATAACACCCAGTGCTCATCCCCCACAAGTGCCCTCCTCCATGTCCATCTCCCCCCTCCCCCCCACACCCATGAGTCCTCAGTTTGTTCTCAGCATTCAAGAGTCTCTCATGGTTTGCCTCTCTCCCTTTCCCCCACCATTGCCCCCCTTCATCTCCCCCATGGTCCTCTATTAAATTCCTCCTAATCCTCCTCTATGTGCAAACATATGATATTTGTCCTTCTCTGCCTGACTTATTTCGCTCAGCATAACACCCTCAAGGTCCATTCATGTTGCTACACATGGCCAGACTTCATTCTTTCTCAAGCTCATGTAGTATTCCATAGCATAGATAAACCACATCTTCTTGATCCATTCGTCCATTGATGGAACACATGGAATATTTTTAATGATAAAAAGGAATGAGCCACAGGTGCATATATCAATATCTATGAATATACTTATCAATATCTATGAATCTCACAAACATCATAATGAGCAAAAATTTATTATCCACAGAATATACTATTCATATAAATAACAAATCCTTGACAAATGAATATAGGTAATAATATAAAGAATATATGACAAATAGAAAAATAGAGAAAAGACAAACATAAAGTTCAGAATAATGTTTCCCTCAGTGTGGGAGGAAGGACCCAAAAAGGAATATATCTTTTTTAAAAAAGTTTTTTAAACATTTATATTTGAGTGCCATTGGGGAGGGGCAGAGAGAGAGAGAGAGAGAGAGAGAGAAAGGGAGACACAGATTCTGAAATAGGCTCCATCTCTGAGCTGTCAGCACAGAGCCCAAAGTGGGGCTGGAACTTGGGACAGGCAAGATCACGACCTAGGTGGAAGTCAGACGCTTAACTGGCTGAGCCACCCAGGTGCCCCACAAGAAGGAACATATCTTAACCTGGGGGGTAGTACAATAGTCTATTGCAATATTTTTTTATCAACTGTACAATTATATATGTGTGTGCTAAAAATGAAGTTAAGCCTAATCATAAATTCGATTTTTAGAATATTAACCTAATATTCACAAATTGTGAAAACGGAATATTTGCTGTATACTTGAGGTTTTTTTTTTAATGTTTGTTTATTTTTAAGAGAGAGAGATACAAAGCACTAGTTGGGGAAGGGCAGAGAGAGAGAGAGAGACAGAGACAGAGACAGAAACTGAGGCAGGCTCCAGGCTCTGAGCTGCGAGAGCAGCTGGCCCGGCGTGGGGCTAGAAACCATGAACTGTGAGATCATAACCTGAG
This sequence comes from Proteles cristata cristata, assembly GCA_017311185.1. Classification (NCBI taxonomy): domain Eukaryota; kingdom Metazoa; phylum Chordata; class Mammalia; order Carnivora; family Hyaenidae; genus Proteles; species Proteles cristata. The sequence continues at coordinate 441,621 of JAESUZ010004237.1, read as the reverse complement.
CTGAAGTCAGACACTTAATTGACTAGGCCACCCAGGTGTCCTGAGGTGTTTTTTTTTTTCTAATTTTTTCATGTTTATTTATTTTTTGAGAGAGAGAGAGAAAGAGAGAGGCAGAGAGAGCAAGCACATGAGCAGGGGAGGGGCAGAGAGACAGAATCTGAAGCAGGCTGCAGGCTGTGAGCTGTCAGCACAGAGCCTGACTGGGGGCTGGAACTCATGAACCACAAGATCATGACCTGGGCTGAAGTTGGACGCTCAGCTGACTGAGCTACCCAGACACCCTGCCATATACCAGAGCTTTAAAACTAAAATCCATACCTCTAACACATCTATTTTGAATTTTCAGAAGTTCACAAAATCTTTGGAGTAAACAGACTTTCCCCTTCCACCCACCTATCCTAGCTGAAGAGTGAGCATTTATTTTTTGGAAAAGCCCAACAGGAGAGATTGTGGACTTGGAGAGAATCTTGCTGAAAACACAGGATCTAACAAGAGTGTGTGTACTTAATCGTGAGTCTGAGCTCAAGATTAGGAGTAACTAGGAACTCACTGTTTCCTCATTCTATTCTTCCTTTGCCTCATTTCCTGGCACAGTACAAGAATATACCTGCTAATGGAGAAATAATGAAATCTCTCGTCCAAATGACCCTATAAGAAAGTCCACTAGCTGACAAGGCTACTCATGCACATAATTTCCAATTAAGTATGAAGGAACAGCCAAGTATTATAACACAATTGAAGAAATTCTCTATCATTAATGAGATTTTTAAAAATGAAAAGAAAGAAACTGAAAGGAATTAAAAAACATAGGAATGTATGAACGTGGGTACGGGGAATGCTGGTTTATGCTTATTTTTTCTTAGGTATATATACATATATGATATACATTTCAATAGTTCTTTTATACAGAGATTTAAAAAATAAAAAGATTTTTTGACATTTAAGGAGAGTTTAATAAGCTTTATCATTCATTATTTTAAAGAGTTTATGTAATCTACTAATTAAATTATTAGGAAATATTAATATCTTTCCATATTTTTCAATTTCTATTTTAGATTATTTTATGTCTTTTAATATCTTTACTATCCTTCTTCCTGGTAGCCAATTGTTTTTCACATTTCAGATTCATATTTTTCTGTTATTCTTTAAGATTTTTGAGTCCTACTTTATAGGGACTATATCTTGCACTATAATAATGTACTTTTTTGGTAAAATTTCTTTACTTTCTTACAGTACATCATTTGTATGGCCTACATTTCCTCCAAGTCTCAAAGGTGGTCTTTCCTTCATTTGCCTTGAAATAATTCTTCACTGGCCCATGTTGTATTTTTGGTTGTGTATTTGTTTTTTAACATTCCCAGTGAGCAGATTCAGCTAAACTCTGCATATTCTGTCATTCAGGTTGTTCAGATGGTTCTTTGTTCAAGTTTTTTCTTTGTTTTGTTTTCTCATATAGACTTGTTTCGTCTCTGTTTAAGACTTGCAGCTGGATAGTATATTGATAATCACAAAAAACAAGAACTCCTTAATGTTCCTCATAGATTGACTAGACTTTTTTGTTTAATGTTTATTTTTGAGAGAAAGAGAGAGAGAGTATGAGAACACGGGGAGGGGGCAGGGCAGAGAGAGAGAGAGAGAGAGAGAGACAGAGGATCCGAAGCAGGCTTTGTGCTCACAGCAGAGAGCCCAATGCAGGGCTAGAACTCACAAACCATGAGATCATGACCTGAGAAAAAGCTGGACTGACTGAGCCACCCAGGCACCTCTCTGATTGACTAACCTTTAATCAGGCTTCTTCCTGACCCTTGGCCCCTGACTTCCTGCCCCTTTGAGATACAAACTCTTGCCGGTTTTAAAGTTCAGGAAAGTCTTTCTTGAGGATCTGTGTATATCAAATTGAAATGTAATAAGAAAAAAAAAAAATGCCAATAGGAGCCTAACTTCCTTGCTCCAAATTGTAAAAGTACTATCTGTTATGAAAGTAACAGAAAGTTTCCTCTTCCTCAGGATAAGGCTAATTAGCCAACACAGAAGGCCTGTGATCCTCTACCCCAACCCCCTCAGTTCTTAAAAACTCGATGCTTTGTTTTATTAGAGTTGAGTTTAGGTCTCTCCTATTGTGATAATCTATAATAAAATCTTGCTTGTTTGTTTAACTTTCATGTGATTTTTACCTTGATAGGTGTTGTAGCTCAATTATCCTACTTTCATTTAGAAAGGTTGACTTCATGTGCGACTGTCACTCAGTATTACTCTAACGAAATTGGAGCTATGGAGAAGTCCATGAGAACACGACTACCCTCATGGACACTGCTTCCAGGCTATTTTTTGTTTGTTTGCTTGCTTGTTTTATTTTTGGCCTGCGCAAATTTAGCCCTCTGCGTTTGTGTTCCTTGTCATCTGAAAGGTATAATCCGACCGGATGCAGAAAGAGGTATTGAGTCAGTGAGTGAGATAATAAAGGCTTTTACTAAAGATTGGAAATGGGGATGGACAAAATGAGATGGATTCCAAACGCTTTTGAAGGTAGATTTGGCAGGGATCTGTGATTAAATTTGGTGGATCAGGAAGAAGGAGGGAATAATTTTGTCTACAGTTTCAGCTGGGGTCATGGTAGATGATCACGAACAAAACAAAGTCAGTATGTGGTATATTGAAAAGATAATTTGTTTCTAATCTGGACCTTCCTCAACAGATTGTGTGACCTTATAAAAGTCTATTAAAAACTTGAGTCTCTGATCCTTTATCTAGTTTATCTCTATATTCCGTTTTGTCGGAAAGATCTAATATGTTTGAGGTAAATCAATTACTGACACACAAATGATCTCTTTAAAATAATGATAACAGGCATTTATCAAACATCTATTGTATGGTCGTTATAACCCAGAAAATTGAGAGAGACACAGATTAAAGACAGTATATGTACAAAGGCAATGGAAGAAAAATATTTGCTTGCATGATGCATTTATAAAATAATAAAACTATAATTATTTAAATTTCAGTATTAATGCTATAAAAGGTCAATACTATGGAGGTTTAATTATTGTAGGACAAATTAATAAATATGACTATCTTCTGTGGAAAAAATTCTCTTACAATACACAAAAAGGCTGCTTCAAAAGATGCCAATTACAGAGATTATTTAGCAACTGAGATATAGAAAAGAACAATCACAGCATATTTACTAAGTTCTGTGACTGGTAAAGAGAAGAGAGCCAGGTTTAAATTCAGACACGTCAGGAGCGCCTGGGTGGCTCAGTCGATTAAACATCCAACTTCAGCTCAGGTCATGATCCCACAGTTCCTGAGTTGGAGCCCTGCATAGGGCTCTGTGCTGACAGCTCAGAGCCTGGAGCCTGCTTTGGATGCTGCGACTCTCTATCTATCTATCTCTCCCTGCTCACACTCTATCTCTCTCTCAAAAATAAACATTAAAAATTTTTTTTAAAAAATAAAATAAATTCAGACATGTCAGAGTCCAAAACTCACATGCTTCAGTCTATATTTTTGTTAGGTCTAAGCATTACATACTTTATTTTCCCCGTTTTCATGTTTTTATTTAAATTCCAGTGAGTTAACATACAGTGTAATATTAGCTTCAGGTGTACAATACAGTGATTTAACACTTCCATACATTATCTGCTGCTTGTCCCAACAGGTGCCCTCTTTAACCCCCATTGTCTATTTAACCCATCTGCCTACTTTGTCCCCTCTGGTAGTCATCAAAGAAGATTGTTGCCTTCTTATTTGGAGCATGACAAATACATTGGCAGTGAGATAAAACTAATATTTCAGATGAACTAATACTTATTTCAATCTATTTTTTTGTCTTTGAAGTTTGTGAAATAACTCAGTCATAAAGACGAAAATCACATTTAAAAGTATTTTATAAGAATTGAATTATGCTGCCATCTAGTGATCATTTGGTTGCTGACACATGTTTCCCCCGCTATCAAAGTGGAGTGTTCCTGCAAGACCGTTCATAAACTGAAATGGCATACATTTAAGAAACGGTTATCATTAAATTATATTAAAAACATTTGAGTGCTCCCAGACCCAAAAAATAACCTCTCTTAGGCTTTCCTGATACCTTAGGACACATATTGCTAATGGATGCGTAGAATAAACATAGACAAAGCACAGATGTCCACAGACAGTTCAAAGCTCTGGTGGCTTGATGCTGAGATATTGAGTGTAGATCCAGGGGAAGGGGCTTGGCGGGGCCACTCTAGCTACCCAAGGCGCACGCCTCCTCTGTGGCCTCTGTAACAGCTAACTCCCTGCAAAACAAACGTTAAACAGTACTTTTACTAGTTGCCTTTCTTCATAAGAGCAAAAATTCTCTCCAGAATTCTTTCAGTTACCAAAACCAAGGTGTAACGCAGGTCTTCATAAGAGTGAGTGGCATAACACAAACTTTCAAAAGTAGAACACACCAGTAGTACTTGAACATCTAAAAGTCTTATTAAAGATTTCTGTATGTACAAAAGGAGGCTAACAAAGCCAGTACATAGGCTGACACAGATTTACATGGTAAATTCGATACAAATTGAGATTAGGGCAAAAAATAAAATAAGGAAAGGAAGACATTAATAAAAACTATATACTTTTTAAATGTTTTCTTCTTTAAAGTGAAATCTGCATCGGTTTACATAGAAGTGTAATTAAATCCCTTGAGTAAAATTTCCACACCTTTTATTTTGTAGATTCTAGGGTTGGGTTTTTTTTTTTTGTTTATTTATTTTGTCTATTTATTTTTTGTCTATTTATTTAAAATAAATATTCTTTGTAATTTAGATTTTGTCTCACTTTAGAGAAATTATATTTTGGGAAAAGCCAGATCGTTGTACCTCACCTGGAGGTGAGAATAAGAGTTAAATACAATTTAGGGGCACATGGGTGACTCAGTTGGTTGAGCATCCGACTTCAGCTCAGGTCATGATCTCGCAGTTCGTGGGTTTGAGCCCCGCGTTGGGCTCTGTGCTGATAGCTAGCTCAGAGTCTGGAACCTGTTTCAGATTCTGTGTCTCCCTCTCTCTGTCTGACCCTCCCCTGCTCATTCTCTCTCTCGCTCTCTCACTTGCGCTCTCTCTCTCTCTCAGAAATAAATAAAACATTTAAAACATTTAAAAAAAGAGTTAAATACAATTTAGTAGGAAGAGAGATGAGCTCCTGAAGGTCATGGGTAGAGGTGGAAGCAGAATACAAAGTGGAGAACAAAAAGAGTTCTTTCTTGATGTCAGCTGAGCCCAGGGTCCTAGGGAACTCCATACTTGCTGGAAAATCTTTAAGAAAGCATTTAATGTAATAGTAACCAAGCAGTGGAGCTCTCAGAGCACTATAATTTGGTATATTATACAAAATAAACATAGAGGATTTCAACTCCAATGAATCAAATCTGAAAAGACTTTAAAGCATATTAGGTATCTTTATTTAGATTTGACTCTTACCTGAATATAGAGATCCAGAGACTCAAAGGCTTGAGAAAGAAAAACAGTACTAACAACAGAAAAAAAAAACCAATCTTCAGTTCTAGAATGTATTCATTTACTTGTTCAGAGTGTTGAAATGACTGATAACATATGAGAGTCTAAACTCTGTGTTAACCACCATTAAATATTAAATTCTCCCTGCCCCTAAAAAAGTTATAATTAAGTGGCAGGGAGGGATACCTATAAATTATTGAATGTGCCCAATGTGGAGGGCATAAGCAGAAGACAACTTGTTTTGTTGTCTTCTAACACTGCCTAAAACCCACTGGATCTATTTTCTCAACTCCTTGGAGATAATTTTGGCATACTATCATTCTCTGGTTATATGGGGATATTAAAATTTTATTTCAAAGTGTAAACTAATCAAAGTTAAAATCTTATTCCCTCACCTAGTTCAGTGTTCCTTCCCCAAGATCAGCTTAGTCTATAAGTGGAACTGGCATCAATGAAGGGAGAAAAGGCAGGGTTATTCATTCATTCATTTACTCACTTACCTGCGTACCTTATTATTTATGTTTTTTAAATGTTTACTTATTTATTTTGAGAGAGAGATACAGCGCACACCGGGGATGAGGGACAGAGAGAGAGGGAGACACAGGATCTGAAGCAGGATCGAAGATCTGAGCTGTCAGCACAGAGCCCGACTCAGGGCTCGAACTCATGAACCCTGAGATCATGACCAGATCCAGAGTCGGATGCTGCATGACTGAGCCTCCCAAGTGCTGCCCCCGCCTTTTATTTATTTGTTTGTTTGTTTGTTTGTTTTTGTTTGTTTAATACATTTACGCTCTCTTTACTTGATTTCCTTTCACACCACCACTTCTCCCATCGACCTCTTCAGGAAAACATCAAGAGAGGGGCTGATGGAAGTTAAAAAGAAGCACCTTTTCATTGGCTTGTGCTGTTTGTACTGTCTATTGTGGTAGGGACACAGATGACGGCACTCTACCGTGGTAAACTTTTGGATACTTCAACTACTCCCCTGTCCCACATTCTGTTGCATGCAAGACCATCTTTTTACTCTGTGACTTTAAACATCTAATATTGCTCACCCTCTTGGCTATAAAGCTTTCTGAGGGCAGAGATGAAGATTCTTTCACCGCCCGATGCTGAGCACTGATGCAATACTATGTTTATATCGGAACACTCTGAGAATCAGAGAATCATGGAACTTCATATTGAAAAGGGCTTTAAAGCAAGACACTAAAAGTAGAGTGGTGATGATTTCATGGATGTTTACTTATATCCAAACTCATTAGGTTGACTACATTAAACATGTACAGCTTTTGTATGTCAATTATGCCTTAATAAAGTGGTTCAAAAAAAGAAAAAAGAAAAGATACAAACAAGTCATTGAAAGGGGAAAAAGGTGTTGACTTTTGCAAAAGAAAAAGCAAGAAATAATATTTTACCTTTGAGTTCCATGGATTTCATTATAAATGACGTTATTCATCTTCAGCCTTCAGTATCATAATGTAATCAGAAGAAAAATGTTGTATTTAAAGTCAATCGATTTCAGAATAAAATTTCCACAAGAAAAATAAAAGCCAAGTATTATTGAATCTCAGGAAAGTCTTTATTTATAAATACACATTCTCAAATATAGTTTTCATCCAATTTGGCCACAGCTCCTGGGAAGTTGTTTGGTGACAGATGTCTGTGCTTGAAAAGCTAATGGAAAAGTGGAAACAGAACTGCTTTTTAAAAAGCTGCTAAAATGATATAGACACACAGGAGAAAGGAACAAATCATTTACTTTCTCCAAAGGTTAAACTACCAGACTAGAGATAATAACAAGTTTCAGGGGTATTGTTAATATTTTTCATCTATATGTTTCCATGTGTGATCTATCCTCCCTATTTTCCTTCAATAAGTTAAATTGCTTTTTCAGTGAAGGGTCATTAGGTAACACTTGCACTGGTTATCATAAAATATAAATCTAATGATTATAACCAATGTGCCAGCTCAATATAGTCAATACAAGCAAACATTATTAGCAGAGAAGAGAAAATGATTTGATTGTCTAAATCCCTTTTATGATACCTGTAACATCAAGAGAATGTGTTTAAAATGCAAAGCAATTTTTTTTAACAGAGTTTGGTTTTAGCTTTAGAGGAGAGGAAATGCTTGACTCTTCATTTCCAGAAGGTGCACTGACTGAAAGATTTTTTACCGTGCGAGACAAAGAATTAAAACCTATCAGGAACTTGGGTTTGGGGCAAGGTGATGGATGTTGATGTTGAGATTGATTTTAGAATACAGTTTTCTTTTTAAAAGAAGGGACCAAATTATATTCACCTTGCTTTTCTTCATGCATGTACTTACTTACACAATCTTTGTTATTCAGATATATTTGTGTTTATATATATCAATATAAAATCCCTGTATAACTCTCCTACTACTGTGAGGGTTTGTGGAATAACTAACAATTATTCTCATTCCTATAGATATGGCATGGAAAAAGAATGTTTGGCTTGAATTATTCGTAAGATCATTTCTATTGGGAGAGTCATTATACAATGTGGCTTTTTGTGGGTGTACACCTTTCAAGATTTATGGCCACTTAGTCTTTCATCATCTGATTATGTTTGGAGAATTCTTTAAGAATGTTGGCAGAGGATAAAAAATACCCTCCTTGTCTAAAAATCTAAAAATGTTAGCTACTCATGATCTCTACCTCCCACATAGTCGACACTGACTCAGTAGCTTGTAAACAAGCACTTCTCTTTCTCAGCTAAGAGAGCAGTATTAGATCATGAAAGGTGACATTTATGAAAACGGAAGTGTCTGGTGCTTGAAGGAATGCTCTTTAACATACTGGTTCTGCGGTGTTTTTCTTTTTATTCTTGGCAATTAATTTACAGCTTGGTTCTTTGATCTTTCCAATGGTTCTTTTAATAAACTCCTTTTCTTCCATGTCAGATAGAGCTAGTTTCTTTCTGTTAATTGGATAAAAAAATTGATTAGTTCCGATTGTATACTTCATTTCATTTTGACTTCCCTTTCTTTGGATTTTGTAGAGAATACAATCCTTGTGTGTCTTTGTTCCTCTATTTACTCATAAACTGCTTGATCACAGAACTCTTGGTTATTTATTCCTTGTATCATTTATAGTATTCAGCAAAATGCCATCTTCATATAGACGCTTGAATGAACATGTGAGCATATAGAAAAGGCATAGGCTTGAGATATACTGAAGCAAATACTACTCTGCTAAACTCTTACTTTGCATAAGTCACAGCATATCTCTGGGTCACAGATTCTTCACATATAAAATGAAATGGTTAGATAAGGTTTATGGTTCTAAAAATTCATATTTATATAATGTGTGTTAGTCCATTCTTTTCAGCAGATCTTGAAGTGAAGGACCCTTTCATGTGATATTCCTTTATAAGATTTCAGGAGCAGGAAATCTTATAAAGATTTATAAGATTTGAGGTGCCTGGGTGACTCAGTCAGTTGAGTGTCTGACTTGGGCTCAGGTCATGATCTCATGGTTTGTGGGCTGGAGATCCACGCATCAGACTTTGTGTTGCCAGCTCAGGGACTGGAACCTGCTTCAGATTCTGTGTCTCCCTCTCTCTCTGCCCCTTCTTCACTCACACTGTCTCTCTATCTCTCTCTCAAAAATAAGTAAACATTAAAAAAATTTTAAGATTTAATCTTATAAAGATGTACAGCTACAATTTAATTCAAATTTGTTTGTGATGTCTTTCTGCCCATAACCTAAGGATTAACTAAACAGAGGCCAAAATACTCTCAATTGAGGAGAAGAGAATTAGTTTGATTATCTGCTACAGGATATTACTACTTCCTTCTTCATCTCCCTTTGTTATCTCTGTTCCTCCATCTTCTGAGCAAGCTCAACAATTACAGCATTTTGGTATCCTCTAGATCTTCCTTTCCTAGAATTATTTATCTCTCTCAGCTCTTCAGTTGCCACTCCCCAGCTGCTTCTTCTTCGTGTCTTTGCTTGGGGATGAAACGGTGAGTGGCAGGCATATCCAAACTCTCGCTCTCTGTATCTCAGCAGATCTCACTAATGAATCATGTCACTCTTTCTTGCTGAGCCTGCATATGTTTGGCCAAACTTCAGAGCATCACTCCAGGAAGTCAATACCAATCAGGGTTGGCACAGTTTGTTGCAGACATTTTATATTAGCTCACTCACCACTCATTTCCATGCTTTTTAGGCTTACTTTCTTGAACAATAGAGGCTGACAACTCACAAGGTGCATTTCCCAAACATGCTTTCAAGTAGCTTGCAAGTGTGGGGCGTCGGCTCTGCCGCACACATGAACCCTCATGAAGCATGATGAAGAAAATAAAAAAACACGAGGCAGCTGTTACATGTGGGTCTTCTGGGGCAGCTGTGACACAGTGTCCAGTTCCTATTGTGTAGGGACAATGGCAATGTTTTTCCTTTGTAATTACCTTCTGGTATGATTGGGCATTTTTCCTGGATAGGTTATCCTTATGTACATCTTCTGGAAATGTAGTGCCCAGGCATAAAGCCCATCCCAACATTTCTGTTAGACGACTTTCACTGACAATTATTTAATGAATAAGCCAGCTAGATTAGTTTCGGTTGTCCTCAACTAAGAATGAGGATCTATAGGAAATTGAAACGTCATTTCAAGTGAATTGTTATTTCTGTCAATTAGTAGCAGAATACCCAATAAATAAGGGCTTAAAGGTGGGGCTTTTGTTTTCACACGCTGTTCAACGATGTCAACCAGAAATTATCTTCAGCATGTGATGTCTGACTTCAATGTTACAAGATGACATCTTCATCTCATTTTCATCTCTCTTTTTTTCTGCACATGAGGTAAGAGATAAGGGGTGCATCAAAGATTCCTTCTAAGACTCTTTATTTGAGAAAGAAGGTCATAAGCAGGTACTGTGGTTGACATCTCATCTGCTAGCACTGTTGAATGCCCTCTCTAAAGCATGAATGCTGAAGTAGAAGTCAGAAATTGTTGAATGAGATCCTACAGTGTTTTCCACACCATCATTGTCTTAGTCGCTGTTATCACCCAGGGCTTCTCTGATGAGCTCCTACCAAAGCTTACTCACATATTCAGATGAAATATTTAGTTATCAACTTGATGTTATTAAACATACCAAAGACCCATCCATTCAAAAGGAACTTCCCCAAAAGCTTGTCATCAAATGTGAATTTTCTAGTTTTAGAATCCCATATTTGGGTTATGACACTTGCCATCCTGAGATGCCTGGATGGCTCAGTCAGTGAAGTGTCTGACTCTTGATTTTGGTTCAGGTCATGATCTCATGGTTCATGAGATCGAGCCCCAAGTTGGGCTCTGTACTGACAATTAGGAGCCTGCTTGGGATTCCCTCTCTCTCTCTCTCTTTCTCTCTCCCTCTTTCATTCTTTTTCTAAAAATAAATAAATAGATTTTAAAATAAGATACTTGCCATTCAGAGAGCATATGCTAGACTGTATATGCATTACTCAGTGATGGTAACTCAAAAACCCATGATCACTCATTATCTTGTTACTACAGACAAGATCATTAAATGTGCAGGTGAATCTTCATGCAGAGTAGAGCAGAATAGTTTCATCTGAGGAGAGAAGTCCTGGAAGGGCTATTTGGCATCATGAGCAACTGGACTCCATGTATGATGAAGTGAACTAATGAGGGAAACAATTAAAACTAAGTTGTTGCCTGTCGACTTTAATTAGGAATACATATTATATGATTACTTTATATACGTTAAAGTTCTAGAAGGACAGTTCATAGCATTTCTCTCTTCTCTGTTTGAGGTTGGAACAAACCAAGAAATGGAAAGACAGAAGAAAATTACAATATCAATTTTTCACTCATAATGGTCTCCATATTTTATGCTAAAGTTTTTGTCCAGGTGACTTTGTAATCCTTGACCCATGAATTCTACTTACTAACTTAATCCAGTCAGTGGCTCTGCTGGACAACTCCCAAGCTTCACATATACCCACATGCCCTGGTGCAACACCTTTTATCACAGGCAGTCAGAACTGAAGAGGAACTACAGTGAGCCAAGTTATACATGGCCCCTTCATTACTTCATTTGCCCATTAGATAAGTTATTGCACTAACTTCAGGTCGGTGAATGTGGGAGGTGGATGAGAGACCAGGAGTGTTGTGGAAGGCATTTGCCCAGAAATGTGAAAAGGTGGGGGGTATGTATGATTCTTCAAAGTTAAAGCCATACAATGAGGGGAAAAAGTGACAAAGCAATTGCAGACAGTAGTATCATTGTTATTAGTATTTCATCATCCTAAATTATTTTTAAGAAGACAGTGTTAATTCACTTGTTGCTGATGTTATTGTGCCTTTCCTATAATATTTACAGCAAGAACATTTTTAAAGGGAAAAATCCACTTTACTTCCACATATCTTCATGTTTCCACAAAATTTTCATTTTGTGAGCCAAAATAAGAGATTAAAAAATATTAACCAATTGATTCACCTCTCCAGCCTTGATGCCATTTTGTTCCGAATTTATTTTATAGTCTAGTAAAAGCAGTCTGCCTGAAATGATCATGGCACACTTATATTCTATGCCTCTGGACTTGAACTTTTGCTGGTTCCTCTCCCTGAAATGTATTTTCATGCACCTTTTATCTAACATTAAGTATCCTTCAAATCTGAGTTCAAGCACTATTTTATTCCATGAAGAATACTTTCCTGAATCTTCTGGATACAGTAAATGACCATCTTCTGTGATTTCATAATAGCACTTTTTACAGCACTGTATTTGAAATGGTATGTCATGTATTTGTTAACTCAACTGAAATACAAGAGGCCTAGGTTAAGGATTGCTGTTTTTATTAATATTTGTATCTTTCTAAGTCAGCACAGAGCCTGTTCTATATATAATTGGCACTTAATATGTGATTTTGGAATTGTTGAGCTAAAGCAGAGACAGACAATGGAGTTATTAGCACAGAAAGGATCTTCAGAGAAGAGCAAACTGGGCATGAAGATACATTTAGCTAAAATATGTGTTACAAGTTTGAGGAATGGCATGGTTCTTCATACAGTAGATCTTTACTTTTGAAATGCCACATTAGTTTTTAAAAATCTTAAAGTGTGATATTTTGACATTTAAGAAGAAACACCATCAAATGACACTGAACTTTTTAAAAGCAGTTCCAAAAGAATAACAAGAAAAGTAACTTCTTGAAACTGTTGAAAAATGATTAGAGTTCACAATATGTGCTCCTACTTTTTCTTGTTATATCATCATCATCATGAGATATTTAGTAATTAAATTATAACACACACCATTCTAATTCAGAATGCAATTATATATATGTATATATAAATAAATTCAAACATCAGAATGAAAAAGAATAGATGGTTTTTATATGCAAAGGTATGTCCTAAGCAACAAATATAGAGCATTAACAAACAACTGGGGTATTTTTCAGCCATTCCTGATTATAGCAACATGTTATCAAGTCACTGACCTGCTTTTTGAGAACCATCTTTGAATATGTTGTGTTTATATGTGGATAAACTGCTGATAAAATCTTGTCTCTCGTCTTGTGTCCATAAAGAAAACCTGATAGAACATTGCTGGTCAATAAGGGGCTAGGCTTGGGCTTTTCACAGCAGATTTCTGAAGATCTTTCCCCCTACGCAGATGAGATGAGATTGACATCTTTATGTTCATTTCTTCTGTCTGAAATCCATAGAAGCAGCATTCCATTTCCATATAACCATATTTAGACAAAATCAGTTACTGGCTACTGTAATTATGGAGGATCAAAGTCCCACATCCTAAACTTTTCTGTTTATGTTTTAATATTCTTGAGTTCTAGCTTAAGTTCAAGTTCAGTATTCCAATTCTATAATTCCATGGTTTCTGGTACTTATTTAAAGAATAAATAAAAATGTAGGCCTACAACACTTGAATAAAACTATTACGAATATTTTTTGACTTCCATAAAACACTATGATTTATTAGATGAATATTGATTCAAATTTTATTTTTTAAGATTTGCACTTGGCTAGGACCAAACTGGATGCTTTATAGTTAATGTTTATTCATATAAATCAACATGTAATCCCCTTCTTCACTTAGCATGCCAAAATAAATGACAAAATTGGTTTCTGCCTACTTAATCATTTCTAGAAACAATTATTTATTTGAATTTATGTTTTCTCAGTCATTCATGACCAATTAATCATTTTCAGAACTGCTCAATCCCAAAGAGGTTTGACAAATGTTGCTCTTAGAAACAGCTTTGTTTTCCAAACTGCATTTTCTGCACCTCTCTTTTATTATATTACTAACAATATTTGCATAAAAATAGTATCAAATTAAGCAAGTTGCCAATTTCACTTTGGCAGATTTAAAATCCTCTTGAAATTATTACACATCAATAAAATGTAAAACCTGTTGCATTAGCATATATGTGTTGAAGAGCAAACATAGCCAACATTCATCCTAGTGGTACCTAGGTAAAATTACCTCTTTATTCTATTATCCCAATAAAAGATAAAATATTGCCTAAAAACTACCTAAGCTACCTTTGAAGTTTCTGCAAGTGCAAAACAGAAGCATTTGATTTCGTGAAGATTAAAGTGAACTTCTAGTAGATTTAAGGCACTCCGTCTCTCTGAGCATTACTGTATAAAATCATTTTCAGATTAAGTATAAGCACTGTAAAGAGTCATCACCTGAAAACAGACTAAGAATGTAACTAATATCATTTTTACAGCTTCTATTTCTTGTTTTTCTTTTTGTTTGTTTGTTTGTTGGCTGTTTTTTTATTTGTTTGTTTGTTTCTAGAGTGTACCTGCACCTGAGTTTGTGCAAGCGGAGGTAGGAGAAGGGGATAACATGGGGAGAGGTAGAAGGAGAGAGAAAGAGAATTCCAAGCAGGCTCCAGGCTCAGCACAAAGCCCCAGGCAGGGCTCCATCCCACAACCTTGAGATCATGACCTGAGCGGAAATCAAGAGTCAGTCGCTCAACTGATCAACTGACTGAGCCACCCAGGTGCCCCATTACAACTTTCATTTTTACAGTTTCTTTAGTCTTATAATTTTTATTTTAGTTTTCTGTATAGCGGTCATTAACATCTTAGAATGGTCTCTGAAAAATACATATTTATTCTTGTTAACATCCTCTCCCTTCATTTCCTTATCCATTCACAGCATACCAGCTATTCAGGATAATATAGACTTAAAACATTACTGGGAACCTATTTTACTCAGTTGTTTACCAAGTACACTTTTCCTTTAGAAAGTGTTAATATTTTTCCACCTTTGCTATCATTCTTATTAAGATGGATACTATTAGCTTAATAGCAATGAGACACTACTTAACTTTAGGATTTTTAATGGGGAAATGAAATGGGAAAATTTTAGTTACATTATGTTCTCCAGTTTCTACTTCCAATGTGGTCTTGCATGTGTTACCCTCTCCAGTGTAGTCAGGATCACTGCTTAGTCACGTAAAGCTGAATTTTGCAACATCCCTTGTGTTTCTTTTAAAACCTCCAGTTTCTTGGGGCACCTGGGTGGCTCAGTTGGTTAAGCCTCTGACTCTTGGTTTCAGTTCAAGTCATGAACTCACAGTTGGTGAGGTCAGTCCCACATTGGCCTCTGCGCTGCACTGACAGTGTGGAGCCTGCTTTGGATTCTCTGTCTCCCTCTTTCTCTAGCCCTCCCTTGCTCACTCTCTTTCCCTCTCTCTCAAAATAAATAAACATTAAGGGGCTCAGTCGGTTAAGCGTCCAACTTCAGTTCAGGTCACGATCTCACGGTTCCTGGGTTTGAACCCCACGTCAGGCTCTGTGCTGACAGCCAGCTCAGAGCCTGGAGCCTGTCTTCAGGTTCTGTGTCTCCCTCTCTCTCTGCTCCTTCCTGCTCATGCTGTCTCTCTCTCTCTCTTTCAGAAATAAATAAAACATTGAAAAAAACTTAAAAAATAAATAAACATTAAAAAAATAAAAAGATAAAACCGATAACTCTCTCCAACAGAATCTGTACAAAATCTAACGATTTATCCGTTAGATTAAATAGTTTTATTACTCTGACAAAATCCATGAAAATCCTCTTTCCCAGATTTTTAACTCTTACCATAATACAGCTGAATGCAGCCCCACTCACAAGGTACTCTTACTTTACTGGAACTTATTCATCTTAAAATTGAGAGTTTGTTACCCCATGGAACCCACCTTCCCATTTTCCCCACCCTTCAGCCCCTAGCAACCACCATTCTGGATGTCTCTGCTGGAGCTGCAGTGTACTTTGTTAATGAAAAGTAACCTTTTTTTTTTTTTTATGCTACTAACATTTGGAGGTTGTTCTTCAGCATAAGTAAGCATTTGTGACTAGTAAGTGAGTCTGTTGGCAAGTCAATATGGCTTATTCAGAACTGGCTAGAGGGGTGCCTGGGTGTCTCAGTCGATTAAGCGTCGTCTTCGGCTCAGGTCCTTTCAGAGTTTGCGGGTTTCGCCCTCCTCATTGGGCTCCGTGCTGGGAGCTCAGAGCCTGGAGTCAGCTTGAGATTCTGTGTCTCTGTGTCTCTCTCTGCCCCTCCCTCACTCATGCTTTGCCTGCCTCTCACAAAAATAAATACTTATTAAACAAAATTTTAAGAACTGGCTACAGCCTTCACCACTTTTTAGCTGTGTAATTGTGGAAACTTCTCCATTGCCTCAATTTATTATCTATAAAAAATAACTGAGACTATTATTCATTGTAAAGGATTAATGTGACAGTAAAGAAATACACCGGTAATGTGCCTCACATGTGGCAGCCCCTTAGGTGTTATTATCATTCATAATATTGATTTTCTCACTTTTATATAAACTAAATATAGTAGAAGGACTTTTGAGAACCAGTTCATAGGGATTGGTTAACTAAATAATGATACATTAGACAATTAAATATTGTCAGATCATTTAAAAAAAATTTTTAAATGTTTATTTATTTTCAAGAGAGGGAGAGAGACAGAGACAGAGACAGAGACAGAGTGTGAGTAGGGGAGGCACAGAGAGAGAGGGAGCTACAGAATCCAGATCAGGCTCCAGGTTCTGAGCTGTCAGCACAGAGCCAGAAGCAAAACTCAAACACATCAACTGATCGTGACCTGAGTCAAAGTCGGACTCCACCCAGGCGCCCCTGTGAGGTCATTGTTAAAATGAGGTGACCCATATATATTTGTAAGACATATTTAAGTTAAAAATGTGAGGGTTAAAAAAAGTATAATATGGTCCTATTATATAAACGAAAGATATGCATGTATAAAATGTCTGTGGAGGGTGTCGCATGAACAAACAGCTGGTAACACTATCTTTGGGAAAAGGAGCTGTGTTTAGGGATAAATAGCTTAAATAGAATGTATTTTCCATCGTCCTTCTTTTTGCAAAAGTTTGTAAAAAAATTTTTTTTAATTTTTATTTAATTTTGAGAGAGAGAGACAGAGCGCAGGTGAAGGAAAGGCAGAGAGAGAGGGAGACACAGAATCTGAAGCCGGCTCCAGGCTCTGCATGGTCAGCACAGAGCCCCACGTGGGACTCAAATCCATGAACATCAAGATCATGACCTGAGCCGAAGTGGACATTTAACTCATTGACCACTCACATGCGCACCCATTGTATTTCTTGAGATCAATTTTATTTTTTATTTTTACCGTGTAAATGTGTTATCTATAAACATAAAATAGATAAAAGCATCACACATACTTTTGTCATGATCCTGTCACTAAAGAGATATTTATGCATAAACGATTGGGTGGCATTGACATGAGATTTTTTGATACACTTGAAGGTGATTTTCATATATAAAAAAGGCAACCTAGAGGAACTATTTTTGTTTAAAACTAAATATTAAAATTGTTAAAATTAAAAATATATTTCCTCTGTGCCTTAAATATATTCTACAAAATTTTAATTCTATTTCTAAATTTATTGGATGTTAATGATTTCTAAGGATGTTTAAGTAATGTTTGCTTCTGTTTCCAAAATTAATCAAACTTTAAATAATAAAATTCTAAATGTATTAGATTTCTTTTCAAAATACCTAATCTCTTTCGGTAAAATAATATCCTAAGTATTGGGAACGTAGTGTGCAGCATGATGGCGATAGTTAATAGTACCACACTGTATATTTGTTGCAGGATTCTCTCACAGAGAGTCGTGACACAGAGGCTTTTCTTTCCAGAAAGCAGCTTTATTCATGCTGGCACTGCTCAGTTGGGTTCGTACCCAAAGAACTGAGCTGCCCACGTCACATGGCATAGTTTTTTTTAATTCATTTTCTATTTCTTTGTCTCTTATATATGGTAACACACATAAACTTGCCATCTGGTTAAGTTGTCTCAGTTTACAAGACCATGGGGAATGTAGGCACCTAGGCGCATATCTACGTGACCTTGAAGTCTTCTCTCCTCTTTTTTTCTCTTTCCTCAGGGAGGGGTTCCTACCACATATTTGAAAGTGGCTACAAGAATAGATCTTTAAAGTTCTCATCACAAGAGAAAACTGTGTAACTATATATGGTAACAGATGTCAATTGAACTTATCGTGATGATCATTTTATAATACATATAAACATCAAATCATATTGTTGTAATGTTCTAAAACTAATGTGAATTATACCTTGATAAAAAAGTGAAATAATGAAGAACAGAAGAAAGAAAAAACACTCTTATAAGTTCAATAGATTAAATATGTCACTAATTAAAAACATAGATAGGCTTCAATTTAAAGTCACTAGTCTAAATCAAATACTCAATTACTTATTTTGAAATTGTCTCTTAAAAGACTGTCACTCTAATAACCAAACTGTCTTAAACAATGTCAGTGCAAGAATACTAATGATTAGATGAAGTAAAATCTTTTTTAAAAAAATGTTTATTTTTGAGACAGAGAAAGACAGAGCTTGAGGCAGAGAGGGGCAGAGAGAGAGGGAGACGCAGAATCTGAAGCAGGTTCCAGGCTCAGAGCTGTCAGCACAGAGCCGATGTGGGGCTCAAACCCACGAACCACGAGATCATGGCCTGAGCTGAAGTCAGACGCTTACCTGACTGAACCACCCAGGCGCCCCTAGATGAGGTAAAATCTTAAGTAGATTTTATATGTGCAGCGACATTAAGCAACTTGACTAAATTTGTATAAGCAGAAAACAGCAAAATTGGATCCAAGTTTATCTTATTCTAATTCCTTTAACTCTTACACTATGTTTCCTGCTTTACCAGATACCAGAGACTGGCAAAAAGGAATTTTATTAATGTATGTGTTTGAAAGTTCAAAGCGTAGGGCTAGCTTCAAGTGCCGTTTGATTTGGGTGCTCAAAAAATATCTTCACCATCTCCTGTCTTCCTCATACTCTTGCAGTTTTGTCTCCTCTGTGTTGGCTCTATTTTTCGTTCTGTAGAAACAAGCCTTTTATCTACTACTATCTGATTGAATGCTGGTATTTCATTTTTCTGAAATTCTCCAGGAAAGATCTCATCACCTCCTATTCCTTTTTCAATATCCATATCTCTGAAATATAATCACTGGCTAGAAAGAAGATATACTAATTCACATGAAAATAAATCAAGGTCAGCTTTTGGGTATGAGCGGTTCTATTTTACCAAATCATGTGGATTGAGAGTGTATGTACAATAGGTATATGTACAATAGAATGCTAGGCTTGCAGAAATCCAAGTGAGGAGAGAAACTGTGGTTTTAAAAGGGGATTCCGAAGTGAATTTTACTCTCTATGCACCTGCTATGTTATTTGAAGACTTTTATGAATTTCAGAATCACCTATGTTGGGAGCCACACTGGCCTCACTGGATGATAGTCACAGCGAGGAAATGGCAGCGCTTGCACGGCTCCTGTCATGAGAAATGAAAACTAGTATCTCCTTCTGCTACTACTGGTTCATGTTGGAAATGAGCCTGCTGTTATTGACCAGGACTCACAATATTCCAGATCAGACCGATATTCCCCACACAGATTCCTCATAAGGAAAAGCCTATTCCTGCCTTTTCAAAAGAGATTTTAGATGAAAGCACTGTGGATGATTGTCAAAAGCCTCTTTCTATGGGCCTTGCAGATTCCAAGACTTACATAATAAAGGGGGCTAAGAACACAAGAGTTACAACTGAGCTCTAGCTCTGAGACAAAGAGCCTAATTTAAAGTTAAGGACAGATATCCACCCCCATCCAATTGTTTCTGCTCAGAGCATTAACCCCCCAAGGCATTTGTGACCAGTATCTGGAATGACTTATTCTGGCCTTGAATATGGTGATTGCACTCTGTGAAGAAACCTACTGAGAAACTTCTTTTGTGATTATGGGAGCAAATGTGTTTCCTGAAAGACCTGTTTTTCTTAATACTTCTCCTTACACAAGCAAGCTATTGACCCCTGCTCTCAAAGAACTAACTTCACCCTTTTTATACTAAAAACATTGTCTTGTATGCTAAAGACACCTTCCTTCCCCATAGGGTAAGCATCTAAATCCCCTACCTCAATCACTATTGATAAAGGTTATGAATGAGTCTTCTACAAATCCATCTCCTGGAAAATTCTTACATATCAAAGAAGTTTGTCATCAGAAATGATTGTCTAAGGCAAATGCCATCCCCCAAACACTTAATTATAAAATGAAGTTGAGCCTCAGTCAGAGCAGAGATGCCTGCCTGGTGATCAGAAAGAATCTCAGGCCTCTCTCACCCCTCCCTCGCAGACACCATCCATCCTTCAGGTGTAAGGACACAAGTCTAAACCAGACTGACTCCATAATAGGCTTTAAGTTTCCCCTCTAAACTAGAAGGCCTCAGTTTCAGTTTCCCTGAAACTATCAGGCAGCTACACACTGCCCAAGGCCGAAGAAACTGCCCATCACTTCACTCCACCACACTACCTTGGCAACGCCCAATCAAGAAAGGCCAGCAACTATAGATAAATCTCAACTGCCTAATGTAAAAGTTAACCCATTAGTCACCGAACAAGACTCTAGACTCGCTCTATGGTTGGTTGAATTTAAGGGTACCCTGAATGTTGTAATTGGATCCTGCCAAAAGTAACAGATAACTCTGGATAACATGTATGGTTAAACCCGCTGTCAATAATGTTGTATAATTATGATTGGATCACTGTTTCCATGCCACAATTTCTGTAACTCCCCCATCACAAACCCCATAAAAACCCTACTCTGCCTTTGTTCGGGGCTCACAGCACGGATCCACTGCATTGGTGAGGTCTGTGAGCCCGAGCTCAAGCACATAAGAAAGCCCTTTGCCTTTGTATGCGTGACTCGGTCTCCCCGGTGGTCTCTGGTCGGTGAGGATACTGCAATCTGGGTATAACACAGGGACCCCTGGACCTTGCCAGAGCTGGCCCTCGGCACACCTAATAAGTTGGAACATCTGCTTTAAACTTAATAAGTCGACACATGTAGTGTGATCTGGGGGAAGAAGAAGAGAGTAGCTCATTTTTCAGCAACATATGTTTTCCAGGGTAAATGACACTGAATTGTCAGATAGCCAGTTTGAAGAATCTTACTAGAGAGAATTGGAAAAGGCTGCAGTGAAATTTAGGTCAGTGACATTTCTCTAAGCAGGTATGAGAGTCCTGGTTAAAGCTGCTAGCTATTGGTTGAGGACCAGGAGATTGTCAATAATAAGAGCGAGTTGCTTTGCCAGTGTAAGGGGAACTGTACCCCACAGCATACTGAAAGATGGAGAGTAACAGTCAGGTTATTAGTACCAGAATTCTACAAGGAAATGACCAAACTTGGCTAGACGCCAACACAGGAGTCACAGCTAGAGTTGTAACCTCATACTTCATTACAGGTGAGAGTGTTGGGTTTCACCTGACTAATGTCAGTATTAGTTCTGATAAAAAAACAAAAAACAAAAAACAAAAACAGTTCATGTCTCATATTTTATGTTGAGAATTTTTCCATCTTTATTGATAAGAAGTACTGTGTAAGTTGTTTCAAATTATCACGTTGTTTATTTGATATATTTATGTATTACGAAATGATGGCCACAATCATTACCAACCACATAGTTGGTTAGTTAACACAACTATTACCTCACATAGTTGTGTGTGAGTGGTAAGAAGATTTCGGATCTTCTCTCTTAGCACGTTTCAAGTATACAATACAGTATTGTTAATGATAGTCACCATGCTGCACATTAGATCCTCAGAACTTGTATATTAGAGCTGAAACTCTGTATCCTTTGATCAACATCTCCTCATTTCCTTCACCTTCCGGTCACTGGCAACTAACAGTCTGGTCTCAGTTTCTAGGAGTCTAGATTTTTTACATTCCACATATAAGTGAGATAATAGAGTGTTTTTCTTTCTCTTGCTGACATTTCACTTAGCATAATGTCCTCAAGTTTCATCCATGTTATTACAAATGACAAGATTTCCTTCCTTTTTTATGTAGCTGAATAATATTTCATTTTTTTGTATCTATCTCTATCTATACATCACATTTTCATTACCCATTATTCTGTTGACACTTAGGTTGTTCCCATGTATTGACTATCGTGAATAATGCCACAATGCATGTGGGGGTGCAGATATCTCTTCAAGATAATGATTTCATTTGCTTTCGATATATATCCAGAAGTTAGATGACTGGATCATATGGTGGTTCTATTTTTAACTTTTCAGGAAACTCCATATTGTTCTCCATAGTGGTTGTAGCAACTTGACGTCCTACCAACAGTGCAGAAAGATTCCCTTTTCTCCACATTCTAGCCAGCAGTTGTTATTGTTGTTGTTGTTTTTGACAATAGCCATTTTAACAACTGAGATAATATATCTTTGTGGTTTTGATTTGCATTTCCCTATTTCTCTGGTAGTGATGTTGAGCACCTTTTCATGTACCTGCTGGCCATCTGCACGCCTTCTTTGGAAAAAACATGTCTATTCAAGTCCTTTGGCTACCCTGAGGATTTAAATAATCAATTGAATGTATGTTTGTGTCAATGGGTTCTTGTGCAAATAACATTTTTAGGGATTAGTGTAGGCAATCACAAGTTAATTGAAAAAAATTGATATTAAATAGGTAATTATCAGGGTACTATAAATGTTTATATGTATCCTAAGTACAAAAATATCTTTGGTCACACACAAATCAGTTTATAAAGCAATTTAGATACTTCATCCATTATTGATTATAATGTGGTGAACTCTATCCTTTTTCTTCAAAATGTTGGTCAAATTACAGAGCATAGAGTAGTAACTATTAAGTACATAAGGAAATGATTTAAAAAAAAAGAAAAAAGGAAAAGATCCACAATGATGGTAAGGGAATATGTCAGAAGGTCACAGGAACCAACTGAAAGGGCTCCTAATGGCCAAATCCAAAACAAGCCAAATTAAAAAATAAAGAACACAGACATAAGACAAAGCTACATCAAGATATAGTGGAAAGGGTGTTAGGCTTGTATTTCAGCAGTTCAGTTCTCATCTTAATTCTGCCATGTTGTAGAACATAAAGTCTTTACCTCTGAAAGACTAACTTTCAAGATGGTTTAACTTTCAAGATGCTCTGGTTCCCATAAAAAGAGTATTTTCTCCTAAATATCCCTAGCCTCTTACTCTGCCCTTAATTCTTTCAGTGGTAGAATCAATTTTCTTAAAGTTGGGTAATTAGCATTAATTCAAGATTCTTGAACGAAGGAGTAGAAGTGAGAAATGGTTCTAAATGGGAAATATTTGGTGCCTTATCCTTTCTTCTCTACTCTGGGTCACTGTGGAGTAGCTCAGCAATGGCTGAAGCATTTGCTGTTTAGGCAAAATGTTTTCTGGAGATTCACTATTTTTCTGCCTTCTTTAACGACCCTTTGCTCAAAGACCACCAGCACCCTATATAGGAGCTTAAGATTCTGCCTTCCGTGTCCTGGGAAAGCAAGTTCTTCCAACTTTATAAACTCTAGAAGAGGTGGGAGGAGCAGGCAGTGTGTAATTTGGTTGTTCTACACCCAGCCCCAGGGTGTAACCCCTTTGGGCTTCGCGTTCTTTCCCATACTAGTTTTATCAAACATATAGATGTTTTGATTTATCTTTTGTCTTTGAATTAGTGCTCAATTGATTCACAACTTAAATGAAAAAAAGGGAGGCGTTATTTGCTGAGGCCCTTCAAACAAATGTCAGCATTTCATAGAGCCAAATAAAATCCTTTATGCTCTGGTAGCCTTACATAATAAATGATCATGTAAACATAACTTGTTTTCACAGTAAGATTGAAACTTTTGAAACTAACAACCATATGCATGCTACATTACATAAAAATATTGAATTGTTCAACTTCTGATACTACTCAAAATAATGAAATTCTCAACTTGTTTAAAGTTTGTAGCAAGTGTGCTTAGCTTTATAGAGTGGACTCTTACATATTCCTAATTGCCAATTATTTCCCTCTCTCTGCCCAGTGCACGTTCAATATAAAACTATGCTTTTAATTAACTTCTGCTCAGTAAATAGGTATTCAGATGCACATTTTGTGCTTCAAAACCACAATTAAAGCTGTAGGGTTAGTTTTTGCAACGTTATTCTAATTAAAATACTTTTAGCTGTATTTGGCATGCATTAAAATGTCAAGTAATTGACAGCCCATAAGTGAAAAATTGATCCAATTATCAAGCCAGCTAGAACTTTTCTCTTTTTTCAACTGCTAAGATTTATTATGGCTATTAGAATTACAGATGTTTATATGTTTGCTTTTAGTAATTGGAATTCATTTAACTTTGCCATGCCCTCGGTGTTGTTTCTGTTCTTCAGTGGGATAGACAATTCTTCAATCTTTGAAATGCACATTTAGAAAAGGCCTCCCAAATCTCTCTTCACACGGAGTAGATAATCATGCTTTCATTGGAGCTTAGGGAATAGATTTTTCTTTTCATGTCTCCAGATGGTCTTTTTAGTAATGAATCACAGAGAAACACAGCTTGTCCTAAGATATGGCTTCTCTACATCTTATTTTCTAAATTAATAATATAAATCTTTAATGAATTAATTAATTTAAGACTTGCAAATAGAAGAAAACAGAAGAAAATATAACAAATGCTAATTTCTAATTGCAGCTAGTTGATTAGTCTCTCCTGCAATGTAATAAAAATATTTAACCGTCTCAATAAAAGTCAACTAGAAAGACCTCCAAAATATCAGTTTTGTGTAGACTTGAAAGACAATTATTTGAGAACAATTATTAATAAAGAAAAAAAGAAGGATTCATATTCACTTAGTTATTTATATTGTTATTGGATCAGTACTGTGGGGAAAGCAATATATATTGTTTACCAAGAGTCTTTATTAATAAATATGAACCAATTAGAAAAGAGAGTTAACTCAGAGTTTAGGTTGTAGGTATTAATCTATTTATGTCTAAATCTGAAAACTACAATGACAATACATATCAAACTAATTTGCTTGTTATGGATGCCATAGACATATTATTCCACTGATGGCATTTTACATAGTATAGAGAAACGTCTACATATATCTGAATCCTAAACACATCTTCTCTTACCCTGGCTCTCATAACAACATTTGCCTATTAAAATAAACGTGAGGGTCTCAGCTCAGTGCTCAATGCCTTTCATCGTTAGATCCTAGAGCTTCCACCTGTCCACCCACTCCCCTGGAATCCTGACCGAGGCCACCAAACAACATCCAGCACCTCTTGGCCAATCCCACTTCTTCGTTTTTTCCTTTGCTAATCTTTGCTCTCCCAGTTAGCCTTTAGTCTGCTTATTCAACAGTTCCAAGATCAGGCTCAAAACTTATTTTCTTCAAGAACATACTTAATGAACTTATCCCAGAAATTAAATTGTTTCTTATTTTAAATACCACAGTAGTCTTATAGTATGTACTACACTTTAAGAAATTTATAGCCAATCATCATTATTAGGGGCAGCTATGTTCTACAGAGTCACTGCAAACATTGAATCATTGTTTGTTGGTAAAATAAAAGTAAAATAAAGAGTGAAGTTTCTGGGAGCGTCTGGTCATAACATTTTCCTTAACTAATCAGTGGATAATCTTGTTTTATGTGGGTTTCTGTTTCAAGAAGTATTATTTGATATGTATTGCTGATTCATAAACAGTGAACTCATGGACAACAGCACTATACCTCATGACTGAATAAAACTTATCTAACACATCTGTGTTCTCATACGGCACATCACAGCCCTCTCAGACTTCAGAACATTAGACACCACTTGAACACTAAGCTTGAGAGTCGTTTTAAACAGCAAAGTCACCAAGAAAAGGCACACAAATGTGATAACTGTGGCACTAAATAGAGCATGAAAAAGTCATATTTTACATTATGAAAGCTGGAACAAGATGTCAGAGCAAAGCCTTATTTGACCTCAGCTGGGAATGTGTGCATCGGGCAGTTCAATTTCTTTCTTTCTACAGTGAGCACATGTATGTCCAACAATGGAATGGATTTGAAAGCTCATCCGTATTGATTTTGGTAAACTCATAATAATGAAATTCATAAGTTATGAGGATAAACTGCCTATTTCTTAGTTTCTTCTACGATTTTATCTTGTTTTCAAAAATATGTCCTTCTCCCAGTACTGATGAAATCTGCTGTAGTACTTTTAATAATACTTGCTGAATGAGAAAATAAATTAAATCTTACTTTGACACAAAATTGTATCATAAGCATGAATATTACTATTCAAATTAATTTGAATATGTAATCTCTGGCCTTATCTAGAAACATAGATTTAAAGTTCTATGAATATAATTTATGTAGATCTTAAAATGTAAATATAAAGGAATAAGCCTAGTCATATCAAGTGATAACTTTAGAGGTAAATATAATGACAAAGAAATATTACATTAACCTTGATAATATAATTCTGAGATAGCTCTCATGACAGAGAATACAGGCAACTATACCAATAAAGAGGCTATTGAATGATTTAGATTTAAAATGATAGATGGAGAAGTTGGAATAGGGCAGCTGCAATATAAAAAGAGGGGCGATTTAAGAGAATTTTTTGTCATGCTTATTTAATTTTGAGAGAGACAGAGACAGAGCGTGGGCAGAGGAGGGGCAGAGAGATGGAGATATAGAGAGATGGAGACATAGAATCCGAAGCAGGCTCCTGGCTGCTCAAACTCAATACAAGGCTCAAACTCACGGACACAAGAGTATGACCTGAGCTGAAGACGGATGGATGCTTGATGGAGTGAGCCACCCATAAAACGCTTAAGAGAAATATTTTTAAAAAATGAATTTGAAAACTTCTCATATGACAACTGTTTCTAGCTATCAAAAATTAAAATAATTTCTATTCCAGTCTATGTATAGCATGTGATAGAATTTAAAGGAAGTTGAAGAAAAGATTATTCTACAAATACAGAAAAAGAACATGAACCAAGACACCAAAAAGGAGTAACAACAAAGCTGACATTTATTACTAGTGAAAAACCAGGATAATATTTAATATGTGTTATTCTCATTCTAAAAATTCTGAAAATTTAGGTTTCCCTAAAGGAAAACGAGTCACATTCAAAATGTTTTTTAAGCATCTTGCTGAATTCCTTAAATTTCTACTTATAACTATGTCCTTGGGGAGTATAAATGGAACTAGCAGATGTTAGTAAAAATGACTATGACTTAACAAGCTTCTCAAACAAACAAAAAAAAACCCAACAAAGTTTCCGAGTCCATAATAATTGCTTATTTGTGTGAAAAAGATTCTTAATCACACATGCATCATCTTCTCATCTAGTTCTCAACTAAAATGATCCTTCACAGACTATTCAACATTCAAGATGCTGCCAAATTGAAAAAGGAAGTGCTTTTTGCTTTAAATTTCCCTATGATTTGTGGGGGTTTTTTTGTCTCTGACAAAATCCAGTGGATAATTTTAATGAACCTGGATTTTTTTTTAAAGTTCAATTATGCTACATTCAAATTTGGCAAAAAATACTATCTTGTTTTCGGTTTCATTTAATCCACATGTTCAGATTGTTCACCAAGAGGATTCATTGCTTCCTTTAGGTAATTAATATGTAACACAATCAAATGACCCTAGCGGAATATTCTCTAATCATCAACATTATGCTGAAATTAGCAATAGCTGGTTTATTTTATGACAGGTATAAAATAAAACGGATTTCTTTTTTTTCAGTTACTTCTCTTTCCATTGGGAGGAGCCATTGCCCTTCAGGAAGAGAAAGCAAGATTACAGAGTAAGTTGTATCTTTGTTTCTATTTTCATCTGGAATCAGGACTTCCTGGCTCAGGATCAAAATTCATTCTAGGAAACAGGTGTTTCAGTAATGTCTTTATTATGACTACCTCTGTTCATAACAAAGAACTCCACAACGCAGTCCCTTTTCAATGGAGGAAGAATCTGTGCCTGACTCAATGTGTGGTATAATATTACAGAATTTAATTCTTTCAGAAATAAGATAGATACATTGAAGTAGATGTTTTGTTCTTAGAACAACAGATAAAATGTTCATTGTAAAGTCATAGGACAAATTGTCCTTAATTTGTATGTAAATCTTTTTCAATTTTCAGGTGCTTCTTCATCTCTATAAATATTTAGGCATTAAATTAGTTCTTCTGTAGATGAACTTTAAAAATGGCCTCTAAATATTTGGTTGATTGCAACAACTATGCTGAAAAATTATGAAATGTTTGAGGATCAATCCTATACTTACTGAGTGTGCAAAATGTAAAAGAACTAAATCTAGTTTGAAAGAGCAAAACATACAATGAGAAATTAAGCATTGTGCCTGATATGCTTACTTAGGAAATGATCTTTGAATATGTTTCTGAAAAGCTATTTATTAAGAAAAACATGATGCAAAGGAGTAGGCATGAACAGAGTCATTACAGGATAAAAGTTTAAATTAAATTCAATATGCAAACATTAAAATACTCAGACCCAATTTATGTCAGGAATTTCAATGCATAATACTTTGTCAAAGGAGTAGACCTTCAGTTGGTTAACTGGAGCAGCTATAACGAAATTAAATTCACTGTTAATGATCTGCCTTGAAATTTTCATCACTATAATTTATTTTTGTTTTTATTTTTTATATTTTTATTAATTTCTAGGGGGGAGAGAGAGAGAGACAGCACGAGCAGGGGAGGGTCAGAGAGAGAGGGAGATACAGAATCCGAAACAGGCTCCAGGCTCTGAGCTGGCAGTCAGCACAGAGCCCGACGCGGGGCTCGAACCCATGAACCGCGAGATCATGACCTAAGCGAAAGTCGGACGCTTAACCCACTAAGCCACCCAGGCGCCCCTCATCACTATAATTTAAAACAAAGAAACAACAAAAAATCCTCAACTCTAAAATTCATACAACTTTTTTAATTCATCCAATTTCTAATTTAATAACTCATAATAGATAATATTTATGTGGGGTCTCTCATGTGCTACTTTATTAGGCTCTTTATATTCATTATTCCCTTTAATTCCTTGAAGAAACCAATGAGGTAGGCATTATGATTTTAATTTTATAGTCTGCGGAATTCTATGTTCAGAGAGCACAAACAATTTGAATAAAGGTACATGAAATTTTCAAATCTAGCTTTATATCACTTCAAAGCCTGGATTCTATCCACTTGAAAACATTCCTCCAATTAACAAAATCCAATCTTCTGTTCTCAGACCTCATATTAATTAACCTTTCAGGGGAATTTCACACAGTTGATCACTCCCTTTGGATACATTTTCGGCACTTGGCTTCCAGACCACAGCAGTCTTCTATTTTTATTCCTATCTTACTGATTTTCAGCAAGTCGAGGCTTTTGCTGTCTGCATTCACTGCTAGGTCCTTTGCACATGGAACAGAATGTACACAGCACACAAGTATATGGACCAAAAATTTTTCGTAAATAAAAGTATTTTCAATTTGTAGAAAATAATAAAAATACATTTAACCCTTAAATATGTAAATATTAAGTAAAGTCATATATTAGTGAATCTTGAAAATATATAATCTTTATGCATTTATCTTACCTTACAGAAGAGTTTACTTAAAAAACTGATTTTAGATTTTAAACATTGTTTAGTGAATACACATATAGATGATATTGACAGACAGCTATAGAAATTACTTTTAGATATATATTTTCTCCTAGAAGAAAATATTCCTTTACTCATTAATATCTACCGAAAAACTACTCTTATAGGTACTCTGGATATAGCATGGGTCAACATTGGTAAGGCCGTTTTGGATTGGGAAGTCAGAAAAGAAATCTATGAAGAGAATTCTTCATGGCATTCAATCTACGATGATAACCGATGATCAGTCTATCATTTGAACAAAGACCTAATTGATGGAAAGGTGAGTGCCATGGGAGTAACTGGGAACAAATGTTCCAGGGAACATCAAATGTGAAAGCCCTGATGAGACTTACTAATAAATATACTGGAGGTGGAGAAAAAGTAATCAACTGCCTAAGCAGAGAATTGGGGTCCTAGGACACACAGCTGCTCCAAAAATTGTAGGCACAGATGTGGACACGTAAACAGAAGCCCAGGAGCATGCACGTCTGCTAGAGCCAGGACTGGGGTAGGAAAACCTTTGCTGGAGGCTCAGCGTGGAGAAACAGAGTTAAAAACTCTAAAGGAATCCAGTACGGGGGAATCCATACATTTCACGAGTTTTACCTCTACGTATCTTACTAGAATCTCACGGTGCAAATAAACAGAACAAAAATTCTTTCATGCTTCCAGAATAGGAGAGGAAAGTAACTGTTTTGAAATGCATCCATAGTGTTGTATTCTTAGCAAGCCCTTAACCAGCACAGGCTCATTAAAAGACAGACTTGATGGACTATGGAACACTTTCCTTCCCAATGCAGCTTATCATCACATCAATAGGGCTCCTGTATAATTACAGGGGATTACAGCCAAAAGAACTGCATAGCTCACACCTTATTTAAGAATCTCTAGAGAACTCCAAAGAGACAAAAACAAGAGGGCCAGAGGAAGGAAACATTACCTTCAGACACTACAGATACAGGTAACAGTATGCACAGCCTAACCCCTTGCCAGATAAACATAAAACCTCATACTAAAGGCCTATTTACTGCAGTTCCTTTTACCCAGTTCATCACTTCCAGGTTTCAAAAAATTCACAATTCATGCCAAGAGACAAAAGAACCACATTTAAAAAACACAGTTTGAAGAGATAGGTCAAGCCTCAGAACAAGCCCCAGATACATCAGATATGGCAGAAATTTCTAGCAGAACTAGACCCATAATTAATTATCAGAACAGAAATCTAAGACAACTATGATTAATATGCTAAGGGCTATAATGGAAAAGGTGGATGATATGTAAAAGCAGATGGATAATATAAGCAGAGAGACGGGAATCAAAAGTAAACGCTTGAGGGGTACCTGGGTTGCTCGGTCAGTTGTCTCCGACTCTTGATTTTGGATCAAGTCATGATCTCATGGTTTGTGAGTTTGAGCCCCTGTCAGTGCTTACAGCACAGAGCCTGCTTGGGATTATCTCCCTCTCTCTCTTTCTCTCTCTCTCTCCCTCTCTCTCTCCCTGTGTCTTTGCCCCTCTTTCACTCATACATGTGTGTACTCTCTCTGTTAATAATAAATAAACCTAAAAAGAAGAAATGCTAGAAGTAAAAAATATTGTTCAAGAAAGAATGCCTTTGATAGGCTCATCAAGAAAGTGACACAGTTGAAAAACAAATTTAGCGATTAAAGAAATGTTAATAGAAATGTCTAAAATAGAAATGTGAACAGAAGATAGATAAAAAAAGATGGAACAGTGTAACCAACAAGTGTGGGACACCTATAAAAGGTAAACCATGTGTAAAGTGAGAATTATATAAGAAAAAAGGGAGAAAATAACAAAGGAAATATTCAAAGTAATAATGGCAAATAATTTTCTAAAATTAAGGACAGACGCCAAAACACAGATCTCAGAACCTGAGAAAACACCAAGCAAGATAAATACTTAAATATCTTCACTTCACTTGAAAAAAAAATACAACTTTTCAAAATTTTTGACATTCAGCAAAAGAAGTGTGTAGAGGGAAATTTATAGCATTCCACATATATATTAGAAAAGAAGGAAGACTTAAAATCAGTAATATAAACTTCCATTTAGAATGGAGAAATCACAAAGGAATATTTTCCAACAGAAAAGAAATTAACTACCCAGAATCTAGCTCAGTGAATTCTGGATTTTTAGTTTTTAAGTAATATCCTGGGATTAATAATCTTATGTATATGCTACAGAACACATATTTGATTATTTCCTAAGAATACTTGTACAGAAGTAAAAGTGTTAGATCCAAGCATGTGTTTATATGTAAGGCAATTACTGCAAACAGCTACTAAGAATTCAGGAAATAACACTAGTATTATGTAAAGATGCTAATTTTCTTACACGTATGTTAAAATCAAACACTTTTAAGCTTTTTATTGGTTACCAATTAGAGAAGCAAATACACTGTATCATGAAATTTTATTTTTCTATTGACCAAGTAAATAAAATTATGGATCCAATCTATGCTGGCAGTACCAATCTAAGCTTCTAGAATAGAATTTAAAGTCTAAATCAGTGTCACTCAAAATATAGTTCACAGACCATGCTAGCTACGTGAGCATCATTTGGGAGCTGGGAGAGATACAAATTCATGGACTCTACTTCATATCTATGAATCCAGACTCTCTGGAGGAAAGACTGAGAATCTTTATTTTAATGCTTTTCATATTCACTCATTTTTGAAAAGTATCCATTCGCACTTTATATCACCAGCAATCCTAAGTCTTATACTTAAAAACTTGCCCTGGGAGCACCTGGGTGGCTCAGTCAGTAAAGCGACACACTTTAGCTCAGGTCATGATTTCATGGTCCATGAGTTCGAGCCCTCTGTTGGGTTCTGTGCTGACAACCCAGAGCCCGGAGCTGCTTTGGATTCTCTATGTGTCCGTCTCTCTCTCTGTCCCTCCCCAGCTCTTGCTCTGTCTCTGTCAAAAATAAATAAACATTAAAAAAACCTTGCCTTGAACTTTGCATGTCTTTTCTCCTCTTGTCTTGTAGAACCTAGGGTCATAGAGTATGTTCCTGCAGTCGATGATTTCTATTCCTTTCTAGGTTTTTGTTCCACCCCATATGCTAGGCTTATGTTAACTTTACTTCTGTTCTATGTTAAATATTTCATCAGGACATGTCAAGGCATAAGTATGTTTTTACTATCTGTATGGAAATCTTCAATACTTCCATTTATATTTTAGCTTTTTGGTCAGTTTTCATTTATGCCTTTGTATATAATCATTTTAAATGCTCAGTTTTCTGTGTAAGTTATATCTAATATACTTAAACAGATTCATAGAGTCTATTCTTGACATCTATTTTACTTTCCCTAAATGATATACTTACACTTATCATTACACATTTGCCACTATTTAATATTTAAATATATTTTTCTCTCTTATTTCTCATGTAACTTTTAATGATGGTTTTAAGTTTGGGGTTTTCTATCAATTGTTCATTTCATATATCACCCTTTGCATCTCTGTTATATTAAAACTGTTTATAGCAATTTGTTCCTTTATGTCAGAACACTTGTCATTAATTTATGTGTTCAGATTCATCATGTTTGTTCTGCACTTCATTATTCCTATTAGTTCTTTTTAGTTTTTAATAACCATTTTTAAAATGACAAAAGTAAAGTCTTTTACAAATGTCCAAAAAAGGAGTTTGCAATTTCTCATTTTGTAATGAAACTTTGTAAATAGACGTTATAAATGGTAGTTAAAAATGAGCACTACCAACTCTCAACAGGAGCCTAAAAGATGTCTCTGGCCACTTCAATACCAACTGATGTGAAAGTCAGAGTGGAGAGACATAGTGGACTCAACCAATAGCAATTAAAATATCCAACTTTTGCAAGTTTTATAAAAATACTTGGTCATGTGAATACATTGATAGGGACCTTCCCATTGTCTTAGAAGGTGCAAGTGAAGCCAGGATTTTAAGCTTCAGTATGATTGCAAACCCAATATCAGTCAAGATTGTTTAATTCCCTTGATTGTGTCACTATTTCATTGTTTTTCCTTAGATTCTTTGCAGGTTCAAAAACTCTATGTAAGATCTTTCTATGTGCTTACTTTATACGAATATTATAGAAAAGAACTACCAGAGATACACCTCTCTCCCTCCCTCTCTCTCTCTCTCTCTCTAAGGAATTTTCCTATACAATTAGAAATTAAATTTCCTCAGTGATTACAGGCTTCACTTCTGTAGTTTAAGTGAAAGGAGATAAAATTTACTAATACCCAAATTCATGTGGAAATAAACTTTAAGGGTGGCTCAGTCGTTTGAGCGACCAACTCTTGATTTCAGCTCTGGTCTTGATCCCATGGACTTGTGATAAGCCCCCCATCAGGCTCTGTACTGAGGGTGAGCTCGCTTAAGATTCTTCCTGTCTTTTCCTCTACACCTCTCCCCCACTCACGTGTGTGCGTGGTTTCTCTCAAAATGAAATAAATAAACTAAGTTCATAATGAAAGAATTATGTCACTGATATTGATATGGCTGTTTTGGAAACAAATGTCTCTAATAATCCTTTATGATACACCTGGTCCTTTTCCTCCCTCTGCTTCTATTACATTTATCGGTCTTTCCTTATCTCTTCCTCTCTAATATCTAGTGGGGTTATAACTAGAGACTTTCTTAGATGGCAAAGAGTTATGGGATGATTGCACTAAATAAATATATGCAACTTATGAAAGTCTCTATACAATAAAGTATTAAGAACGCAACTCTGGCATCGTCCTTCACTCCTTAGTTAAATTTAGTGTCAACTCTTAATGCTATGCTGGCTCTCAGTATGCATTCAAAATGTTGAAGATAAATAATTCTGATTGAAACTCTCAAGTGCTCTGCTCTAAGAAAGAATCTGAAACCATTCCCACCTATATCCTTATACTTCTTGAAAAAGAGGTATCCGGTTTTCTGTTCACAGGTAATATGTCTGCTTACGTTGTGGATCTGATCTTCCATCATTACTTTGAGACCTTATTTCCTGTTAGCAGTTTCTCTTTTTTCTCTCTCTCTATGGTTTCATCTGTAAAGGCTAAAAGCATGTTCAAGTTAACTCCAGTTCAAAACTAGGAGATGGAGGAGGAAGGAAGGTGGAGGAGGAGGGAGATTAGGAGGCAAAGAAGGGAAAAAGGAGAAAGGACCAAACCTCTAGGTTTCATTTCCTTTACATTCCACTATTTCTTGATATTTTTTCATAGCCACTATTTGACAATGTTGTTTACACATTAATTGAGAAACTCAATAGGTGCTTTATCTTTATTTCATTTTGTCTCTGTGTCAATTGCACTCTTGGGCACTGATTCACTTGGGAAAAATCTCTCCCATTGACTTTAGAGACACTATTTTCCCATGTTTCTCTATTTTTTATGATTGTTCCTTTTCATTTTTTAATAGCTCTTTCCTTTAGTTGCATACCCTGATATGTTGTGTTTTAGAATTTTGTCTTTTCCCCCTTATTATGCACACTACACAATTGACCTAGTTTTTTCATTGAAGTACAATTAACATACAATATCTTATTAGTTTCAGATGTACATCATAGTGATCCAATATTTTTATACATTACAAATGATCCCCATGAAAAGTCTGGTGACCATATGTCACTCTCAACATCTTAACAAATATCCAGATAGACTTAAAGCAACAGAACTCATAATATGAAATACTGTCTGCTAATCAAAAGCAACTCTCTGAAAGAACTTTTACTCATTATTAGGAAGAAAATATTGATGATAATAAATACTTGACTAAATATTTCACCAAAGAACATCCAGGATTTTTATATATAAAATCAGTACCGCCTAACTACATATTGGAAATTATCTCATAAATATTCTACTGTCAATCATTTGACTCCTATAACCAGATTTAATGAAAAGCATAATTTGTACAAATATATTTTTATTCTGAGATAAGTACAAGAAAACCAAAGTGTCAATTTCCTTCATTTCAAGCTTCTATTTCATATGTAGGAAAGGACAAGAAATCTCTGAAAATAAATAGGTATAACCTGGCTGATATGTGGTTGAAAACATTCTAGAAAGTGATTTATACAAAAGCAAAACACTATAGGCAGGGAATAGAGATGAAAAATCTCAAATTGTAATGTTTCTAAGAAATGTAATTCTTAGCATGTCCTTGTATTCTTGACTGGGTCAGAGTTCCTGAGTATGAGAAAACTGAAATTGTATAAAACGCTGAAAAGAAGGCAAATGTTTTCTGTTGGTAACACTGAGAAGGGACAATTAAAAAAAAAAGAAAAGAAAAGAAAAAGGAAGGAACAAGGACAGAAGAAAGGAAGGAAAGAAGGGAAAGAAAGAAAGAAAAGATATAGGAAAGAAATGCCTTTGAGAAAACACTCTGAGGTGAGTGGATGAATGGGGAACAAACTATTAACTGCCAAGAAAAATAAAAGGAAGAAGAACACAGTTCTAAAAATAATCTACTGCAAAATTTAGGAGAAGACATTGGAAACATTTTTTATTTTTATTTTCAACAGAATTAAGAATGGGTTGGTCTCTATAAAATAGGAAAAAATAATTATTAGGACAGAAGACATTGAAAAGGAAATTCCTTAAGATGAGTTGAAAAAGTCATCCAGATGAAAAAATTCTTTCAGAATGAAACAGGAACTTGACATGATTATGAAAGACTGTAAGAACGTCAACAAAATGCAAAGACAAAACTAAATCTCCATGGAATTAATACAAAGTGAAATTTTCATTAAGGAAAATCAAATCACTGACCACTGGTAAAACTTGAAAAGTTCTCCAAAACTGCGAAGGAAGAAGACAAACAGATAAACCAGATGAGAGAACATATTAAACAGAGAAAAGAGACAGAAGAGAAAATGTTCTAAGGAGAAATGGAAACAAATAAATAAAATCTAGGTAACATGATTTGACATTTTTTGAAAATAATTAGGATCCATGTGTTCAAACTGGTGTTGCACCTCATTCAAGACAAAATCAAAGAAAAATAATTGGAAGTATTTCAGAATGTTTCTGAATGACAAGCATAACAAAACAAAACTTTATAAAGAGGCCCTTAATTAAAATTTTTTTTTCTACTTGGGAATAAACTTCAGGTGAGTTGTCAGGTAGTTGTCTGCAGAAGACAGAGGAGAAGCAACTATGCAAAAAAGATTCTTCAGATAAAATCTTTATTCAGGTCAAGAAGTATACCTCCATAATTTAAAGAATTATAAAAGAATTTTAATGGATCATACAGCTAAAGTAAGGGATCAAAATAATAGCATAGAAATTTTTGAGCAAGATCTTTGATTTCTTTTGTCAGAGTTCCATAGTTTTTTTCCATATTTTTTTCATATTTTGTTAGATTTACCTAAGTATTTTATGTTGGGGGTGCTAACAGAACTTTCTTAATTTTTTTTTTAAGTTCTGAGAGAAAGACCGCATCAGCAGGGGAGGATCAGAGAGAGAAGGAGACACAGAATCTGAAGCAGGCTCCAAGCTCTGAGCTAGCTGTCAACACAGAGCCCGATACGGAGTGCAAACCCATGAACGTGAGATCATGACCTGAGCTGAAGATGGTCGCTCAATCGACTGAGCCACCCAGGAGCCCCAACAGAGCTTTCTTAAAAAGTATGAAAAGATGAATTGCAATACTTGAAGACTTAAAACAGAATAAAGAAATTAAGAGAATCATACACAGAATTACAGGACCAATATGTTCTGTTCTTTGTTGTGATTTTTCTCAAGCATTTTGTAATGAGTAGGTGTCATTTGTATAAACATTTAATCCATTATTTAAAAGAAAGTCATGGAGGTGCCTGGGTGGCTCAGTTGGCTGAGCATCTGACATTGACTCATGGCATGATCTCACAGTTGGTGAGTTTGAGCCCCATGTCAGGCTCTGTGCTGACAGCTCAGAGTCTGGAGCCTGGAGCCTGCTTTGGATTCTGTGTCTCCCTCTCTTTCTGCCCCTGCCCCACTCATGCACTGTGTCTCTCTCAAAAATAAACATTAAAAAAAAGAGTCATGCATAAAGTAATGAAGTAGAGTCCTGATTGATTCTATGAGAGTTTAGATAATCATTTTAACCTGATGATACAATGTTGCAGTTCTCAAAAATTATTATTGAAAGAAAATGTTTATAAAAACAGTGAAGGGATTCCTGGTGGCTCAGTGGCTTAAGTGTCCCACTTTGATTTCAGCTCAGGTCATGATCTCACAGTTTGTGTGATTGAGCCCCATGTGGGCTTAGGATTCTCTCTCTCCTCTCTTTCTCTCTGCCCTTCCCCTCCTTGCACACATGCTCTCTCTTTCAAAATAAATACTAAATAAGCATTAAAAAACAGTGAAATAAATATCTGTATCCAAAACACACTTTTAATTTTGGAGAAGCACATAGGTGAATAAGCAAAGATTGAACACTGTTAGCTTTTAATAGAGTAATATTAAAAGTTATTTTCTCTTTTTATTACTAGAGAAATATAGTTTACTTTTTAGCATATTTTTGAACAAGTACAAAAGAAACTTCTGATAGATATAAAAAGAGCACATATAAAGTTCTTGAAAGAGTAGGTAAGAACATAAAAAAATATAGTCAATATATTAAAAATACAAAAGAGAACTAATAAAGGAAAGGAGTAAATAGGTAGAGTTGCAGATTATGCGTATTTTTTCCTGGCGCCCATTCACTATTTAGCTTATTTTTATTTTGGGGAGAGCACAAACAGGGGAGGAGCAGAGAGAGGGGGACAGAGGATCCAAAGAGGGCTCTGAATAGACAGCAGCAAGCCCATTGTGGGGCCTGAACTCACAAACCTGTGAGATCATGACCTGAGCTGAAGTCTGATGCTCAACTGACTAAGCTACCCAGGTACCCCTTCTTAGCTTATGTTAAACACTAAATTAATATTTGTAAAGAGAAGAAAAGAAAGGGAGGGAGGATAGGATGGCAATAAATAGGAGGTGAAAAATGACATTACTGAGGACATTTTTTTAAAGTTTATTTACTTTGTGTTTGTGGGAGAGAGACAGAGAGAGAGACACAGAGAGAGAATGAATGCATGGGAGGGCCAGGGAGAGGGAGAGAGAAAATCTCAAGCAGGCTCCAGTCTGTCAGTGTGGAGCCCAATTCTGGGATCAAACTCACAAATCATGAGATCATGACCTGAGCCAAAATTAAGAGTTAGGTGCTTAACCAACTGAGCCACCCAGGAGTCCCACTGAGAACATTTTTAAGGAATAGTAATAGCAAAGTTCACAGAGCTGTCCACTCCTTTACATTTCTTCTTTAAATTTTCGTTTAGGAATCTATAAACTCATACTTGGAATAATATCTGAGAATCATATCTTGAAATGGCATCTTGGAATAAAATCTGGGAATAATATATTTAAATATATAATATCTTATACTTGAAGTTTTCCTAATTTCCTTTCCCTCCTCCCTCAAGTGGTCTTGCTTAGTACCTTCAAACTCAACATAAAGTTTCCTAGGCTCTTTCTTTACACAAACATTATCACCTCTACTGATTTTAAGAAGTAAACTCCAGCCTTCTTAGCATGGCATTGAAGCTGCACTATCACTGTGGAATAAAGTGTAGAATTGATGTGATTTGTAGTGAGAATTGTCTCAAAACCATCTTTGAGAACTTCATACTTACTCAAAAATATCATTGAGAAAAACTAGAAAACAATTGATACATTGAGGTAATCCTAAGAATGTCAAAAGTTTTAGGAGAAATTTGACACATTAAAAGGCTCAGAAAAGAGAACAGTAGAAATGAAAACTGGAAGAAGGCACAGTCAAAGTCATGCTGTTAAACATTTTGTGCTTTTTAAAAAATACAATAAATGGCATTGTGTCTTGGGTATGGCCAACATATATCATTAATTTGTATCAATGTGGAAACCAGATTTTTTTTCTTATAAATTAAATTGTGACTCAGAACCTAACACATACAAGGTGCACCACAAGAGTAAACTACTTAATGTAAGTGTTCATTCCTTTCACATATATATGCTCCAGTAAAGGTAAAAGAATGTAAGAGAATATTAAATAACTGATTTTTCTTTTAGCTATTTTTACTGATACTATATGTTTTTTAATAAAGTAAAATATGCTAGGAATATGGCTCAATTGGCTACTTTTCTGTATAGTATCTCATGAAGGGAAGGAATAAAAGCTGCTGCGCTGAACTGTGAAGAACACTGATGCATTAGCCATTTATAACTTGTAAAAACAAATTCAAGTAAAATTTAATGAAAAAAAGTGCATTCATCATTTCCATTAAGGTGATAATTTCTTATGAGTTACACTTGTGAGCAGAATAAGGCACAGTGACCTTTTTTTTGCAAACTATTTGAGACAGCATCAGTTTGTGCATGCTCTCTCTCTCTGGGTTGCAGAACTGAATGATCATCAGCTTGAACTCCAAATTACATGACTGTGATTAATTATATCACAACTGACCTGCTTGTCTGATCCTCAGTTCTCCATCTGCACTTGCCAGCCTGAACCAATAATTTCCTACTAACAGACAAATTGCATTTTGACTCTTTCAGTATGATACAAAAAAGTGGGGGCGCCTGGGTGGCTCAGTTGGTTAAGCGTCCTACTTCGGCTCGGGTCATGACCTCACGGTTTGTGGGTTTGAGCCCTGCGTTGGGCTCAGTGCTGACAGATAGCTCAGAGCCTGGAGCATGTCTTCGGATTCTGTATCTCCCTCTCTCTCTGACCCTCCCCTGCTCACGCTGTCTCTCTCTGACTCTCAAAAATGAATAAAAAATCATTAAAAATGTTTTTAAAAGTGGGAATTAGTCACAAAATGACACAGATATATCATACTCATTGGGAAATCAGGAAATTAGGCAAAAAAGAGGGGCTGTTCAGATTCCAGACTTTGACCTGCAGGTCTGAACTTGGGTAAATCTAAATTGGCTCATCTAAAGTAAATATGTAGAAGGTACTTTCGGTAATCATTATAATTTAGTGTTAGTAATTGACTAGTAATCACTATGCATTTTAAAAATATTAACCCTGTATTCTTTATAAATATTTCCTAGCTTTTCTTTAGATATATTTGATGGATAGTAATGAAAAGAAATTGTTATTCTTAGGTAGTAAAAATGTATGAATTCATTTCATTCATAGTAACAAAAAACACACAATACCTTGATTTGTAAACTAAGAACATCAGGAAGAAAAGCAGAAAACATTGCCAAAAGACAGAAGAAAAAGTAGCCTTGAATAAAAGGAGAGAGATAACATGTTTATGAGTGGAGATATCAACAACTGAAATGACTTAGGTCTAGCTTCACTAGCAACAGCCTCAAAGGAAGGTTTGTTGCAAGGCAGTTTATTGAGTTTATTGGTAAGAATACCTGTGAGGGAATGGGAAACAGGATTAGGTAGAGAGAGAATCTGAACCCTTTAAAAATGCCTTGAAATAAGGCAAGAGGTCTGGACCTTAGTCCCTATACCTGACTCAGTCTGAAAGGAAAGGAAACTTTATTTAAAATGGCATCAGGAGGCCTGAGGGAGGAGCTGTCACACATCTACCCCTGGCTGCAGCCTGCATAACCCACAGAGAAAAGGAAGATAAGAATTAGCTTGACAAGGGAAGACATTTTTCAGATGGAATTTCATATTCTGTTTTTTTAGGAAAAGGAAGATCCCTCTCTGCCCCAGCAACAGCGAACTAACTACTACTTGCAGTCAATGACAAATCGCCACAACCATGAACTCTCCTTCTCCAATGGACTTTAGTCTGAAACAACCCTCCCCAATTTCCTCCTAAAACCTAATAAAAATGGACTTTCCCTTTGTCTCTTTGACTTGCCTATGGCTTACCTTAGCGTCCATGTCCCAAACTGTAATTCCTCTTCTATTCTTGATTAAACTCATTTTATTAGTAAAATACCTGGCTATTTTATTTTTATGGTTGACACCAATCATTCTGAATAGGTGTCCTAGGGAGGTAGATTAACCTTGAGCAACTATCAGGGGAAGAACCCAGATGTAAGCTATCGGCAAGCAGTATTCCCTGGCAGACTGGGTAATGAGAGACTTAGCTCTGAAAGGGGACCGGGACTGCACACCTTGGCAACCACTAAATGGTCAGATATTAATTACTCTTTTATAGTGCTGTTGACAGTATAAGTTGCTATAAATTTCCTGTGAAGCACTTTTGGTAATGTAAATGAAAAATTTTCCCAGATAGCTTCTACAACTTTTTCCTAATAAAATAATAAATGATAAAGATTTATAGGCAAATACATAAGATTTATGTTCTTATTGTTTACATATAAATAATATATATCAATGTAAATATAAATTTATATATTTAATATATAAAAATATTTAATATATAAATATATAAATAAAAAATATAAATATAAATACATAATTATAATAAACTGTAATATATTATATACTATGTTCTATAACATATACTATAATAGAATAATATACTGATATTATACATGCATATGCATTTCATATATTTGGAAGGAAATGTGCAGAATATATATATAGATTACTCCTGGATTATGGAATTTTGGTTGATAAGTTTTCCCTACTAGTTATTTTTCCATGGTTTTTAAGTTAGCTATAAAATGAGTACTACTTTATAAGTAGAAAAAAAATTAACCATGATATTTAAGCTTTAAACCGTCTCTCAGTTTTTTCATATAAACACATAAGCAGACCAATTTTTTGTTTATTTGGTTTCATTATTGCTTTTTTCTAAATCATAACCTCCTAGGTCATACAAGCACATGGAATATATGTCTCTTTACCCAAAGAGATGTCTCACTAGAGAATGTTGTGAAGTTGTTCCTGCTGGGAGATAAATTATGCAGATACTTCTCAAATTTTGACCAGGTTGTCTGGAATCACCTTGTCATTGAATTTAACCTTGTTAGGACAGACAGTGTGATCCAAGCTCTTAGCTTTATCATTTGCCAGTGTTGTATACTGGAGAAAATACTTTAAGGTCTCTACTTCGCAGTCTCGTCATCTGTAAATGGGATAATGCGGCTTACCACAGAATGTTGTACGTGTTAAATGAGAGACGATATGTTGAGTAATTCCTACAATTTCAGCCAACTTTGTGAAATATTTTAAGTGATCAAAAGTGATGGCTACTTTATTATTACTCTATGGAATTGTTTTTCTTGAAAAGTCATTGACTCTAATTTGAATACAAACTGAAGGGATGAAAGCGTTAAGAGAAAGCCAAGTCACAGAATTCTTATAGTGTTTTGGTCTAGTTACTATTATTTTATGGGTGACTGACAATAATTTACTTTATTTAAAGTAGAGGAAAAAATAATTCCTTTCTAGTAGCTTCGAGAAAATTAGACTATC
Organism: Proteles cristata cristata; assembly: GCA_017311185.1. NCBI lineage: Eukaryota > Metazoa > Chordata > Mammalia > Carnivora > Hyaenidae > Proteles > Proteles cristata. The sequence goes on along the minus strand of JAESUZ010004237.1, from coordinate 398,740 downwards.
ACTACCGCAAATTATTAAGTGCATAGTATTAAATTATGGAAAAGTTATTCTGAAAATGTTCATATATGTGTGTATCCACACATGTTTCTTGACTCACACTGGAAATACACTGCCCTTCTTTGAAGTCAGATTGTAGAAGAATGCTGTATGTATGCACTGATGTGTAACAGGAAATCTTTTTACACACACTAAAATGTAGGTTTCCAGTACTTGGTGTCCAATGACCTGAGATGAAGGGAGAAGAACCTATACTGAGGATCTAGAAAGCTGACCCAAATCTTCATTAACAGGAAGTTACACAAAATTCTGACAAGCAAAGTGCCACCAGAAAACGTATCTGCCGTATCAAGAAATTAAATCTGTGATTATCCTTTTAATAATAATTTAGCAAAGCTGCCAAACAATTTTATCATAGTTTTATTCATTTTTCATTTTAAATAACATATGATTAATCAGAATCATAGTCTTGTAATTCAATATGAATGAGATGCCTCTTTTACAAACATATTCCTTGGGAAATTATATACTAACAATATTGTATTTTCTCAATCCTTGTGCTAGGTGCTTGAGCCTTTTCATTCTGGGAAGTGATTAAAATTGAAAGATAACCTAATAAGCAATTTCACAGAGTCCCTGAAATGGAGATTAGTGAGGCAGTCTTCTTCAATTAAATCTGAAGGCTAGTGAAATGAAAGGGCACTGATTCATTCATTTCTATCTACCATCCGACTATGACATGAGCAAATAAATTCTCTGTCAACAAATGCAGTGTACATATCACAGTTGCTTTATTTATAATGTTAAATTGTGAAAAGCAATTATTTTTTCATAACCCTCCTGGAAATAGATGATGGTTCAGCTCAGATTTCTACCTTATTTTCAAAGTAGCTCTTTGTATAATGTATTGCATAATGTACTTTAACGGATTTTCATGAAAATTTTTCTACATCAGTATAACATAACAGCTGCTTTATTCATTTCTTCTTCATGGTTTGAGTTGTAAGAAATAGCCTATGTTAAATTAATCAGATGGTTTAGTATTTTCTTCTATAGTACTACATATTTGAATCAGACATTCAAAAAGATCTTTTTTATTGTTTTTTAACTGTAATAATTTATTGAAAAGGAAACATTAATTGAACTGAGAATCAGGAGTCATGGGCTTGAGTTCAGGCTTATTTCTTGTCTATGTAATCTTGACTAAACCATTAGGTTCTCTGGGCTCCTCATATTTTCACTTATTAAATGTGGCGAAATTATTTTTCTATTCCCCTAATTCTAAAATCACTATTTTTATGAAGGGTACACACTTTGTACTAAATCAATTATGTATTAAATCAATTATGCTTGAAACGTAATATATATTGTCTTAGAAAACACAGCACAGATTATTTCCTGGGTCCAATGAAAATCCTCTGCGGTTGGATCCCATACAGAAATGTATTCAGTAATTTTCCCCTTTTCTCTATTTGATTCAGGTATAGTTGTTCACAGGTAAAGGTATATATTGTATCACTTTATTAAATTGTTTTCATTGTTGTTGTTTAGGGCTTTTTTATTTTGGTTAATAAAGATTTAATTTTATGGGTGCCTGGGTGGCTCAGTTGGTTAAGCATCTGACTCTTGGTTTCAACTCAGGTCATGATCTCACAGTTGGTGAATTTAAGCCCCCATTTGGGCTCTGTGCTAACAGTGTGGAGCCCGCTTGGGATTCTCTCCCCCGCTCTTTCTGCCCCTCCCCTGCTTGCTCTCTATTCCTCTCTCTCTCAAATAAATAAGTAAACATTTTTAGAAAGATTTAATTTTTTATATAATACGCAGAAATTTGAGAACTGGAAATGATATAAAGATAAACGAGATGTTTTCACTTGTTTCCCTTATTATGGAACACATGACAGCAGAAATAAAGGAATCAGAGAAACACAATTAATATGTCTATCCTCTAGCGTCTGCTTCTCTTGGAAATCAGGAAAAATTACTCATCTTTAAGTTATAACCTCCCTTAGGAAAATAAATTGTTTTTACTGTACTTTTTTAAAAATTCTCTTTGGGGTGCCTGGGTGGCTCAGTTGGCTAACCATCTGACTTTGCCTCAGGTCATGATCTCACGGCTTGTGGGTTCGGGCCCTGTGCTGGGCTTTGTGCTGACAGCTTAGATGTTTGGTTTCGACTCAGGTCATGATCTCACAGTTGGTGAATTCAAGCCCCCATTTGGGCTCTGTGCTAACAGTGTGAAGCCTGGTTCAGATTCTGTATCTCCCTCTCTCTCTGCCCCTCCCTGCTCATGCCGTGTCTCTTTCTTCTTCACAAATAAATAAACATTAAAAAAATTAAAAAAACAAAATAAAATTTCTCTAATTCTACTACAAACATAATGTAGTAACCTACATAACCTATAGATTTTTAGGTAAAAGCTACAAAAATATTCTTACCTTCTTAACTCAGTTTTTATAGGTATGAATCAACTTATACAAAAAGCCTCCATCTGCCAAGTTGTGCACTTGAGGGAAGGACTAATTGAGTATGGAGTGATAGAGTATAAATTTGAATGCTGATTTGAAATCTGTGATTAGTAGCCATGGGCATGGATTCTTTGTTGGTATACAATCTTTATAACACTATTTCTACAGAAATCAAATAATACAAATTATATCATGTTTTAAAATGTTATGTAACCCATGAAATAGCTTGCAAATGAAAGATATTGTTTCAGCAAATTTAAAATAGAATTCAGGCCTTGTCTACATAAGCCATATGTGTCCAAATGGTTGACCCAACATGTATCTTCCGGTTTGCATATCTCTAGAAGTAGAACCAGAAAGAGATTGATTAAGCCATTCTTAATGTTTCATGTCATATCATATTGAACTTATCATTTGGTCTGTGATGGAAATCCATTTCCTAAATAATTGTGGGTATGTTTTACGCTAATGTTTTCAGCAAAAATTTTAAATGCAAATATTGACTTTAAGTAAAATGATCTTTTTTTTTTAAATTTTTTTAATGTTTTATTTATTTCTAGGAGAGACAGAGAGACAGCGTGAGCAGGGGAGGGTCAGAGAGAGAGAGGGAGTGACAGACTCTGAAGCAGGCTCCAGGCTTTGAGCCGGCAGTCAGCACAGAGCCCGACGCGGGGCTCGAACCCACGAACCGCGAGATCATGACCTAAGTGAAAGTCGGACGCTTAACCGACTAAGCCACCCAGGCGCCCCTTAAGTAAAATGATCTTATATTAAGATAACAAATCAAAGAAAATATGAAATGTAAAATCATAAAGTAAAATATAAATATAAAAATGCAAAAAAAGGAAGCATAAAAATTAATACTCCAAATCTCGAAAAACTTAAAGGCATGGGTGGGTGTTAAGAGTAAAAGGTCTAAGGGCAACTGCGTGGCTCAGTCAGTTGAGTGTCCGACTTTGGCTTAGGTCATGAATTTTTGTGGGTCCAAGCCCTGCATCCAGCTCTGTGCTGACAGCTCAGTCTGGAGCCTGTTTTGGATTCTGTGTCTCCCTCTCTTTCTGCTCTTCCCCTGTTCACGCTGTCTCTCTCAAAACTAAATAAACATTAAAAAAGTTTTTTTTTTAAGAGTAAAAGGTCCAGACAGGAGCTCTTGGTAGCAGAGCATGTGTTGATGTACATAGAATTGTACAATTAGCCAGGGGAGCATCACTTCCTGGTTTGTAAGCAATGAGAACCAGATTAAGCTTTGTTTGTTTGCTTGCTTTCAAGGAGACCAGAATTACCTATGGAAAAAGATTTGTAAAGAAAAGCTAAGCAAAATTCTGGGAAAGATAGGTAGCATCAAGTCAAAGAACAGTTAAATCGAGAAGAAATAACATCGCCTTAATGTTCAAGAATGACATGGAACCAGCAATGGGGTGGTTAAGCCACCTAACATGAGTTTAAGATTGTTGCCCAGGAAATCAGCATCTTAGCACCTGAAAAATCAGACTATATAAGCTACTATAAATAGGAATTAATAAAAGGAAGTTTCCCTCACTTCTTTATCTTTGTGTGATTTGTACTCAGTTTTCTTTCAGAGTTAAAATAATCTACTTTGACTTATATGAATTGGCTTGAAAAAGCTGATGCCTTCTCAAAGAGAAAACAGGAAAGAAGTAGAGTCTGAAAGCTTTGCTTTTTACACGAGAGCTTTTCTGAATCCCTGTCTCCTACTCCTTTCAGGGATAGTAACATCACTGAGAATACTCAAGGATCATTTTCTCAGGTATTAGTGTGCATCAATATAATATCATCATCATTGTAGTTCCAGTTAAATAGCTTGGGAGCTAAACCATATGACAAATACATAATGGACAGTGTCCCAACTTGATTTTATAAACTGGCAAACAGTTTTTAAAAAAATTTTTTGTTGCTGTATTTATTTCTGAGAGAGATAGTGAGCATGAGCAGGGGAGGTTCGGAGAGAGAGGGAGATACAGAATCTGAAGAAGGATCCAGGCTCTAAGCTATCTGTCAGCACAGAGCCTGATGAGGGGCTCGAAACCATGAACTGTGAGATTATGACCTGAGCCGAAGTCAGATGCTTAACTGACTGAGCCACCCAGGCTCCCCATAAACTGGCAAACAGTTTTGCAGTGATCACCACCACCTACCATTTCTTTCTTTTTCTTTCTTTCTTTCTTTCTTTCTTTCTTTCTTTCTTTCTTTCTTTCTTTCTTTCTTTCTTTCTTTCATTGAGAGAGGTAGAGCAGGGGAGGGGCAGAGAGAGAAGGAGGAGAATCTCAAGCAGGCTCCAGCGCTAATGGGAAGAGGGAGGGGTGGGGGCTCCATCTCAGGATGCCCCTACCCTGAGATCATGACCTGAATTGAAATCATTAGAGGCTTAACCGACTGAGCCACCCAGGTGCACCCTCCACCCTCACCACCTTTTTGAAAGATATTTTTCCCTGTTGTTGTTTGCTTTCTTTTCTATTTAACATATCCAATTTCCTCTGCTTCTTTCATTATCTTACTAAAGTTCTCAAAAACATTTTCACCACTAACTTCCCTAAATTCTGGAGCTTTTGATGGGTCATAGATTAATCAAATAGCAGAAAACAACAGTCATCTTAAAAGTTGTTTTGTTTTTTTCTTCATAAATCAGTGCTAATTATTTAGGTCCATGGAGGCTGCAAAATGTTAAGCCCTGCATAATTGAAGTGTTTGATATTTATCAAGGTTTTAAAGTAGTAGTGCATAATTTTAAATCTGATGTAACATTTTATATTTTACTGGCTGTACTTTCTTAGAAAGCCAAATTTCAATTCCGAATAATTCCAAAATTGTTATGCAATTGAATGTTCATAATGACCTTGTAAAATTAACTATAGAAAAATATCTAGTTCATGGCACGATATTTATATTATAACTATCCTTCATGGAATTTACATTTTCCAGCAAGGTCAGGTAATTATCTGTGATGGAAGAAGGGATTAGTTTAGGTGTCTATCTTTCCGATTTATGTCTTGAACTAATATATACCAAGAGACAGAACTAGTTGAAGTTGTTTCATTGCTTTCACTGGGAATAAAATAGTTCAGAAAATATCATTCTAGATGCAGTTGTAAGTATTTCCATCTATATTGTGATTAGAACCAAATATATCACATACTATTGCACTGACAGTTTTCGTACTTTCACTATACTGCTGCTAAATGTTTACAATGTTCTTTTTGTGTCGTTTTTATCCTGAGTCCTTAACTTTCTGTTGGCCATGAAGTCAACAGCTGATCTAATTTGGACATGGCAATTAACACCTTCCTTTTTTCCATAACTTAGTATGTCAGGGTAGTTTTTTTCCAAGTATATTAATCTGTGCTTTTTTCTAAATATACTTACTCTACTTCAAGCTGCAAGTTCTGCTTTGATGTTCCTTGTCTTTTTCACTTCAGCCTGTTGGAAATCAAGCATTATTTGAAGTCATTAGCACTTCCCTTTCTTTGTAGAAGGTTGAATATCTATGCTCAGCGTCTAGGACAATAAACACTAAATGAACACAGGTAAGCAATTCTGTGCTTGGCACAATTTTAAGTGTGTCATATGCTTTATTACTTTTGTTTCTATCAGCCTCATAAGTTAGGTCAGCTATACGTCCTGTAATATGTGATATTGTTTATGGGAGCCAAGACAGAAGGGCGAAGATGGAAGATGAGGCTGTTTATAAGGCTTTAAACTGTAGAGCTGTTTGGATAACCTGGGGACAAGACCCTCAGTACTAGGACATCAAATTCAACAAAGATTCTAATACTCCCATTTATTATGGAAGAAACATGTAGCCACTGGGGACTTATCTACTGACCATAGGGCCTCTCAAAGCTATAAATGTCCAAGGTAGACTAATGGAGGATAGAAAAGATTAAGGTTTAGTTGAATATAAGAAATGGATAGAATTTACAGAAGAGTGAGAGAGGCAGGTTTGTACTTCATGAGAACAAATGAAGACATAACTCTGAGCATTTGCATCCTTGTTAACAAAAACTTAACAAAATTTAAAAAAATGTTTATTGTTTTTATTTATTTCTGAGAGAGAGACAGACAGTATGAGCAGGGGAGGGTCAGAGAGAGAAAGAGACACAGAATCTGAAACAGGCTCCAGGCTCTGAGATGGCTGTCAGCACAGAGCCTGACGCAAGGCCCGAACCTACAAACCGCGAGATCATGACCTGAGCCGAAGTTGGATGCCCAACCGACTGAGCCACCCAGGCACCCCAAAACTTAACAAAGTTTTAATGTAGACTTATGAAAATTACTGTATTGACATAATATCCATATGAAGATGGTCAAACAGAAAGATGAAACTCTCAGCCTTAGGGAATATGTTGGGATTGGCACTGTGGTTTGGGATGTGTTCAGACAGGTGAAGTATCCTTAAAAGATCTTATAGTACATATGCTACTCAGTGAGTGAAAAGTCAATGGGGCGCCTGGGTGGCTTAGTCGGTTAAGCGTCCAACTTTCGCTTGGGTCATGATCTTGTGGTTCGTGGATTCGAGCCCCGCGTCGGACTCTTTGCTGACTGCCAGCTCAGAGCCTATTTCAGAGTCTGTGACTCCCTCTCTCTCTGACCCTCCCTTGCTCACGCTGTCTCTCTCTGTCTCTCTCTCCTAGAAATAAATAAAAAAATATTAAAAAAAAAAAGAGAAAAGTCAAGACTTTCTGTTGTTACTGCTCTTGAAAACTAAAGGAAAAATGTAAAGGAGGGTATAAGACTCCTCATGGATTGCAGATATTTTCTATTTAGCAAAGTCGAGGTGATCCACTGATTATCCATAAAAGTGGAGGCACCTGGATGGCTCAGTCAGTTGAGTGTCTGATTTTTTATTTTGGCTCAGTTCATGATCTCATGGTTATGAGATCGAGCCCCATTTCAGCTTCTAAGCTGGGACTGGAGCCAGCTTAAGATTCTCTCTCTCCCTCTCCCTCTGTCTCTCCTTCAAGTGTGTGTGCTCTCTCTCTTTCTCAAAAACAAACAAACAAATAAAGAAGTTAACCGCAATGCTAGAAATGTAGCTGATGATATAGAGCTTCTTCATGTTTTACATAAATGAAATCATATTATGCAAATCCATATATTAAAATAAAATATATATAAGGACACTCATCCAAATGTTAACATGGATTAACTCTAGGTTAGAAGAGTGGAAAAATATGAGAAGAAGAGTTTTCAGTTTAGTTAAACATTTTTTCTTGTGTTTATTTATCCTTGAGAGAGAGAAAGAGGGAGAGAGAGAGAGAAGACAAGTGGGGAGGGGCAGAGAGAGAGGAAGCCATAGTACCTCTAGGTTCTGAGCTGCCAGCACAGAGCCCAGGTTAAGGCTCAAACTCACAAACAATGAGATCAAGACCTGAGCTGAAGTCAGACACTTAACCAACTAAGCCACCCAGGTGCCCTTTTTCAGTTCAGTTTTTATACCTCTATACTGCTTGAATTTTTCAAAATGGAAGCGTGTATTACTTTATTTAAAAATTTGAAAACCAAAGTAGATTTTGGGCAAAGTTGTAGTTAATTTTATCTGGAACATTGGACAACTGGATTTATAATGTTGAATCCTAATTCTGCCTCACATCTCTGCCCCTAATTTCCATCTTCTTAATCAGAATTTGGCAAGACAGACCCTAAGAATCTGCATTTTAACAAGCTTTCTGCATGCTTTTTATGCACAGTAAGTGAGAAAATCATTATTTTAGAGAGTAGTTTTAATAAACATATAGGGGAAAAATAAATTGGCAGTAGGGGAGTGATAAAAAGATGCAGATACTGAGGAAGAAAGTAAAGAGCTTTTTAGAGAAATCTTGAAGAGGAAGGAGATAGGCAATTGCTCTTATGCTGGTGATTATACATCGCATTCAGGTATCCTTCATTAAGGAAACAAAATACTCTTAGAGAAAAACTCTTGGCAAAAAAACAAAAACAAAAACAAAAATAAAAACCCCTCTTGTTTTAACTCTGATTGTGAAATTGGTGGAATGAGTATAATGTACTAAGTCAAGGGAGTTATGTTTTGAGTTCTACTGCAAAATAAATACCAGGATACATTTTCTTTTACCTGTGTTTATTTCATTTTTCCAATAGACAAACACATTCTTACATGAGCCACCCTACAGATAATATATACCTTTTCCATAAGTGGCAATCTATGTGTTTTATCCCAATTAATTTAGTAGAGCCTGCAATTTTTGCTATTTTCAATATATGGAAGAATTCGGTACTTTTAATAAATCAGAACTCTGCTGATTCTCATTGGGCAGCTGGCATTTGTGTTTATAGCCTTAAAGGGAGTGTGCAAACATCTGCATCTGATGAATAAGTCCATGTGCATTGTAGTTCCTTCAACAGAAATTGTTCAGAAGTTCGAAGAGTGAGTGATAAATAATTAATGAGCACAGAAGCAATATTCTCACTTTATTGCCAGACTTAGAGGAAACACAGAGTACAAGCTGTAAACCAGGCTTTCCTTTCTCTTTTGTCTTCCTTTTGACTAGTCATTTAGTTGATTGCAGGCTCTGCCATTCAGAAGACCTCCAGGCTTATAACATATCTTCATTTTATCTTGTCTTTAATTCATTTTGTCAAACGAATATCATGAATATTGAAAGCTTCTGTCCTTCAAATGCCGCTGAGACATGACTTCTAGGGGTAATAACTTAACTTGGATGTGGTGGGTATGAGAACATCTACTTTTTATTTCTTACTTAAAATTTTTTCCTGATTTTGTAAAGGTTTTCTTATGACATTAAAGACATGGGAAATTGAAAAATTATATACCAATTAGTGGAATAATTCAGTCATTTATAGATAAATCTTAGAACCAAATTATAAATATGTCTGGAAACACAACAGTCCCACAGGTCGGCTCTAATTTGGAATGCTTACAAAGGGATAGCACCTGAAATTTAAGATGGGCCTTAATGGATACAGTGACTCAAATACTGATAAAAATAAAAATAAAATGTGATATTAATTATATTTAAGCTTGTACTCTTTTAAAATCTGAACTCAACATGCCCCATAAAATGATGGCCATTGAGATGATAAAAAATATGGATCAGAAAAGTAAAGCATATATATCTTTATGCCAGGCACCATACATTACTAATATCTCAGTTAACACTCCTAATAATTTATATAATAGACGTCCTGTCTGTCTTATAGATGAAACCAATGAAGACAGAGGATAACTTTTTCTAGTTCTCATGACCCATGAGTACCATAACCAGGAATAATGGATTATCTTCCTCTAAAGTCCATGTTCATTCCACTGTACTTGTACTTGTACTTGTAAAATAACTGATTTCACCATACATGATATTAATTGACATAAGGCTGTTTCTTGACATCAAATATTCTAAGACATATTACCATTCTCTGGATCACAGAAATAAGATAAAAATGTACATACTATGGTCCTACTGTTTGGGACAATATTTCTAACCATTTTCATAGTCAGTCCAGTAACTCTAATTTCCCCCTATTTTCTTATGGTTCTCTCTGTATCAATCAATCTCTATCTCTATCTATCAACTATCTAGTTATCTATCTAGCTATCTATCTAACTAGCTATTTATTTATCATCTATTTACATTCTTTTTTTCATATATTTATCTATTTATCTTTCTTTCTTTTTTTTTTTTTTTTTTATTTCTAGGGGAGAGGGAGAGACAGCGTGATCAGGGGAGGGTCAGAGAGAGAGGGAGTCACAGACTGAAACAGGCTCCAGGCTCTGAGCTGGCAGTCAGCACAGAGCCCGACGCGGGGCTCGAACCCACGAACCGCGAGATCGTGACCCAAGGGAAAGTCGGACGCTTAACCTAAGCCACCCAAGCGCCCCTATTTATCTTTCTTTTTTTTAAGTCTATGTATTTATATTGAGAGAGAGAGAGAGAGAGAGAGAGATGCAGAGCATCAGTGAGAGAGAAGCAGAGAAAGAGGGAGAGAGAAAATACCAAGCAGGCTCTGCACTATTAGCGTGGAACCTGAGGTAGGGCTTGATCCCATGACCCATGAACCATGAGATCATTCCTTGAGGCAAAAAGAGCTGGACGCTTAACAACCCAGGTGCCCCATCTATTTATCTTTCTATCTAGTCTATTATTTCTCTTTCCCATCCATTTACCTCTATGCCACGTCTTTATGTAACTTCCTGTTTTCCTAACCATTCCCTAATTTATAATGACAGTAAGGACTTTATTACATTTATTCTTGTTCTTACTTCAATTACTAGCACAGTGGCATTAAAATTTGTTCAATAGAAAAGAATGTAATCCTTTAGTTACGACAGGGTTACTGGAAGGCAAAGTGATGCCCACGATTGTTGTAAATCGGTGAAGCAACAGGGGAGATGAGGATTAAAAGGAATTTGCTGGTTTAGTTTTCAATTTAATGATATTTTACAGTTATAAAGGGTGAAATACACATGAAGAAAGAGAGATACCTGGTAGAAGAGAAATCATGTTTTTTGTGATTTATTTTTCAGATGAGAGTCATCCTTTAAACAATGGTTTCTGCTAATATTGATGAATTCTCCCCAGTAGAGAAGGATTGACTTAGTGATTTATGCTAGTAACAAATTATATATTTTACCGCTTCAATCAGCTTCATTTCCTTATAATTATTTTATTTTTCTTTATGAGTGAAAATGTAGAGTGATGTGGAAGGAACAGAAGACAGGAGTAAGAAACCCAAGTTCTAGTTCTGGCTATTCTAATTAGTAGATCTGAAGTTTGGGTGCCTCATTCAGCCTCAATTATCTAATGTGAGGATTGTAATATATGATTTCTGTGTGAAAAAATTTATTACTGAAACAGTGGTATGTCAGGGACAGAGTAACTTATGCTATGGCTTTCATGTCATTTAACAATCACTAAACATCATATGAGATGTTTAGTTCCTATTTCACATTTGATTAAGCTGATTTGATGAATGGAAGTAATAGAATTGATATTCATATACAACTATGATCCCAAAGTCTGTACTTCTTTTATAAGTAATGAGTAAGTTTATTTTTATTTTGTTTTGTTACTTATTATGCTTATATGATTGGCAAAAATTATAATTTACCAAATCAAAGCAAAACCCAATTTTCTATAGAATAACCTGCTGGAAGATTTCCCTGTAGGAATTATAATTTGTACATTGAATTTCTCTGTTGGTTCTTATGGGATTGCATAAAAGATCATTCAGAGCACACTAGAATCTCACAAGCAGAGAAGACAAATGTAACCTGATGCTATGAGCCTTCAAAACACCACAGAATTGCCTAATTTATGAACATTTCCAGGTTTAGGAAGTTGTCTTCTTCCTAAAGATCATTTGATTTATAAAACCCTTGTTGTTTATATCAGTTCCTTGTTATTACATTGAAAACCTCCAACATCTTTGAATGTTTGCTTTAGAGTATCATAAAATATACCTACACATTTTGCATATGAAATCTTTACATGTATCAAGATAAATATTTCATAATTCATATACTGTCATGGCTAAGCATCCCATATTTATTCCACAGGTTATCTTTTGATAGGGATTTGGATTCCTTCTTCACTTTTCTGCTTCTGTTTGTCACTGCACCTGATATTTCATAATTCATATATTATCATGGCTAAGGATTCCAAATGTATTCCACAGGCTGTCATTTGATAGGGATTTGGGTTCCTTCTTCACTTTTTCTGTTTCTATTTGTTACTGCACCTGAACGTGAGTTCAGGTTTTGCTCAAAAACATTGTTTTGTAATAAAGTCTAAGAATGACTACTTAAATTCAAGACGACAGCCCATATGATTGATGTACATTAAGCTTAGAAGCAACTGTAAATCTTGGGGCTTTATTTGTTTTCCATACAGCCAAACTGTATGTTCTTATTTTGTACTTATCAGTTCATTTTTAGATCTGACTTCAGGACTCTATATTTATCCCGATTTCTCCTGACGCTTACTTAGCCCATCATTCAAACTTCTGATCATTTATCCTATCCAGATTGTTTGCTGTTTTTTGTAAATGTCTTCCAAATGATTAAGATTTTTGAACAGGCACTTTTGGACATATAATCAGACATATTTTACTATTCAGTAGTCGGTTTTTGAGGCAGTATTTTACCAGTTATGTCTTCTCCTAACAGTATTCCGAGTCTAAATTTCTCCATTGATGGCCACGTAATATTTTGATACAACACTGGTAAAATCCTTGAAAAAATCCAGATTATAATCAGGGATGTCAAACTTATAGGCACAATTGAAATTCATACTTGGCATATAGTTTTTGGACCTCAGGGCTTAAAAAAAAAAATTCAGTGACTTGGCAAGACATGTATTCTCAACTTTCCATTGGTCCCTGTACTCCATATTGATTTATGTTACTGCTTCACATTTTTATGTTCTTGATGTGGCCTCTAAAAGCATTTGATTTTGAGATCCCTGAATGATTCTTCTCATCTATCAGCTTTTTACCCAGATAAGTCTCGGCAATTTATGATCTCACCCCTAGGATTTACCAATTATCTCCATTCCAAGTACACACACACACACACACACACACACACACAGTGATATTAGAAAATTAATTCTTGAGTTTTTCACTGATTAGATATTAGTTAAATGCATCCCTGATTAACTATCATTAGTCTTGGATCTAATTTCTCTACCTTCCTGAAACACATGACTTTTTTTTCCCCATCTTTAATCTTCACATTCCACAGAGTTATGAAAATATAACAGTTGGTGATAACTTTCCATGCATTTTTTTTTTCATTGCTCTGGGATTTAATTTCTCCAATCAAGAAAACTTAAAATTTCATTTAAAACAGCCAGGATCAGATTTAAAATTCTGCACCCATCTTGGGATTCAATTTCATGCAAATAGTGTTTCCTCAGACTGAAAATGGCAGTATGTCATTATTCTTGACAAAGAAAAAGGTACAAAATAGGAGACTGAAAAGTGGTACCTTATCATTTAATCATTAGTTCCCGTTGACCAAGATGGCCTTAATGTTCTCCTCAGCCTGACTAAACTTTAGACAGTTTTCTTCCTGACTCTAGGCCCCTGACCTACCTTTCTTAGAACTTTTGCCTTAGAAAACTTGCAACTGTAAATTCTTTCTTTGTCCCTTTGAGATGTAAATCTTCTCCAAGCCTCCTGCCAGTTTTATAGCCCAGGAATATCTTTCTCAAGGGCCTGGGAGCCATCCCTTTGAAATGTAATCATTAAGAAAGATAGTGCCCCCATCTTCCAATCCTAGTGGGAGAATAAAACACAGATGGCCAAATCACACTGACCAAACTCCCTGCTAACATTGGCCAGTACTTTTCCACTTGTTCACTCCAGCCCTTAAACACCCTCTGCTTTATGTTTCAGAAGAATTGAAGGAAATCTCTCCTCTCTATTGCAATGTTCTTGAAAAACATCTTCCTTGTTTTGGACAATTTTCCTTTGGCATATTAACCTAGCTACCTCCTTTAAAAATTAAAAAAAAAATACATATACACATACATTATAAATATATAAATATATATAATATAATTTATATAAATATATAATGTGTATATATAATTATATACATTAGTATTTAATGTATTATATAATATAATATATACATAATATATTAAACATTTAAGATATATAATGTATATATAATATACACATTATATATACATTGTATATAAATATATGTATATTTAGTGTTTAATATATAATGTGCCTATTTATTTTTTAAGAGAGAGAGACAGAAAGAGAGAGAGAGAGAGAGCCAGCTAGGGAGGGGGAGAGAGAAACAGTGAGGGAGACAGAAATCTCAAGCTGTCTCCATGTTGTCAAGGGCTGGAACACATGAACCAGGAGATCATGACCTGAGCCAAAACCAAGAGCCAGACGCTTATCTGACTGAGCCACCCAGGTGCCCTCCAAAACATATTTTTAGATAGTAGTAACATTCACTGTGCACTGTTTGCCAGACTGTGTTTACTTCTCATATTATTTTCACAACAATGCCAAAGGAAAAGTTCCAGTAATATCCCTAATTTGGAGATCAGCAAACTAGACTCAAGTGTTTGCTTACTTGTTTAAAACAAAGTAGCAAAAGGCAAAGTTAGATGCCAATCCAGGGAATTAACTCCAGAATTCATGTATTTCACCTTTAGGTTAATCTCCCTACTTTTCAGCAGTATTTAAGATTCTCGAATTCTTCAATTCAACTTTACTTTAAAATATCTTTTAAAATATGCCATTAAAATCTGAGCTGAATGGAGCACTTAGTTCCTTCTTTAACTACTTGCATTCCAATGGTGTGATGATCCTCTCAGAGTCTCAGCCCATGCCCATCTTTATTCTCAGCTTCATAATTAGTCCATCTTTCTCAGGTTTGAGGTACATTTTTTACATTCCCCCTTCCAGCTCTCACTAACTTGAAAATGACATAGTCTCTTTCTCCAAAGGTTAAACAGCATGTGTTCATTTTCTAAATAAAGTAATGAGGCATAGAGGGTAAATTGCGTAGCAATAGCAACAAGATCAGATTGCTGATAGGGGAAGATTTTAGTAGTGATATTGATGACACTGTCTGTAGAACTTATTCTTTGTTGGAAATGACAAAGAGAATAGCCTTAAAGCAATCCACTAAACCATCTCAAATACATAGTATGTAAGCTGATCATCACCCACCCTTGGGCATTCAAGGAACATTAGAATGCTATTTTTGATTTCTTTGTTACCTTAACTCTTTTATTTGTTTAGTAACAATCTTTTCCCCCAAATGTCTCCTAGTTTTCAGCATTATACCAGTTTATAAATAATTTATTGTTATTTTTATTTGTGTGCTATTCATTTAAAATGCTTTACATGATGTTGTTTTGTTTTGTTAAATTTTTAAGGAAAATCTCATTATTTTTCTTTATTCTTATTTTTTTATATTTTAAAAATTTATTTATTTTGAGAGCTGGAAAGTGAGTGGGGGAGGGGCAAAAAGACAGAGAGAGAGAGAGGGAGAAAGAGAATCCCAAGCAGGCTCTGTGCTGTGAGTGCAAAGCCTGATGTGTGGCTCTGTTCCAAGAACCATGAGATCATGACGTGAGCTGAGACCAAGAGCTGGACTCCTAACCAACTGAGCCACCCAGACACCCCAATATTTTTCTTTATTCTTTAAAAATACCTGTCAACTGGGGGCAAGTGGGTGGCCCAGTCAGTTAACTGACTCTTGATCTCAGCTCAGGTCTTGATCTCAGGGTCATGAGTTCAAGCCCAGCATTGGGTTTTGCACTGGGTGTGAGGCCTACTTAAAAAAAATAATCTATCAATTAGAATAAGAATATTTTGTATTTCAGTTGGTTTTGTATCTTGGAGTTAAATACTTTTTTTGTAACTTATGGAAAATACCAGTCACACACACACTTCACATGTATATAGTCTAAGATCCAACCAGAGAGGTTAGCTGGTCTTGTTAATATACACTGTCCCATGTTCAGCCTTTTGATGCATTTCAAGAAATCTCAGTGCAAAGTAATTGAGAAAGTAGAAAAAAATGAAAAATTAAATGACTTTTGTTAGGAAAACTTTAACACAACTGTAAGTTAAAATCTAATTTGAAAGGGAAGTGTGAAGTCTCATTTGAAGACAGGAAACTTCCTTCTCTCTGAAAATGCAAGGTACGTTTTCTGCTGTGAAATTTAATAAGCTGATATGAATCAGTATCTTAGCATTCTGCCTAGAAGTGAAAAGCAAAATTATCTTTCTGGCCAAAATGGTGACACATAATTACTCATTCTCAAGAGAAATCATTAACACTACAGCATTTTCAAATTACATTTGCCGAGACATGATATCTATCTTGAAGAGTATTATTTAATGAAGAATATTCTGTCATCCTTTGAAACATAACTAAATGTGCAAGTAATCAGAAACCAAACTCTGAGTAGACGGTCAGTACATTTACGATGTTATATAATGATGTGAGATGTAGAAGGTCACTGAATAAAAGGTACAATAATCCAGCCCAAATATTCCTGATTTAAAATTTTTATTCAAATTGCCAATTTATTGCATTTCATGCATTTTTTCACTGACTTGTCTCATAATATAGGCAATATTATGCCTTCTGCATACATACAAACATACACATGCAAAAATAAGAGAAAAAGAAAAAAAGGGGAAAAAAAAGAGAAAAGAAAAAAATTCTCATTGATCTAAATGGAAAAATATTGAAGATGAAGATATGTAGACATAAATAGATCCAGGTTATAGACATGACAGCTTGAATTCTATACTAACCTGAGATAAGGACTTATCTACAAATAAAAGAGAAAATTCATCATTGCGTGACCTATGTTCAGGACAAGATGTTTCAACAAGATGTTTCAGACCATAAACTGTGAGTGTATCCTTACTTGAATTACCATCTTTTTGAAAACTGGTGATATTTTAATGTTAATTAAACAGAAATCCACCATGATAAGTCAGGTATCTTGATTATTCAGTTTGTATTGAACTGCAATAACTTATCATAACTTCTGTTCTGAGGCCATAGGTCACAAATTTTTGATTAATTCAACTTTAAAGCTTAGGACCAAGTATATTTATTAATAATTCAACATAAGAAATCTAGTTTTTATCATGGACATTATAATCCTCATTAATGTATGAGTGCATGAAGTATGAATGGAGACTTCCAAAAAGTCTCTAATAAGACAAATGTACCATTAAAAAAAACCCTTAAAATTAAGAGATTACAGCATTTAGAAAATAAATAAGACTAAGAAAGACATTGTGTAGAGCAACTGATTTATACCTGCTTTGAGCAAGATTTCACATCTTGTTTCAAATTTCTATTTTATTAATTTGTATTAAGAATTAACAGTAAATAAGTTTCATAAGTTTCATAAGTACTCTTGATTAGTTTTTGTGTGTGTGGATGTGTGTGCTTACTATTTTTTCTTTTAACCTTTATGTCATTGCTTTATATTAAAGGCATTTTCTGGTCAGTTGGGAAAAGCCTAATGTCAACAGGTTTTTGAGGAATCTCAGAGATTATCACTGCACTTCATTGGCAGAAATTCCAAAAATGCTCATGCCTGCATGATAAGAGAATATGTTGGCTGGAATGATGGATGGGGTAGGGAGGTCAAAATAGAGTGAAAACTTGGAAACCACTCATATAGGACCATTTACAGAGCTTATTTTGAAGCAGTAATTTGGAATCAATTTGTTGAAATGGGTGAAAAATTCATGGCTCAAGTAATTATTATAGAAGAGTTTGTATGGGAGACTTTAAAATTCTGATTCTTAGTCAAATTGGGTTGATAATATAATAATGGTACTGACTAGCAAAATAATTTAAAAAAAGACCCCATATATATCTAAAAGTAAAATATGCTCAGAAGAAGTTAACAAGTGTTTTTTATTCCACTTAATCATTCATTAAGTTTTATGCATTGTTTAAAATGTGCTGACTCTACTAAGCATGCTAATTGTATTCATTAATTTAATTTTTCCAACAACCCTATGAGGTCTGGATTGGTGTTAAACTCATTTCAAGATGGACACTGGAGCACAGAAAAATACCCTTACAAGGAAACATAAAAGTGATGGGCCCAGGGGCGCCTGGGTGGCTTAGTTGGTTAAGCGTCCGACTTTCGCTTAGGTCATGATCTCGTGGTTCCTGGGTTCGAGCCCCGCATCGGGCTCTGTGCTTACTGCCAGCTCAGAGCCTGGAGCCTGTTTCAGAGTCTGTGACTCCCTCTCTCTCTGACACTCCTCTGCTCATGCTGTCTCTCTCTCTCTCTCTCCTAGAAATAAATAAAACATTAAAAAATTAAAAAAAAAAAAAAAAGTGATGGGCCCAGACTACAAACCCATTAAGTTTCACTCCAGACACATTAACAGATCTACTAAATTGTAGCAGATTAGAAATTGAATTCCTATGTTTGAAAGAAACATTTTCTTCTTTACTGATCCACAGACTACTTAGAATATTAAACTATATATTAAAATGAGCATAATAGAGAATTTTATAAAATGATTTCTGCCTAAAGACACATTATGATCATTTAATCATTGAAAGGTAAAAACATTTTAAAAAATTTTTTCTTTTTTTATGT
The DNA here is from genome assembly GCA_017311185.1 of Proteles cristata cristata. NCBI lineage: Eukaryota > Metazoa > Chordata > Mammalia > Carnivora > Hyaenidae > Proteles > Proteles cristata. The sequence continues at coordinate 380,160 of JAESUZ010004237.1, read as the reverse complement.
TTTATTTATTTCTAGGAGAGAGAGAGAGAAAGACAGTATGAGCAGGGGAGGGTCAGAGAGAGAGGGAGTCACAGACTGAAACAGGCTCCAGGCTCTGAGCTGGCAGTCAGCACAGAGCCCGACGCAGGGCTCGAACCCACGAACTGCGAGATCATGACCTAAGCAAAGTCGGACGCTCAACCGACTAAGCCACCCAGGCGCCCCTAAAAACATTTTTTTAGATTAAACAATTGGTAGGATATTAATAGACACATATTGATAAAGAAGATACTTCAGAGAAGATAAAGTCAAAAGCACAGGGGAAGAAAAATGCATAGCCTACTTGAGAAATAATTAGATATCCTATTTTTCTGGAGAGTACAGTACATGACAAGCAGTCATAAGAGACAGAGCTCTTAAATGGGTTTGGGTACAAATCATGAAGATCTTAGAAACAAGTTTATAAAATTGGACTTGGATTTTTTTAAAACAAGAGATATTTATGCTTTTGATTAGTATAGAGACTTAAGCATAGATTATATGTGTGGTTTGTGAATACTATTTGGTAGCATCTTATAGTAATAATTGTCATGGGAAAGAAAGATTGAATTCACAAAATAGCATAGTTCAAAACAAAATTCTTTATTGTGAAATAAAAAAATATATAAATACTAATGCAGACTAAAAGTCAGGATTCTGAAAGTAAATATTTGTATAGAGCTCTCCTTTTTAAACATTCAAATTATCAAAAAGAAACAAATCTTAGAATCTTTGATTAAATTGTGGATGGGTATTATTGATTAATTCCTCAGACAATTTACTAATTTTTACAAATGTATTATATTTCTAGAACCTTTTCATATTCATAGAAAACACATCAAGAGCAATATCCCTCTGAATCTATATTGATTTAATCAATAAGGAAGAATTTTTTAAATATGATTAAGGTATGCATACAAATGTATTTTTTCCATCTCCAAGATGAGATGCCTTAGGTCATTCATAATACCTTATCCATAATTAATAGCTAAATTTGAACAACTTGGTGAAAACATTCTAAAGTAAATACTCCATTATATTATGACATTTTATTTCTAAAAATAAAACAATTATTTTGTATATAATTTTTGTGAAACATACAGAGATTCACGGATTCTTTTAATTGTTCTCATTCTTGCAATTACTTATTTCTTAGGACACAGAGTTTTGTGAGTTTTATAATTCCACCCAGCGCTTAGCATAGGACACTTGAGATGGTAATTGCAAACCCTGTATATAACAAATTCTGCAAGAGGTAGCCAGGAGAGTTGTCACTATCCCGTCACCACCTTACAAAATCGGGTTACCCATAACCCATAAAACCCATAAAAATTGGGTTTCCCAAGTACACTACCAAAGGCTCTTCTTCTTAGAAGATAGGGTTGAACAAAGTCTGTCTTCAAAAGATGTGTCTTGAGTTCTAGCATATGCATTTGCACTACTGGATGCAGGGTTTTGTGTCTGTAACTCCATCTTTCCTCTGCACTCCACAATACCCTGTGCTGTTCATTTTCACACGAGAACAGGTCTTTCTGTTCACTTGTCTCTAAAGCAGTTGTGAACACCTTGAGGGAGTTTCTTCTAATTTCAGTATTCCAGAGGCTAAAAATTCTGCCTGGAACTCAATAAATATATGCTGAGTGGACGAATGAGATGATTATCTGGTTGAAAAATGAATACAGATGAAAAAAACAGGGTCGATAAAGCTAGAAGTAATGCATTTTTCAACACACCGTGGTTTCACCAGGATTCGCAGAAATGCCGGAGACAACTTTATTAGTTAGTGAAGAATTTTATTGCTGAAACAATATTTCCTTCATCTCATGCCACTGCTTCATTGAATTTTTCTACAAAATCTCTGTTCCAGCTGCATTGCCTCTGGCTAGAGTCAGACAGTAAAGAGAGGCCATAAATAGCTCCTCTACTTGCTACTTCAGCCCTCACTCAGGACTGGAAACCCCACAATTGGCCAGGCTCTCCATGCACTCAAAGGACTCAGGATTCCTTCTCAAGCACTGTTTCAATTTCCCAAAGCTATAAACATTACAGGTATGAAGACAGTGTGAGGGGGTTATGTGAAATTTATTAACATAAGACTTTATTTCTGGTTAAGTTTCTGAGAAAATTAGGACACTACCTGCTCAGGTGAGTTATGCGAGTAAAAGGAAGACATGAAATCCTATAAATGAGATTATTAGTGTTGGGAGGAAATAAGAGAAGTAAAATCATATTTGACCTAGGGATTTACAGGGATGTCATAATACTATCTTTGACCTTTCACTTTACCCCATAAGGTCTCCAAAGCTAAGTATAGCTTTAGTCTCAAATTCTGATACAGTCAGTGAAGACTGACTAAGTGGGGACAGGAGGACCCAAACACCAGAGAGCTTTCCTTAACAGTTTTTCCTTAAGAGCTCTGGCTTCATCTTAGATTGTAGGCATTTCCAGGACTGTAAGAAGAGATTTTGTGCCCAGTAGGAATGAAGCACAAAAGAAAAATTTATGGCTGCAGTTCCCCCTCACCTCTGATTGAATTCCTGTATCTCTTTGACTACTTGAGCTACAAGGAAAATTTGAGAGGAGTGTTTTAACAGATATTTTCTCAGACTTACCTGGGTACATTGAAAGTTCTGCCCAATGTCTGTTCCTGAGTATGAAGTTGAATAGCCAAGAACCCTAATATAATATTATGTGGACTGTGAAACAATTATAACCTCAAAGCTATGTTAAAAAAGGACACAGTCTTGGAGATAAAGACTCTTTAAAATAAGAAATTTATAGAAGCCCAACAATATATGACTAGTCTGTAGAACAAGTTAGAAGGGGATCACACATTATGGCCAAATGAAAGTTGAATAATAAAGGGAAAATAAAAGATCTAAAATGTTTATCTTATGAGGCAATGAAATGCAATCTATGGGAATTTTGTTGGTTTCAATGGTTGAAGAATTATAAACATGCATAATACACTCCTGCTTTGAAAGTAGTTGAGGGTTAAATTAGATAATTAGGTATTTATGAAGTTGTTTTTTTTTTTAATTTTTTTATGTTTTATTTATTTCTAGGAGAGAGAGAGAGAGACAGCGTGAGCAGGGGAGGGTCAGAGAGAGAGGGAGTCACAGACTGAAAGAGGCTCCAGGCTCTGAGCAGGCAGTCAGCACAGAGCCCGACGCGGGGCTCGAACCCACAACCGCGAGATCATGACCTAAGCGAAAGCCAGAAGCTTAACCGACTAAGCCACCCAGGCGCCCCTGAAGTTGTTTTTTAAATGTAAAATTTGCAATGGTTCCTAGTTAGTTCCACTGTTCTTGTTCATCCTTATACCAATGTCATACCCTCTTGATTATTAGAGCTTTATAGAAAGCCTAGAAATAAAGTAAATTGATTCTTCAACTTGTTTTTTTCTTTTTCAAAATTATTTCTGAGAGCCTTAGAAACATATTTGTAAAATAGATATGGATAAGGGACTTGTATCTGGAACAAATATACATATTTGTGATATATATATATTTAACCTTGCATCTGGAATATATCTATCTATCTAACTATCTATCTATCTATCTATCTATATCTTAAAATTCAATAGTAAAAATTTAACAAATAAGCAAAAATTGTACACGTTCTTCACAAAAAGTAATATAGAGCAATAAGTAATATAAAGATGCTCAACAGTCTTACTTATTATGGAAATGCAAATTAAATGGCAATGAATTAGTAAGTTACTACTGCAAACCCACTAAAATGGTTTAAAACAACAAAAACAAATATCACCAAATGTTAGGAAAGATAGTAGGATGCTAAACATCATTATTAGGAATTCAAACTGGTAAGCTATTATAGAAAAGAGTTTGAGAATTACTCATAAAGTTAGTGGAGATCCAGGAATTCTACTTGTAGACATTTATTTATCTAATAAAAGTGAAAACAAATGTCCACAAAGAGACTTGTACTCAGTGAGTGGTTCAAGCAGTTGTATTAATAACAGCCCCAAACTGGAAGTGTCTATCAGCTGGAAAACGGATCACACCATGGAGAATTCAGACAATAGAACAATAGTCTGCAATAAGAAGGAATGGACCTCTAACACGTCCTATAACATGGGTGAATTGCAAGGGCATTATGTTAACAATGACAGAGTCAGAAAAAAGGGTTAGATACTGTATAGCTCCTTTCATATGACATTTTGAAAAGACAATATTGTAAATCAGAAAGTGAATAGTTTTTGGGGTGCCTGCTGGCTCAGTCAGTGGAGTATGTGACTCTTGATCCCGGAGTTGTGGGTTCGAATATCACATTGGGTGTAGAGATTTCCACTTTGGGTGGAGAGATTACTTAAAAAAAATTAAGTAAATAGTTTTTGCCAGAGTCTGGGTATGGGCTGATAAGAAGCATGAGGGAACTTTCTGTGGGTGATAAAGATAAATGTTCATGTTTTGATTGTGTTGGTTGTTACAATACTACACACATTTATCAACTCTCATCAAACTGTACCCTTAAAAAGAATGACTTATTTGCATATAACTTATAACTCAACAAATATACTAAAATATATATTAATTACACTTTGAAATTTCTTCCCTTAGTAAAGAAGTGCAGCTGTATCTCCCCCTATTCTGTCCATGCATATTTTTCTTCCAGCTTTCCTTCCTTCCCACTTCACAGATTAGCCTACCCATAACACTCAATGAAACTATGTGAACTGTGAACATGACTTCTATTTTTTCTGAACCTAAATCTCTTATTTAATTTTTTAAAGTTTATTTATTTTTGAGGGAGAGAGAGTGTGTGTGAGTAGGGCAGAGAGAATCCCAAGCAGGCTCCACACTCAGCACAGAGCCTGATGTGGGTCTTGATCCCACGACTGTGTGTTCATGACTTGAGCTGATATCAAGGGTCAGAAGCTTAACTAGTTGAGCCACCCAGTCACCCCTGAACCTGAATCTTTTAAAAGGAAGCCCTAAAAATCAGTGTGTCCCTGTGGCAATTAACTCCCTAGTAGCTCATTTTCTGGTTCTCAACTATCAGGTAGATATGATGGAATATAGCTTGAATTTCCCTTGTCAGTCAAGAGCTTCTGTTGGTTCTTCTAAGAAGAGACTGACCACAATAACTAACCATTTTCCTTGAGTTTCACCTGCTTATGGAAAGGGAAAATGGGATAGAAGAGGAAGCAAATAATTTTGTTTAAATACAGAAGGTAATCTTAGCTGATTTAGAAACTGAATATCTTACCCTGATAGGTCCTCTCATAGGAAAAATACACATACCCAATTTCTTTTTTTTTCCCTTTGTGGTATATATTTATGAGGTTCGTGGACAATGTCAAGATAACAGAAAAAGGTAAAGGACTCTATCTATGCAAGCAACAAAGAGCCTATAATGTCCCTGAAGATATCTTTCTTTTAGTACCTGGCGCATCATAGAATCAAATGCATTGATAAATAATGATGTTTACCATAAGGATAATGACAACTTCATTTCTCAATTGAGGTCACATTTCAAAATGTTGTTTAATTTTTGGTTTCTATTTCCAAAGTAGCAACACTGAGCAGAAATGAGAATATGATGTAATTTGAAAAACATGACATTAGGAAATGAATGAAAACTCAAATGGCATTTTTGAAGTTGTTGCCTTGCCTTATTTGATTTTCTTCGAGATGTCATTTGTTCTCAGCTAAATGTACTGCCACCTGGCAAATAATCGATGTGCATTGTGTGGGTTTGCACTGCCAGAGACTTTTCTTTCTGAATCCTCACTGACTTTGTAGAGGAACAAAATGGTACAACAAAGGGCCTATATCCTTCCTCTAGCTAGCATTTTACTTGCATCAGGGAAGTTTTTTTTTTTTTTAATCAATATTGCTATGAATAAATATTAGCAATAATTGAAAGGAAAATATATTTGATCTTAAAAATGGCAGAATTTATTCCCTTTCGTATATGGAACATACCCTCAACTTACAATTATGCATGACAATGGTGAACACATACCTGATGAACCCAAATATCAACCAATAAGATACAAATAACTTATTTATTTCTAGGAGACAGAGAGAGACAGCGTGAGCAGGGGAGGGTCAGAGAGAGAGGGAGTCACAGACTGAAACAGGCTCCAGGCTCTGAGCTGGCAGTCAGCACAGAGCCCGATGCGGGGCTCGAACCCACGAACCACGAGATCATGACCCAAGCAAAAGTCGGTCGTTTAACCGACTAAGCCACCCAGGCGCCCCAGCTCTTCTGTTTCTAACACTATGGCCTATGTTCAGGGATGAAGTGTTTTATGTGATCCTAGCCAGCTCTAGATAGGATAAGGAATGGCTGGACATTGCCCAGAGGGACAATATGACTGACACTATTTGTAGAGTGCCAAGGAAATGCTAGCAGATGAACCAGGAGCTCTGCAGCAGGGTCTGGACATAGGAAATAGTAAAGAAATATTTGGAACTAAAGGAACTAAAATATAATATGAGGCAAATGGTAAAAGTGGTTGCATAGATTGATCAGCGAGTAGATTTTTAGGATATTTTTATTTTCAGGAAAATTTACCCAGAAGGGGCAAATAGTGTCAATAGAGTAAGGAATTTAAGATCATTTATTTGACTAATGAAGTAGGAAATTAAAAAAAAAAAAAAAAAAAGACTGCATGGTTTAGAAAGAAGAGGAAGCTCCAGTGAAAATTTGTAGTAAGCATGGTAGTACATTTCCTCTTCACTTTAATTTTACCTATATGTGAATAATACTGGCTTACAAAGGTAGTGATGCCTCATGAGATTTAAACAACCTTCATTTTCTAGGTTAGGGAAAGGAATCTTAAAAAGAAGCAAGCACTTGCTTCAACCCACACATGTTTAAGTTGTTAATTTAGCTACTTTTTTTTAGTGAATTGAGCTTCATTTCCTTAAACTGAGGAAATGATTTTTCTGATATTCAGCCTCAGTCAACTTTTCTAATATTCACTGTGTACGAAAACACTCTGAAACAGGAATGCTTCGTGAACAAAAATTGCACCCTCTTGTGGGTAAGAGCTTTAGCTTCCATGATTTGCTGTCAGTGGTTTTTCTTAGATATTTTTTCCCCCTTAGACAACTCTGATTTCAGGGTTTAGGCAATACAATAAATTATTTCATATACTCTCCCCTGGACATCTACCAAGCAAAATGCCCTCATTCTGCTATTTTGTACAGTATATGTAGCATCTCATGATTTTATTGGCTACATCAATTGTGCAGAGCATTTGATTGTATATGGGCAAATGCGACCATGCAATTTCTCCAGTTTATCTTCTGTGTAATGTACCCTTTAAGCAATCTCATAAATAAACCCACCCATTTCTTCAGCTTGTCCTCCCTGTGCAGGAGCATGCTGAGAGCAAAATGTCCAGAATTCTTTTCTCACAATAATTTTACCCACCCTGAGGACTAGATGGGCAATTACTTCCTCTTTGAATTAGTTTTGCACTGCGTTCTCTGCTGGTTAACATTTACAAATGTCTTCATTTACTTAGTGTCTTAAGTCCCAGAATTAAATCCAAGCTCCTGACAACGTTCTGCCAGCCCGACATATCTGGTATTGCTTGCTTAAATCTCTCTGGTTTTAATTTCATGGATGCCCTTTTATGGCACTTACTGTATTCATCCAGGGAAATCATGGCTACTTATTACATGTAGGAAACACATCATTCTCATCAACTGGGTTTTCTGACAGTTGAAGACATGTATCTATGGGAGAAAACTCTTAAAATTAATTTTGAGTGGATATCATTTAGAATGTATTATGCTTTTCTTTTGCCTGGTTATAAGGTACTGAAATTGGAAATACATGGAACAGAAGAATATCATTACTGATACCAGTAACTGGATGGTTCTAACACTTTTTTTTCCTTCAAACTTGGCAAACCATGAAAGACTCTTGAATACTGAGAGCAAACTGAGGACTGATGGGTGTTGGGGTGGTGGGGGGAGATGGGCATGGAGGAGGGCACTTGTGGGGATGAGCACTGTCTGTTATATGGAAACCAACTTGACAACAAACTGTTTGTAAAAACAAAACTAAACAAAAAGAAAAAACAAAAAAAAATCTGGGCAAAATCACTTTGAGAGTAACGAAAGATTCCACCTATTGAATCACCTTCCCAGAAACCACGTGTGTGTGTGTGTGTGTGTGTGTGTGTGTGTGTGTGTTGGGGAAGGAGGGTGGGCTTTGAGAGGGGTTACTGGGAGGTTTGCCTGGATGCAAAATGGCGACCAGTGATCTGATTTTGTAGTTCTTCAATCTGCCTGAAACACTTGAAAACAGTGTTGCTGTTTTGTCCCCTGCTTTGAGGCTGGCAGCTGTCATTACTCACTGCTGTCAGTGTACCAGTTAGTAACAGCCATTCCCCTGCTGTCTAATGTGGCCATAATCTAAAAACTGATAAAAACTGCAGAAATAATAAATTTCTTTGCAAAATCAGAGTAAATATTCTGTAAGTATAAGCCGAAGGGCACATATTCTGTGCACATGTAGCCCATTTATGCCATGGGCCAGTCTAGACACAGCTTTAGTTTGTCTTCCCATTGCCTTAACCATGCTTTCTTAAAGTTCCCTTTGTGCTCTTGGGTGGCCTTTTAGAGAGATATGCTATAATTTAGAGGTCACTTTCTGATATTAAAATATCTGATCCAACCTAAATAAAAATTTTGTATTCAGGGGTGCCTGGGTGGCTCAGTTGGTTGAGTGTTGGACTTCGGCTCTGGTCATGATATCGAGGTTCTTGGGTTCAAACCCTGTGTCAGGCTCTGTGGGTGACAGCTCAGAGTCTGGAGCCTGCTTCAGATTCTGTGTGTGTGTCTCCCTTTCTCTGCCCTTCCCCTGCTCATGATCTCTCTCTCTCCCCCTCTCTCTCTAAAAATAAACAAAAACATTAAAAAATTAAAAAAATAATTTTGTATTCAATTTAAAGCTTTCTCTTCTTACCAACTGAGGCCTAACCATATGCTATAGGCCCAGCAGAGAGGAAGGAGTTGGGGTGGAGGGATAGAATTAGGTCAGTTAGTTCTCTCTCTTTATTCCAAATGCCTCTTCTCTCATCCCCATGCCAACAATTTCCTATTGTGGTTCTCCCTTAGTTTTGGCAGGTGGCCATATTTGACATGCTTGCTGCAACATATTAGCAGCTTTTTAAACTCTAAAAAAACCTTTTGTTTTTGTGGGGGATTTATTTTCTAGAAGACCTCACATCACCCTCATGCCCTGGCTTGAGGGTTCCCTTGCCCTGGGAAGCAACATTCTTGGATACTGTCTAGAGTTTCCTTTTGGGTCACTGGAAAACTTACAAATCCTTTGTCCCATGAAACAGGGGAAGTTTATGTCTGCTAACATTTTTGCCTTTCCACTCTCTCTCCTTATCTTGCATTACAGGTACATTCAGCCAGGTTTTGAGTTGAGAACTTTTCTGGAGAAGGTCAGACACCTGTTCTTTCTACGGTTCTAAACACATACTTAGGAATATTTTCTCAAGAATATGTTCGTTCTTTCCCTACAAGTTTCTATAGCTCAGTTGTGTCTCTTCTATGGCAGAACAACTCAAATCTGTAAGTAGTCCTAGAGGGAGCCTCACTTTTTTGAACCACAGAGGAAGAAGCGTCCTTCCTCCTCCACGTCCCACCCCCACACTGGAAAGGGAAGAGAAGAAATCCCATAGCAGTTTCTATCTCTAATAAATCTCCAGCCTCCTTTAATACTCTCTGGAGACTTTGCATGGGTACTAATAATGACCAGCTTGGCCACCTGTCACCTTAGTAAGTTGTCTGGAATGTGTGAGCACCTCGTTAGAGTTCAGAGCTCTACTTTTGAGCCTTTGTCCTAAATTTTGCAACTTCTCCATGTAGGTAATGGGAATAGTCCCATATAATATCCGGTTACAAGTTTGTTGTGTGAACTGAGGAGCAACTGCTTTGTAATACCTGTTTTAGCTGCCCAGAAACTTTTTTCATTATGTTTTATTCCTTATCCTAGTGTATTTTAGATTTACAACCAGCAGTGTTATGTATATAGTTTTTGATAAGCGTGGTGGTGTAGGCTACCCTGTATAATTTTGAAAAATATTTTAGATTTTAAAAGTTAATGATAAGTGACTCACTGAATTGTCAAAACTTCTTACATTTTAATCAAGTAAATATATAAGTCCTTGCACTGTTTAAAGAAGGCATTCCATATGTGTTTATTTATTAATATCAAATGAGGTTTTCCCTATGTAAATTTTTCCTTCATCTAACATGGCAGTTTATCAAGAGCAAAAGTATCAACTATGTTAATGAGCAAAGAGATTGAAATCTGGGTAATAAATTCAATTGCTGCTTGACCGATCACTATATATAAGATTTGAGGAAAGTTTCTTATTTAAGCTTCAGTTTCTGTTTTTAAAGGACAATACCTATTTTCCCTGTTTCTAAGAATTAAATATTGCACTGAATGTGAATTTTCTGGAACTTAGTAGGAGGCTCATATAGATTAGTACCCTTCATTTACCCTTCAATTACTCTTCCTAATTTAGGATATTCTATCCTGAGTACGTTCTTTGAATTCGCTGTGGCAATTTCTTACTCTTGGCATAATTAATCTTTCAGAATCTATATCACAAAACCTCCAAATCAATTATATTAGTCACCCTTCACTCATTTGTATATTATATTGAGAGTCCTTAGAGAACTGTAAAAAAAAATACATGCATTTGCCAGGGGCAGTATTGTTGCTTTTTCTAATTCCTTCTGAATTCTATGATGTAATTAATCTGAGCTTGGTGCTCTGTCAACTTCAATAATCCTGACAACCTTATTACACTCTCCAGCAGAGAGATAAGTATGAAGTGAGCACCTGCGGGAATTAGATTCCACTGTCATCATTACCAGCCAATGTTTTTAGAAACCATTTCACCTCTTTGTGTATAAGAGAAATTGTATATTAAACTGAGAATGAGCAGAACTGTTGTTGTGTTTGCCAACTCATTCCTCTAACTGGGGGCAGGGCAGAGGAGGCGAGCTGGTGAGGATTCTAATAAGGAAGAAGAAAATTAACCCGCATCTGTGTAGGTAAAACCGAGAGTCCATTTTCATTATTAAAGCTGTTTGTCATTGCAACAACCACTGGTTGTTGTCTCAAGGAAGTAGGGTACATGCCTGCAGTTTTAGAGAATGACATCTTCCCAATTTTGCCTTGCTGCTTTTGACTTGATTGCAGGATGGTAATGTGATTGGATACCTGAATAATAATAAATTTTGGCATGCAGATTTGAACAGCGAAGTAAAAGGATGAGAAAAATAATGGTGGTGGCTTACGCCCATGTTAAATTTATGCAAAAATATGGTTAGCCAAATGATGAACAGATGCAGCTGAGTATTTCCATCATTTTTGTTAAATATCCTGCAAATGATTCTGGCTGGTTATACAGGAAAATTGCATCAAAATGAAGTGTGTACATGAGTAAAATATTAATGACTGATCTTCATTTAATGGACTATAGATAAGGCAGCTGTTTTTAGCCTCCAGCTGTGGAAACAACTTACTTTTTCTGGGAGAAAAAAAAAAGCAAACTTCCTGTTTTGTTTTATTTCAATCTCATTTATAATTTACTTCTTTTTTCTTCCCTTAAGTTTTCTGACATCCTTCTTAAGAGTATCTCCAATATCTCAACAGTCTTCTCAGTAATAGGAGCTAGCACTTGTAAACTTTATTTAGACTTCTGTTAACATGTGTCATTCATGAGTGTCGGATACCTTGGAGAGGAGCCTATTAGGGTCTCAGTGCCTGAAGCGCCCTTGATAGACAGAGGATGTGTTTCTTTGCTGCTGAGTCACAGCTTCCATGGGGCCAGTGGTAGGCTGGGGAAACTAAGATTGGCTTCAGTTCTCATTAAAGTTTGGCCAAACATGGACGTGCGAATTAAATCAAGATCACCTTTTTGAGGAATAAATAAAGGCAAACAAGTTAATAAGGGGGTAGGTTGAAGGCTGAAAATGTACAGAGAAGATAGCAAGTAAAACCTGTGGAGCAGAAGTGACTGCTAATGAATAGAAAATGCAAGGGGAGCAAGAGAAGAGACGTGAAATGACACTTACAATAATAGCATGGGCTTATGTAGCCCGACACTAGGAAGATTATTTCATATACCAGCTCATTCAGTTATCAAAACAACCCTACAAGGATTATAGGACCTTTCCAAATCCTATAGATGTGGAAAACTGAGGTATAGGGATATTAAAAACTGATCCAAGATCATATACCTAGTTGAGTCCAACACTTTAATCCCAGAGTCCATACTCTTAAGGCCTTTAGTAACACCTGTAGTAGTGGAAGGACAACGGGGAAGTTAGGGTTAGGGTTAGTGTTAAGGTTAGGGTCAAGGTTATAATAAATAGCAGAAATGGACAGTAGAGAGCAGCTACTTTTGCTGATACCAGTTTTATTTCATAGGGTCTTCTAAATTCTTAAGCCTTAATTCCGGCCATGAAACTCATCCTTTTTTCCTGTGAGACCTGGTCCTAAGGCCTCTAGCATCCTTACCTATTGGAATATTCTAAAAATAAAATGGGGAGTGGCCTGGGAAATGAAAACTGAGATGTGAACATGTGAGGAGAGAGTGTACCAAGTGGAGACATTATGAATATAAACGCCCTGAGACAGAAATGAGTCTGGCATGTTCTAGTCTTAGAAGAAATCCAGTGTAGCTCTGTTCTCACAGAGATTCTTTCTGTGCTATTTCAAAACTTCTAGAACTTAGAACTGTAAGAGTGACTGACACAAAGAAAGGGCTCAAAAACCACTTGTTGAATGAATAAATGAAAAAAAAAGCATGTATGAAAACTGAACAATATTCGGGCACTGGGCATTGGTGAATGGCAGTCAAATGTTACCAAATGGCAGTAGAAGAGGAAAGACAGCTTGAGCGTTTTAAACGAAAAAACTTCTTAATTCAAAAATTTGCTCATGATTAGCCTTGCTTTTTTGTTTATGTTTTATTGTACTCGATAGCCTCATGCTGTTTACTTGGCTTCAGAGACCTTGTGTTTTTCCAAACAAACATACCACTCATTAAACAGGCCATTTCTAGCTTTTCATGAATGGGGAATAATGCCAGTGTTTGATAACTTCATTTCATCAGGCTGTTCATCTATGTAAAATTATTAGGATCATTTATTTCTAAATATATTCTGGATTGATTCCTAAATCAAATAATTGTCAAACTGGCTACAGATACATGTTAATAACTTCAGTGTCCCTCACTACCCACTCTACAGACATGCTCTTTGACTAACTCAAGTTTTATGTCAGATTATAAACCATCTTCAATATAAACTGTAATTATATGTAATAGTGCTCTCTGGGATATTAGAAATAAAAAAAAAACATTGAAAAACTACAAATAAAATACTTGACATACATTTTTGTCTCCCATTTTGATACTTCTCAACTTCAACCCTACTCTGGTCATATGCTTGTATTCCTTTATCTGTGATGTGGGATCCAACTATGTCCTGAGTTTTGTTTCTAGGTCTGCTACTTGTATTAAAACTGTCAAATGCTGGCATAAATTATGACTATTTTTTCCCCAAATTTTCATGTACTTTTATTTTTCAGCATAATCAATGAGGATTGGACATAACTCTATGAAAATCTGGCAGGATCAATGTGAATTTTAAGTACCAGGCTGTAGGTACTGAGAATCCTCCTTCATTTCAGATAATGGGTCATCAACTTTAAACCAAATCTCTTGGTTTCAACATATAGTTGCATTAGTTTGCAGGGACTACCATAACAAAATACCACAGACTGAGTGGCTTACACAACAGAAATTTTTTTACAGTTTTGGAGGCTTGAAGTCCAAGTTCAAAGTGTCAGCAGGTTTGATTTCTTGGAGGTTTCTCTCCTTGGCAGCAGACGGCCATCTTCTTTCTGTATCCTCACATGGTAGTCCTTCTGTCTGTGAGTCCCTGTCCTAATCTCCTTTTCATAGAAGGATACCAGTCATATTGGATTAGGGCCTACCTGTATGATCTCATCTTACCTTCATTATTTCTTTAAAGACCTATCTCCAAGTACAATCACATTCTGAGGTACTGGGGTTAGAACTTCAATATACAAATTTTGAAGGGACATAATTCAGCTCAAAACAGTAGTTATTTCCTTATGACATATCCCCTAGAACAATCTTGATGGCTATGCTATACTAAATTTCTAGACATAACCAAAGTATCTCAAACTCAAACAAGGGTTTCTGCTACAGGCAGGGGACTCTGGCAGTTTATAGGGCAGATAGGGTGAGGAAATCAGTGAGCAGATAGTTATGCTGTTCCAGAGAACAGATATGTTGTTTTAATGAAGTCATTATATACTAATTATGTTTGTGAGCATGTGTTTATTTGTGTATATAATTTTTAATTTTTACAATAAACATAAACAGTTGTTTTTATAACCCCATTGTACACATGAAAAAAACCCAAGGTTCACAAAAGTTATCTAAATGTGCAAAATGGCAAGATTATTGGTCTTAAAGCTGGGCTTAAAATCCAGATTTCTATAATTTTAAAATCCTTACACTTTGCCATTGCATAGTACTGTCTCTCTAAAGACTCAGCTTAGTTTTGAACAAGCTCATAAGAAAATTATTAAATGAGAGTTTGTGAAATGTTATTTTCTTCTTCATATTTGTAGATAATAACCCAGTGCTTTAGTTAAATTTATAGAGGCGACTTAACTGAGAAATTGACTTCAGGGCGACTGAGAGTCAAAAGATGTTGTAAGAACTAAAATCTTACAAAGGGATTCACAACTTGGACCACCTGTGCTTACTACTGATGGTAATGGCAGACTGTTCACGCATCTTAAAGCTACACTAATTTAGAACCATTCAACTTAAATACAATCTCTATCACATACAGATACAGTTTTTATCCATTTGTCTATAAATCACATCTGGTAAAAAGAGCCAGATGGTTTTCCCCAATTTGGAAAGTACATTTGTAATGGCTTAGCATACAAAAATTCAGGCTGGGATCTGTGAGAGAAGTCTCAAGGGATGAGACAATTATCCTATAGTCTAATAGAAATATAACTAGAGGTTATGAGACTGCCCACACAGAGAGACATGCAACGCCTATTAAGATGGCACATATATTAACTTTTACCTAGAGCCTCCAGATCAATAGTCATCATGACATATTCTTGGAAATACTGAATTGATGACTCAAACTGAGAAGTTAAAGTTGTTTCTTATTTGGGCAGAGATATTTGTAGCATCAGAAATATATTTACAATAGTTACCAATTCTAATTATGCTGGGTAGGCCAGAAGTTTTAAATAAACGACTATACCAAAAAACTTTTACTTCTTATTGTATTTACAACCAAGTATACTACATCCACCCAAAATCAGTTCTGACAACTGGAAGAAAGCCTATTAAGACTGGATGCATAAAGGATGACTTCTGTTATTAAATAAAAAATGATGGAACAAGAAATTGTCTGCAAAATAAATGAATGATTCTGTAGCAAATATCATGATATAACAGAAAAATATCATATGTATTCAGTGTATAATATTGAACGAGATGCTCTAATCCCATGGTATTTATATCCTAAGGTTTTCCTTGATTTAAAACTTAGCCTAGAAGGTTCAACTGAGTTTATTGATTTTCCTCAAAAGAGTGAAGGACTAAGAATGTGAAATTTATTTTTCGAGAGATATCTTGCCTTAGGGGCATATCATAATTGCAATATTTATAATTACAAAGATTTATACTAGATGTTATACAACATTTAACTGGATTGATTGGACTGTACATGTAGAAAAAAAATTTTTTAGTTCTTCAAAACATGGTTTGTACATTTATATATTTTGGTCATGACAGCTCACTCACTTCTCATATTGCTAAATTATAATGGAATGAATTACTGATACAGGCAATCATTTCACAGCTGATGTCCACAGAGAAAAAAGAGAGGAAAGACAGAAGGAGGAAGCAACATAAATTACATTATTGTATTATTTCCATGTTTTAAAATATATATAATGAGCAAAGAATTATGATAGAAGAAGTCAAATTGTTATATTTTGCTGACATTTAGTATTATTTTGAATCAGGCACTAAGAGTAGTGCAGACATTGGCAATCCTGTAACAACAATGTAATAAGCCTTTAGAATAAGCAAATCACTTAAGACAAGGTAAAAGTATAAATCTTGGGTAAGCTCTCTTTTACATAAACTGTGCTCTCCTTCACATGTGACACAGTAAAGATTATTAATTATACTCACACATTTACACACACTTAAAAAAAGATTTTAAGAGCAAAATTCATCGTCAACTACTCTGAAAGATTTTTTTATTGGTTAGAGCATCTTTCTATGAAATTACTGCAATATTTGGATACATGATTAAGTTATCAAATAAACAGAGATAACACACTGCAGAGAAGTAACTTCTTTTTCCTTTTAGAATACATAACTAATATGTATCATTTAAGGAGAATTAAAAATTCAATGACAGATAGCAAGACATTAAGTAGAGGGCAACTCATGAACGTTCCACTAGATCTCTCCTGCTGAAGACATTAGTGAACACTGGGTATGCAGTTGCAATATTCACGTGCACTGACTGATCTGAGGCAAAGAATAAAATACATTGATATTTAAAAAACCTTGACATAGCCATGACTTTATTTAATTCTGACAATGTCACTGTATGGGCACAATGGTGGAAACTATTATTCCTCTTTGACATGTGAGAAAGCATGAGTTTCAAGATGGTTTATCAATAATATCAATAATCACATGGCTCTTCTGTGGCAGAATTGGTACTATCATCTGCTCTTTTTTCCTAGTCTGGGGCTTTAACTCAATCACAAATTAGTTCAAAATAAATTCCAATTACTTTAAAATAATCTAATACATTGATTTGGTCCTTATGAGATTGCACTTGAATTATTTTTAGATCAAAGGCTCTTTTCATTAAATGATGCTCAGAAACCACTTCACTGATTGTTTAGATGAACTGATGAATAATTGGTTGACCTGTAGCAAGCCCACAGAGTTAAAAACAAAGAATAAAATCACTGGGGGAAAGTGGGTGACATTTAAAATTATAATTATAATTATAAATTATAAATGATTTATAATCTAGTTGTTATTTTATTAACAAATGAATTGTCTTTGTTCACAAATACAAAAATGATGTTTCCAATGATGAATTCTTCTGAAAAGTAATTGTTTAAAAAATTCTATTCAAACATGACATTTATCCAGTACATGAAATTATCTGTGGCTCTAAATATATAGAAGATTTGGCCACTAAGTGGCCACTATTGTTTGGATACTGAAAGAAGTTAATCAAGATTTAAAATTGTGTTTAGTTTCCATTATGGCAAGAACAGATATGCCAGAGTTGATAAAACCTTAGAAGGAATTTAATTTTAGCAGGCACAACAGTAAAAGTAAATTATGGAATATACGAGCAATTCAGACAAATAGAGAAATGTCTTAAAGCTAGGGATTTTCTCTGTGCTGGTGGTTAAACTTAATTGTAGCTCTCTAAGCTTTGTTGGATTTTTTTGTTGTGATATTTCTTTTAAACTTTTCTTTGACTGTAATAAGCTATCTTAACATGTTTGTTTTTCTATGTAAAACTAAAATGTAAAATTTGTCACTAAATCATCATATAATAGTCCATTCTCAAAACCTAACATGTTAGCTTTTTACAGAAGTTGTGATGATCTCATTCATGCTCTCCCCCAAAAAGAGAAAATAAATTAATCAAACTTTAATTGCCAAGGTGTTTCATAGGAAGTTGAAGCTATGCGATGAATATTAATTTTTCTTATTTGTCTTTTGCAACCAAACATAAAAACTTCGCATTTCACTGTTTGAATTAACAATGTACTAGGCAAAAAAGGACAAGTAGTAGTTTGCTACATTTCTAAAAGATAATTTTAAAATTCTTGATTTTTAGAAAAATTGAATTTGCTTAAGTGTGTGATGTTACAATTAAAAATAAATAAAAACCTGGAATATACAAATATCTATAAAGAAGACTGATTTCATAATTGAAATAATGGTAAGAGAATTTCGTTCATCCTTTGCTAAGAACTAAATGAATCCATTGTTTTACTCTTGTAATTTTATAACAGAACATTTTCCCATTCATTATACATTTACTTCTATCAGTATTCTAGCAATATTTATTGAACATCTATAATGTGCCAGACACTGTGTTAGGCAGTATTCAAGACAATTTTGTCAGTTTTCACGAAACTTACATTCTAATAGCCAATTCTACACCTTGTAAGGAGCTGTATTATGGTAAACGGTCCCTGCTTACAAGAACTGTCTTACTCTGCTCCTCTCCATTAGTAATGGGAGAGGTGAGAGTGATTTGCCTACAGATTTGAGAGTGAGGTGGAGGGAGGTAGAATAGGCACGTGTGCACAAGTAAGTGCTCCACAGAGAGGGCTGTCGCAATCTGTTGTTCACAGACCACATATTATTGATAAGTTTTCCCTGTGATTGAAATAACAGTCAACAACAAAGGCCCCTAGGTATCAGATGCTGACTTGTTTTTTCTCATCATCAACTTATTAACATTAGGTGTAATAACTCTTCTGTGTAATGACAGGAGGATGCAGGAACAGATTAATGAAATCATCTCTATTCAAATGATATTCTAATAGTGTAGAATATATAAAAGAGTAAAGGCTCCAATTGGTTTATCAAGGATTTATTATAGGTTATTCATTATTAACAGGGAGAAAAATAATCCATAGTGCAGTCTACCCCACCCTGAATGATAGTAGTGTCAACTGGCCTATAATAGTTGCAATTTTTATGATTTGGGGGAAGCTCTGAGATAGTCCTAAGGGGGCACTAGAGGCCCAGAAAGTGGTATATTAGGGGCATTTATTAGGTTCTGATTGAAAAATATAATTAAGCTGCTTTATCTTGTGGATATATAAAATATTTATCAGACCTCCTGTCTTAACAGGGCCCAAACGGTTATTACTAGAATGACCCAACATCCTAGGCTTCTTGGGAGAGTCTTGGTTTACAGCTGTTACTTAGGTGTTATTGACAGTACCTCCTTGTCCTTTCCAAAGTGTTATGTTTTCAACAATAAATTACATCATTACCCTTGTTAAAGCTGGCAGAGTTAGAGAGATTTTTAAAAAATAGATTTTGAAGGCCAAACTATAATGGAGGTGGTGACAGTAAGTCTTTAGAGAAAGTGGTAAATTTACACATACTGTAATATTTGATAATAGTATATAATCAGAAGTTAAAAACAAAGGTATGCCTTGCAGTGGCATACAGTAAAAAAAGTACAGCGGATTAACTGATGGAGTAATTGAGATATATGGAAAAATTAAAGAGATAAAGAAGATATTTGAATCTGGATCTTCCCTGCTTTATATGAGTTGGAGTATACAGTTTAGCTCATGGAATCACAGAATATTAGAAGTAAAATGGAAGCAAGAAATAATTTCATTTAATCTTATTAATTTATCAGTGAGAGAACTTGTCTGATCGGGGTCACAAAGTTTGTTGTAGAGTCGGGACTGAGCTTATTGGTCCCCCCTCCCCCCGCCCCCACCAAATCTATTACACAAAGTCTAAATCGATTGTTGGATCATTGTTGAATCCAATATTAAGCAGACATACACAAGCACTTTCAATTGGAAAAGAAAACTCAGCTGGAAGGGAAGTACTTAAGAAGCCAACACTAATCTATCTACCTTCAAACTGTAAAAGTAGCTGGTGTGCAAATAAGCCCCTGAACTGTAATAATTCACGTAACAGCAAGAGCAAAGCAGATTAGCTAACCTCACTCTGACCTGGGGCTTGATTTAGTTACATCTTGTGTGTATGCATAGGCATATGGACATGCATGGGTACATGTGCCTGAAAACACAAAGGGCTGGGAGACTGGGGAGAATCCAGTGGGAGAAGAGTAAGTTTAGGAGACCAAAACACATTAAAAGTAGAGAGGTCATTATTTATTTAAAGCAGCACTTGAATCTTGCAGATGTAAGGTTAACCTTGCATGTGTAAGGTGTTAATGTGTTAACATGTGTTAACCTTGCATGTGTTAATGAGTTTGTTTGCTTAGAGTTCTATGAAATTATATTTTAATTATGATTTACCTATTTACCTGATAAAATCCAAGTAAGGAATTTATGCCAATATTAAAGATCACCATCTAATGATATTTGCTTTCAATAGCATCCTGAAACCTCCTGACGGAAATGGAAGGGATCTGTGGTTTGATATCAGTAACAGATTTTTTTCCATCTACAAGAAGCAAAATATGATAATTTTTCCAGAACGTTAAGCTTTCCATTTAAATTGTTCCCTCACTAACATACAGGTTCCAACTCCTTTGTTCTGTCTCCACCCCCCTTCAACAATCCATTCCCAATTTACTCTTCATCTACTCTGACAAATTTATCCTAGGTAACTCTAGGTTTTCAGTTTAAATATAACTTTCTTAGGAAAGCCTTACTTTACTCCTGTCACTACCAATTAATTATCCCAACTAGGTTAAAGCTTACATAGTTTTTATAGTACTGTGAAGTACTATTGCTATATCTAATAATAGAAATAGAAAGAGTTCATAAAAAATGAGTTATCTTCCTAAATTCACAACTAATAGAGTATCAAGAGACAAATATCTGGGTGCATTGCCCAGCAACTTTTCTCTCCTTATACTTTGTGTTCTTTCTTATGCAATTCACTTTGAGGTTTTTCATTAATGCAGATAGTACTTTCCTCCTCCCAAGGATTCTTATAAATGCCCCCAATCCCCTTTAGCCTGTATTTTTCTTTCTCCTATTTTGCTACGAACTGCTTTCCTTCTTTTTCTTTGGGAAAGGATCAGCCTCCAAGCTCACTCAGATTGTTTGCAGAATTCAGTGTATGTGGGTTTTGGTCTGAGGTACCCGTTTCCTTGCTAGCTATCAGAGAGGCTACTCAGCTGCAAGATGCACCTGGATACCTTTTCACATGCCCCCCTTTCATCTTCAATGCCAGCAATGGTGCACTGACTACTTTCCACACAAATCTCTCTGATGTCTTCTACCACCAAATGGAGAACACTTTGTTTTTAAGGTCTTCACATGAGGGGTCAAGTCCAGTCAAATCATCTCCATATCTTAAGGTCAACTGACATGGCAATTTAGTTATATCTGTAAAATCCCTTCACAACAGTATTTTAGCTTACTGTTTGGTTGAATAACCAAGTGACAAGAATCTCAAGAATCTCAAGACTATCTTTAGAATTCCAACTACCACATTTTACCCCCTGTGCCCCCAATATTTTGAAATATCTCTGGTATCCTTTAATGTCAAGTATACTAGTAGTTTCACTTCCTCTGAAACATCTTTATTCTTTTTGTCACATTCCCTCATTTATATTGATAATTTTGCCTTCATTAAGTTCCTTTGGCTGCATACCTTGGGTCTTGAGAATGTTGGCAGTACCACCATTCCCACGGTCAGCCATCTTCTGATCACAACTGATTGAACTTTCGGTGCCACCACCTTGTTTCTTTGCTGCACTTCCACTTTTATCATTATAATTATACAGTATAATTATATATTACATTATAATGATAAAGGTGAAAGTGCAGCAAAGAAACAAAACAAAGTGGCCCAAGGGCTTATAAATGGGAGACAAGAAGGTAAACACAAACACACACTCTGCTGTCTAAATAAGCAGTGACTATCACCAACAGACTGTTTTTCATGCTGATTCTTTCCTTTATCTCTTTTTTTCCAGTTTGATTAAACTGAGATTTTACCTATACACTGAGTTCTGTATTTCACTAGCATATCTTCTTTTCATTTTGAAAAGTTCTATTTGTTTCATTTTCATAACTGGATCATTATTCTCTCTTGTTCGTGTTTGTAATTCTATCCACTAACTTAAAGATTTAATTTATAGCCTTCATATTCTGCATTTAATGATTTTATTTATGAAAAAGTAGTACTATATTTGGAGAGATTTAGCAGAAATAATAATCTACAGAATCAGAACTCCATTCTTATAAACAGAAGTATTAAATGCAGAATATGATAGCTATAAGAGGAACTTTTATTTTTATTTTAAATGTTTGATTTATTTTTTGAGAAGGAGGCAGAGTATGAGCAGGGGAGGGGCAAAGAGAGAGACACACAGAATCCAAACCCGGCTCCAGGCTCTGAAATCTTTAAAGAAATAAGATGGTTCTTTCATTGCATCCTTATATTTTGTGAGAATGTTGAGGGATCTAAATTCTGTCATGTGGCCAAGAGGTCTATCATCTTGGACACATATAATTTACAGGTAGACTGTTCTCTGAGTAGCAGGGTAATAACTATGTGAAAGCAAGGGTATGGGTACATATTCCTAAAGGAAATGATGATGAGGAGGAGGAAGAGGAGGAAATTTTTATTGTTTTAATTAATTTCAGCTCAGGACATGACACAGACTTTCTTATCTGTTTTCTTTGTAGTCAGGAAGGTCTCTATTTCTTTCCCTCTGCCCATCTTTTCAGTAAAGACGCAAAGAGTATTTCAGGTACTTTGTATTTATTTGGGGCATAATGGTCTCCATTTGTGATGATGAAGGCATAATCTCCCATTCCCATCTGAAAGTTTTTGGTATCTGTATGTTCCTCAGTACAGCACCAATTTCTGTTTTTACTTGTATCTCTAGTTTGTGCTTTTGAGTCTCTGTGTATTTATGAGGGAAAGCTGGTGTGCTTCCCGTGTTTTGGCAGGATAGCAAGACCCTTATAGTATCTTTGTTGCAATTTTCAGCATTCAGATGTTTTGCAGCAAGAAGTCCTTTTCCAATATCCAGACCATATACACATGGGAAGTAGAAGTCTAGTTCAGCATTTTGGGTATACTTTTTCTTTAAATCACATATGCATATACTCCTAAGCAATATATAGCACTGGTTTGCTCATTGTTAAGTTTCAAAGAAAAGGTAGCAAATTAGAAGAATATATGTTCTACTATTTTATTTGCACACCTCTGGCTATCTTTAC
This sequence comes from Proteles cristata cristata, assembly GCA_017311185.1. NCBI lineage: Eukaryota > Metazoa > Chordata > Mammalia > Carnivora > Hyaenidae > Proteles > Proteles cristata. The sequence continues at coordinate 357,090 of JAESUZ010004237.1, read as the reverse complement.
TTCTGTATAGTGACTATCTCTTTTATTTATTTTATTTAAATGTTTATTTATTTTGAGAGCACACTTGTGTGAGTGGGGGAGGGGCAGAGAAAGAGAGAGGGAGAGAATCCCAAGCCAGCTCTGTACTGTCAGCACAGAGTCTAACATGGGATTCGAACTCACAAACTGTGAGATCATGACATGAGTGAGCTGAAATCAGAGTCTGATACTTAACCGACTGAGCCATCCAGGTGCCCCAAGTGACTATTTTTTTTTTTTAATATTTTATTTATTTCTAGGAGAGAGAGAGAGACAGCGTGAACAGGGGAGGGTCAGAGAGAGAGGGAGTTACAGACTGAAACAGGCTCCAGACTCTGAGCCGGCAGTCAGCACAGAGCCCGATGCGGGGCTCGAACCCACGAACCGCGAGATCATGACCTAAGCGAAAGTCGGACGCTCAACCGACTAAGCCACCCAGGCGCCCCAACCCAAGTGACTATTTTTAAATGGGGATTTATACAGCTTTCAATTTTTCCTATTACAAATAATGCTACAAGAGGTTGACAATTGGGAGTATTGGTTATGCCTATCAACTACAGCATTTCCAAAATGCCTTCCAAAAATATATCAATTTACAGTCCACCAGCAATGTACACGAGTTTTAATTGTTCTATATTCCTATCAGAGTTGATATCATCACCCTTTTTTATTTTAACCACACTGAGTGGTATAAACTGGTATTTCATGTTTTTTGTTTGCATTTCTCTGAATCTAAATACACTTCCTACATCTTTTTTTGCCATTTGAATTTCTTCAAATGAGATGCTCTTTTACTTTGTTCATTTGTCAACTGTATAATTATTTTGCTAATAATTTTTATCAGTGGTAACAACTGCAGCACTTCTAGTAGCATGTCATCGCATTTTGTTGTTTCCAGTATGACAAGGCAAAGAAAGTTTTGCATTTGTGAAAATGGTCCAACATGTCAAGCTTTTATTTTGGTGATTTACTTAAGAAATTTTCCTACAATTATATACATATGCTCCTATACGTCTCTACAAAGGTTTGAGGTTTTACTTTTCCACAGCCTTAAATCTACATGATAATTAATTTTTGTATGGTTTTATACATAATTTTTGTTATGGTTTTATGGGTAATCCATTCCAGAACAATATATTGGTTTATAATCCACTAATTATAATACATTAGGATTTGAATTTAGGCATACATCATAATAACATAAAATGTGCATGTGTTTTTCCATTTAATTCTGAACTCTTTATCCTGTTTTGTTTCTGGACCAAAACCACACTATGTAAGATGCATTTGTTAAAAAGATCTTGTCTATTTTAACTTTGCTTTTCATCTAAAACTTAAAATTAGCTTGTCAAATTACACAAAAATATCTACTTGGATTTTAATCAAGATTACTTTCAATTCATATATTTGGAGTGATAATGAGCTTCCACTATCACTCTCTGTGTACTTGGGTTTTCTTGAATATGCCAGAAGAAAATTTTATCATCTTCTCCATAAAACCCTAGACCTCTCTTGTCATATTAGTTCATAAGACCATTATAATTTTTGTTGCATCGTATTGTAAATGTAAAGTTTTAAAGTTTCTATTATTCTGATTTTACATATTGATTTTATATCCAGCAACTTTACTGTATTCTATCATTATTTTCAATGGAATGTTCATAGATTCTATAAAATTACCATTTTGATATCATTTGAGAATGAGGATTTTGTTTTTATCCATTCCTGCTTTTAAAGAGAATGCTTCCAAGTAGTCACGGTTAAGCAAAGCAACTGTAGATTTTTTAATACATACTTTATCATTGTATGAAATTTTAGCCTTTGTTTCCTTGTAACTAACAAGCATTTTTAAAATCAATAACTGGTATTGAATTTTAGAACTATTTTTCTGTATCTAAAAATATTCTCACATAGTTTTTCTCCAATGATGATTTTCTGAGTCAAAATCTTTCTGTCCTGGTATTTACCCAATTTGTTTATAAGGTTTATTTTTGATATTTTAAAGTTGCCTCATTTTTCATCTATCTTCACAATATACTTAGCTTATAATCATGACTTCTTGCTGTATTGTCTATACATTTCTAAGTATCTAGTGTTTGTATGGGTAGAGATGGGATTTGTTTCCTTAAGTTCTAGATGTATTCATTTATTAAAGATAAAAGTTCCTTGGAGTCATATTTTTAAATATATTTTCCATATTTTCAATGTTTCCAGATACATTGCCTTTAAGTTTTCACTAGCATCTCAATTTTTTCTTTCTACTTTAACTGTTATTTTGCCCTTTAGTCCTTTCATTTATTAGTTTAAAAATTCATTTAACAAAAAGCACTAGCTTAGCACCAGAATTCTGCTTTCACTTCTATTGCTTCTGTATTTTTTTCAAATATGAGTAAATCACTGTTTTTGAACAGATTTTCTCATCTCTAAAATAAATGTACTATTTCCTTTTCAGCTCACATTTTTTCAGCAAGGCTCAAGTAATATATGATTGAAAATTTTTGAAAAACATTTTGAAAAAATATGGAAGGAGGAAAGCAACCCAAGGATTTACAGGTTTATCTGCAATATCTTTTTGAACAAATGTTATCCTTTTAAGTATCATGGGCATGTTTTGGAACATGAATGAGAATTAAACAGCTTGCATCCTCCATAGCAGAGTGAAACTTCTAAAATCTTATGTTACAAGTTATCTCTAGCTGATATGAGAACCAGCACTAACCAAGATAACTATTTTGAGGACTAACATGAAAAGGTTTTTAATAAAGTAAAAATGCTGTGCTTTTATTTTGGCCCATTAATATACTCATTTTATATTTTAAAAAATGTTTTTATTTCACTTTTTTTTTTCTTTGAGAGAAGGAGAGCACAAGCAAAGAAGGGGCAGAGACAGTGGGGGACAGAGGATCCAAAATGGGGTCTGTGTGGACAGCAGTTGGCCCAAGGAGGGGCTGGAACTTACGAGATCACAACCTGAGCCAAAGTTGGATGCTCAACTGAATGAGCCACCCAGGCGACCCCTTTTAAAAGATTGTAACACATAAGGGGTACCTGGGTGGCTCAGTTGGTTAAGCATCTGACTTTGGCTCAGGTCATCTCATGGTGAGCTCAAGCCCCATGTTGGGCTCTGTGCTGACAGCTCAGAGTCTGGAGCCTGCTTCAGATTCTGTGTCTCCCCTCCCCTCATGCCCACTCTCTCTCAGCTCCTCCCCTGGTCATACTCTGTCTCTCAAAAATAAATAAAGATTTTAAAAAAATTATAACTTTTTAAAGTAGCTCAGATAGGTCCTAATGAGTTATTAGGACCAATACTAAATTATTACTATTAGTGTGTGCAAATAAAGCTCTTCTTGAATACTTAACAAAGCATACTTTATTTTCAGGGTCTTTATCTTTGCCAACATCAAGTAACCATTTAATTAGGTTCCTGACCTCTAGGTACATGCTGTAGTTAAAATGCAGTATCCAGGGAGTTAAAAGGTATGCATTTGTTTCCTTTTTAAATACGAAGATCACTAGTTAGAAAACACGAAAAGGAAGAATCTTAAAAATCCTGAAGTCAAGTGGATCCAGTAAAGCATTGAGGAGATCTTGCAAATACCTCATTTCAGAACATTAGGTTAGCACCAAAAACATTTAACTCAAATCTAAACATACAAAATAAAAACCAAAAATATTTGGTGCAGCTGCAATTAAATGTTAGGTGACTCAATACCATGGTATAGGTCCATAACATCCCTGAGGTATTGTGCTGAGATGGTTTTCTCCTGGCCCCATTTCTACGATAATTTTTATTCATCTAAATATTACTTCCAATTTGGGACTATTTCTTTAACGAACTGCAACATTTAGCAAACAGGTAATTTTGAATAGCACTAAGCAATATGTACAGTTTCTAAGTCAAGTGCTCCAGCTCTGGATTTGGAACTGAAAGTAATAAAAATTCTCAGAATTACTCTAAAAACAAACTAAAAGACCTAAAGAGTTGGGGTAAAAGAATAATTAAAAGTATTGGGAAAAAATTACCTTTAGAAAGGCTGACTCATCTTCTGCTATTAATCACGTGTCTTTTGAGAGCAAGCGTGTTAGCTTGAAAACGTGGTAAATGTATATATTATGCTATCTTGAACTCCACTCAAAGAGAACTAACTCCCACACTGGACTCATTTAGTGACAGGCTTGGATTATATTTATTTTACCACCTAGTTTGTTTCTTTCATTGGATGTTGTAGAAAGCTAAATGTGTAGGACTAGATCAAGAAATAAAGTTGGACAAAGTTCCTCTACTTTGATAAAACTCCCATTCAGGAGAAAGTAATAAAGGTTCAACAGCAATTCAACATTTATTTTACTATGCCAATACCTGAAAAGCATGTACAATCTTAAAAGATGAACATACAGTCTAAATAAAGTCATTTTTTAAAACTTTATTAGTACTGTTTACCAATGGGGAGATGCAGTTTATTTACACCAGCAGCCAGAGGGGCAAGGGGAATACACAGCTAGCAATCTGTATAGGATGGACTACTTATGCAAAAATAATAATCTCCAAAACAAAGGACAGTGGTGAGCTTCACTACACTTCCCCAATGATCCCAGCATGCGATAATGCCAGGCAATGGCCCCTGGACATGCGGTGGTGGGAACTAATGTATGGAAGAAAAAGCCACAAACCACAAAAATTTGTAAAGAACCCCTTCCCCCCATATACACACACACACTCAGATACATAATAGAATTACAGGGTGATCAATATACTTGAGGAAGGAAGGATAGGAATTCTGCTGTTAGAGGGAGGACAGGTAGGGAAAGGGAGAGTTCCTAACCACTGTCAACTATATGGTAGGGAGCATTCACTCCCCAGAAAAGAAAGGAGTTAGTTTATCCCCTCAGGGCACCTGTTGGACCTAGCCCACTTCATACCCATCCAGGACAGGCCTAGGGCTACTGCCCTAATAATGGGAAGGCAAAAAACAAAAACAATAACCAAGAGGGAGGTAATATGAACCAATGAAATTACTTTCCACTTCTTCCTCTAACCAAGAGAAAGACCAGAAAGGAAACAGTATAATATCACAATCAGAGCTTCCTCCCTGAAGGAAGAGTGGACCATGACCCTACCATCAGCCTGTTTCCCAGATGTTCTTTGGGAGTAGGCTGGAGTTTTACTTAGATCTTCCTTTCCCTCTGTATCCCCTTAGAAGGAGATGTCTATAAAGTCAAGGGCAGATAACCCGAAATTATTTTAGCTCTTGCTGAAGTTTAACTTTCTAAAAAGTTATCACAATTCTTGAAGACCAGTCTGTAACTACATCTTAACCTTGACCAGAACAATTCTAGGGGGAGAATGCAATAATAGTCTTGAAGCCTTATTATTATGGCCTTACTGTCTATATGTAACACAAATCAGTCCATACAGTCCAAACAGTCCCTTCTTGGATGAGGAAGGATACATGCACAGCAAAGGTTAGAGAAAATAGATCAGGACCCACTCTGTCCCTGTGTGTGTCAGTCAGCCTGTATTGGTCTTCTGCTTAGGTCCTAAGAGGCAGTATCCAAGTGGAGGTGGGAAGATGTAACTCCTTACAAAGTAAGACACAGCAGGAAGGCATCTGGCAAGGCAGTCCTATAGGAAAATGCGTAGGCATGACACTGCCTTTCATATACAAAAAATTATGTTCTCTCCCCATTTTTATCTGAACAGAGGAACCCCCCAGAAAGATTCTTCTCTGGATCTCCTAAAAGGAAAAAAAAAAAAGGAAGAAGTAGTAGTAGAAAAAGAAAAACTTAAAAGAAGCCAGGAGAGGGAAACTGGGCAGGTTTCAGAAGCAGGAGCATCAAGAAAGATGAATTGAAACTGGTTGGTGTGAAAGCAGGGTGGCAGGCAGCACCTAGAGTCGTGAGCTGCACCAGATAGGCAGTGGAGCAGGGGACAGTAGGAACATGGGGCCAAGCCAGACAGATGAGGCTGGGCCCCTTACTGGGGCACAGAATGAGGTAAGAAAACATTTCAAATAAAGCAGCACCGTTCCCGCTCACGTTGGGCCTCTCACCCCTCTACACTTCATAAACCCTCGATCACGGAGTAAAGTGGAGGGTAGTTTTGATATGTGGCTCACATTTCCCATCCTTGCCTATCCCATTCCCTGACTTCTGACAACAAGAGGACAGCTCTTGTTGTCAAAAATGTCCAAATGGGACTGAATGGAAGGGGCTGCCCCTCAGGAGGGACAGAGGTGGGGACAGTCTGTATGGTCACCATAACAGAGCTTCGAATGACCAAACCAAGGAACAGGGGCATTCAACAGGATACTGCAGTCAGAGGAGAGACGACCCAGTCTCGGTCCTTGGCTCCTAGTACTAACCCATGAACATGGAGGGTAGCTGGAAGAGGTACCCTCTGGGCTCAGCTTTCCAATCACAGTCTCCTGCATAGCCATTATACTCTTCTGTAATTCAGGTCTGTCCCTGGCACGGGGGGCAGATAGTGACCTGGCATAATGACCAAGTCAGACACACGGACTGGCTAGGTTACTAACTAGTTAACTCAGAGTAGGAAAATGACTGCCCCACCAAACTGTCGTTCACAGCATAATATATCCAGATAGGAATCTTGCAGTTTAAGAGATCGTGCATAGTTGCAGAGGCCCTTGCTACCTCTTCAAGGGATCATAACTAAATCCTCAGCCTGCCTGGATAACCAAGTTGTCCATTTACCAAGCCTATGCCAGCGGGTGGGGTTCAAGACAAAGGGCTCTGTTCAGCAAAAGGTTAGCCCTTGTCCCCAAGTCTGTTCAAGTCACTGTAAATGCTGGACCTTTGGGAAACTGGTAGCTTTGATCTTTTTCTTCTTGTTGGAGTCAAGATTGCAGAGCTTCCCCTACCAGATTCAGCTGTAATTCTTTTCCTTGGTTTTCCCAAACTGGAACTGTTAATATCCAGATCTCATACCTGACTTTCATGTGTCTTGGAGAAGTCCAAATCGGAGGCTCAGAGATCACAGGAGCAGTCCCAACGGAGGCCCAGTGAGTAAGGCCCGACCATCAGCTATGTCCAAACCTTCAGTTATCCAGAAAGCCCTTGACATCAGGCAGACCGCAAGGCTGAGGAACCAAAGGATTTATATGCTGGGTACACAGCTGCTCACCTGTGCACTGAATACAGTACACTTGTGCACTTCCCGGTGTAGAGCTCAACCGGCATGGTACGGTGCACAGGATGCACAGCTCCTCCTGTCCAGGGTTTCAAAGCTGATTCCAGGTAATATACTTATAAAAGGATCCGAATTCCTAACTTCTCCACTTTGGGTTTTTAAAGGCTAGGATCTTCAATGGGAATTGGGACTTTTGTCTTATTTTATTTATTTTATTTTTTTCTTTTTCTACTTAGATACCTAACTTCTCCAAACCACAGGACCGGTCTATGTTATTGTCCTGGTCACCCTCTGACTCTCTCATGTTGCAGCTACTGGAATTCTGGGGGTGAGCGTTGCAGCTGCTGATCAGGCCCATTCCCCGATTCTCCGGGAAGGGAGCAAAGCGGGAGGCGGCACGCTCCTTTATCTTCCACAGGCTGAATGCCAAAATCCTTCACGCTACCAGTTTCTGCGAACTCCAGGTAGAAGTAGCCACACTTGACTGCCCGGTGCACCTCAAAGCAGAAGCCCAAACAAGAATCCTCTATTAGGTCTACGTATATCTCCTGAGCGATGGCCTCTAGCTTGTTAGTATCCAGGTTAGCCAACGAAATTTCCTCCATTTTAATTTGTAAACGACTGTGGAGAGGGCGCTCGTATTACTCACAGCAGCACCGGCACCAACACGTCGGGCTCCTCGGGCCGCGCCTAGGCCTACAGGCCTGTCAGGGCCGCGTCCTCAGGCGGCGGGGGCGGAGGCGTCCGCAGGGCGGAGGCAGAGCAGCGGCCAACGGCGACTGCTCCGGAACCTCAAGTCCTTCAGTTTCTCCGGGAGTCTCCCGGGGTCTGGGACTTTGAGCTCAGGCCGGCCCCAGCCTCACCGCCAAACGGTCCCCGCGCCTCAGCCAGCAACCCCGGCCGCTTCCGCTCCCAGGTCCGGGCTCAGCCCCGCCTCCTAACTTCCGCTCCTCAGCCCGCCTGCGCACTGGCTCCGCGCAGACTCGCGCCGCTTCTCCCTCTGCGCAAGTCCCTGGGAAGCCTCGCAGTTTATATGAATTCGTTTGGGTCGAAGAGCTCAACGGACCTGACTTTCATTATCTCTAACGTAAATGGATCGCAAGAATGCTGCTATTTTCCGTTATTTTATTTGTGGATTTAAACATTTCGCTAATGAATTCAGCACACATGCTTAATTGATTCTCCATGAAAATGGCAAATAATGACGTGCACCTTTGTGATAGGATCCAAGATACGATTTTAGGAACAATTCTTCGAATACGTTAGAAAATTTGACATATATAATTGACTTTTAATCATCTATAGTTAACTGCCGCACTTGTCATTTAAATCCACTAGATGGTGCAAGGAAACAAATTACAATATAGTTTACCTTTCAGTCTTAAAAAAATAAGTGAAGAACTAGGCACTAAAGACATAATTCACATATATTGATCCCATGAACCTTATACGTTTATCTCATTTATAAGACTATTAATTCAGCGTGATTATAAGTAGGTTATCATATACATCTCTCAAATAATGCAAAGAGAAATTTATATGTCCATTCTCTATTAAACAGGGAGGAAACCTGATATATGTTAAGTACTCTGGGAAATGAAGCTTTTCCCAAAACTATGCAGCATGAATAAATCCAGACTACCTAAGTTTAAATCCTAGATCCAACATTAGGTCATTCTGTATTTCTTTATCTGAAAGCTAGTCTCTATTTCATGGTTAAGATTAAATGATACTCTAAAAACCCTCTTGTGACAGCGCCATACAAGTAAGCAAACATTCAGTAAATGTCAACTAATTTAACCCTATTTGGTTTATGAGTATTAATCAGTGCTTGTAGCCATCCAAATTTTTTATTGTATATTTTATCGTCTTAAAAATCACAAATTGGCAGATATAAAAGATTTTGGAAGCACAGGCCATTTAAGATTCACACATGATAAAATTTTTTATATAGGACAGAATAATTTTTCTACCACAGCTATTGTGTAATTTATATGTTCTCCATTCAAAAATTGGTACCATATTTTGATATGTCGGAATCTGCATATAGCCATGTGCTGATCCATAAAATATAATGATTAAGTGCGCAAGCTCTTGACTCAGATTGCTTCCTAACAGTTACTATCTGTGTGAACTTGCTCTATCTTCTTATGTAAATCTGTTTTCTCATTGCAAAATGTCAGGGACAGTTCTCATCACATAAGTTTGTTGTGAAATTTAAACATGACAATGAATATAAAAGCTTTCACAAGGTATCTGACAAAAGTATATAATACTGTATTGTTTACCTACTGTTGTGATATTTCTAGTTAAGAAAATACAGATGTAAATAGAACTGCTTCCACTCACTCCTTTTCTCTCATGCCCTCTTCAAATCTGTTATAAAGCAATACTTCTCAAACCTTAATGTTCATATAAACCATTCAGAGATCCTTTAAAATGCAGATTATAGTTCAGTATGTCTCATGTAGGGCCTGGGTTTCTGCATTTCTAACATACTTTGATGCTGCTGGTTCACGGACCACTTTGAGTAGCAAGGAATTAAAAGGGCTTGATAGTGGACAATTGTTCTTCATGGTGATTGTCTCCCATATAATTTGTTCTTGTCAAATTATCTTGAGAACCTTTGCATATTTGATTTTGATGAGAGAGAAGAAAACATGGTTTCTCTGCTCCTTAAGTCCTCCTTATATTGTGAGAGCTAGAAATGAAGTCCTCACGTTATTTAATGAGGAGGGTCATCAATAAAATGTACTTCAAAATATATATAAGCAGACCATCATACTAACTGAAATTCAAATAATCAGGATGATGGCTAGGTTTAGATTTTCTGTTCGTATTTTATCCTATTTACTTTTAGAAAAGCAACACTTTCATGACGTTGAAAATTTGCATTGATGTTCATTGTCACCTTATTACCTCTATTCTATTTGTTTCATTTAACTGGACTGTCTTACTTCTTACTGAAATGTACTGAAAGTCTTTCTGTTAAGTCAATGATATGCCACGAAAAGTAGTTAGAAGGAACTCCTTAGTTCTATTGCAATTAATAGGGTTGAAGATGAGGCCCCTAGGTGGCTCAGTCGGTTAAGTGTCCGACTTCAGCTCAGGTCATGATCTCACAGGTTCGTGAGTTCGAGCCCTACGTTGGGCTCTGTGCTGATGGCTCAGAGCCTAGAGTTTGCTTGAAGTTCTGTGTGTGTCTCTCTCTCTGCCCCTCCCCTGTTCATGCTCTCTTTCTCTCCTTCTCTCAAAAGTAAATAAACGTTTAAAAAACAGGGTTGAAAATATTTAAGCTTTGGTATAAGAATGAAATAAAATAAAATAGATATTCTCCATTATTCAAACATTTTTTCAATATAAAGCAAGTGATGGGGATTACTTCTTCATAAGTAAGTGATCTTCAAACAGTATGTACATCATATAGGTTTAAAATATTTAGGGGCGCCTGGGTGGCTTAGTCGGTTAAGCGTCCGACTTTCGCTTAGGTCATGATCTCGCGGTTCGTGGGTTCGAGCCCGCGTCGGGCTCTGTGCTGACTGCCAGCTCAGAGCCTGGAGCCTGTTTCAGTCTGTGACTCCCTCTCTCTCTGACCCTCCCCTGCTCGCGCTGTCTCTCTCTCTCCTAGAAATAAATAAAAACATTAAAAAAAAATTAAAAAAAAAATAAAATATTTAGTGCACAAATTAAGGCAAGCATAAGGAATTTACTATGAAATTTTAATTGTCTTTATTTTCTTCCCTTTCAGCTGTAATATATGCCCTGAGAAAATCTGCTCTTTCAAAGAGGAACATGTTTTAAATTGTTACCTAGTGGTTTCTATTAAAGGATGAAAGTCCATAAAACAACTATTTTTTAATAGTCACACATTGTGTGTGTGTGTGTGTGTGTGTGTGTGTTTATGTGTTCACATAAAATAGAAAAGTGAGATAGTAGAGTGCATCATGGATAGACCTGATAGCCAAAAGAGAGGGATTGCTGTCCTATTTCTGCTACAAATTTATCAAGTGACTTTGGGCAAGAAGGTGAATTCACATTTGTAAAAAAAGATAGGTGGGCTCATGTTTTCTGAATGCTTCTTTTAAAACTAAGTTTCTGTGAATTGAGTAATCTGAGAAAACAGGTTTCAAGTTAGGGATATATATATATATATATATATATATATATATATATATATATATATATATATAGTCCCACAAAGCTTAAACGTTAGATCCTCAACTGGATGACTGGGGGTATTCTTATTACAAACTAATCTGCTCTCCTACCTAGGGCATCTTGAAGGACCTTCAGGGTGAGGAAAATTATTCATCTACTGAACACTAGCTGGGTGTTGTAATTATCTTACCTAATATCCAAAGATGTTATTTGTAGATGTTTATTTTTAGTTGAAAAATGTAATTCCTGTAACTATTTTGACTCCTATGAAATTCACTTTTACTTAAAAAATATTCATTAAAACTTTATTTTTTTTCTTTACTTACCCAGATACTTAAAAATAGTGAATAGCAAATCACAGAGGGAGGGGACATTTGGCCTTATGGTCTTCTTACTTTCACTGGACTGTGATTTATGTTAGAAATAAGCTATGTAGTATTATACCTTCTTGTCAATAGTTTGCAAAAAGAAATGTATGTGTGTCATAAGTCAACAGTAAGCACTCACACGCCCTCCCGGGCATGGCCAGCTTGAAGTTTCAAATTCATCCTCTGCTGAAATCCATTTTTCAGGATTTGCATTTAAAAACTGATTATCATGCCTTGCATGAGATTCTGAGATGCCACAATTTGATATTAGATAAGGGTGTCATGCTAAAATTGCAATGTCTAAAATAAATTTACGATTTTTAATCTGCCCTACTAAACTGTGAAATCAAGGTGACTTAGTGAATTTTGGCATTTATAACAACTCTGGCTTCTGATCTTCTAAAGATAAAGACACTGTAATCCTGCTAACTATAGTTAGTAAGCAGTGTAGTATATGAATTAAGTTTTTAGTACTTAGGTTAATATAGGCATTTTTAAACAGTTCATCTTTCTTTATATCAGTTGTCCAGACCAGTTTGATCTACAGAAGGGCTCTAGAGGATCATTATTTTCATATACTTATATGTACAGAAATATGTTTTAGAAATCATTTTTAAAGTATTTATGACATCTTATAAGTTATAATCTATTTCTTAAAACAATATAATAATTGTTGCTAGACCCTCCCTGTGTGGGAAAGTGCATGGTTGTGCAGAGAAGGATATGTGTATACCTTACAATTGGACACAGGGAAGGGGCCAGAAAAATGTCAACCTGAACACAGAAAATAATTTCTGATTAGGTAATATGGATGTGGCAACAATTAACAGAGACTTTTAAAAACCTCTGTTGTAATTTCAAACTTACAGAGTTTCAAGAATATTAGAAATAACTTACATATATCTCTTCTTCACTCAAATTTACTTAACATTTTGCCACGTCTACACTATCCCTCCCTTCTTCTCTCCCTCTCAAATTATCTTATCACAAACTAATCTGAATTATTGTTTTTCCTAATCTGTTGGATAATAGATTACAGATATCATGCCCTATTACCTCTAAATATTTCAGTATGCCTATGCCATAAGGTTGTCAACATTCTCTTATCAATCACATTACAATGATCAAATTTAGGATTTTGACTAGTTTAGGAATTGACTAATACTATTATTTAAAATACAACCCATATTCAAATATTGCCAAATATCCTAATAATGTCCTTTATAGCATTTTTTTTTTCCTGGAAGCCAGTCCAGAACTAGATGTTGCATGTACTTGTCATGTCTTTGTAGTCTCTTTTAATCTGGAACAATTATATAGCAGAAAAATTTGAAAATAAAACGATGTACACAAGTTCAAAGACATTCAATTTCAATAGAATAAAAATAGCTTTAAAGACTTGTGGTTTCTCTAATGAAAGACTTAATTATGGTAAAAAGTTTTTCTCAGCAGATCAGGGTGAACCTGGGTGGCTCAACTGGTTAAGGGTCAGACTCTTGGTTTCAGCTCAGGTCTTGATCTTAGGGTCCCTGACATGGAGCCCAGCATTGTGCCTGGGATTCTCTCTCTGCCCCTTGCCTGCCCCTTCTCCCTCTCTTTCTCAATAAATAAATAAAACATTAAAAAACAATGAAGAGGCACCCGGGTGGCTCAGTCTGTTAAATTTCCAACCTTGGCTGTGGTCATGATCTCGCAGTCTACGGGTTCAAGCCCCACATCAGGCTCTGTGCTGACAGCTCAGAACATGGATCCTTCTTCAGATTCTGTGTCTCCCTCTCTCTCTGCCCCTCCCTGCTTTCTCGCCTCTGTCTAAAAAAAGAAAAAAAAAAGATGGTTCAGAAGAAAGCTCATCTACCACAGTGAGTTTACAATTCTAAAATTCTAACAGCTTAGGTTTCTTTTGGACTCAGATGCCTTCTGGAAATTCTATTACATTAGTTTCTAAATATATTTAATGACAGTAATATTGATTCCTTTTCCTCCACAACTAGTCCATATACTTTAGGAGAGCTTGATCTTGCTAATTCTAGTTTTGTCAAGTACAATACTTTTTAGAAATATAACCCTCAAGGTTGTAACATGACATGTAAACTTGGACCTGTCCTGATTGGACCTATCCTGATTAGTAAAGCATGCCTTGTACGTGTCTTATTCACTAAAACATGAGTTTTAGTTGCTAGTTCATGACAGAGTAAACAGGAACAGCTGAACATAAGACTCACTGAGAAAAATCCATGGCATTTTTTTCCCCGTAATCAGTCCAATAGAAAAAGGAGGAAACTAAAATGAGGTCTGATAAAGAAATGAAGGCCGAGATTTAAATAAATTGTCCAACTAATTGGTGGCAGAATTAGGATATCAGGGCTTCTGACTCCAAATTTTCTCTCTATTGCACAATAAATGTATTTTGTGAAAACACTTTAGAGTTGGCATTAATATATATTACATCAAAATCTTACTGCCAATGTAGCATTTACCAATGGCCAATGACATATAATATTGCTTAAGCCCTATGCTTGTCCATAAGCTGCTAAAATATGCATATTAATCATAACTACTAAAATGAAGCTCTATACATTTACACAAGTTACTGTTTAATTTTTTAATTTCAATTTTTTGAAGCTTTTGCTTCAAAAGGAACATTTCTCAGATTAGCAAGCCATGCATTAAACAGAGAGATCATAAACTTAATTTGGAAATGTATTTTGAGAGTTTTAAAAATCAAATCTTCATATAAAAGTTCTTACTGCCTAAAAAGCATTAGAAGTTTTCACCAAATTGGTTTTAAATTGCTCAGTGCAAAATTAAGTTTCTTTCTACCTTTCTTGTTTTCTTTTTTTCCATAGTTCTTTGCGTTCAAGATATAAAGAAGTTTTTGTATAATTAATGGAACATACTTTTCCCCCCCTAATTTGACTAATGTCCATTAGGTTTGTTTTTGTTTGTCTTCTCCCATCAAGAGCTGTCTCATATTTTCTTAAGTCAAGCTGTTAACCTGGTGGGTGGGATGCTTTTACTTCTTGTGTTCCACAGACAGGCATCTGGCACTCACCACCAAGTGAGAGATTAATTTTCTTGTGAAAATCTTGGTAAATGTAAAAGTAAGAGCAAATTTAGGCACTAACATGAGGGTATCTCAGAATCTTTCACAGATTAATTACAATTTTTTTTTATTAAAGTAGCTCTAGTTTTCCTTTGGACTTAACCTCCTTTTCCTTCATTTATCTGAAACTGTTCTTTGATTTTCAATTTTCAAAGGAATTTTTGATTTTGATTTGTCCTCATTCTCAGAGGTTATTATCTGCCTTCTAGCCTTACTTTTTAAATATTTCCTAAAATATCATTCTTACATTGTCTTACCGTAACTTTACCATATTTCACTCTTTATGAACAGCAACATCTATTTTTGTCACTCATTTTTTTCTAGCCAGCCCCCACTGCTATTAAATTTTAGTCAACTGTGAATACATCCTTAACATAGCCCTCAAGCATTTTTCTCACTTCCTGACTTGTGTAGTTCTTACTTGCCTAAATCTTGTATTTTACAAAAAAAAAATACAAACATAGATAAGAGTACCATCATTGGCACTTAACTCAATGACATGAACGTAAGAGATTCTCTTTTTGAGAGAGACAGAGAGAAAACGAGAGAGCTCCTGATGAGGGGCTTAATCTCAGAACCATGAGATAATGAACCGAGCCAAAATCAAGAGTCAGATGCTTAACTGACTGAGCCTCCCCAAGAAGCCGCATAAAAGACCCTTAATACTTAATATGTCATCACAATCTACTGCAACAATATTAAGAATTAAAGTTTGTTTTTGAGTATCACCTACATTAGTAAAATTGGTGTTTCATAACATGTATTTTTCTGAGAACTCAAAGAACAAAGTGAAAATTTAATTATTTAAAATAGATTAAAGTTAATTCTATCTTATGGATTCACTGGACATATCTCTAAGTCTAAGCTACATTATAGGAGCTTGGTGATCTTATTTTTTTCTATATTCTTGAAACATTTTCCCATTTCATCATTAGAATAACTGCTTCATCAATAATTATCAATTATTTTTAAAAGGCAAAAAAAAAAAAACCCAGAAGAATGATGAAATCACCTACTCACATAGAGGTAAACATGGACAAAATCAAGGTTATTGTCTATTTTTATGAATAAAGTTATTTTGGAACACAGCTACATTTAATTTATGTATTACCCGTGGCTGTTTTTGCATCAATGGCAGAATTGAGAAGTTGCAGTGAAGACCACATAACTCCTAAGCCTAAAGTATTTAATATAGCCTTTCAAGAAAAAGTTTGCCTATGCTATCCTTCTGTTAGAAGAATAGAATGACAGCAAAAGAATTGCTGCCTTCATTTTTACTATTTTGTGTCCCAAAATATTGCATCATCTTTCAAGAAGGTGTAAGAGACGGCTGGAGATAACATCTCTAATCTTCTTTTAGCTCTTACTGAACACAACTGAGAATTCAGAAATCTTCATTTTCTGTCCTTAATGGTGTAGAGAAGAAAACTGACAGAGGAAGATGTTTTACAATTATTAGATGAATCTGAAGATAAATTCAAAGGAATAGATAGCAGTAGTCTAATGATGGTGAAATGGATCATGGATATGAAATGGATCATGTAAGTGGAATCTCATATAATGAGACAACGAGTCTTCAGATGACGTATCTAGATGAATTTTCTAGAATCTGTAAGTGAACAATGTATTTTGAAGAACAAAGGGGGGTATGGTAATTTCATCTAGCTAATCATTAAATACGGAAGATTTCATTGGGCAATGTTTTGCAGCAAGAACCTATTTTGCTAAAAGGAGTTGTGACATATTTTTCATCTTTTATGAAGTTTATGTACCAAAATTTACTTGTTGCAAAAAGTCTTTTAATGGTTACATTTATCTTAAAATTTCTAACATAGTTGTTTTTCCACTCTCTCTTTATTCTTACTTCAGTGAGTTATTTATTAAATGGCAAAACTATTTTTTAACAGGCTCACTGGACCCAGATGGCAAATAATGGTGACAATTTTCTTGATATATTGAGGGTTAGATATTAATGACAAGAAACAAAGAGGAAATAAATTGAAGGAATACATTTTGACAAAGTAGATTTAGTGTGTTTTATGTTAACTGTTTTTCTCTGGAAAGTAGCCTGTTTGAATCCTACACAAAAACTCAAGCATTCATATATAAATGAATTTGTTTGCTTTTATAAAAAGCTTTCTCTTAAAACATCCAAGTGGCATCTGCCCTTGAAATAGTTCTGTGCAGTGAAATTATCTTCTGGTCAAACATAGATACTCTTGCCATTTTTCTCTAGATCAGGCCTTAGTCTCCTGGGGCGTTTCCTTTGTTTGGTAGTGTTTCCTTTCTTTGCCTGCCTTTTCCCTTTATTTTTAATTCAGAAAGGTGTTTTTGCAGATGTATTTTCATATGCTTACCTCTGGTTCTTATTAATATTTCCTTGGGAGTTTAAAGAAAATAATAACTCAGCCTTTTTTTTTTTTTAGCCCCCAAATACTTTCTCCTATAAATCTTACATACATAAACAAGAATTAAACAAAAACACAGAAATAGAAAAAACCCCTCATTATCAAGGTAAGTTAAGAGAAAACTAAATTTCTCTTCCTACCCTTGAGATAGTTTATCTTTTGGCAGTGTACGTTTTTACACTTGGTGGTACAGGGGAGACAAGTCAGGTTAATAGTTGCAGGCTATTAATTCAGTTAAATTAGCCACATTGCAAATTGATAAAGATTAACTCATTTTTTAACCTACTTTTCCCTGCATAGAGTCCATTATAATCCTATACAAATATCACTGTATAATGTAGATTTGGTGGTGGTGGTGGGGACGACAACATGGAAGAAGGTAATAAATGGGAGGTAGGTGGGAGAGATGTTGGTTTCTGATTTGACACCAGTAACTCATTGAATTAAGGTTTCAAAATAGTAAATTCCTTACATCTATGCTCTGGTATCATTCATTTGTAACTTTTCCCCGTATTCACTTTTGTTATAAAAGCACACATGGCGATTAAAACTAGGGTCTCTGAAGTTACACCCCGGGCCACTTACTGTATTTGTATGGCCCTAGGCGGTTCCCTTAACACCTCAGAGTCAGTTATATGGTCTGTAGAATGGTCATTAAAATAGTGCTTTCCTCATTAGGAACTGTGAAAGAAAAATAAAATGTAAATTGATGTTGGACATTAAGTATTCAGAAAACGTATTTTTATAGTGATGTAAGAGAAATAGTAGTCTTTGAACTCAAACACTCTTGATTTTCAATCACTTATATTCAATAAAGATTGAAGTTTTTTTTTTTTTTTTTTTTTATCATGTTTGGAACTTGAGGCACAATGGTAAAGGAGTCCACACCCTCTTTCAAGGAATTACTTAGTGGAGGTAGAGAGATAAACATAAATATGAGAACAATGCTAAAAATATGCATATAATTCAGTAAGGCATACCCAAAATAGAGTGGTCAACAATTTAAAAATATGCATATAATTCAGAAAGGCATACCCAAAATTTGAGTTTAAATTTTATTTGCAGAGAAGGGAAAATTTTGTTGGAATTTGACTCTTTAAATAGGGCTTGGAAGAGGATATTGTCAGTAGATACAGGTAGAGTTAGGAACATTTAGGTGGAGAGAAAAGAATATGAAGGCATGAGGAGTGCCTGGATGGCTCAGCTGGTTAAGCTTCTGACTTTGGGTCAGGTCATAATCTCGTGGTTCGTGAGTTCAAGCCACACATCAAGTTTTGTGCTGACAGCTTTGGAGACTGGAGCTTGCTTTGGATTCTGTATCTCCCTCCCTTTCTGCCCCTCCCCAACTCATGCTCTGTCTCTCTGTCTCTCTGTCTTTCTCTCTCTCTCTCACCCTCAAAATAAACATTAAAAAAAATAATATGAAGGCATGAAATAATATATTGTATTCATTATCTGCTAGGTTATTCCATATAGCCAGTGTGGAGGATGAAATGGAAAGTTGCAAAACTACAGGCAGGAAAGTAACTCACAGATATTATAGTCCAGGTGAAAGATCATAAATTCATGAACTAATACAACAGAATTAAAGGCTAAGGAAAGGAAACAATTATGGTAAATACATATGAGAAAAATTGATAAGCTTTGTTTGGGCTGCAATAAAAACCTCAAGGAATGACAGATAAAATGAAATGAGGTTATTTAAATAAAAGTACCTTGTAAGCTATGCGGCTCTATATGATTTCCAGTTGTCCACCACCTTAAAGATTATATAATCAATTACTTTAAAGACACAATTAATATATTGTCCTACAAAATATAACTATTGTCTGCTCTTATAGTTTATAAAGCTTCAAATTATCTTTTAAAATACCATTTTTCAAACTTTGGAGACTGTCCTAATAATCCTAGTATATTTATGAGGACATATGCCACCATGATATGTTTCCATAGAATTCAAGCCTCTTGTGTACTTACAAGCATATTACTAGATTGACCAAACCTTAAATTTTACCAGAAATACAGTTTGTACACATAGACACACACACACACACAAACATAAACACACACAAACATAAACACAAACTTGGATGAAACAAAGGAACTCTTGAGGTAATAGACTTACACATTTTTATAGTGTTTTATCTATAAGAATAGAATTTATAAGAATGGATTAGAGGGATAATTCCAAATAGACTTACATGGTATTCATTTTTGAACTGAAGCTCAACTTGTCTTCATATGCACAGGTGACTGAGAAGAATCAAGTTAGTTTTCAAGTGATAACCATTCTTTTCATAGAGCTAGGAAAGGCCTTTGGTGGCCAAGATCCTATAAACCTTGACAAAAAACTGCCCTACATACACACTAGGTCTTTGACTCATTTATTGTTGGAGAAATCCAACCATGCCTGGCATGAGTTTAAAAACATTCAGAGATCTCGTTCTTATATTCCACATTTTGGGGGCTTTTATCCATTGACATTAGGTCTGCCACATCTGTTCATGCATTTAAATGAAAGTTAAAGACCTTCCTTTTTGATCAAGTTTTAGTGTTTTCATAATTTATATGCACTGCACAATTCTAGAAGAGTTTGTTCAGAGCAATTTTCTCTGTTTTATCTGTCATTGGTATTTTTATGCCTTTTATTCCACAGTCTTTAAGATGTGATGTGAATAAAAGAGCTTTCTAAATAAAGATTGGTTGTCTGCTAACAGTTACCCAATAAACAGTAGTCTTTATATGACACTAAAAAAAACCTATACATGTTGGTTTAAATAACTGAACAGCAAATATCTTAAATTATCGGAGTGTACACAACTTAGTATCTTTATATACATGTTAAATTGTTATTTTTTTGAGAAAAATATTTGAAAAATGTTTTGTTCAAATTGCTAAATACACCTATGTATAATTTTTCTTAATATTGGCATCAGAACCATAATTTTTTCCCTGTGTAGTTTGATTCTCTCCTATTGAGAGGAATGTGTCTTATTGGGATTGAATGGTCATTCCCTATCACGCCCACAAGTCAAAAATCTGTCTTACTTAAATTCCCTTCCCTTAATCTTTAGCAGTCTTTCCAACACCTTTTCCATCTAATGCAAAAAAGGTTGAATGTTTGGGAGAAAAGCTACTAGCTTTTCCTACACAAACAAGTTTGTTGAATTTATATTCATATTATTTCATTAAAAATATGTGGGTATGTATCAAAGGAGCTACTTTTTTTTGGATTGACCCTCAGTAGATAAAAAAAAAACTTATGTCTATAAAATAATAATATATCTATAAAACACCTTTTACAATTTGTGGTAAAATTCAATGCTACTTGAAGAGGTATAATGAAGCACAGCAGTAAAATAAAATAATGTCTATATATTATAAATGGAAAAACATCATTCACTATCAGAAGAAATAAAATGTGTCCCAGAGATACTTGGATGAAACAGCTCCCCCATATTTAGTGAACACATAAACACAGGCACATTTACTCTGACACACTGTTCTGAAATTTAGTAAACTTTTTTTTTTTTTAAACTCAAATGAGTTCCAAACAGGGGTTGTATTTTTCCTCTCTAATTACCTCAAACATATATTTAAGTATATATTCAACTCTCATGTATGTGTTTAAAAGACTTTGAGCAAGACTCTGATTTCTCTTTTGTTAAAACAATTTTCAAATTAGATCTTGAGTTCCTCTCAACTATACTGAGTTCCAGAGTTGAATGTCTGCCTGCTTGCATGACATCACCATTTGGTTATCTATTAGGTACCTCAAACATCTCTAAATTCCTAAAGCAACACTTTTGATCTCTTCCCCACTTTCCTCATAGAAGCGCCTTTGCATTTTTCTTATCCTACCTCATTCACCACTGTTCAACCAGATAGCCAAAATAAAAATCTAGGACTCAATACTGATTTCTCTTTATTAATTACATTTGTATCCACCTGTTGGGAATCTGTGGGCTTGAAAAAATAATACATCCCAAATCATATCACTCTTTACTTCCTGAACCAATACCACTGTCATGATTACATCACCATTATGACCATGCCACCATCATGTTCCACCTCATTTGTGACAACAGTCCCCTAACTAGTGTCTCAGCTTACACTCTTTCCTCTTTATAGTTTGTTCATTTGTTTCACGCACTCTCTCTCTCTCTTAAAACTCTAATTTTTTTCCTTGTTAGTGAAAAGTTTCAACTCTTTATTTAGGCCTACAGTGTCCTATAGAATCTGATCACTGGCTCCCTTTCCAATCCTGTCTTCTCTGTCTTTACCCACCACATTCTATTCATAATGGCCTTTTTGCTCTTCCTTGACAAGCTCATCCTTATCTCACATTGTTTAAACTAGTTATTCACTTAGTGTGAAATACTTTTCACTCTCATCTTTACATGGTTTCCTCTTTCTCAATATTCAGGTTTCTTCTCAACTATCTCATCAGAGACATCTTCTCCACTGAACTTATTGAAAATAACCTCCTCACCATACTCTGTACCCTCACTTGCTTTCACTTCATCTTACTTAATTTCTATTTTTAAAAAAAATTTAATGTTTATTTATTTTTGAGAGTGGGGGAGAGAGAGAGCGTGAGCAGGGAACAGATAGGGAGAGAAGGAGACACAGAATCTGAAACAGCTCCAGGCTCTTAGCTGTCAGCACAGAGCCTGACATGGGGCTCAAACTCACAAATTGCGAGATCAGGACCTGAAATGAAGTCGGATGCTCAACGACTCAGCCACCCAAGTGCTCCATCTTACTTAATTTCTTTATATATCCAATTCTTATTTAAAAAAAATTTTAATGTTTTATTTCTGAGAGAGAGAGACAGCATGAACAGGGGAGGGTCAGAGACAGAGGGAGATACAGAATCTGAAGCAGGCTCCAGGCTCTGAGCTGGCTGTCAGCACAGAGCCCAATGTGGGGCTTGAACACACAATGTGAGATCATGACCTGAGCCAAAGTCAGATGCTTAACCAACTGAGCCACCCAGGCGCCCCTATATATCCACTTTCTATCTGCTACTATACTATTTGCTTGTTTATATATTTATATCTTATCACCCTTAGTAGAATATAAGTACCAGTAAGTCAGACATTTTGTCTTAGTAACTGCCATATCTTCAGTACCGAAAGCAAATATCTGAAGCATACTTTACACTTAAAATATAAGTGCTAAATGCATGAATGAATGAATAGTTAAAACTATGTGGAATTAATTTCTCAACTTCTCTTATTTTTATACTCTAACATGAATCAGGTAGGCAGGATGTGTGAAGTATGTATAGGTGTCAGTGATATTATTGCCTCTACATTGCTCTGTGACCGTAGGTATATCACTTATATCTATTTGCCTTATTTTCCTCATTTTGAATAGTTTAGATATAATTGTTTGAGAGACAATAAATTAACTTCTGTTTCAAAGGTGCAGTACAAATAGTATATCTGAAAAAGTTGAATATATATGGGAAACACTGAATAGCAGTATTGGGTTAATGGAGTGTTAAAATACATGTCTTTTTTTTTTTAATCAGCTCAAAGTCCAAAAAAGATTACCATTCAACTTTATGTTTATGAGAAATAGAGAGATTTTATTTTTTTAGGAATAAAGCACTTTATAAAATAAGTATGTGTCAAACTATCTAGTCCATTTTCTACTTATTGAAAAGCTAACAAGTATTAACCTTCAAGTATTTTATCAACCTTTAACTCCTACTCCAAATTTTAGTGTTTTACTTCTGTTTTGAAAACTGCTGTCAGTTTACTTAAACTCACTAATCCTCAATTTTTCCATGTATAAATTAAGCATAAAATACCTGGCACAAGATGTTGCTACAGTGTATGTGAAGCACTTAGCAAGTTGTCTGCCATTTAGGAAGTACAGTACTCAATAAATTGGGCCTCATCTTACTCTGTGCTGTGTAATCTCAACGATGTAAAAACTGATTTAAAAAAGGATGGGAGGAATAGGCCAATACGGATTTTTTTAAAGGTAGGTATCTCTATATGCTATGTGATAACAGTTTTATTTATTTATTTTTAATTTATTACTTTTTATTATATTCCATATTTTCAAAATATCTCACATTTAACATATTATTTATATATTACTAATCATGTAAGCAATAAGATGCCTTATAAATAAGATGATAGCTTATTTAGCCAAGAAAGGTTAATAAGTCCTTAAGGATTACTACACAGCATCTGAAAGAATTCTGAACATATAAAATATATACATACATATTTTTCCTTCCTATATATATATTTTTCCTTCAAAAAAAGTATTTGATTATTGTAGAAATACCTTTGGATTGGCTTATTCTGATTTTGGTTATAATGACTATTAGTGTCCTAAGGAAAATATAAAAGCCTTTTAAAAAATAATAAACATCCAAGAAGCAGAGCACCTGGGTGGCTCAGCCGGGTAGGCGTTCGACTCTTGGTTTCAGCTCAGGTCATGATCTCATGTTTTGTGAGTTGGAGCTCCAAGTTGGGTTATGTGCTGAGAGTGTGAAGCCTGCCTCAGATCCTCTGTCTCCCGCTCACTGCCCCTCCCCTGCTCTTTCTCTTTCTATCAAAACAAACAAATAAACAAACAAACAAGAAACATCCAAGACAGTATTTTTCCCTCCTAGTTTTAATATATGCAGCTGTATGACCCTGAATTAAGTATGTGTTATGGGTTGAATGTTTGTGTCCTCCCTCAAAAAACTCATATGGTAAATTCCTAACCTTTAATATGATGGTATTAGCATGTAGGCCTTTGGGAGGTAATTAGGTCATGAAGGTGGAGCCCTCCTGAATGGAATTAGTGCTCTTGTAAGAGAAGAGAGCTTGCTTCCTCTCCTAGCTCTGTATCTGCAAACCAAGAAGGGATCCCTCAGCAGACAGTTCTGCCAGAACCCTTATCTTGGACTTCTCAGCCTCCGAGCTGTGAGAAATAAATGTTTTCTATTTAAGCCCAAACAAACAAACCAAAACCAACTTCTCCCTTTGAGAATTTTTAAAAATGAAATGATTTGTGAAAATGGGACTCTGATATTAAGCATCATTCCCTTAACCTGTCATGACTAGACTCAATATTTTAAATAAATAATAATTTTCTCTGCGAGTTAAAAATTGATCCACAGGTAAATATACATATCAACTCTTTGAAACCTTTGAAAGTTTATATGTATAAACTTTCAAAAGAAGACTCATCTAGCTCTCTATCTCCTGATCATTGATTCTCATATCAAGTTACCAGTATTCAGCCTTAAAAGACTGAAGCAAGGAACAACATAAATTGAAAAGCCTTGTTAGGATGAGTACCGGGTGCTCATATGCAAGTGATGAATCACTGGGTTCTACTCTTGAACCAATAGTACACAGTGTGTTAACTAACTGAATTTAAATAAATAAACAAAAAAAAAAAGAAAAGTGTTGTTCTCTGTGGAGAAAGTACCAAGTAAATCATCACTTTTGACTGTCTTAGGAACTTCAGAGAGACAGTCTAGTACACTGTTGAAGTCTGGGCTTGTTATTATGGTAAGAACTTAAAATATTGAGCTAGACTTATTAACTTAAATTTATCATCTGTAAATACAGCTGGGTGGGGAAGGGTGGGGAGAGTTGCCTGAGTGGCTCAGTTGGTTAAGCGTCCAACTTCAGCAGGTCATGATCTCACTGTTTGTGAGTTTGAGTCCTGCATCAGGCTCGCAGCTCTCAGCACTTAGACTTCTTAGGATCCTCTGTCTCCCGTCTCCCACTCTCTGCCCTGTCCCCACCCTCTGACCCCCCAGTGCGCTGTCTCTCTCTCAAAAAGAAATAAACATTGAATGAATGAATGAATGAATGAATAGATAGATAAATAAAGCTGGAAAGGCAACACAGACTGATGGAAATACATTTGATTTTAGGGCATAAGTGACAGTTGGAGCTTTCTCATGTAAGGGGACAATTTTAGACAAATTTCTTCACAGAGTAGCAATAACTTCATCCAAAATTTGATATAGCTATACCTTGTTCATAATATTGTGGTAAATATTAAATACAGAATATAAAACAAAACTTCATAGATTTTAATGTACTACATAACTGTTTTTATTAGAATACATTTCATCATTTCATTGTATTTTTAAGAAATCCTTTCACTCATAATTATGTCTTGAAGTTGAATTCCAATAGATCCTTCAATATTCTCCATAGTAGACAATTTAACCCCGGAATAGTTAGGAAGGAAGCAAACAAAAGTAAAGCTAATGGCTTGTTGCTCATGTAAGGTCTGGGTTATATATCTTCTCCCTCTTTCCTCTAGTTTTCTTGACATGTAGAAATGAATGAGAAGAGAGATGATATGAATGCTTTTTGGGAATAGCTCATTCTATTGACCTGCTTCTATTGACCTGCTTATTGCTATACCAGTTGGTCTCACATGTGTAGTAGTGCAAGCTCTGGGCTTCTGGCCGTTGAAAGAGAGAAAATGAGAGTTCTCCATGGGACTTCATTGTGAAACAGCCTATAGAGATGTTCTGCCTTGAATTGCCTTCCTGAAGATTTTATCACTTCAACTGGAAATGGATTTTATAAAGTAAACAGAACCTAGAACCCAATCTCAGACTCATAGTTCAAAACAGGTAGTCATATATTACCTATCTGCCCAAATATCCATCTACTATGTACTTCTGTCTCCCTGTTGTACCTGAGGATTTTTATCTATTTTTAGTGATGATTTCATGTGGGTACAATCTCAACCCCTTATACATGCTCAATATTTTTCACCAATTTCCTTTAGTATAATCCTCATATGTGATGGTGTAACTAAACACCCTCCAAAGAAGAATCTAATTTTTAGTAGCGTTATTTGCAATGATTAAATGTAAATGCTTACTTAGTCAAAGGAGATAGCTAGTATAGTTAGAGAAAGGTGAAAGATAGGGAGGCCAATGTAATATCCATAGAAGTAATTGCTCCCCTTATTTCCTAGAAATGATGAATGGAAATGACATATTATACATTTCAGGATGCATATAGTTAAATATATCCACTGCTTATGTTCTATGTAATCTGAACGAAACTCTTCATAGTTGTTGCTTTGTTTTCTTCATAAATTTCCTTAATGGTACCACATCATTTCTAGGATGAATGATTATGTTAAAATGTTAAGTCATGTCACTCCTCTGGAGGAAACGTTCCGTTGGCTTTCTGTCTAGGAGTAAAAGCTAAAATTCTTACTTTGTCCTTTGGAACCTTGAAGTATCTAGCCCCCATCAATTGTCTAAAGTTATCACTACTCTCTCTTTCTTGCTGTCTTCAAGTCACACTGTTCTAGTTGGAGCTCTTTGAACAAGCCAGACTCACTTTTATAAAATTATTTAATTATTTTTTGATTCTCAAGTTAGTTAACATACAGTGTAGTCTTGGCTTCAGGAGTTGAACCCAGTGATTCATCACTTACTGTAACACCCAATGCTCATCCCACATACCTTCATGTCCATCACCCATTTAACCCACCCCCTACCCTCATCAACCCTCAGTTTGTTCTCTATTTAATCATCTTTAAAAAAAATTTTTTTAAATGTTTTTTATTTATTTCTAGGAGAGAGAGAGAGAGACAGCGTGAGCAGGGGAGGGTCAGAGAGAGAGGGAGTCACAGGCTGAAACAGGCTCCAGGCTCTGAGCTGGCAGTCAGCACAGAGTCTGACGCGGGGCTCGAACCCACGAACCGCGAGATCATGACCTAAGCGAAAGTCGGACGCTTAACCGACTAAGCCACCCAGGCGCCCCTATTTAATCATCTTTTATGGTTTGCCTCCCTTTCTGTTTTTATCTTATTTTTCCTTCCCTTCCCCTAAGTTCATCTGTTAAGTTTCTCAAATTCCAAATATAGATAAAATCATATGATACGTATTTCTTTGATGGACTTATTTCACTTATTATAACACCCTCCAGTTCCACCTACATTGTTGTAAATGGTAAGATTTCATTCTTTTTCATCACCGAGTGGTATTCCTGTGTGTGTGTGTGTGTGTGTGTGTGTGTGTGTGTGTACTATATCTTCCACTTTCCATTTTGTACTCTTCCTCAATTTTTCCTTCAATAGCTAGGCAGAAAGTATACACTTTCAAATTCATGGCTGTACACAAAATCCAAGATAAGCCTTATTTTATCACCCATAAGTGAATTAAATATAACTTGAATTGTCCATTGCATTAGTAGTAAAAATCATAATCTTGCCAATAGAAGTAAATTAGATTTTCTCGTTTAAAATAGTGACTTTTAAAATTAATATGATTCTCTCCCATTTCTGTTTCTCTTTCCTCCAAAGGCTACCTAATTCCAGGACAGGGTTGGGGAGGTAACCTTTAGTAAAAGATATTTGCATTTTGGTCTATTCTCTGTTTTCATTAATTCCAGGCATGGTGCAACTTATTCTGTCTGTAGCGTGGCCAGTCACTGCTCTTGGTGCATATTCATTTTTATTTAATTTTTAAGAATTTTCTTCTTTGGATAGTTTTAGACTTACAGAAAAGCTGCAGTGATAGTGTTGAGAGTTCCCATATATTCCATAACCCAGTTTCCCCTATTATTAACATCTTACATTAGTACATGACATTTGTCATAACAAATAAACCAATATTGATTTATTATTATCAGCTACTGTCTATGCTTTTTTACAGATTCCATTAGTTCTCCCTTAATATTCTTTTTCTGATAGAGGATCTTATCCAGGATACTACTTTGCATTTAACCACCATATTGCCTTAGGCTCTTCTACGCTGTAACAGTTTTTCAGGCTGCTTGTTTTCAATGACCCTGAGGACTACTGGTCAGTTATTTTGTAGAATGTCTCTCAGTTGGGATTTGTCTGATATTTTTTTATGGGTTATCAATACTTACAAGTTTTGAGGAGGAAGACCACAGCAAAATATAAATCATATAAAGGGTATATTCTATAACATGTTTTGCCATTGGTCAAGTTAAAGCTCTGTGTGCATTGCAAGTACCCAATTTTTTTTTTTTTAAACACAGTACTTCCTTTCTTATTGTTCAGTACATTAAAAGAATAGCCTCATAGTTTGTCCAATTTAGTGGTTATTTACAATTGGAAGGTAAGTGAGTTACCAGTTACTTTTTGGTGACTGGAAACTGAATTGTCACATTAGATAAACTTTCAAAATTATTTTCATGCTGGGAATTTTTGAATAGGTTTAAAAGTAAATTTGTATAACTATTCATTTATCACTCTAAAGCTTGTACAGCCCGACATATTCCCAGGCATATATATGGCCCATTTTTGAAATATTATTGTGCTATTGCTACAGTTTCGGAAAGCTCTGGTTTATAATATAGACTTTATACTATGATTTGTTGAATATTTGCTTTAGCTTGCTAAGCCATACTTTTGGAATCCCAAACAGTACCAGATCATTGGGAAGACAAGCAGTCACCCCTTAATGAACAACAGTCTGAACAGGTAAGTGTGTTTTCAAGATCGTTTTGGACCTTATAACCAAGAGATTAACAGTATTTTGTTATATTTTTGAGTATTCCTTTTCTTTGGATAAGGAAACATCACCTTAAAATCTCATTTAAATGTAAAAGGAACACACAGCTATAGGTCTTACTGAGAAAGAAAAATACATAGGAGTATAAATCAAAATATTATCCAATAAACCAATCACTTCTCTGGGCTCACTATTCCATGGGCAGAGACCACTATTATTTGTTCTCATTTTATGTATACAATATACCATCTGAAAGTCATGTTAACTCTTCTTAGAGTCCTAGAATACATTATTGTAGGAATACACTTTTATGTATATTATTTGCCTTAAACCGAAAAAAAAAAGAGATGAGATTGGAAAAGTGAAACTAATTTAGTTATCTGTCATGCAAACTTCCATCTCTTTATCTCACCACTTTTATACTTGGGGGAATTTTAGAATAAGAAGGAAGAAACCTAAGGATTCAGCTAATGTAGCAACGACTAAAATGTATTTCAGAAAAAAACAACAACAAGCAAAAGTTCCTAAAGTATTAAAGTTTTAGAAAGTTAAAGCTTCATTCTGTAGTAAGGTTTGTGCCAGTTACACTAAAACAAAGCAATTCATTACATCATGATGCACTTTCCCTCCCCAATGTCAGTGTGTACTGGGTGATTAATTCTGAGGGTATATTGGCTTTTTTTTTTTTTCTGATAAATACATTTCAGAAAAATGAGTTTTGTGTTGACTTCTTTTTCTATGATTTTCTCATGTCAGTTTTAAGAAATGGACCATTATAACACACTGAAAGGAGATAAAATTCCTAATGTTGACACATTGCACATATAACCTAATTCATCATAGGTTGTGGTGTGCATTTATGTGTTTTGTTGATGACTTTTTTTTTAAACTAGAGGTGAAAGAGTCCTGATTTTCCATTGTGATTTTGGCCTCTCCTTGTTATAATTCATATTTTGGGGATTGTATAGAAGTTAGAAGTATAAATATTATCATAATCTTATAGCAAACTAGACTTTGATTTATTTTTGCTTTCATTACAATCCTACTTCAAGGAATAAATAACACACACTATGCTAACTGTTGAGAATGGTTTGTTTAGGCTGTATAGGTCAGTGCAGTTCTTTACATTCTGAAATGAAAATGAAATTGATCATTATGTAATTATAAAACATGACTTTATATTACTAATTTGTTTATTAATACTTTTACATGGTAACAATTGGTAATAAAATAGGTAACTAAGACAAACTGGTGGAAATAAGACTGCTAGTGTTTGCTAGGGACATGAAGAGAAAATTAACTGAATAAAATAACATACATAAATGGAGTATCTAGTTTAACTATGAAGTAAAAGAAACTAAGAATTGCCTTATAAATCTTAAGCCTCATATCATGATCATCATGTATTTATGGAAAACTACTGTATCTGGAAGGCTTAGATGGACTTATACTGCAGATATTTATTTGTTTCCCTCATTAAGAAGTTAGAGCTGGGAATGTAGTTCTGGGAATGTATGGGAGTTCAGCAATGACAACTGAGACTTAGAACATCCTGTCATCCTGGCCTGTCGTTATTTGTGTGCGGCTTTCATCTTTGCAGAATCAGGGTTGATGCTGTACTTTAAGATATTGCATTTTCTTTTCAAGCAGGAATAAGAGTGAAAGAGCTAATGGCTAATGTGTCATTCCATCCCATTAACCAGCTTTCCAGGTCGAAGCTCCGCCTGCCTACTTACATTTTCATTTCAGAGTGAAAACTAGCCATCTGGTCACCTCTAACTGCATGAACGTCTCAGAAAGGTAGTATTTACTTTTCCACCTACATTTGGAAGGCAAGAGGGAAGGGAGTGTTTCTAATGTCAGAATAACAGGTTCACAATATCTGCCGTCTCTAGTATAAGTGAACCATGGGGTTATGACTTACTGAGCTGGAGTCACCTATTGCCTGAATAAAAAGTTTGAAAACACTGCATCTTGCAGAATAATTGCTCTTACGGAGAAACTCATTTCAGGAAGAGCATGTTTTTAGTAGTAGGTGAGTCTATTTGGGGAATGGATAAGAATTTGTTCTCAGGTGTCAAGGAAGGAGGAAAAACTACTCTGCATGAGAGGAAGTTTTAACTCTTTAAAGAAGAGGGAAGAGTCAGAGATACATTGCAGTACAGACCCTGAAGAAACTGGCCCCTCCGCATAAATCTTTAAGACTTGAGTACAGTTACTACATTTACAAAATGTTTGTTGCAATTTAATTTGAAAACTGCAGAGAGGCTCTATTTTACATTCTGTCTGATATTAGGGGGAAAAGTAGGAAGATCATGTGGGATGCAGGAGCTATAAAAATTACTGGAAGAAATGAGCCTGCAGGACTTTACAGAGAAAAGAAATCCCAACTGTCTCTAAGGCCTAGGTGAGGTGGAGGAGGGTCTCCTGGAAGTCAAGTTCTTTTTAGAACTCCCAGGACAGGGAAAACAAGGCTATATACAGGCTACACACAGAAGACCTGAGCTAATAAGTAACTACTAAATCAGAATCTTTGCAGAAATTCATGCATATATGAACTATGTGGCAGAGAGAGAGAGAGAGAGAGAGAGAGAGAGAGAGAGAGAGAGAGAGACGGAGACAGAGAGAAACAGACAGAAAGAGAGACAGAGAGAGAAAGGGAATGTATGTGCATATGGGAGTGTGTGTTGTTTAAATATCTTTGATGCTAGATTTTCTTTTCAAGTTATCATGGCTCTTGTTGGAAATTAAAAGGCAAACTTCTCCTGAGGGAAGTTTTCTTCTTAGTCCTTTCTTTATTTCAATGTTATCAGATAACAAACTGAAAGCCAATTATTTCATCAATTCCTTCAAGAAAATATTTTTTTAAAATTTTATTTTCCAGCAGGATTGTAAATTCCTGCATAGGCACAATTTTAAATGGCTTTATAGTATACATTGTAACTTTACATTATAATTTCCTTAATCAAATATTTGTTCAGGGGCATTAGTTTCTAACCTTTTATGATAAGAAACTGTAATATATGACATATCTTTTTGTACTAAAATGATTACTCTGCTTAAAAATATGCTCCTAGGGATAAGTCACAAAATTAAAAAGTACATGCAGTTTATATTTTGAGGTAAGCTGTCAAAATACCTACCATTAATATTATATTGTTAATTTAATTTTCTACAAATTTTACTTGCTTTTATTTGAATATTAGCAACAATAATCTTTTCATATTTGTTACCCAATTCATTTAATTTAGAAGTTTCCTATCTTACCCTTTCCCCATTTTTGTCATTTCTAAATTAAATTCCTAATTCATTTCTGAAAACTGTATATAAGATCTTAATATTTTCTTTGATACTTATATGTATGTTGCAACTGTTTTACTATTTTGTTATTGGAAGTTTAGCTTTATTTCTTTTATTTACTGCGCTAATCAAAGTCTTTCAATTTAGAGTCTCAAATATATTGGCTTTTAGTTGTATTTTTTCTGGTTTCATTTTGGAGTTTTTACTATCTGTTGATATGAACACATTCAAGATTTTCTTGTGGTGTTCTCATATTCTTACTATCATATTTATGAATATGAAATTTATTTGTAACAGCAGTGAACTGGGAATCCATGTATATTTTGCAAGTGTCTAATCCACTATCTTAACATAAGTTATTGATTAATCATAATCTTAAAAGATTTTAAATATAAGACTCCCTTATATACAAGATGTTCATGAAAACTTCTGTTAATTTCAGAGCTCTCTATTTTGCTCATTTAATATGCATGATGGATGGTCAAAGTAATTTTTATCAAGGGCAGAAGAAGTGGTCCTTTGGCTATGTAGAACTATTAAAATATATCATACAGTGTATACTTAATTATACAATTAAAGTCTAACATACTGCAAGAGGGTTATAATAGCTTCAAGAGAAGAGATGCATACCATCATAATCCCACTTTAGTCCTGGTTATGGAATTACTTCATACTAGGATTCTTCCTTGAGGAGTTTAACAGCAGAGACCCGGTAGAACTGTCCCCAGTATGGGTCTTCATGGTGCAAGTCAGAGAGTTAAACCATCTCTTCATGCATCTTAACTGCTGCCTTGAAACGGTAACCTCGAAAAAAGTACATTACTTAAGCTTAAAGTAATGTCCAATAGCAAGGCTCTGTTTTTCTGAGTTGTGTATTCTGCAAGGCTGTTGTAAGTGGGAATGTTTCTTATTTTAAAAGTCTCTAGTAATACACACAAATATGGCAAAATATAACAAAATGCAATACTTGTTTAATTTGGATTAGTCAATATTCATAATTTATTTTCCTTGTACATATTTGACACACTTTTAAATTTTTTTAGAGAGAGAGAGGACCGTGGGCAGGGGAGAAGGGCAGAAGCAAAGCGGGAGAGAATCTTAAGCAGGTTCCACGCTCAGCATGGAGCCCAAGACAGGGCTCAATACCAGGACCCTGCGATCATGACCTTAGCTGAAATCAAGAGTTAGACGCTCAACTAAGTGAGCCACCCAGTTGCTCTGACATTTGCTTTTTATTAAGGCAGCATAATACCACAAAGAACTTTGAAAGAACTTGCTTGTATATTCTATTGCTGCATATTTCTATTTAGATCCGCACAATTTAATTACAGTAGTGTTGCCCTCATTTTTGAAGATTTTTATATCTTTTCTCATTTATTTTTCCCACAGAATTTGAAAACACATCTTCCAAGAAAAACAGTACCATTGGTACAGTAGATATGTAGGTGATTTTATTGTTTAGTTTTGTAGGAACTTACATCTTTATAAGATTGAGTTTTCTTCTGCAGGAAAAAAGCCATGTCTCTCTATTAAAAATCAATTTTAATATCTTTCAGAGAAATTTTACAGTTTTCACCCCATATACGTCCCATTTATACAAGTCTTACTAAATTTATAACTGGGAATTTCGTGTTTTTGAGCTTTTCTTTTCAATGGGTACTTTATCATTTATATCTATTTCTATTAGCAATTGATTGTTTTTATGGAAAACTTATTATATTTACTGTATTTTTTCTTAAGGTAATTAAGAAAATTAATTACCAATTATTTTAACTGATATTTTTACCTTAAATGTTTTTTTCAGATGTTTTTAATATAAACACATTGTCTGAATTATCATTATTATGACTATTTCTCTTCAAATTGTCCATAAGGAATCTTGAGGGACTGTGGTTATCCGGTCATGCCACTATGAGTAGAAAATGATTTTGCTCTTTGTCAAATGACCAAAATACTACAACACAACTGCTCACTGATTACCAATAGTATTAAGATGCATTGACTAAAACATATTTATTGATTTCTGAAATGTAAGAACATTAAATACATGAGCATCTTAGAATCAGTGAATTACATGGTTAGATTAAATATGTGCAAATACTTTTGAGTCATGATGATTTAAATCAAACATTATTTATTTTGAAATGTTTTTATTTATTTTTGAGAGAGAGAGATAGTGTGAGTGAGGAAGGGGCAGAAAGAAAGGGAGACACAGAACGTGAAGCAGATTCCAGGCTCTGAACTGTCAGCACAGAACCTAATGCGGGGCTTGAAGTCATGGAACGTGAGATCATGACCTGAGCTGAAGTTAGTTGCTCAACCAATGAAGCCACCCAGGTACCCAAACATTCTTTATTTAAAAATTTTTTTGAAACATTTATTCAGTTTTGAGAGACAGAGAGTGACAGAGTGCGAGTGGGGGAGGGGCAGAGAGCGAAAGAGACACAGAATCCCAAGCAGGCTCCAGTCTCTGAGCTGTCAGCACAGAGCCTGATGGGGAACTTGAACTCACCAACCGTGAGATCATGACCTGAGTGAAAGTGTGAAGTCCATCGCTTAACCAACTGAGCCTGCCAGGTGCCCCATAAACATTCTTTATATTTAAAGAATGGCTTGGTTACACATACAAATTTTGGTTCACAGTATTTTTTTCCAGCACTTTACATATTTTACTCTGCTGCTTTCTGATCTCCATTGCTTCTGACAAGAAGCTACCTACTTACCATTTTTTTCCGATGTATATGATGAATAATATTTTTTTTGCTATTTTTACATTTTTCTATTTCTGGTTTTCAACAGTTTGATTATAACCTCTTTACTTTTTTTTTTTTTTAATGATTTTTTATTTATTTCTAGGAGAGAGAGAGAGAGAGACAATGTGAGGAGGGGAGAGTCAGAGAGAGAGGGAGTCACAGACTGAAACAGGCTCCAGGCTCTGAGCTGGCAGTCAGCACAGAGCCCGACGCAGGGCTAGAACCCATGAACCGTGAGGTCATGACCTAAGGAAAGTCGGACGCTTAACCGACTAAGCCACCCAGGTGCCCCATAACCTCTTTACTTTTATGATGATTAGGGAATTCTAAGCTTCTAGGATTTTTAGATTAATGTTTCACTGAATTTGTGAATTTTTAGCCACATTTTATAAATTTTATAGCCTTTTCCCTCTCTCCTTTCTTCCTATGATTAACATCACACATACGTTGGCACGCTGGATGTTTCTCCCAAACATCACTGACAACATGAAAAACTGGAATTCTCCTACATTGTTGGTGAAAATGTGAAATTATGCCATTATTTTGCAAAACATATTTTCACTTTAATTTAAAATGTTAAATGTAAACTTCATTCAGCCTAGCAATTTAATTCCTAGAACTCTTCTAAAAAAAACAAAACCAAAAGTATATACTGACACGAATTTGAATGTCCATAGATACATGATTCTGTGATAACAAAAGTTACAAACATTGTAAATGTCTATCATCTGGGGAATGGATACCAAAAAGATATATGTCCATACAATGGAATATTATTCAGCAATGAAAAGGAACAAATGATTCATGTTACAGCCTGGAATAATCCCAAGAACAATCTGGCAAATGAAAGTAGTCACATGCAAAAGACTAAATACTGTGTGATTCACTTTACATGACATATCCAGGAAATGCAGGTTTATAGAGACAGGAAACAGAGCAGGTGTGCATGCAGCCCCAACACAATTAGATGAAGTGTTAAAAATACATGGGGCCCTGAGGAGGCTCAGTCAGTTTAGCATCTAGGCTCAGGTCATGATCTCACATGTTTGTGAGATGGAGCCACACGTCAGGCTCTGCACTGACAGTGTGGAATCTGTTTGGGATCTCTGTCTTCTTCTGTCTATGCCCTTCCTCTGCTTTTGCTCTTTCTGTCAAAAATAAAATAAACATTTATATATATATAAGGGGTGTCTGGGTGGCCCAGTCGGTTAAGCTTCAGACTTTTGGTTTCTACTCAGGTCATGATCTCATGGTTTGTGAATTCAAACCCTGCATGGGGCTCCGTACTAACAGGGCAAAGCCTGCTTGGGATTCTCTCTCCCTCTCTCTCTGCCCCTCTCCCACTGGCTCGTCTATCTATAAAAGAAGGGTTAAAATACAAAACCAAAAATAAATAAATAAACAAACAAAACTCACAGTCTTAGTCACACAGGTAAAAATAAAAAATGATAGTGTTTAATTCAAAAGTACCTATACATGGGTCTGTGGGCAGGACTCATAAAACAGGTGTGACTGGTGGCACCTGAAATTGAAAGGCCATGGCAAAGCAGTTGCTGTGGAAAACAAAGTCTTCAAATTTCTGAAAGAAGATAACTGTTGACCTAGAAGTATAAACCTGATGAAACTAAGGACTAAATAAAGACATCTTCTAGCAAACACGGCCAGCTTTTAGCTGCTGTCCCTAGAAGGACTTCAAAAGAAATACTTATCTGTCTACCACCACGGAGAAAATTTTAGTAAATTTCTTTCTATCCAAATGGCAAGATTTCCTTCTTTTTTTATGGCTGAATAGTAAACGCATAAACAAAATTGGAGGTATCACCATTCCAAATTTCAAGTTATATTACCAAGCAGTAGTAATTAAAACAATATGGTACTGACATAAAAATAAACACATAGATCAGTGGAATTGAACAGAAAACCTAGAAATAAACCCACAATTATACGGTCAATTAATCCTTGTCGAAGGAGGAATGCATATATAATGGGATAAAGACTGTCTTTTCAACAAATGATGTGGTGAAACTGGACTGCAACATGCAGAAGAGTGAAACTGGACCATTTTCTTTCAACCACACACAAAAACAAATTCAAAGTGGATGAAAGACCTAAATGTAAGACCTGAAGCCATAAAAGTCCTGAAGAGAGCACAGGCAGTAATCTCTCTCACATTGGCCATAGCAACATTTTTCTAGATATATCTCCTGAAGCAAGGGAAATAAAAGCAAAACTTAACTATTGAGACTGCATCAAAATAATAAACTTCTGCACAGCAAAGGAAATAACCAACAAAACTAAAGGCAACCTACAGAGAAGATATGTGCAAATGACACATCCAATAAAGAGTTAGTATCAAAAATATATAAAGAACTGATACAACTCAATACCCAAAAAACAAATAATCCAATTCAAAATGGGCAGAAGACATGAACAAACATATCTCCATAGAAGACATCCAGATAGCGAACAGACACCTGAAAGATTCTCAATATCACTCATCATCAGAGAAATGCTAATAATTTATTCTAATGATACTCTTATAAAAGTATATATCCCCAACTGAAAAAAAAAACAAAACACACAAAACAAAAGGGTAGAGATTACACCATTATTTTGATAGGAAAAAAATAAGCCAAGGGACAATCTAGCTGACCTTGAGTTTGGCAGTAACTTCTTAGAACACCAAATATATGATCAATGAATAAAAAAAATGGATAAACTGGTGCAGTAGTTTGCTAGAGCTGCTGTAAAAAGGTATCACAGACTAAGGAGCTTAAACAATAGAAATC
Source organism: Proteles cristata cristata (assembly GCA_017311185.1). NCBI lineage: Eukaryota > Metazoa > Chordata > Mammalia > Carnivora > Hyaenidae > Proteles > Proteles cristata. The sequence goes on along the minus strand of JAESUZ010004237.1, from coordinate 319,552 downwards.
TATTTACTCAGTCCAGAGGCTAGAAGTCTGAGATCAAATTGTTGACAGATTTGGTCCTTCGAAGTGCTCTGAAGGATAAATTTGTTCCAGACTTCTCTCCTTCATTTGTAGATAGCCTTCTTCTACCAGGATCTTTGCAGCATCTTCTATTTGCACATGTGTGTACAAATTTTCTTTTCCTATAAGGACACCAGACATATTGGATTAGGCTCCAGCCTAATAAGCTCATTAAAAATTTTTTTAATTAATGTTTATTATTTATTTTTGAGAGAGAGACAGAATGGGAGTGCTGGAGGGGCAGAGAGAGAGAGAGAGGGAGACACAGGAATTGAAGTAGGCTCCAGGCTCTGAGCTGTCAGCACCGAGCCTGATGTGGGGTTTGAATACATGGACCATGAGAAAGTGACCTAAGCTGAAGTTGGATGCTTAACTGATTGAGCCACACAGGTACCCCTAAATAAGTTCACTTAAATGTAACTACCTCTGTCAAGACTCTGTCTCCTAATATGATTACATTTTGAGGTACTGAGGATATTGGATTAGGATTTCAACTTAGGAATTTGAGAGAAGGCATAGTCACACCATAACAATTGGACTTCGTTAAAATTAAAAAATCTTCTGCACTGTGAAAGATATTGTTAAGAGAATGAAAAAGACAAGCCACTGATTTGTAGGAAATCTTTGGAAAGTTGTTATCTGATAAAGGACTATAATCCAAAATACACGACTCTTAAAACACAACCAAAACACATATAACTTAACTAAAAATAGGGTATATCTGGACAAGATATTTTGCCAAAGAATATATGCAGATGACAAATAAGCATATGAAAAAATGCTCAGTATCATGTCTTCAGGTAAATTCAAATGAAAAGAACGAGACAACAATGCACACCTGTTAGAATGACCAAAATTCAGAACACTGGCCACACTAAGTATTGGCAAGGATATGGAATAACCAGAACTCTCTTTCTTGCTGGTGGGAATGCAAAATGGTACAGCTACTTTGGAAGGCTGGCTGTTTCACTCACAACTAAACGTATTCTTATCAAAGGATCCAGCAATCACATCCCCTTGGATTTACCCAAATGAGCTGAATATTTATATCTACACAAGAAACTGAACAGAAAAATTCATAGCAGCTTTCTTCATAATTGCTAAAACTCGGAAGGAACCAAGATATACTTCTGTAGGTGAGTGGATAAACAAATGAAGATACATCTAGACAATGGAATATTATTCTATGTTGAAAAGAAATGAGCTACCAAGCCATGAAACGACATGGAGGAACTTTAAATGCATATTTCCAAGTAAGATAAATTAATCTGAAATGACTATAAATTGTGATTCTAACTACATGAAGGAAGTTCAAGGCAAAAGAGGTAGAATAACTAAGAGAGAATGGGAAATTTTTAGTGCAATTAAACTATTGTGTAAGATACTCGATGTTTGATACATTTCATTATACATTTCTTAAAACCCATAAATGTACAATACATTAAGAGTGGACCCTAATGTAAATTATGGACTTTTGTTAATGACAATGTATCAGTCTTAGCCTATCAATTGTTAAAAGTATACCACAATAATGTGAGATATCATTGATAGAGAAAACTGGAGGGAGGGAATGAGATATATGGGAACTCTGTGTGTTTTCTGCTCATTTCCTCCATGAACCTAAAGCTGCTAAAAATAAATCTAACTGAAAAAAGTGAGAATAAACAGAAAACCTATAAAATAAATACTTATGAGTAATGAAATAATTATGCAGCTCTTAAAAAGAATTAAGGAGATCTGAATACGCTGGTATGGAAAAATTTAAGAGAAAAATAAGGTGTAGGGCAATGTTTGTATTATTGTTATATTATACAATAATATCATTGTATTATTATAGTTGTATAAGTACAATGTATACAAAAATGCATATATATATTACAGTAATATACTTTTTTCTGAAAAAATGTGAAAGAATTGTTTATAGTCTTTACCTTTGTAAAAGTAACTGTGGATTGAAATTAGATAGGTGGTGGGAGGGGGATGTAGGCATCCTATTGTATCCTTTTTATTTTGATGATACAAAAATAAGAGTTCAAAGTTCAAAATACTCTATAATACATAAATTATATACATTTGTCAAAACTGACTGTGGAATAAAAGCGATATATACTGGATTTTAGTAAAACTCTGCATATTGAAAAACTTTCATTCGCTATTAATTTAAATTGATGGTTTTATAGTTAATTACCCATGGATTACTTGACAGTTTCAGTGCTCTTAAATATGAACTCTGTAGGCATTGGACAGACCTGAGTTGATGGTGAAAGATGGATCAAAGAAGCTTTGAGTTAAATTATATGTGAAAATAGGGGCGCCTGGGTGGCTTAGTCGGTTAAGCGTCCGACTTTCGCTTAGGTCATGATCTCGCGGTTTGTGGGTTCGCGCCCCGCATCGGGCTCTGTGCTGACTGCCAGCTCAGAGCCTGGAGCTTGTTTCAATCTGTGATTCCCTCTCTCTCTGACCCTCCCCTGCTCACGCTGTCTCTCTCTCTCTCCTAGAAATAACTAAAACATTAAAAAAAAATTATATGTGAAAATAAAGTTTGATTTACTCTGGATTTGATCTCTTGATACAGAAAGTACAGAAATGGACTTTTCCTTTACACAGGCATGGTTAAGATAGAAAAAAGGAGAGATGGGAAACAAGAAAAAATATTGTGGGAGCTGCTCAATATCTCATCAGAAAACAAGGAAAAGGGAGCTAACATTGCACAAAGAATCTTTGAAGCAGTGGCTACATGGTCATTTCCTTGGTTATTACCCCCATTGGATTTAAAAAAAAATTTTTTTTAATGTTTTATTTATTTCTAGGAGAGAGAGAGAGACAGCATGAGCAGGGGGAGGGTCAGAGAGAGGGAGTCACAGACTGAAACAGGCTCCAGGCTCTGAGCTGGCAGCCAGCACAGAGCCTGACGCGGGGCTCGAACCCACGAACTGCGAGATCATGACCTAAGCGAAAGTCGGACGCTCAACTGACTAAGCCACCCAGGCGCCCCTACCCCCGTTGGATTTTAAGTGTTACATAAGTTCCATTAAGAAATAGTATTGGGGGGCAAAGGAAACAATCAATAAAACTAATAGGCAACTAACGGAATGGGAAAAGATAGTTGCAAATGACATATCAGATAAAGGGCTAGTATCCAGTTTCTATAAGGAACACACCAAGCTCCACACCTGAAAAACAAATAATCCAGTGAAGAAATGGGCAGAAGACATGAACAGACCTTCTCCAAAGAGGACATCCAGATGGCTAACAGACACATGAAACAATGCTTGGTGTCCCTCATCATTAGGGAAATACATATCAAAACCACACTGAGATACCACCTCATACTGATCAGAGTGGCTAAAATGAACAAATCAGGAGACTCTAGATGCTGGTGAGGATGTGGAGAAACCGGCACCCTCCTACACTGTTGGTGAGAATGTAAGCTGGTGCAACCCCTCTGGAAAACAGTATGGAGGTTCCTCAAAAAGTTAACAGTAGAACTCTCCTATGACCCAGCAGTAGCACTGCTAGGAATTTACCCAAGGGATACAGAAATGCTGATGCATAGGGACACATGTACCCCAATGTTCATAGCAGCACTCTCAACAATAGCCAAAACATGTAGAGAACCTAAGTGTCCATGAATTGATGAATGGATCAAGAAGATGTGGCATATGTATACAATGGAATACTACATGGTAATGAGAAACAATGAAATCTGTCCATGTGTAGCAACACGGATGGAACTAGAGGGTGTTATGCTGAGCGAAATAAGTCAGGCGGAGAAGGACAGATACCATATGTTTGCACATATAGGTGGATTAGGAGGAATCTAACAGAGGACTGTGTGGGAGAAGAAGGAGAAAAATAGTTGGGGAGAGGGAGGGAGGTAAACCATGAGAGACTCTTGAGTGCTGAGAAAAAACTGAGGGCTCATGGGAGTGAGGGAGAGGGGAAGGGAGGTGATAGGCATGGGGGAGGGCACTTGTTGGGATAAGCACTGGGTGTTATATATAAACCAACTTGACAATAAACTATTTAAAAATTTTTAATGTTTTATTTATTTCTGAGAGAGAGAAAGAGAGACAGCATGAGTAGGGGAGGGTCAGAGAGAGAGAGAGGGAGACACAGAATCTGAAGTAGGCTCCAGTCTCTGAGCTAGCTGTCAGCACAGAATCCGAAGCAGGGCTCGAACCCACGAACCGTGAGATCATGACCTGAGCCGAAGTCGGAAGCTTAACCGACTGAGCCACCCAGGTGCCCCAACAATAAACTATTTGAGAAAAAAAAAAAAAGAAATAGTATTGGGGGCTCCTGGGTGGCTCAGTTGGTTGAGTGTCTGGCTTCAGCTCAGGTTATGATCTTACAGTTCATGGGTTCAAGCCCCACATTGGGCTCTCTGCTGTCAGTGCAGAGCCCACTTCAGATCCTCTGTCCTCCTCCCTACCCCCAATCTGCTCCTCCTTGACTTGTGCTCTCTCAAAAATAAATAAAACATTAACAAAAATGAAAAAAAGAAATAGTATTGGGGTGCTGGGGTGCCTAGTCAATTAAGCCTCTGACTCTTGGTTTTAGGTCAAGTCATGATCTCAGGGTTTGTGGGTTCGAGCCCCAGATGGGGCTTTGTGCTGACAGTGTGGAGCCTGCTTGGGATTCTCTCTTGCCCTCTCTCTCTTTGCTCCTCTTCTGCACTCTCTTTCAAAATAAACAAACTAAAAAAAATTAAAAAAAAAGAAATAGCATTACTATTATGAATTCTCAGTTCAATTCAGCCAACTCCTATCTATCACATGGCATGGCAGTCTCTAGAAGCCAGATTAAGAAAAACACAGTTTTTTCCCCCTCTTTTGCTTTATTTTCTTATGGAGAACTTCTGTGATCTCAGATGTATGTTAAGTTTTATGAATGAAAGCTACTTTGATGCATCACTGCAACCTCTGCTAACGGTTGGGGGCTGTGAAGAAGAGGATATTTTTATTCAGGGTAGAAAAAAAGTAAAAAAGAATTTAAGTTTGGGGTGTTTCTTATTTGCATAGATATGTTAATAGGTCTTTTTAATCCTATATTTGTCTCTAAGACACCCCTTATTTTCTACTGATAAAATAAGCTATTTGCTAGACTTATTCTATAAAGCTACATTTCCAACGTTGAAAATAAAGTGAAATGGGGGGATTTCTCTGTACATACTTCCAAGCAAGCTGGTGAGCCACAATTAGAACCACTACTGTAGCAAGGATGTGCGTGCCTAGCAAATTGTGAGTGGTGTTTCTATTTTGTGTTACTTCCGTGGTGATGGATTTGACTGCAGAAGTAATTTGACCTTTTTTCAGTCAATGATACCAGCATGAGGAGTCCCAGCTTAACATCAAAGTCAACTTGAGAGTAATGTATGCAAGTAATAACACTTTAATTTGTGGCTCTGCTGAACCCTGAAATAATGAACAAGGAAATGAAAGCGCCTAAGAGAAGAGCAAATCAGGAAACTAGCTTCGGTGAGTTTTCCCAAGCACTGGTCTCTGGCCCTGCTTCTGAGTTTTTATGTACATGTAATTGAACGAGGCATGTTATAGGCTTCTCTGTACACATTTAGGTTTTAAAATGTTTCAGCCGATGTAGTAACTTGTACATTACATCCTGTAGACAGTAGCTAATTGCTTGAACTCTCTGCTTTACTGGTTCTTTTCAGACAAGACCTGCAGGACTCCTTAACCTCAAGGTCTGAACAACCAGAGCTTGGTGCCTATAAAGGAGACCTTGAAGTCCTAGCAACTCAAGTTACAAATTAAGGAAGTGAGGTAAGAAAGAGCTTTTGGTGTGACTTGCCTACAATCAGTGCTGTTTGTTGTCAATCTGCACTAGACTCAAAAGGATTGTGTGACTGGTCACAGCTTTGGTAAGTGACTAAATGGGCAGAATGAAAAGTCCTTTATTTCTTTCCCATTGTATATTAATTGCCCCTGTCTATGCAGAAGTATCTGAGAGCTGAATGACACTCTTCCCTAACTTAGTAGACCAGTCAGTCAAACACTGCCATCTGTTGCCATGTGGTGCATTGTGGAGCTGACACACTTTGAAAAAAGGGCGTGTAATTGCATCAGTGTGCCATGAAACCCATTTAAATCTGGCAAATGTAGTGCAATTCTTTGTTAGCAATTATAAATTCACAGTGGTAGGTGATAGGAACAGAGACAGAAATGGGATGTCAGGAAAAATGAGCATCACTTGCTGGCAACTGTCTATTCACTTGCCAAAAAATTAAACAGTTTGAGCTTCATTGGGCTATTAGTGCTACTGCTTAGGAACTAGCAGTTAATTTTTATACCCCTTGCTATCCCCACCTTTGTTCTCATGAAGCAAACAGATTTAGTTTCAAACACACAGGGTGATGCCATAATAAAAAGGGTATTTCTCTAAAGGAATACACATATAAAAAAAGGAAGTATTTCTTTCTAAGATTGTAGCATTTTAAACTGCACCAACAGGAGCATAATCAGAAGCATAGAAATGGAGATCTTTTTAAACCTAAATATGATTGTCCAGTATACAGCATGGACCGTCTTTCTTGTTTGAAATCATGGAATTTTCATAAAGACTTTGGCAGGACATATATTGCAGAAATCCCAAGTTGTTGAAAAGTGAAAATGTTAAGGCTGACACAATGAAAACATTCTCTTTTATACTGCATTTAATTCATAATAGCATCTTTTTTTTTTAAAGTCAAATATAGGGATGCAGTCAAATAATGTGCCACAAAACATCGATCATTTTGCCCCTCCTGACATAGACAAATCCCATAATTGCTACTCAAGTAGGTGGTGGCAGGTAAGTCTAATAGATGAGGTAACATAATGCACTTTGTGTAATTCTTCCAAACACATTTTAAAGCCCAACTATTTTGTATGTAAAAATAATTCATGGTGCAAAACAGGAGTACTAGAGGAGAGCTCTTCAACCTCCTTTTGTTTTCTTTTTTCTTTTTCTCTTTAACTATAACTCTTATTTGGCTCTTTGGCTTCCCTCTGCACCTCATGCAGTACCCAATTATTCTTCCAGAAATCTTCTTCAGAAGTAAATCATCATCTAAAGTCACCTACCTCTACTTATTTTAAGCCACTGCAAATCCTAAGCCCCCCACCCAGTTAAAAAAATTTCTAATTTCAAAATACCTCCTCCTTTCCAATTCTTTCCAAACATATTTCTTCCTCAAGATTCTGCAGATCATGGCAATAATTGCTAAATGAATAATATATGGAGTAAAATGTGATTAGCTAAAATGCCAGTCTTATTTTTATTGCAAATCAACAACTTAAATTATATTGATATAGGCCATTTTCTTATTTCTGAATTTGGAGAAAGTGCATATTTATTTGGAACTCTAATGAGAAAATGAGAGTTAACTATCTTATTATCTAATTTTGGGAATACGTTAAAAGTAAATTAGATATTTTCTCAGTAGAGTGACATCATATTTCAAATTATATACCTGCAAGACTAGAGTGGATCATTGAGCTTACATATAAACATTCTTCTGTAGAATTTTTAGTAATCTTAATGGCAATTCATGATGATGAATTGAAGCTCATGGTGAACTGAAAAGCAGGATGAGCTCATTAATCAATTCAATACAGTATCTGTCACAGGTAACTTTAGAATTATCTATTTCCTTCTTTTATCTGGAAAAGCCTAGTTGCAAGATAACTATTGATAAAATGTCATAGTGAAAAAATATCTGAAATTGAAGTATGCCTGCTTTGATATAAAGTACTGAATTATAAAAGAAGAGCAATGTTTGGTATTACATTAACTCTAATAGATACCAACAAGTCAGTATTTTATATGATTAGACGGAAGGCTTGAAGTATATTAGGTGTTAATTACATGACTTATAACTGAATAAAGGAGCTACAGCATAGGCTCTGAATTAGTATGCTGATGACTCCCAAATTAAGCCTGAATCTGATTCCCGAATTAAGCCCCAAGTTATGAGAACTCCAGACTCCTAGACTACTCGTAGTCTATATCGTCCTCACTTAGATGTGGACTATGTATCTCAAATTTAGTGTTACCACAAAGGAATTGTTACCTTTAGTTCTCCAACCTGCTTTTGCATCAGCCTTCCATTTCATTAGGGACAACACAGTCTACCCAATAGTTTAAGTCAAAAATCATGAGTCTAATTTATGAAAATATTATAGCCCTTTACTCTTTTATTTAACCTATGAGCAAGTCATGTAGACCCACTTTCAGTACATGTCCATGAACTTCTTACCATTCTCACTATTATTATTCTAACCCAAGGCATCAATGCTTTCTTGGCAAGATCATAGTAATAGTTTATTAATTTTCCTACTTTCCTTCTTGTCTTCTCCTTCCATTGTCCGTAGGATGACCTCAATAATGGTCTGAAATTTCAGTCAGAACATGCTAGTCCCTACTTAAAGTCCATATATGTACTGGTTCCTGCTAAGTGTTGAAATCTCTACTTGAATCACTTTCTCCTTTATGTATTTTGTTCCAAAATCACTGGAATTATTTTGGGGTTTTTTTTGTTTGTTTATGGCAAGATTGTTCCCATCTCCATTATTTTGTCTGTTTAAAATATAGTTCTATTTAACTTTCTCAAGACTGGCTCCTTTCTTGCCATTCAGATCTCTGTTAAATGTCAATTTAAGTATGAAATTCCATCCCTTACATCTCAAACTACAGAAGCCACTAGATGAACTCTATCTCATTATACGTTAATTCTCTACATAGACCCTACCAATATCTGGTAGTGATTTCATAAGCATTTATGTATTTTATTTCTTTTGACTATCTCTTTCTACTAGATTATAAACCTTATTAAAAATGAAATTTGTCTGTTTATTCATCTTTCTATCTCAAGGTACATAATGGTGACTCGAGCAAGTAGGCATTCTATACATTTTTTCCAAATAAACTGATTAATAAATTGTATATTTTCAACTGAGTAATTACCATAACTTGGTAAGTGTGAGCCAGGCAGGAAACCATCTGGAAAAAAGGGAAAAATGTTGAATCTATATAGTGAAATGGTGGTTTTGTGTCCCATATTTGGATTGCGTTGGAATATTTGTAAATTTACCTTACCCTTTAGGATTGTAAAAAATTTAACATAACTACAATTAATGCATTCATATATATGAGAATATAAAGCTTATTATATCCTATGCAGTGATTTAAATGCTTTACACATGTTAATTCATGTAATCTATACAACACCCTCATAATAGAAATTTTATTGTATAGATGAAGAAACTAAAACACAGAAAGAATAAAAAACTAACTCAAGATTTGAAGATTAGGTAGTAGCATAGTTGGGAAGGAAACTTAGCAACCTGGATTATCTGCGTACATAACCCCTAAGCAATACTATCTCTTAACCTTGAAATGCAACTTAACTTATTCAGCCAACATTCAAAAATCATTTGCTGATAGCTTACTGTGTTAATGGCAAAGTGTTAAATACTTTAGAAGGAAAGACACATATTATTATAGTTATATTCTTTGGGAAACTCTTGTTTTTGAAAGACTAGGAGAAAAGTTAACAGTTATTCAAGTGTCAGTTATAGTGTGTGGAAAATATTTGTTAACTAAAAGTGGCAGGGGTTACGTGAATTCATAGAAACACGTAGGAAGAGGGGCACCTGGATGGCTCAGTTGGGTGAGCAAGCAACTCTTGACTTCAGGATTGTAAATTCAAACCCCTTGTTGTGTGTAGAGATTACTTAAAAATAAAATCTTAAAAAGAAGAAAACAGAGGGGCACCTGAGTAGCTCAGTAGGTTGAGTGTCCGACACTTGATTTCAGCTCAGATCATGATCTCAGGATTGTGGGATTGGGCCCTGCAACAGGCTCTGTGGTGAGCGTGGAGCCTGCTTAAGATTCTCTCTCTCTCTCTCTCTCTGTTTGCCCTTCTCCCCTGCTTGTGCTCTATCTCTCTAAAAAAGGAAGACAGCTAATATATATTGAGGAAGGGAATTTGTCAGCCAAGGGATTCTGGTAGAGCTTATGCTTAAGCTAAATCCAAAAAACATCAGTAGGAGTGACCCCAGTAAAGAAGTAGCATGTCATGCAGAGGAGGACCACCAAGAGTAAAGTCTAAAGTCAAGGTCTAACTTGGCATATGTTTTATGTTACAGGGTTATACTGACATATTAAACATTCTCAACATGACTGACTCTCTTACTGGCTCTCAGTAATGTGTTCCCCTGTGAATCTTCTAATTCCTACATTCAGTGGCCTTCCCGATCTACTGATTACAAAGTCAACCATAGGTCCCTGCAACAGACCTACTTTTCTCTTCTTAAACAAAAGAAGAAATAGGGTGAAAATGATCTAAGTAAGGCATTTCAAAACTTGTGCAAATGAACAACTTTAAGACAAGCAATATAATTAATTTTAAAATGCTACAAAAGAGATGAACAACTAAAACAAGTAGTAGAATTGATTTTAAAATGCTATAAAATAGAAGTATTATGTGTTTCATGGAATTATTTATGAGAAACCTCTTCAACAGTCACTAATAATGTGGTAATCAATAACTTTAAAGAGAATTTGAATTAAGATGCTTTTTAGTAATTTGCCTCACAAGCAACCATAAACTATTCTTTAACAAATATAATGACCAATACTGAAAGCATAAATATAAAAATAATCATCATAGACTGGAATTTCAGTTTTGAAAATATTTTAGTCTGTAAGATCTGTGGATATTATAACACTGCTCCTAGAAAAAGCTATTTTACCCCCTGCAGCTTTCTGTGTGTGTGTGTGTGTGTGTGTGTGTGCGCGCACGCGCGCACGCGCACGCATGCATACTTGTGTCCTTTTCCCACTTGAACATATTTGAAATCAAAAAAAGTAGATAGATTAAAAATGTTTACTTTTATCCCATGCCTTACTATCGCAAACTCCAGGTAGCTACATTAATCAAATAAGAGAAAAATAAATATAATGTTGGAATAAGTTCTAGCCATTAGATTTCAGGAAATCATTAGAATATTGAAGACTGTGTAACAGAAACCTTAGGAGTGGTAATTTCTTTCTAACATATTTTTCAAAATGTTAATATGTGACTGAAGAAGAAAGCAGAGCACTTCATCTCTCTACTGCTTATTGGTTCACTTCTTTTCAAGATATGTCGATCTGCCTCATGATTAATTGTACAACTTTTCAGTAGCTACGGTTGTTGCTAAAGAACCTTCCATCAGAAACTTCAGAGAAGATTTAAAGACATTCATCAAAGTTTTCATTTGGAGTCTAGAGAAACAATAAAGTAGATATTGACTTCTCTTGAGGAATGGATCATGATTTATTGATCCGAAGGCAGAGTCAATATTTACCTTCAGTGAAAGTAATTCTTGATGGTCAATGAAATGTAAAATTTAATGTATTACTTCTAATAAAAATATCTTAAAATCTGTTAAATAGTGACACTGCTTAAATAGCACTTATATTTTTCAGTTTATAAAAATATATATGCATTATAAGAAACTGTAATATATAGGATATTAAAAGTGGAAAAACTATCAATACTTTCCCATAAAAAAAACTGTTAATAGCTTGGTGTATTTCATGCCGGTAATTTCCTATAAAAATATTTGGGCATGTGTACATATGTAAATTTTTATTTTAAATATGATAAAAAAAGTTAACATAGTTTGTGTTATTCTTTCCAAATATGCGTTCTTGCTTTCTGTAAGAGGGTTACATATCCTCACCTCTTGATCTGTGACTTGCCAAATCTTATGTGCAATGAATGTATATCTCCAACCCACTGACATTGTGTTTGTCTATGAAAATTGCTTTGACCAATGGCATGGGGGATATACACATGACCACATCTCAGCCTTAAAAACCATTACATATTTCCACCAGCTTTCATGGTGTTTTCCCTCTGCCGCAAAACTGACCTGTGTCATATCAGGGCTTCTATTTCCCTAAGTATCCTGAGTTAGAAAACAAATAGAAAAAGGAAGCAATCTCTCGCAGATGCTGACTTATAATGTGTGGAATAAATATATGTTTACTGTTGAATATCATTGAGAGTTGGGGCTATCGGTACTGTGTAAAAGTAACTAATATATATTAATATTAATATATATTAATTTAATATATTAAAGCAAAATATATTAATAAAATGTTATTTTATAACATAAACTTTACTAATCATAAGGGAAATATTCATAAATTCTATTACCCCAAATTAAGAAATTTTACTAATCAAAAGATACCATAAAGAAAATGAAAATAGAATCCAGATAACACTTTCTCAGAGAAAGTATTTGCTTCATATGTAACTTAAAAAGAATAAATTAAAAACAGTTTCAGATATTATATACAAACATATATTTAATAACATATTTTGATATATAACTATAGTTATATAAGTATATAACATTTATAATATGTATATAATTAGATTAATATAAAGATTAAATAAAAAGACAATCTGATAAAAAAAGGCAAAATGAATGAATGGGAGTTTTACAGAAAATAAAGAACAAATATCAAATAAACATTTAAAGATGTTGCAAGCCAAGAATACAACAGGATACAATTTTACTATCACTATACTGGCAAAAGTTAGAACCGAAGTTATCATGTGTTGAAAAAATGCACACCAATTGGGCAGTAGGAATACTTACTATTTAGGTTGGAGTGTATTTGTACAATCACTTTAATAAACAAATTAATTCTACCTTTGAAATCTGAAAGTGTACTTGTTGTATTACTCAGTAAGTTTACTCTATATACTAGAAAGCTTTTGTATTTTTGAAGTAGGAGACTAAGGAGATAGTACAATCCTCAGGAGGAAATAAGAAGTACTTGGGAAACACACACAGATGAATCTTAGATATAATAATTCATGCAAGACAGAGAGAGAGAAGAGAGAGAGAAGAGAGAAGAAGAAGAAGAAGAAGAAGAAGAAGAAGAAGAAGAAGAAGAAGAAGAAGAAGAAGAAGAAGAAGAAGAAGAAGAAGAAGAAGGAGAGGAGGAAGAAAAAGGAGGAGGAGAAGGAGGAGGAGGAGAAGAAGAAGAAAGGAAGGAAATGAAAAGAAAAGCAAACTGGACAATTATTTATAGTGGGATGCACATTTATAGAGCTCACACACAACATTTAAAAACAATACTATGCTTAGGAATATCTGTTTTAGGTATGGTAAGGACAAAATTCAGGCAGGAAATATCTGTAGGGGAAGAAGGAACGAAATAGAAGTGGTAGCAGCTGTTCATTCTACTATATTATTCATGCTATTAGAAAGCTATCCATTTGCCAACATTTAAAAGGTAATAATCACATTAATTTCTATTTTTGAGGTATATTTTTACATTTACCTCTTTTGTGTCTATGAAAATTATTGGAACAGTGTAGGGTAAGTGTATTTTACTTCAAACATTAACTGGTTCTTCTAACACCACATATAACTTCCTTTCTTATCACAGTGATATGTGACAGTTCTTTTATCAGTCATTATATTTCATTTTTGTGACACTTTTTTATTTATTAGTTTGATACTCTCTTAATTATTAGTAGTTATAATATAGTTTAAAATGTATGTTGTTTGCCTCCATTACTGCTACTTTACTAATATTTACATAGTGTAATCTTTCTTCTCTTTTTTTCTGAAGAGTACTATTTTTGTTTTAGTTTACTTACACTAAATATTAATACTTGAAGAATTGTTTTCTTTAAAATACTTAATATTCCCTTTTAAATACTTGGTGTTTCTTCCTCTATTTTCTGTCCATATTTTCAGAAAATTTTTGAAATCTGCTATGCGTTATATAGATATTTCTTTTTATAATTTTTTAATGTTTTTTAAAAATTTATTTCTGAGTGAGAGAGACAGCGTGAGCAGGGGAGGGTCAGAGAGAGAGGGAGACACAGACTCTGAAACAGGCTCCAGGCTCTGAGCTGGCAGTCAGCACAGAGCCCGACACTGGGCTCGAACCCACGAACCATGAGATCATGACCTGAGCCGAAACCGGACACTTAACCGACTGAGCCACCCAGGCTCCCCTAGATATTTCTTTTTAGAGAAATTTCTTGGCCTTCTATATCTTGTTACTATTGTGAATGAGATTTGTTTTTTAATTTTAATTAATTTTTATAAACAAATTACTAAATGGTAAGATTATCCCCTTATACCATAGACTTTTTAAAATAAACCTCAGAATAGTTTTTTTTTTTTTCTCTTCATTGCTATCCTCTAACCAAAAATTCTATGGAGGCTCAATGTTGAGATTCAAGGACTAAATTCAACTATTTCATGGATATTCAGGATGTTAGCAAATTTCTAAGTGTAGATGATGATGATGATTAATTTATTTACTTTTTGAAAGAGAGAGAGAGGGACAGAGAGCGAGCAGGGGAGGGGCAGGGAAAGAGAGGGAGACAAAGAATCTGAAGCTGGTTCCAGGTTCTGAGCTGTCAGCATGGAGCCCGATGCATGGCTCGAACTCACGAATTGTGAGATCATGAACTGAGCTGAAGTTGGATGCTTAACCAACTGAGCCACCCAAGTGCCCCGCTGAATTTTTGAAGTAATAAAATGTGTATGTAGTGAGAGAAGAAAAGAAGATGAGAGCTCCATGTTCTACTTTCCATCAGGGTGCCACAGCTTCACCCCTGTTGTATTTTGTGCCTCCAAATGAGACGTTAATATTTTATTAAAGAATCATTGGCCCTAAACCAAAGAGATGTTCAATAAATGCTAGTTTATCTTTCTAGGTTTTAAAATATTAAATACCAATAATCAGTATTTGAATATCTCAAGGAACATCTCTTCACTTGTCCTCCCCTCCCCACAACACACACACACCAGGTTTTGGACCCAGTGTTAATACCATCTAAAATTGAAGTTCAAACTCTAATAAGCTGATAGGGGTATGCTATAGACTACTTAGGGACCTTGCAGGATTCTCAGGCTGCCAAGATACAGGGAATAAGGAAACTTCATCAACACAGGATTGAGTCTGATGCAGCATACAGAGGTGAGCGCCACAGTGATTGTGAGCAAAGTCCACAGGGAAGTTCATTAATGATACTGACCAAGACTCTAACATCTAAAGGAGCCCAAGCCACTTTTACATTTCTGAAAAACCCCTGTACATAAAAAAAAGGAGAAATGGAAATTTAGGATTACAAAAAAAAATGGTGGTATCTATTAAATAAAGTAAAACCTTGGTTTGTGACCATAAATTGTTCCGGAAACATGTTTGTAATCCCAAGCACCTCATATCAAAGCAAATTACCCCATAAGAAATAATGGAAACCAGATGATTTGTTCTACAACCCCAAAATATTCATAAAAAATGATTACAATATTATAATATAATACAAAATATAAAGAAAAATAAACAAATTAACCTGCACTTATCTTTGACAACCTTTGCGGTTGGCTTGAAGGAAACAAAAATGAGGAAGGTTATTGTGTAGGATGACTTTCACTATCGCTAATGGAATCACTATCACTGCTATCTATTGGTTCAATGGAATCTTTTCCTGTATGGGGGCTATTGCATACAGTTTTACAAATATTGACACAGTACAGCATTAATAAACTCTTGTCATATACTGTATTTACTGTAACTGGCACTGCAGGCAACCTGGCTTAGAATGAAGCAAAGCATTTCTAAACTTACTTTTGTATGGAAAAGCAAAGGACTTTGCTTCGCTTCAAAGGTGCTTTGAAGTGACAAAAAATATACTAGTGCCAGTTGTGGGCACCTTCCAGTGTTCTGAAAAATCACTGATTTTTGCCAAACACCAAGGCCTGAGACAGAGCATCTGAGCATGGGAGACGATCATCCACAACCCCACAGTGAGAAAGAGAGAGAAAGAGAGAAAGAGAGAGAGAGAGAGACACAGAGAGAGAGTGAACAATTGGCTTAGTTGTGGTCATGTGACATTTGGTGTCACATACTACTCATATTGCAAGACATCACTTGTATATCAAGTTAAAACGTATTAGAAATATTTGCTCATCTTGTGAAATACTCACAGAACAAGTTATTTACAAGCCAAGGTTTTACTGTACTTTCTACTAAGAAATGGATATATTTCCACACACTGACACACACACACACACACACACACACTACACTGACTCTGTCAATTAGAAACAAGCAGTCATAAATTTGCAGTCCTTTAAAAATGTGAGATTTGGATGAAATGCTCCACTCATTTTCCTGTGATAGGTCCTTATTTTGACCTTTCAGAAAGGAGTACTTCAAATAACCTCCTAATGGTATCTACATAGTGCTGGTTTCTTGTTTTTTTTTTTTTTTAAATGATACTTTCATGGCACAATAGTTTATTTTCAACTCATTTTACACTATTTTAGAAAGATGGGTAAGGCAGTTCTCAGCATTTCCATTCATTTATCACTTTTGATCTAGTTACTTTACTTTTGAAGAATGTATAATAGGATTTCATGAATCAAAAGCACCTTCTGTATGTTTGGTTGTGATTTTTTTTAATTCAGAAGATCCACATATCTCAGTGTATGAATTTTGAAGCATAGTGACTCTCTATAAAAGATCTACTCTGAAGAAATCCAAGTGTTTTACATTTTAGAAAGTAGGATTTAGATGAAGATAGATAAAGCATATGGTGTATTCATAAAGCACCATTAAGTCATTTTTCTTTTCTCCATTTTGGCCTCAAATTTCACAAAAGTAGAGTTTCTTTCACACTGGAGCTTTCTTTTTTCCAGGAAATTTCTCAAATTAGTTGACAAAGTGCAGGATAAAGGCCTGGCTAGATTTTTTTAATCTGACAATCTGCATCCTTCTCATCTATTGCTTATAAGTCTTTCCGACTGTCACAAGGGCTAGAGGACAAGTAACTACTTTTCTTACTCATCTGCCTTTACTGTTATGCATGCAGTATACCTTCTGTCAGTGCCCTGCATCCACACAAGATTTAGAAGGCAAAAATGTGACAGGGGACTTTCATCCTCTAGCAATAGCAATAAATAACACTTATTGCAATAGATAATGCTTAATGGTTATGGCAGGTTTCAGCTGACAAGGATTTTTGTAATGGTTAACTAGACTCTAACTGCAACGCTGTTGATTTTAGTCTCCAGGTGCAACGCTGCTGGTCAGCTGTGACTTTGATGGTGGATGCTTGAACATTTCTAAATTCTGACTGGCAGAAGCACATTCTTCGACCTCTCAAATACAATTTCCACGATATGACCTAACTCCTTGTAACATTCCCAGGCTTTGTGACAAGTTTGTAAATGCCTACTGTACTGTTCTTTGTGCCCCAAATACCAAACCAGTTTCCATATTCTTTTTTTTTTTTTAAATTTATTTCTGAGAGAGAGAGAGAAAGACAGCGTGAGCAGGGGAGGGTCAGAGAGAGGGAGACACAGAATCGGCAGGCTCCTGGCTCTGAGCTAGCTGCCAGCACAGAGCCTGACGCAGGGCTCAAACCCACGAACCTCGAGATCATGACCTGGGGCGAAAGTCAGACGCCCAACCTGAGCCACCCAGGTGCCCTCCATATCTTAAAATGAACACTGACTGATACAAGTCCTTTCTAGCATGGATTCTTGTTGGGTGTTAACTTTGTTAACATAGTTGATCCCAGAAACAAGCCAACAATGTAATAGTGCCATCATGTCCATTTAAAGCATAAGGAAATTCAGGCACAGAAATGTTTAGTATTTTTTTCCAGGTCACATAGCGACAGGTGTAGAATCTGGATTCAGATCAGGCAGTCTGGTTAAAAGGCCATGCTTTTAATCATTCTGCATTTCTATCTCAGTCGTGAACACATATGGTATTTATCCCAGTCAGCTACACAAGATGGTGGGCTGATGCAAGTCACATATGTACGCGTATATTTTTTATGTCATAGTATTTGCTGCTATTACTATTTACTCTTCAGTTGTTCAGAGAAAGCCCATTATAGGTCAGTTGTGCTAAAGAAGTATGTTCACTCTAATCCCGGTGTCACACTGGTATTCTTTCTAAGTAATTATATCAAACATTAGACTAATTTGATTTTACCTTGTGGTAAGATCTTAACTTATTGTTTGAAGTGGATTATATAACAGGCAAGAAGCATTATTTCTTATGTGTTGTTAGGTAGTTGAGAATGCCAATAATAATTTTTAAATTTCACATAAAGTCAAATGTAGTTTTTGTTATTAAGTAAGTATTTAAACTGCAATGGATTTCAATGAGGAAATGTAATGTTATTATAAAGTCTCACTCTAAAATTCTTGCAAATAGTTGGTACCAGATACTTACTAAACAAATAATTTCAATAAGAGGATTACTGAGAATGTTTTATTATTTTTAAAATGAAAATGTTTTCTTTTAATTTTATCTGCATGTATTGCCTATTAAAACAGCAGGATTTTGGGGCGCCTGGGTGGCTTAGTCGGTTAAGTGTCCGACTTTCGCTAGGGTCATGATATTCGCGGTTGTGGTTCGAGCCCCGCGTCGGCCTGTGCTGACTGCCAGCTCAGAGCCTGGAGCCTGTTTCAGTCTGTACTCCCTCTCTTTGACCCTTCCCTGCTCACGCTGTCTTTCTCTCTCTAGAAATAAATAAACACTAAAAAAATTTTAAAATAAAACCCAGCAGGATTTATTCTTTTCAGCTCCCCAGGGACTAATTTTATTTTATTTTTTGTAGTTTTATTAGTAAGAACCAGTATTATTATTTAAAAGCTATTTAATTTCTTCGAAAGTACTCATTACAAGGTATTTATCTTAAGCATCTCACTATCCAAGGTTTCAACAGTTTCTGAGAAATACCCAATTAAAATATTTAAAATCACATATGTGATTTTTCATGTTAGAGATATTTCTATTTATGGTTCTATCTATTATCATATATATATTTGCATTTTTGATCTATTTTTTTTCATTTTCAACTCGTATTGATTGTAATTTTCTTTGAATGCATCGTTTGACATCAAAATTTGCTGCCCAAAGGCAGGTGCATAGCCTAAAAGGAGACTTGCCTTTATCCACTCGTTCTATTAGGTTACGAGTTACAGTCAGTTGCTGTCGACAATGCTTTGCAGCTCCTTAAATTGCAAATCAAATGGTCCATAAGTTTCTTCATTAATGGAGCTAATCTGTGACTTCAAAATCTTCCTAATTGGACAGTGTGGGTTTCTTCAACATGCCCCAAGTTTTATTTATTCTGAAGTAAACAAACAAGAACTGGTCTGTTATAGATTGGTAACATTCTATTCTTCCTTTGTCACCTCCCCTTCTAAAGAGGAGATAAAGCACATCAATTTGGCAGTGCCCTTGTCATGTCAACAAAGGATAGGTGTAACACAATAAACTGCAGTCCCAGAATGTGGAGAGTCGATGCAGTTGGTAACAAGGAGTTAGCTGATATTACTACAGAATATTACTGAGTCCTTGAATGCAAAACCATACATCTTAGAGGTCAGATTCAACTTAAAAGCTGCCAAGAAAGCCAGATGTTTACATAATTCTTCATAGTGTCACAGAAAGACAGAGAAAGAAAGCAAGGGAAGTAAGTATAGAGTATGCGGTGGTTTTAGGAGAAAATAATCTATTTTATATCTGTGTGATAGACGGAAAGTAAAACCTGTAGCAATAATTCAGACTGTCACTAAGCTTTAAACATTGACCAATTACAGGCAGAATCCAAAATACAATGCAATTCATAATACATTCTTATAGCAGAAAACACAAAATCAAGACACTGATTGGAGAAAAGATATGAATGGAATATTTTCCTCAGCGACATCTGATTGTTTCCTCCATTATGCAATGTGAAGGGTTTGAGAATTAATGTAAGAACCACAGTGGAGATTATTTCTAATATGTTTGTATATAATTATGCTAAGTGAACTTTCATTCAAATTATGCTTATTCTATGATATGGTTCAATGATTCTTAATTAATCCTTTCATTATAAAGTACTTAGCTGAAGAAAATCTTCATGCAAAAATTTATGCATAGGCATCTGAATGTGATAATCACTAATCAATAACTAATTTCTAGAACCAGTTCCCAGAGTAGACTGGATATCTAAGCCACACTTTGTATGAACTGTTAGAGGTACGAAGCAAATTTCTATTTGTTACGCCATATACTGCCTATATGTACATTAGTGGCATGGTTATAGGATTTGTAATGTCTCTGATAAACTTCAGAGCGATTATTTGGAGAAGAGGTTCGCAGCATCACAGCATTACACTCTAATGGAGTCTTATATTAGGTGATTGAGAGTAATAATCTTCTTATCACAGAAGTGCATTAGAAACAGAGAGGTTTCCAAATATGCCAAAAGTTTTCAGTCCCACTTACCATCTTAAAGGTAGAACTTTACTATACATAATCCATTAATGAAGCTTCTGGATATGCTTGTTCTTGTAAAGAATACTGCACTCCAAAGATAAGTGGCATTATTGTTACTCAGAGAACCTGAAGCTTCAGAATATCCCTGGGAACAATTAGGATTCTGTCACATAAGTACAGGGCCGTATCTACTTACACTGGTTTTCTGTATCATGGAAAGTAAAAAGGTAATTATCAAAATGGATATAAATGAAACATGCATTTTAGAAAATAGTTGAACCAATTACTCTCAAAGAACATATAAGGGCTAGAAAATCTCTCACCTGATTTACTCATCCACTCAAACTTTATTTCTAAAAGTAAGCGGAGATCATTTCATAAATATTCATTTATTAATTTATAAAGGTGGCCAACTCAAGCTGCAGAAACCTGTTTGAAACAAATTATTTGACAACTCATATAAGACCATTCTTAAGAACTATTTCTGCCACAGAAGTAGACTTTGAAAAAAATCTCTAATGCTATCTTGTTAGATACTATTATAACAGCACAGAGATTTTCAGACAAAGTACACTCCCTCCATCACAGTGCAGGATTGGGAACAATAGACAGAGTCTCCAGACTTTCTGGAGAAAGGCAACATTATACAAGTCTTTATTCCACTAAAATAAGTAAACTGCATGCCAATTATCTAGAGTCCACAGAAACATAATTATTTTATATTTGACTTTGGATTCCTAACTTATAGCGTCCATTTGGCGCCTTATAACAAACCACTTTTTTTCTTGGAGGAGTAGCAGATAACAAGGATGGCTATTATATTTTCTTTCCTTCATCTCCTCTTCTCTTTTCCCTATCATAATTTCATTACCCTTACCATCATTATCATTATCACTGTATGCTAAAAAGTAAAACTGAATAAATGGATGACTGAATATTAAATGATGATAAAGAAAAGTAAAAATGGTAAAGTAATGCTACTGTGCATTAATGTTTATTTACTTTTGAGAGACACAGAGTGTGAGTAGAGGAGGGGCAGAGAAAGGGAGTCACAGAATCAAGCAGGCTCTGGGCTCTGAACTCTCAGCATGGAGCCTGACACGGGGCTGGAAATCACGGACTGTGAGATCATGACCTGAGCCTAAAATGGAGTTTAACTGACTGCCACCCAGGTGCCCTGCATTTTGGTTTCAATATGCTTGAGATTTTAAGGAAGGAATTATTTATTTTGTTTTTATTTTAATTAATTAATTAATTTTTATATTTGAGAGAGATAAAAAGAGACAGAGAGAGAGAGAGAAAGACAGAGAGAAATTCAAGCAGCCTATACTCAGTGCGGAGACTGACACTGGGCCCAATCCCATGACCATGAGATTATGACCTGAGCCAAAATCAAGGGCTGGATGCTCAACCACCTGAGCCACCTAGGTGACCACGGAGGAGTTATTATATCCGTTTCTGTTTATAACATCCTTATGAAGTAACAAAACTTAAAATGAAAGATCACGTGAATGCCCCACAGTTAGTGGTCAATGTTGCAGCATTTAACCTAGGTTAAAACATTTTTATAGATCAGAACATTCTTCCCCCAGTGATGGATATTTATACAATAAGGATAGTGTCACTGGCCTCGTAAAGCATTATTGCTATGCTGACTGACACTATAACATGGTGATTAAGTGTGGGTTCTACAAACAATCCTAAAATTTGGGCACAAAAGTCCCTGAATAATCAAAACAATCTTGAAAAGAAAAGTAAAACTGGGGGCATTCTAATCCTGGACTTCAAGTTATTTTACAAAGTTGTAGTAATCAAAACAATATGGTACAGGCACAAGAACAGACACATAGATCAATGTAACAGAATAGAAAGTTCAGAAGTGGACCCACAATTATATGGACAGTTAACCTTCAACAAAGCAGGAAAGAATATCCAATGAAAGAGACAATCTCTTTGACATACGGTGTTGGGAGAACTGTATGGCAACATGCAAAAAAAAATGAAGATGGACCCCTTTCATAAATTCACAAAAATAAATTCGAGGCGCCTGGGTGGCTTAGTCGGGTTAAGCGTCCGACTTTCGCTTAGGTCATGATCTCGCGGTTCGTGGGTTCGAGCCCCGCGTCGGGCTCTGTGCTGACTGCCAGCTCAGAGCCTGGAGCCTGTTTCAGTCTGTGACTCCCTCTCTCTCTGACCCTTCCCTGCTCACGCTGTCTCTCTCTCTCTCCTAGAAATAAATAAAACATTAAAAAAAAAAATTCGAAATGCAGTAAAGGCCTAAATGTGAGGCCTGAAATCATAAAAGTCCTAGAGAAGAACACAGGCAGTAATCTCTTCGACATCGGCCAAAGCAACTTCCTTCTAGATATGTCTCCTGACGCAAGGGAAATAAAAGCAAAAATAAATAATGGGACTACATCAAAATAAAAAGGTTCTGAACAATATAGGAAACAAACAAAAAATTTAAAAGGCATCTTACTGAATGGGAGAAGGTATTTACAAATGACATATCCAATAATGGGCTAGTGTCCAAAATATATAAAGAACTTCCAAAACTCAACACCCAGAAAACAAACACCACAACTAAAAAATGGGCAGAAGACATTAACAGAAATTTCTCCAAAGAAGAGATCCAGATGGCCAATAGACACATGGAAAGATGTTTATCATCACTTATCATCAGGGAAATGAAAATCAAAACTGCAATGAAATATCACCTCACATCTGTCAGATTGGCTAAAACCAAGCAAAACAAAACAAAACAAAGCAAAACAAAACATGAAGCAACAAGTGTTGGAGAAGATTTCGAGAAAAAGGAACCCTCATGCACTTTTAGTGGGAATGCAAACTGGTGCAGCCACTGTGGAAAACAGTGTGGAGTTTCTTCAAAAGGTTAATAATAGAACTTCCTTACAATCTAGCAATCATATTACTGAGTGTTTACTCAGAGAATACAAAAATACTAATTCACAGGGATACATTCACCCCAATGTTTACAGCAGCATTTTCAACAATAGTCAAATTATGGGAAAAGCCCAAATGTCCATCGGTTGATGAATGGATATAATATATATACATGTAATATATGAATATATATGTAATATATAATATATAAAAATGGAATATTACTCTGCCATAGAAAATGAAAAAGTGAAAAAGAATGAAATCTTGCCATTTGCAACAAAATGGTTGGAGATAGAGACAATTATGCTAGGTAAAATAAGTCAGTTATAGAAAGACAAATACATGTGATTTCGCTCATATGTGGAATTTAAGAAGCAAAACAGGTGAACATATGGAAAGAGGGAAAAACAAGAAAGAGGGATAAAGAAGAGATAAGGATAAGAGACTCTTAATGATAGAGAAAAAACTGAGGGTTGATGGAGGGAGGTAGGTGGGAGATGGGCTAGATGAGTGATAGGTATCAAGGAGGGCACTTGCTGTGATGAGCACTGGGTGTTGTAAGTGATGAATAACTAAATTCTACACCTGAAACTAATATTACACTGGATGTTAACTGGAATTTAAATAAAAACTTGAAACCAAAAAGAAAAAGAATACAAAAGCACTACTTCAAAGGGATACATGAACCCCTATGTTTATAGCAGCATTTTTTATAATAACCAAGATATGGAAGCAAACCAAGTGTCCATTGATTGATGAATGAGTAAAGAAGATGTGGTATACATACACAATGGAATATTATTTGTCATAAAAAACAATGAAATCTTGTCATTTGCAGTGACGTGGATGGAGCTAGAGTATAATACTAAGCAAAATAAGTCAGACAGAAAAAGACAAATACCATATGATTTCATTCATATGTGGAATATAAGAAATAAATCTAACAAGCAAGGGAAATAAATGAATGAGCTCTAGTCAAAACAAGAAACAGACTTTTATAGAGAACAATCTGAGGGGAGGAGGGAAAGGGAATGGGTGAAATATGTGATAGAAATTGAGAAGTGCATTTGTGATAGGCACAGGGTGATATATGAAACTGATGAATTACTATATTGTACACCTGAAAATAATATAACAGTGTATGTTAACTAATTGGAATTAAAGTAAAAACTTAAAAAAATGTATGGGTTCTAAATTCACACTGTTTGGATTTAGAGCCTGGCTGTAGCACTTACTCAGCTATATGACCTGGAGTAAACTACTTAATCTGTTTGCACCTTGGTTTATTCATCTGTAGAATGACTCTAATAATAGTACTTACATCCTAAGGTTAGTGTGAATGTTAAATTAGTAAATATATGAAAAACACCTCAAACTCTTTGGTATATAGTAAATGCTAGATATGTGCGATCTATGTCCATTATTGCCAAATCTCTCTTCAAAAGGTAATGAGGAAGTAATGTTGTCCTAAAAACACCATCTAATTGTTAACATATTCCATCAAATTCAGCTACCCAAGAACATGGATAGGTTTCAAACTTTGCAGTAATCCTTCCCAGTCCTTCCCATGGACTACATATAGTCTACCCCAGCAGGCTTAGTTAATGATGTTAACTTGGTGTGATTGATTATATTAGCATCCTAAAGACTAGGTAGAAGAGTGGGAATCGAGTTTCTCTTAGTTCAACAAATTTGTCTTACTTGCTATCTGGTGTGAAAAGATGTCTGAAGCTCATGTTGTATGTTTTCTATTCAAGACTGAAACACTTCCGAGGACTTGCGTCTTTTGTGGAGAACAGTATTTGTTTCAGCCCTACTGGTGTTCACTGCTAGGTTGGTTACTGTTGATTGTGTGTCTAGTCTAGTCTAGTCTAGTCTAGTCTAGTCTAGTCTAGTCTAGTCTAGATAGTATAGGAGTTATAAATATATCATGAGTTTTATATTACTAATTCCTAATATTTCCAATTCAACTTTAGTCCCATGGGACATTTTCTTATCCTTACTAATCTTACATCCATTTCTCCATACTTTTGCATAGAAAATCCCATTTCTCAACACAATTAGTCATTTACAGTATTCTGCAATATTCACAACATTCTCCAAATGACATTAACAACCATATCACTAACAGAAGATTACTATAAGAAGATAAATATTTTTTCCAGTTCCTTGTGTCCTTAGTTTATATCCCAGAGTTGACAGCAAACCACTTTATTATTTGTTTATTTATAAATCCAATTTAGTTAACATATAGCGTAATAATGGTTTAAGGAGTAGAATTTAGTGATTCATTATTTAGTGATACAACATCCAGTGCTCTTCCCAAAAAATGCCTTTCTTAACACCCATCGCCCATTTAGCCCGTCCCCCCAACCAATGCCCCTCCTGTAACCCTCAGTTTGTTTTCTGTATTTTTAAATGTTCCTTTACAGGGACACCCAGATGGCTCAGTCGGTTAAGCATCTGACTCTTGATTTAAGCTCAGGTCATGATCCCAGGGTTGTGGGATAGAAATCTGTGCTGAGCCTGGATTCTGCTTAAGATTCTCTCTGTCCCTCTCTCTCTGCCCCTTCCCTGCTCACACACACATTCTCTCTCTCTCTAAAATAAAATTAATGAAATGAAATGAAATAAAATAAAATAAGCGTTCCTTTACAGAGTTACATCTTAAAGCAATGTATACTCAGAGTAGTCTCGTAATTATTCTCATTCCTCTTCCATTTTTTCTTTTTATTTATAGGCACTTAATTTGCTTTTATGTTATTGCTTGTTTTGATAAATAATAACATAGTATAGGACATAAATTTTTCACCACCTTGCTTCTTCACTAAACAGTGCATCTTGGATATCACTCCATAACAACATGGAGATGTGTGCCATTGCTGTTTCAGCTGCAGAATACTCCATTGTATGAATGTTTGAATAGAACCTAGTTTATTTAACTACAGTGATGGACACTTATACTTTAGTCTATTGCTATTATACGTAATGCTGTAATTAACAGACTTATAAATTGTAAATATATCTTTCTGGGGTTTCTTTGTTGCTGTTTTGTAATTTTTTTTGCTGTTGTTGTTGGTGGTGTCTTTGCCAGTGCGCCTTTGGAATATAGTTCTAGAAATGACACTATTGGGCCAAAGGATAGATGTTATGTAATTTTGCAAATAGTACCATATTTTCCTTTGAAATTTGCACTCCTGCTAGTGATGAATGATGACTATTTTTCCACTGATATGTTAACACAGTATATTGTCAGAATTTTTAATATTTGCCAAACTAATAGGTGAAAAGTAGTATCTTAGTGTAGTTTTGATTTACACTTCTTTTTTTATGAAGGACAGTGAAACTGAGTAGCATTTCTTTTTTAGTGAAAAGTATGTTCACATATCTAGTCCACTCAGCACAGTATGTTAAAAATATAGAACATTGCTAATATATGATCCATTTTAGGACACAATCTTCTTTCATCTTAATGGTGTTTTTATCTATGTAACTCCATGAGTGTCCCATGTAACCCTCTGGCAGTTCTCCACCTTCACTCTCTTTTTCCCAAGGGGTTAAATCATGACTTAACACAACTGGAAGATGAGGAAGGAGAAATTGGTCTTGCACAGCAGGATTTTGCTTTGTCCTTTCCTCTGAACCTGAGGGATAGTGTATGCTTTTTAGAAGTTTACTTTTGTGTAAGCCTAGTTTTAGAGACCTTTCTCCATAGCTTGTAACTAGGCACAAATGTTTGTTCAATATTGATATTCATTCTGTAGGAGACCAGTTGTTGCTTATAAATATAAAGAGGATATCATTATTCCTGTGAGACAGATGCTACAGTATTTAGGAATGAAGACCAGTGAAGTTTGCAACAGTTTTTTCAAATGGTTCCTTAAAAAACAAAAAACAAAAAACAACTCCACAGTAATACTCACTGTTATATTTGTATCTACTTTTATCAGAGATAAAGAACAGAGAAGTTAGAGTAATGATAATAGGTGAATCTTATTGTTACTCTTTGTTAATGTAAACAGTTTCCAAATTAGTAATTAAAAAATAAGTTGGCCATAAAATTAAAGAATAAAAGTAAAAGAGAAAAAAAAATCGAAGTCAGTTAGATATGAGTGAAGACAGATGAGAAATAGGCTGATAGGTTGCATATATGAGAGCAATATTGCCTATAAATGTCACTGAATAAATCCTAGAATAAAAAATATGATGTTTTTTTGGGGAAGTTTAACAAATATCACAAATGAAAACCACATATTTCTTTCCTCTAATCAATTAGCAGAACTGTTCACTATGTGGTGAGATTACTATTCAGAACCAACATGAGCAATCAGTTAAAAGTATTTATTTAAAAAAAATCTCTTTATCTTCTGTGGAAGATAATATTAGTGTTTCTCAGTTCTCAACATGTGAAATTCTTTCGTTTTGTTTTAAACTCTTCCAAGGTCAATCAGGGAAACAAGTACTTTTATTTCATAGTCAAGTTCTGATTTCAAAGAGATCACATGATTTGACTCCATGGTTTATAGCCTAAGTGATTTTCATTTGGTGATATACAAATGAAAATTCTTTATTTGCGAAACAGACAGTTGGGCTTTCTCCATTATTTAATGGAAATACTAGAAAATAGCAAATGTGAGCAATTTGTTTCCTTTT
Organism: Proteles cristata cristata; assembly: GCA_017311185.1. Classification (NCBI taxonomy): domain Eukaryota; kingdom Metazoa; phylum Chordata; class Mammalia; order Carnivora; family Hyaenidae; genus Proteles; species Proteles cristata. Next base: position 291,619 of record JAESUZ010004237.1, on the reverse strand, counting down.
TATTGTATCTGATATAAATTATCTTTTGGGATGAAATGCAAAAAGCCATGTGGTATCAAGTCCTAGGAACATAGCTGCAACTTATCCAACACAAAATTATGAAATGTAAAGGAATAACGATTATATAACAAATATCTACAAGTCTGGGTCTGAAAACAAGAATTTTTATGAGTCTTATTTTCTTCTATCAAAAACATCTCATTTTTCTCCTTATTCTACTTGTGGGTATTTTTAGCTCTTAAAATTATAATAATTTCTTATTACATTATAAAATCTTCATACATAAATGTCTGTATTATGCACAGAAGAGCTGTAATATTATGCTTTCATATGAAACAAAAATTTCTCAAAAATCTCTAAAATATTATTCTTGTAAATGAATTTAAAAATTTTAAGTGAAATTTTTATGTAACATTTAATTCCACAACAAAGCAAAAGTATAAGGCTCTTTCTAGCTGCAGTATCCAAACTACTTTGTTTCCTAAACTTTGGCCCGCCTGGCCTGTTTCTCTAGAACAAACCCTTTTGAACTAATCCCAGTTCGGCACCCTTCCTCAGATGCTGATTGGGTTTCTGGGAAGCAAGCACCTTTGCCTTCCTTCAGTGGAAATGCAGCACCTCTCAGCAGAATTCTCTTTCCCCTGCATCCAAGCCAAATCAGCTTCATCCACAGTGCTGGCCTCAGACTCTCATGTGTGAGTCAGTTACAGGCCGCCGTGTTCCTCAGCCTGGAGGCGACTTGTATATAGGTCTCTGAATGGTCCTCTTTAAGCGCCTTTCATTTGTCCACAGTGTGAAGGTTGGACATCACTCTGGCAATTCACCCCAAAGGAATCCTCTCTAGAGTTTCTTTTACCTCCTTTTTTATAGTCCAGTGCAGAGGATAAAACCTAAGGCAGAAGAATCAGCTGTACATCTAGCATCTCAGGCTATAGGTCTATGTGGCACCTGTTGTGCTAATTTTTGTCCTTTGTGTATCCTGCCAAAACTCTGTTCAGAGTCAATTTTAACACCCTGTTAGTTTTAGTTCAACTAAATAAATGTCAGTTTCTATTGTTTATGATTGAAAGAAACTTAATTAATGTAAACAATTTCAACGGATATAATTTTGCTGTGCAGCCAAGAGGTGTATTTGGGGTATACACATATAAGAAATAGATCTCTCAGTGGCCATGGAGTTAAGGAAGAACAGCTTGGATTTTACTGGATGTAAAACGTGAGGTTAAAAAACCCAACAAAACAAAACAAAGGGACTCCAAGACTCCAGACTAAAGAAATAAGGTAAGTAAGAACAATTTAGAAAGAGATGTGTTAAATTCTGTTGTAATAAGCTAGGTTGCTCTATTTCAGACAACGAATATGCGTGACTGTGATTTCAGTGATGTATTTCAGGGAACTGGAGGCTTCCTGAATATGCACACTAAAAGTTAGATGCTTGTTAAGTCTCAGTAATCAGTTAACCTTACAAGGTACAATGCTTCATTTGCAAAATGAGCAAGTGGAACAAGTGATAATTGCAATCACATTTGATTGAAACATTCTATCACATTTTGTATTTGGTGACTTATTTTAAGATGTACTCAAACTGTAGTTTTGAATTTACTATGCAGTTTACCTAGGCAACTGTCTATAATTTAATTAATTCACTCAATAAATATTTTTAAGCTTTCATTATGTACTGAGCCATTTCCTAGGAATTTGGAACACATTAGGTAGATATATCAAACAGCCAATCTAGCCCTATATAAAAGGTAATAAACAATAAATACAATAAAAAATAAATTTCTAGTAAGCTAGGATGTGCTGAGGGCTATGGAGGGAAACACAGAGCAGGATCAAAGGGCTCAGGAGTGGTAGATTGGGAAGTTATGGTTTATATAGTATTGTCAGGGTAGTTTCTTTGAGAAAGTGACATTTGAGCCGATTTGAAAATGAATTAATTAGCTGCTGAAATATGGTAAGAGGCAGAGAGCTTTCTGGACATATCATTCAAAGTTCAAAGGCCCGAGGCGAGCTACCCTAGCTTATCCTTATAGGCTGAATAATAAGGATGCATGACTGGAGTCTGAGAGAATGAGGACAACAGATATCAGACAAAATCAGAGAGATAAGGGTGGTGATAGAAATAAGAGACAGCACAGTATTAAAGTGAAGCAAAAATCCACAGCCTCATAGGTAGTAAGGGCAAAAGATACACAATTTTGAAAATGCCCGAAAATCTCACTTTGGGCTTTTTTCAGAGTGTATTTCCTCTCCCAAGGAACAAGTACATTCATAAAATACCATGATATGAAGAGGTCATGTGTCTGATAATTGCTTCTGCTCAGCCCAATTTGTCCCACAGTAGCTGACGTGTAGAAGAGAGGTAAAGGATAAAATACTGGAAAAAAATAATTAATGCAAATGAAAATCTTTACTTTAGTATCAACATTGGAAAATTGACTCCCTGTCTTCTTTTTGAAGTAATTGTTTCACTCATATTATCTTAGAGAAATTAAGTGTCTAAAATCCTAATTATTGATAAATTATCAATTATGGATAATTACAAAATTAACAATTTTAATGAGCTTCAATGATAACCATTAATATAAAAGATCCAAGGCTACCAGTATGACCCTTTCATCTGCTAATCTATCCAGGTGACGGACAATGCTCAAATCCTTTTGGATTACTAGTTCTGATATACTATTCAGGGAATTTTGAGAGGATTTCTAAAAACCTTAGGTAGATTGTTTTACAGAGGTTAGGCAAGGGATGTTTTACTTATAAGCTATACCTTATTCCTTAGGATAATGTGCTGTTGGAAAATGGAGAAGAAAACATTCATATCTCTCATTGCAGGGATGTGAGAAGTGGGGATGAGAATCATGTCCTGTTCCACTTAGGGAAAAAAGAGCATTTAATGTAGCTTTTTATTCCTCACAATTTCCTTGTGTCATTTAAGGAGGAATTTTCCTCTTTATCTTTGCAGAGAGACTTGTGCTTTTCAGCTAGGCAATAAATATAGAGTTCTTTGTTTAAAAACTATTTTCTTCCTCGTTGGTGGAGATTAATAAACAATAAGTAAAGTAATGGGGCTAATCATTAGATGCAATGTACAGGGATCTCTGTTTTATGGATACAGAAAATGAAATAGAACAAGATTTAATCTCTATTTACTGACTGCTATGAAGTGGTGTGGAATAGGGCTGTATCACAGGCCTCTGAAGCAAGGAGGCTGTCTTTCCTTACTTTGTCACAGGTAAGATAATTTAAGATTATTTATTATTTGTCCACAATGCACAAAAACTGAAGGTGCTTATATAAGTCGTAGAATAGTTTTATGGAAATGCAGATTTTTTTTGTCACCTTGGAAAAGGAAATTTTAAGAAAATATTATTATATTATATATAAATCTTTCAGCCTATATTAAATGATAAGATGTCTAGAGAGGAAATGTTACTTAAAATATGATACACCTAAATTTGACATCATATTTTAACTTAGAAAAAATAAATACAACTTAATGAAAAGCTGATTTAATGTTTCAACCATCTTATTTAAATGATAACTGTCTCTGATGCAAGGGACACATCTTTTAGTTAGAGGGAAATTATTTTTCATCTTAAAATTATCATTAACATCTATGGCATAACCATTGCTTCTACTATACCACTCTTAACAGAATTTTAAAACTCTGAATTATCCAACCACATTTGTATGTGTGGCTGAATGAGAAGATTCTGTTACCTTCATAGCATGGTTCTAATACATGGGCAGATGCCAGCCAATTAATAAACAGGAGACCAGAGGCAAAGGCTCCTGAATTCTGGGCAGCACCGTACTGCATAAGAACAAGACATTTATCAAACTGTCTTATAGACATCCTGTTCATCTAAATGTGTCTGGATTAAAGTACCAGCAATTTATTTCACCATTTCATCACTTGTGAAGTTTGCAGATCAGTGTTTAATCATTTTAAATGCATAATTATTATGCTTTGTTCCATGCTTTCTCACAGGTCCTGAAGGATGGTAAAGTACTGCAATCATATTTTCAGTTCCGATTTCTTCTCCCAATCTTTCATACTATTGAAATATACTAAAAATGCAGTATATGAGAGTACACAAAAGGAGAGGAGATCAGTTCTGTCCATAAATATTTAGATTAAATGCTTCTATTTTACTAACATATGCAATTAGCTTCATTTGAAGTTATCCTACCACCTCTTTTATAGAATCATCTCATTTCTGGTTGTTTCTTGAAGCAATGAGGAGCACCTCAATGCATGTGTGTGTGTGCGTGTGTGCGCATGTGCGTGTGCAAGCTGTGCCTTTTCTCCCCCACGTATAATTCATTTAACAACTTCTAAAATATTGGTAAAAATTAACCTTTTAAAACAGCTCTGTATTTAAGGCGAGTACATTGCTAGGTCAGTAAATAATATTAAATATTGTATTAGACAATATAGTAGTCTTGAAATACTGGTTTGATATACTTACAAGAACAAAAACATTGCCCACTTCTATGCTATCTTAAATATTCATGTTTTCTTTACCTGAGAGCCAGTTATTGCTTACAGGTATTTGAAATCCTAGTAAAAAAAAAAATACAAGATTCTCATTCCACTGAGTAAAACTAATGCCCTGGTGTCATTGGTTTTATTATTTTTAAAAACCATATATGTATACAGTTCCTACTAACATTAGCAGATTAAAAAATATTCTAAAATAATTCAAAAGGGACCACTTATTAGTTTGCTTGGCAGATCTAACTTTATTTATATTTTCTGTTTCTATATAGGCTAAAGATTTATAGTACATTCTTTATTTTTAAAAAAATTTTTTTTTAATGTTTTATTTATTTCTAGGAGAGAGAGAGAGAGACAGCGTGAGCAGGGGAGGGTCAGAGAGAGAGGGAGTCACAGACTGAAACAGGCTCCAGGCTCTGAGCTGGCAGTCAGCACAGAGCCCGACGCGGGGCTCGAACCCACCAACCGCGAGATCATGACCTAAGCGAAAGTCGGACGCTTAACCGACTAAGCCACCCAGGCGCCCCTATAGTACATTCTTTAGAATGTCCTTTTTGTATTGTTCACTTCAGATCTTTGTAAGCAAGGATTTGTTTTAACTGTGGTTTACATCCCTTTAAGAAAATGCCATAATCTTATTTACACAGGGAAGGAGAATTATAAAACTAACCAAATAACTTAGGTTAGTATAAAAGGTTTATATTTTATTTTTTATTTTTATTTTTAAAGGTGTCTTCTAAGACAGCAATTCTCAAATTTTTTAAAAGATTTTTATGTATTTTTGAGAGAGAGAGACAGAGTGCAAGTGGGGAAGGGGCCGTGAGGGAGGAGACAGAGAATCTGAAGCCAGCTCCAGGCTTCAAGCTGTCAGCACAGAGCTCATTCGAGGCTTGAACTCACAAACCGTGAGATCATGACCTGAGCTGAAGTCGAATGCTTAACCGACTGAGCCACCCAGGTGCCCCTAAAAGGTTTTTAATCCAAATTATATTTGGTGAGCTCTGGTCTGGGGGAAAACTTTAGTTTCCCTTCAGCTTTCCAACTAAGAATGCCCTCCATAAGTAATCACTTCCCAACATTCAGTATCCCTAATATAGTCCCTTTGTTTTCATAATGACTTGTCTAATATCATAGGAAAAGGAGAAAATTAAAGATGCATCTCTTATGTGTCTGCATTATAAAGATGTGTTTTATAGAGGGTTGAAATGGATAAAGGGAAAAATACATCTTTCAGGTGAAAAATCTATTATAATAAAATCTGAATTTATGAAAATTTCTTATTGGGATCTGACTTCATTCATTTTGTCCTTAGACAATATATGGATTTATTGAGGAGCTATTGTACCAGACATTGTTCCAGATTCTAAGAAGTAAAATTGATAAAGTTCCTAGCTAACGAAGCTTGCTTTTCTGTGGGGATAGATGTGATACCCAAGGTGCCACCCTCCAGCTGCTCACCTCCACCGCCATCCTGAAGGCACACATTCCCTAAGCCTCCACCTCTAACCCTCTTCTCCTCTGGCTTCATATTTCATACTGACTAGTCTCAAGAAAAGTATCAACTCTGCCTTAATGTTTTCAAACCTCCAATTAACACCTGCACCACTCTAATAAACCTTACTTACCTGATCGTTTACTGAACAGTCAATTTGAATGTTCCACAGGTATTGTAAGCACAAAATACAAAATAAGAACTCAATGTATTTACCTTCACACCTTCTCTAATGTTAACCTGACTTTGTCTTTTGTATACATCCATTTATTAAACCAGCTGATCTCCCAGTCTCTCACCTACTAATTTTTACTGCTCTTGTTCTAACTTTGGCCATGTCAACTACCAACAAAACTATTATAACATATACAAATAAAAATATATAATGTAAAAAAAGATATGATATAATATCATATATAATAAGTTGGCTTAACTAATATCACTATAGCCTTTTATGGTAATACTCAAACCCATTCTGATTACTGAAATAATTTTTATTTTATTAGAAGTTTATTTACTTATTTTGAGAGAGAGAGAGAGCACGTAGGGGGTGACAGAGAATGAGGGAAAGAGAATCTCAAGCAGATGAGGGACTTGATCCCATAATCTGTGAGATCACGATTAAGCTGGATGCTTAAGGGACGTAGCCACCCAAACACCCCAAGAATTATCATTTTAAAATATCATTTTAAAACATCACAATACTTTTCTACTTAAATCTTTCCATGGCTTTAGGTAAAAAGGAATATTATTTAGCACTGCTTAAAAGGCACTTCATATCTGTCATCTACATGTGTATCTTGCCACCTACCTATGTTCCCCAGAAAACCATAGTTATTTAGCATGATTTTACAGCTCTTCTGTTTTCCCCAATTCTCTCCTTATTTCTTTTGTCTAAGAATTTATTTTTTTATTTTTCTGAACATACTGTGAATGCATGTGTGTGTGTAGTTACTTGACTATTTAAATAGCAATATGCCTTTACAAGATTACTTAATTATTTTTTACTTTTCTTATTTTCTGCAGCATTTTCCTGGATTTATTTATTTTCTTCTTCCTTCAAGAGTGTTGTTCTTAAAGTGGGTCTTTTGAGTGGATAATTTTCTGGGTTCTCATATATCTACCACTTAAATTCAGTTTTATATACAATTCTAGGTTAAAAGTTATTATCTATCAATGACTTTAAAATTATTATTTTTTTAACATCTAGTATTGCTATTGAGAATTCTAATGCCAGACTGAGTCTTACTACTGTGTAAGAACTTTTCCGGAGGCTTTTATTTCATTTTAAGATTTAATTTTTTAATGTTTATTTATTTATTTAGAGAGTGGGGGAGGGCTAGAGAGAGAGAGAGAGAGAGAGAGAGAGAGAGAGAGACCCAAGCAGGCTCGAAGCTGTCAGCTCAGACCCCAACATGGGGCTTGATCCCATGAACCGTAAGATCATGACATTCAAGTCAGAGGCTCAACTGACTGAGCCACTCCGGCATCCCTCATTTTAGGTTTATAAGTGTATGTTAGTTTTTCTTTATATTCAATGAATTGCACTCTATTGAGTCCGTTCAACCTGAAGTCTTCAATGTTGTTTTAATTATCTGAAATTTACTGTCATTTTCTCAAATATATCTCCTCCCTATGTGTATGTATGTAAGCTTGGATGTGGGTCTATAATGATTTTCTTTCTCTTCTTTAGTAACTCACATTATCTGTATATAGGCCTCTACTTGTTTCTGCTTCTATTCTACATATCTCATAAGCCTTATTTTTATATCATATTCCTTTTTATCTTTTTCTTTTGCCTTCTTGGAGAGTAGTTCACATGGCTCATCCTGCTTACTAATCTTTCTTCCACTGCATCACATCTTCTGTTCTTTTATCAATCATTGTAATGTCTACAACTCATATTTTACTTGGATATTTGAATTACTTGTTCCTGTTTTGGCTTATGAATATACGCTCTTGTCATTTTGAAAGTATTTTTTATAGTAAATATATTTATTGACATGTTCCAATAATTTTGCTTCATGCTATGTGTTATCCAGAGGGTTTTATTTATTTTAATGTGTTTAAACTCTCATCCTATGGGCTCACATCTTCAGATAAAAACCATCCTACGTCCTACTGGTAAGGGTTATCGGAGAGATGGCTAGGAATGCAGTGGCAAAAAACAAAACAAAACAAAAAACAGATACTCTCTACTTATATGGGGCTTAATACTTTCTTTTTTTTTTAAATTGAGGAATTCTAGACATACAAAAACTATATATATTTAATGTATACAATTCAGTGATTTTGGAGGTAAATATACATCTGTGAAACTATTACCACAATCAATGCCATAAACATGGCCAGAGAATGTGGCCTTCAGAGAAAATTCAGAGTTTTTTTGCACTAGAATACCTGTGAGTAGGGAATGTGCAAACCTGGCAATAGTGTATGAAAATAGTTTTCTAGTGAGATTATACAGTGGATGGCACAAGTGTTGCCTAGTTTTTATAAGTTGTTTAAACTTTAGAGACACATATTGCAAGTAAAAATAATGAAATTCAATTAGTGTTAGGTTGTGAAGATTTAGTATATTTTTGTTAAAGTTTTATAAATCAAATTATTTATTTTCTGGGGTTTCCAATCTCTAGTCAGTGGGAAAAGGTTTTGCATAATTTTAATATATTCATTCTGCACAAAAACCTTAATAAGAGGAATTTAGTTTATTTATTCTTGATCCTGTATAAAACTTGGATTTTGCATGAACCTGCTAGCTTGTCACAAGACATTATTTTGATTCTTTATGGAGATTGCTTTTGAAATTGTGTGATATTTCTAGCTGAAAGTCAAACCAGGTTCAAAATGAGAGACTGAGTTAGGCAAATCTTAATAGCTTCTGATGAAAAAGGATTACACCAATCTGGTGGAAAACATGTTCCTCTGTTGCTTCAGTTATAGTTGGAATTTTACTAAGGGAGGTTGTAAATGTCCCTATGGGATAAAGCTGTGAGAATAACAACACCATTATTGTACAAAGACTGCTTGGATTTTATTCCCTTGAGAAGGTTTTGGTTGTGTGTATGTGTGTTGCAGAAGCAGGCACATAGAAAAAAATCCGTCTTTTTAAGAGGGAAGGATAAGACACTGGAATACGTAGGTGCTTCACACACACACACACACACACACACACACACACACACACACACACACTCAGATGTAGTGGAAATTGTTGGGTGTTCCCCAGATCCTCCTTCTACTAGAATGTAGGCATCCATAGGATTATAGCTGAATCCCTTTTTTGCAGTTGGGACTAGCCTCAGTCAAGGTTACACATGTCCAAGAGAAGATGGTTGGTCCATGCTGGGGTATGCAGTTCCCACCTCTTTTCTCTATTCATTACATTTTCACTGAGAACTCTTCCTGTTTCAGAGTACCCGTGGTATTGCGTGAGACTTCTGTCTGAATTGTATCAGCAGTTCAATTTCTCCATCTGCTCAATTCTGTTTCTTTTCTCTTTTATAGGCGGTATTCCTGAGAACACATCCCCCCAAATTCCTGCAGTCAGATCTGCATCAGTTTGTTTTGGAAAAATCCGACCCATAGCATGCTGAGTTACATTTTCCACTGGAATGGTGTTTCTCCCATTGGACCCTTAGTTTTCTTCTGTGGTTCAGTACTTCTTAGCACTCATATCCTTTTGCAGTATCAGTTATTGAAATTTATCAAAAAGGCAATGAGAATTATCTCCTTTTATAGGGGAAAGAGTACCCAGATATATGAAATAACCTTTTAGGACTATCCTCTCTTGACATTTAATATTTCCTAAATATTATTATGTCTACCTGTCACTTCAAAACACGAATCCTTTCTTTGGGCTAAATGGGTCTTTTGAACAATCATTTCATTGGTTATGTGGAAATTTACAGATCAGTGTTGTGATACTGAAAAGGGTGTAAAAGGTTCATATATACAAAAGGTACAATGTTGCAGCATGCATGCTGAGACTGGACCTTGCTCTTAGAAAAAAAATAATTTAAACTGTATTTAAATCTGGATGGGTTATTTCCAAGGTTTCTGAGACTCATACCTGAGCCATCTACCTGGATTCTACTGGCTTCTGTGTCCTATTCTATCCTTATTTATTGTGGCAATGATGTCCAGCTCCGATCTACTTAGCTGTGTTTTTGAATTACAGCTACTAATTTGGTCTAGGCTACACTTAACTGGATTACCAAACTTCAAGGATAGCCCCAGGATGATTTTATGTCTGTATTTCATTTCTTTGTTCCACAAACTCTGTCACATATCTTTCCATTCCAGCTCCACTTTCAGTATTCATGATATGTTCTTGCCTGTAGTCCTGGCCTTAATAGATTTTTATACTCACATAAACTCCCCAAAGTATTGCTTCATTCAATGATCCTCCTATTCATTCATTCATTCATTCATTCATTCATTCATTCATTCATCTATTCATCTATCTTAGGACAGGTTCTCTAGAAGTAGAATCAGACATGAGGAATTCTTGTACAATTTCTTCTCCAGTTGCTCTTAGGAAAAGGAAAGTAAGGGAAGCAGGTCAAGGTAAGGAAAAATATAAGCATGGGTTTGGCTCTCTTATGAGGCTTCCTTCAGTTTGATCCATGAGGGATGTTTGTAGCACAGACTGCACCACAGAGTTAGTCTTACCTTGAGGCAATTATTCCACCTCAGTCAATCATTGGCCAATGTCTGAGATTTTGAAGGACGTGGAAACAAAACTCAAAAAGTCTCAAGAGAAGGGGTAGCTATGAATTGTTATCTGGGCCAACACTTCCAACAGTGTGAAATGGAAGCACTGTGGCATATTTTGTAAAGGAAGGCAGAAAGGCAGTAACAGCATCCACCGTATTAGTAACTTATCATCCATCATCCATTCATTCATCCAACCAAAAGATGTGTTGAGTACATATTTTGTAAGGCTCTGGGAATAAATGAATGGGCCCTTGATCTGAAAGAACATACAGTATAGTACAGGAGACAGATTAAAATACAGCTAAAAATTAAAAATATGCATAAAATAAAACCTAAAACTAAGCATAAAAATATATTCTTTTATAGAAGACTAAGTAGGAGCTCTGTGTAAAGTTAGGTCACTCCTAATTCTTCCTGTATAAATGAGGTTATAGAAAGTTTCCTAAAAGGCAGAATTGTTAATAGTAATGATACAAAAAGTTCATTTGTTACTAACAAGGGTGAAGGGAGGTACAATGATTGGCATGAATCATTACTGCTCATTCCTGACAGGGAGAAACCTAATCAAGTTAAATATTTCTTTGGGCCTATTTTATTTTTCACTGAGGTAAAGATCTTGAAGTACTAGATCAGAGGATTCTTTTGTGTAGTTTTGGTTTGGATATAGATCTAAAGCTATATCCCAAGAAAAGGAGCTTCTAAAGAAAGCTATTATGATGAGGTATTCTCTCCTTAGTCACTATACTTAGTAATGTTTAATAGGTTTCCTAACATTTTTCCTCTTAAACCCCCATAAGTCTTAAGTTTGACATAACTACATTGGATTGGAAATTAATAGTGATCACTGAAATGAATCTTTAGGTTGCTTAGCCAAGTAGAGGAGGAAAAAAACACAACATTTATTTGAAACCTAAATGCACTTTGCTAGACAAGATTTTGAGCTAAGCTCATGTTGAGAGTCTATCATAAAAAGTACTTACATATCATTGGAGTATGTTAAATATAGGAGTGATATGATATATCTTTGTTTTATAATGCAGCTCTGCATTAGGAGAGGATTTCCCAGGTAGAGAAACTTAGAGAGAAGGACATTAGTTAACTGTCCTTTCATTTCCATGATCTAACACAAAATGATCTTGTTACCTTTCTACTGGGGAGAGCAAAGCAGTTACTGCTTTGCCATTAGTGGATTTACTTATGTTTTCTTTTTGTTTTTAGTTTTGCAGTGGACTCAAGTTAGCTTTGCCTTTCTAAATTCCCTTTTGCCAATAAAAACATTTCTCAATACTTTTCTCTAAGTATCCACTTGTCCTTCATTCTCAATTTATGTATTACTGGTTGGGCTAGGAGATCTGGTCAATTAGATTCATGGTAACTGATTCAAGGATGTATGTGTGATTTATTCCAAGCCAAGAACAATTAGCCTTAGGAATTTTTCATGGCACTATCAGGAAATAAACATACTTTTTTTCCCCTCTGAGTATAATAAATCATAAAATGCAAGTCTTTATTTGCTGTTGCCTATCTTTGATGCTTTATATGGGAGAGCTTTCTCAGATTAAAGCCAATATAAAAGAAAATAGAGAAAAGAGAAAGACATCATTTCTTGAAGACATAATTTTACAACCTCACTAGAGCCATGTCTTAAGTCCATCTACTTATGGTTTTCCTAGTATATCAAAATTCCTCATCTTAAATAAGCCAGACTGAGTTGAGTTTCAATTTCTTGGACTTAAAAAAGTGATGACTAATAAACTTACTTTGCTATCAAGGCTCCAAACTGTCTCATGTCTGTCTACTCTTAAATCAGAACATCATTGATTTCTCATCTCTTCATCAGTAATTTTTCTTTTTTTGGATGTAGTAACACTATTTAGGGTTCATTACCTCAGCCCAAATCTGGAACTATTTATTAGTGAGAAGTTCTGCAATTCAAAGTTCCATCATACAAAGATCTGATCATACAAAGTCACTCGAGGAGTTGTCTAACTGTATTGCAAAACTCACTTCCCTCCCCAAGTTTCATTCTTGTATGTAATATTAGAAGAAACAGCAAGTTAGGTAATTAATGCATAAAGGCATGAACACTGATGATTTGAGAGCTCTTTACGAGGCTGCTGGATATTGGAAATGCAGGACAAGAGCAGAGTTTATAATGACCATGGCCTTCTTCAGTACCCAGGTACAGTGCCATTAGGAAAATGTCTCAGGGAAAGATAATATAATTCTGGATGTACGTCTTTCTATCTCAATTGTCTAAAAATTAGTTTAATTTACTTCTCCGTGTATTATAACACTCTCATTACTGGTTTCCTCACATCTACTCTTGTTACTTGTTACTTAAAGGGCAGGCAGAATGTTCAAAATCCAGGTCTGGCCATGTAATCTGTTTTGCTTAAAACACTTTAAAGAATTTCAACTGTTTTTAAGGAGACGAAAAAATAAGTCTTATTATGAACTTCAATTTCTAGGGGAATATTACTCCAAAGGCACTACATAGTTCATCATCATCAAAGAAATAAATTTAGTTGCATTAAGGAAATTACATAAATAGCAACTACCATCACAGTTTGGTACCTTATTGCCTGTCAGCAGGAAGTGGCCCACACTTCCCCGCTCTGGCACCTCACTGTCCCCTGGCAATACCAGGTCCTCATCACACCCAATTCCCTCCACTCCTGGGGTTTTAAGCCTGCCATACACTTTGCTGGAGGAACCCAGCCTCCCACATGCCATTTCCCAAGTTAATTTTACTTAGTTTCCTAACATCTCTCACTGGAGCAAATCCTCCTGTTAAATTTACTTCGTAATTTTTACCAGGTCTGCAGTTCTGTGATGATTTATGTGATTATTTGATTATTAAATGCCTTTCTCGCTGAACTGTGTGCTCCATGAGGATAGAGGCCATATAAGTTTTAGTTTGCCATTATGTTCAGTATCTTGTGAATGCCTAACTCATTGTAAGTCCTTAATAAATATTTATTTCTTGAAAAAAAGTGAGTATTTTGAGCACATATATTTGTTTAGAAACTATTCTTCTTTTGCTTGCTTTTGTATGTTTGAGTCCATAAAGGTCAACATTTTTCAAAAAATATTCTTCTCCCTTCTGTGACTCTGCCTTAGTTTCATTTTTATGTATCACTGAGATGAATCCCTTCCTTTCTCTTGTGACAATAAATGCTTGTGCCAATATTAGTTGGTAGGATTTTGAATCCTAAACATATTATGTAATGTTTGTGTGTAGTTCCATGGATGGCATTGCTCTCAATTTAGGCAAGATTACTGATAACATTCCTTTGATAAAGGAATTAATTTTTCTCACTGCAATTTATTTACTCTGGAAATATCAGAAAATTCACTATTCAGAGGTTTCTTAATCTTTTGCTATTTAAAATGACAATTTATGTGGCAGGAATGGTGGCACAAAGGAATGTCATTTATTTCTGCAAGGTTTATGTAATGGACAGAGTGCAGACAGCAGATAAAGCTGAATATTTGGGCCTGGGATAGAGAATATTTTAATTGCAAATTCACCAGTAGAGGAATTCTTGTCACTACCTTAGAGGAAAATAAATAGATGATCTCTCTCTAACTTCCACATGCATACTTATGAACTTTATCAGAGAATCAGACTCCGAAATAACTGTGCTCTGTTTAACTATTTCTATCCCTGGAAGTGCTTTTAGCTAACTCATTAGCTACAGTGTATCTACTTAGGTGAAATCTCTGTAGAATTGGCTTCTGATTACACCTTTGCTAAAACAGGATATCCAGTGCACTACTGGAAAGGGATTCGCGCAGAGAAAATAAACAGTTAGTGCGTGCATAATATTATACACAAGCATTTCTCAAATAGTTTGTGACTGGATTTAGAGGTGTTATTGTAAGGTTTTAAATTTGTTAGATTATAATGCTTATGACATTTCAGCATTATTCTATACAAAATTAAGTTATTGATTGCCCATTAGTTATCAGCCATTATTATAACTGTGCAGAAGAGGAAATTGAGGCATAGGAGGATAATTTAGCTGAGGTCACACCGCTAGTGAGTGCTGGCATCAAGACTAAAACTCAACAATCTGAAGTCAGTCCATGCCCTTCACCACTATCCAGCATTGCCTCTCATTTATTATAGACTCATTTGTTTCATTTTGGAATGATCTCTCAAATTCATCAACTCAGATTAAAAACAATAGTCTTAAGAAAAGTACAGTCCAGCTAATGTTCATTTTATCTGTATGCATCTAACTTTAAAAATGACTTGCTTGCTTCCCCCTCTCCTTGTTAGTGAACCGGGCTCCAGTATATTCTCCAAGGTAGTTGCAACTTGATCTCCCATCTCATATGCTCTTCATCCAATAGGATGTTGAGACTCTGTCCATGAGAGGTGGGGCTGATGTTGTCTCTCTTTGAGTCTGTGTAGACCTGTGCCTATAGTGCAAGTGACCAAGAAGACGTCATTAAAGATGATGTGATTTCTGCATGGTCAGCCAGAGGTGCCTGCTCTCGGAGCCCCGTCACTATGCTGTGATGAAGTCGAGACCACATGAAGAGGATGCATGCAGCAGTTCTGGTCTTCAGCCTCAGATGAGAGCCCAGCCAACAGACAGCATCAGCCAGCAGACATGTAGGTGAATACCTCTACAGATGATTCCTGTCCCCAGTTTTTCACTCTTTCCAGCTGAGACCTCAACCATTTTAGATCGGAAACAAACTATCCCTTCTGTCCCCTGTCTAAATTTCTGACCACTATGGTATAGAGGATGATAAAGTTAGTCATGTATGCCATTAAAGCTTTTGGTTGTTTTATTCCTCAGCAATAAATAACTGGAACAATAAAATAGGGCTAATAATACCTCTGGCATTTTATAAGACATACAATTAATTTTTGAATCAGCAGTGTAATTAGAATTATTCATTATAGTTAAATCCTAGGTGAACTTTAAAATCACTTTAGACCAAGAGCATTTAACTTTTTTTAAAAAGTCAGAGTGAGAATTTAAATTTGAATTTTAGCAATAGGTTTTTCACTTCTGCTGTGTTGATTACCTAAGTAATGTTTGTATTATCTCTTTTTAAATGTTCTGTGCCTCATTTTCTTTCTCTTTCAAATTCTTTTTTTTTTTAAGTTTATTTATTTATTTTGAGAGAGAGAGTGGGGAAGTAGTAAAGAGAGAGAGGGAGACAGAGAATCCCAAGCAGGCTTCACGCTGTCAGTGCATAACCCAATGCAATCTCACAAACTGTGAGATTATGGCCTGAGCTGAAATCCAGAGTTGGATACTAAACCTATTAAGCCACCCAGGCACCCCTTCTCTTTCAAATTCTTAGCCTTTAAAATCACGATGTTTTTATTATTTTAACTACTTACAAACTGTTGTAGAAAATGCTTGCGTGACCACGCAAGTATATTGAGTAGTGAAGGCTTACCATGCGGTCTGATATGCCCATCAAAGTTTAGTATGAAGAAGTAGGTTCAAGGTCTCTAGCCTCTAAGACTGAAACTAATTTTATTTCAAATATTATCATTGAAAACTACAGCTGAATGAGCCCCCCGGCCCCCCAGCAATTTGGAGTATTCAACAGTAAATATTCTGGGAATGTGGGAGAGAAGTATCAGAGGAAATTATCTGAGTGATTTGCAACTAAAAAACAACCATAGAAGTAAAGTGTGTGTGTGTGTGTGTGTGTGTGTGTGTTTTAAGACCGATCATCTTTTTTTAATTTTTAATGTTTATTTACTTCTCAGAGAGAAAGACAGAACAGGAGCAGGGGAAGGACAGAGTGATAGAGAGGGAGACACAGAATCCAAAATATTCTCCAGGCTCTGAGCTGTCAGCACAGAGCCCCATGCAGGGCTCAAACTTGTGAACTGTGAAATCATGACTTGAGCCAAAGTCAGACACTCAACTGACTGAGCCACCCAGGAACCCCTTAAGATGGAATCTTCTTAAACAGAGTATCTAATTCTAAGATTGTCCATGACTTAAAATATTGGAATATTCAAGTTTAATCGACTTATGTTTTAGTGTGATTTGTAAAGTTTTAATTGAATATGTTAAGTACCTGATTAAGACACACAAATATTTTATTTGATATATGAGATATTAATAATTCTTCAAGGACTCTAAAGTTTTTCAGTTTGTTGACAATTTTATGTGATATATTCATATGCCTTAATTTCTTAAATATACAACTTTCGGATATTTTAAAAATGTGATATTTAAAAAAGAAAATAATCACAAATATATTTAATAACAATTTTTTTCAACTCACCACTACAAAATGGCAGCCATCATGTATTCTAAACAAGTTAGCAAGAGAAAGGAAAGTGGAAGTGACAGATCTATGTTGTAAAATACACAAGAAAAAAACCAACTTCATTAGTCTATATGTTCAGGTAGGTCCCCAAATAAATGGGCATATTAGTTAAAAACCAACAATATAAAACAAGCAATAACAGTTTTAAGAGAAGTAGAAAATAGTACGTTTTCAACATTTTAGTTAGCAAAGGGTACTAAACACTTATTTTGAACCAGTGATTAGGATAAGCTCTGGGGACTCAAAGAAACTCTTACCTTCAAAAATTGAAGTTATGGACAGGGATACATTTTCTGGCATAAATGCAATAAGACAGTGATAATAACATAATGATATAATGACAATGTAATGTGTAAGTACACAGGTATTAAGTACAATGGTGGGTACAAGTGTCCATAGAAACAAAGGTTCTTTGTATGGGATCTCCCAAATAATTCTGGAGTAAGAGAATCTTTCATGAAAAATTTGAAGGTTAAATTAGAAGGAGATGGAAGAAAGAAGAAGCAGCCACATGAAATATAGTACTGACAGAATTATTTATGGAGGAACTAGAAACAATTTAGCATGGCTGGAGCATAAAATATGAATCACTCTGCACTGAGTGATAAAGTTCGATCCATATCAGGCAAAATCTTGTATATCATAAGGAGCTATGTCTTCTCATAGAGTATGGGGAATGAAGAGACATTGAAGAATTCATGAGGAGGGAAGTGATAGGATCAAATGTTATTCAGTAGTTCTAGTTAGGTCACTGAAGCTTTGTAGAAACTAGTTATAAATGAGAGATTTCTTTCATTAAGTAAAGGCAGAGACCAAGCATCTAACCAGAGTAAGGAAGGCCGGAGGACAGCACATATTCAATAAATTTTGATTGGGTAAAGCTCTCAGTGCTTGCTTGAAAACTTAGTGGATAGGGAGTGAAAAAGAAGTAAAGAATAGCTTTCTGTTGTGAAACGTAAATTACAAAAATAAAGCATAGCAGGACTCACACTGATGTGAGTCAGGGCTCACTGATGATGAGACTGGGACCATTTAAAAAAAGGTCATACATGTTTAAAGCAGCACTATCAACAATAGCCAAAGTATGGAAAGAGCCCAAATGTCCATCTATAGATGAATGGATAAAGAAGATGTGAGATAAATACACACACACACACACACACACACACACACAATGTGTATATATACACACACACACATATATACACACACACAATGAAGTATTATTCAGCAATCAAAAAGAATGAAATCTTGCCATCTGTAACTACATGGATGGAACTAGAAGGGTATCATGCTAAGTGAAATTAGTCAATCAGAGAAAGACAAATATCATATGACTTCATTCAGATAAGGGCTTTAAGATACAAAACAGATGAATATAAGGGAAGGGAAGCAAAAATAATCTAAAAACAGGGAGGGGGACAAAAACATAAGAGACTCTTAAATACGGAGAACAAACAGTGTTACTGGAGGGGTTGTAGGAGGGGGGATGGGCTAAATGGGTAAGGGGCATTAAGGAATCTACTCCTGAAATCATTGTTGCACTATAAACTAACTTGGATGTAAATTTTAAAAATTAATAATAAAAAAGAGAAAAAGAACAGCGATCTTATGTACTATGCAAACTATATATCTTAAAATGGTTTTTGATGATGTCACTAACTGAGGACACTAACTGAGAACACAAGAAGTAGATCAATTTCGGGAAACAGTTTTGTTGTTAGAAATAGTAAATTAGCAAATGTAAGATCAGATTTGAGCTTTTGACCGAGGTTCTTATGTAACAATTATGTGGAGATTGAGATATGTGCCAACGTTCAGAGAATAAACTAGGATTGGATCTTCCAATTTTTGGAATGGTCAACATGATAATCATAGTAAAATCCATTTCTACCAATAGAAAGTGAATACAAAGAAATGGGTACAAATGGGAATTCTAGAGAATTGTAATAGTTAAACTCATTAATGTACTGGCAAATGTTTAACAGACTCTCTTTAATAATAATTTAAGGGGCGCCTGGGTGGCTTAGTCGGTTAAGCGTCCGACTTTCGCTTAGGTCATGATCTCGCGGTTCGTGGGTTCGAGCTCCGCATTGGGCTCTGTGCTGACTGCCAGCTGGGAGCCTGGAGCCTGTTTCAGTCTGTGACTCCCTCTCTCTCTGACCCTCCCCTGCTCACACTGTCTGTCTCTCTCTCTCCTAAAAATAAATAAAGAATTAAAAATATTTATAAAAAAAATAATAATAATTTAAAAAGCTTGTCACATTAGTGTGACTCAGAGCTCCCACCCACATTGCCCCAAAGCAAACAAAGACCCTCCTATCAGGCATGACATTCCAAGGGCACAGTTACCTTCCAGAAGCCAAGAGCAAGGACCAGATATCTTTTTGGACAAGGTTAAATTCTTAACTACATAAATATAATTTATTTAATTATAAGTTTATATAAATTAACCTTTAATAATGACTATGTTTAACATGTGGCTTGCAAAATTCCAGAAATTTAAAACAGCTCTTCTGAACTGGTATAAATTGCTTCTAGCATGACATTGATTAAAATGGAAACAGAGAAGAAAGATCCATGAAGGGAAAATAAATATGAAACAATACAATTGGAGAATGCAATATATTTGGAGGGAAAAATTTAGAAGAGGAGATGTGATGTTTAAAAAGAAAAAAACTGATCAATAATGAAGTCCAGTAAATAAAATCTCAAAACTCTCTTGTCTTCATAAATAGGATGTTTTGCTAATCAAAGGATGAAAGCTTATATAAGAGAGAGTGGTAGGGATGAGCTGGATATAAAGCTTGTTTGTTTTCGTTTTGTTTAGTTTTCATGGGGAAAATTTGGTAATTTGAGCATAAGGCATACATGAAAAAGGTATTCTTGGTTAACTATAAAAAAATCTAACATAAATTTGACAGATAAAATGTATTGTATCCATGATTTTTAAGAACTGTCACAATGTAAGTTACAAAGCTCATAAATAACCAGCTGGAGATAGTAATATTTAACTCCTTATGTGAAGGCATATTAAGAAATAAACTATATAAGTTAAGGGGCCAAGGCAGGTACCAATGCCCACATCTGTGTCCTCCAAGGTGAGAAATTCTGCTATCAGGCATTTATTCTTCTAGTATGTTCTTCATTTTATTTACTTTTAATTTTAATGTTTATTTTTAATTTTAATGTTTGTTTATTTTCTTAATGTTTATTTATTTTTGAGAGATAGAATGTGAGCAGGGGATGGGCAGATAGGGAGACACAGAATCCAAAGCAAGCTCCAGGCTCTGAGCTGTCAGCATAGAGTCAGACACGAGGCCCGAACTCACAAACTGTGAGACTATGAATTGAGCTGAAGTCAGACACTCAACTGACTGAGCCACCCAGGTGCCCCTACATTATTTCTTTGAAAGATAATCTTTGTTATGAGACTAAACCAACCTTTATGCTGTTGACCCATAGAAGTAGAAACTAATAAAGATTGAAAGTTGCTAATAAAAGGAAACAATGTCCCAGAAGGAAAGAGAGAAAGGAACACTAAAATCAAACTGTACTGAATGTTCTGATGAAGGATGATGGAGTCCTCATATGTATACAATTTTGGATATATGAGACTATTATTTTCATCATGCATAAAATAAATATATCAGACTTAAGACACATATTCCTCCATTGATTTTGTCAAAAACAAATTAAGTCACATGTCTTTCATTTCTTGGTCTTTTTTGCACTTTATATTTTTGAACAAAATTAGCTGTAAATAGTGTGGCAATTAAGTGTCATTTATATTATTTATTTACAGAAATATGACCTATGGAGTCATGCAGAATAGGGTTAACAAGAGATTAAGCTTGAACTGGTAAATTACTTCAATCTGCAATGACGATATTAGGATTTGTACTGTATTACTCAATATAATAATGCACATGAAGGCATTTTAACATTATTTGACAAGTACATGGCAGGTATGTGAATACATTAATGTAGAATATTATCTAGCTCTCTATAATAATTCACTATGGTTTCTCTGTTAGTGACTCTTCCTTTGCTGATATGACAACTGAGACACAGCTTTCTTTCATATAATTATCAAGAAATGTGTGCATCTTTACCGGCATAAATTTAGCGAAAACCACACATGGCAGGATCAGTAAAAGCCCCTTTTGGAGACTGTGCAGGGTCTTGCATATTTGGATACATCCAAAGGTTTTCTGGGTAGTAAATCTGCAAATTTTCCTACCGTGAATTGATATATAAGAGATGAGTATGTTCATGAAGATAAGGACATTGCTGTATATCCTATTCATAGTCCAAGAATTGTCAAATATATATGTAGGCATTTGGTTGTCAATATTTGATTTATTAAGACAGTAGAGGATTTTATAATTAGTATTTTGGGGTAATAGTATATTTGTGTTCTGGTGCTAAATTGCATTATATGATGTGGCATAATGATGAACGAGGCCTTAAATCCAGCTTGGCCATTTAGTGGACATGTGGCCTGATCCACTTACTCAGGCTCTCGGGCCACTGATTCCTTATCTTTAAAATAGGGATAATGCCTATTTCATGCAGCTCTAAAGATTTATAAGAAGTTATACATAAAAAGCTTAGCACAGCTCCCAACTTTAAGTTAGCTCTCAATAAATATTAATTCTCTCCTGGCCCATCATTCATCAGAAGTTGAATTATATGCACACATTATGGCAAAGTAATTAATAGCTGGTGCTGCTAACATCTTAAAAGTATTAGTTACAGGAACATCTTATATTCTACAAATGCCAGAGGATAACAACAACATCTTTAAGGCAAATGTGCTCAAATAACTTGTGACAGCAATCTTACTACTAGCAAATAAATTATAATAGTAGTAATTTCCCTATGAAATTGGAAACCTTTTCGTAAAAGAACATTTCTTTTATCTTTAACTTCATAAATTATAGTATATAATGTGTTCTCCACTTGAAAATAAAGATGTACTTTAGTAGATGTTGAAATTTATAACGTTGTTATTTTCAGCACTAGAAAAAATTCCACTTTATAGAAATCTGACTGCATTTTTTTTTCAGTAGAACTCACTACTTTTGTCTACATAAAGAATTGTGAAAATTATGTTATGAAATCTTCTCCCTGGTATTTGATTTTCAAGGAACTTTCTGACCTCAACTGATTATTGGTGATGTCAATAATGTTTTACTGTCTGTACATGGCATGTTTCTAAATTACTGAATAGTCCCACTGATGTTTTTGTTTACAGCTTTCTTTCAAATAACTAGATCCCATATGTGTTGCTGATGCCAGAAGCTCTGTTCTCTTGAGAATAAAAGGTGCCGTTGCATTCCAAACATTAAAAGGACCCTTTACTCTGGATGGGCCTCTGATAGACTGCTTGTAATACTGGTCATGAACAGAGATTTTTGTTTGTTTGTTTATATTTTTTAAAAAATGTATTTATTTTCAGAGAGGGTAAGAGCATGCATGAGCAAGAAAGAGGCAAAGAGAGGGAAAGAGAGAATCCCAAGCAGGCTCTGTGCAGCATGGGCTCGAACCCACACCTGATTAACAGAGAATGGACACATTTAACAACCTGCACTGAGAAATGTGTGATTTTTCAAGGTTTCAGACCCCTCAGAAATGAGTGATTATGTCACACCACCAAATAATCCATCAGGATATGCTGGAGTGATGGCAGAGAGTGAGGGGAGTTTAGAACAGCTAATGGAGGGGCTCCTGGGTGGCTTAGTCGGTTGAGCGTCCGACTTTCGCTTGGGTCATGGTCTCGCGGTTCGTGGGTTCGAGCCCCGCGTCGGGCTCTGTGCTGACTGCCAGCTCAGAGCCTGGAGCCTGTTTCAGTCTGTGACTCCCTCTCTCTCTGACCCTCCCCTGCTCTCTCCTAGAAAAAAAAAAAAAAAAAAAAAAAAAAAAAAAGACATTAAAAAAAAAAAAAAGAACAGCTAGTGGAAAAAGGAAAGGATGAGTATTAGCTTCAGTCCCAAAATTAACTGCAATGACAGAGGTCAGCTCATCTCCTTGACCTCTGCCTTCTATACTTTGTTCTAAGAATTGAAGCCAGTGAGAATCCTGAAGGAATGGCTTTCCAAACCTGAAAGGAAAATTAGATCTCTACAAGAGAAATCTCCACCCAAAGTTCTTTTCAAAGAGAATCCACTACTATGGCCATGGTTGATCAACAACTCAGCACTCAATTTTTGATGCATCATTGTATATATGCTGAGGCCACATTTCCCCTGGGTTGCAACATGATGAAGCATGGCAGCACATTAGTGCCAGCCTCATCCTGCCAGGTGAAAGATTTCTTAAATGAGAAACTTGCTTTGGGATTCCTCATCATCCTGGCCAAGCGTTCCTTAGAACTATGCTGCAGTAAAGCCCTTCCTACTCAGTCGGTACTTTCTTCTCTGCATTGTGCTCTGAAGTCTCTCTGCCTACTTCTGCTACCATTATCTTTATCTTTTATTAAGTGGTTTCTGAATAAATTATTTGCACAAGCGATACCATCTTAGCCTCTTCTTCTTGGAGGATTCCAACTGCCACAGAGATCATCAGTACCTCCTATGTGCTCCTTCTGTTTTTTCTACTTTTCCTTATACCTCAGGGCATTAAAATGTGCTTATTACTTGTCTGTATCCCTACTGAACAAGGAGGTTCAATTTGTGAGATTGAGACCTGCAGGCTCTCCTGCTGACAGCATAGAACATGCTTGTGATTCTGTCTGTCCTTCTCTCTTTGCCCCTCCCCTGCTGGTATACTCTCTCTCTCTTAAAATAAATAAATAAACATATAAAAAACTACAAAAAACAGTAAGTGCTGTGAGGACATGGAGAAAAAAAGAACCTTTGTGCCCTATCAGTGGTAATACATACTGGAGCAGCCACTGTGGGAAACACTGTGGAGGTTTCTTAAAAAATAAAAAAAAATACATCTACCCTATGATCTGGGAATTGTACTGGGTATGTACCCCCAAAATACAAAAACACTAATTTAAAGGGATGCATGCATTCCTATGTTTTCTACAGCATTATTTACAATAGTCAAACTATAGAAGCAGCCTAAGTGTTCATCAAAAGACAAATGGATAAAGATGTGGTACATATATATAATAAAATATAATTCAGCCACAAAAAAGAATAAAATCTTGCCATTTTCAAGAAGCTGGATGGAAGTAGACACTATTATGCTAAGCAAAACAAGTCAGTCTGGAAGAAAATACCATATGTTTTCACTCATATGTGGAATTTAAGAAAGAAAACAAATGAGCAAAGGAACAAAAAAAGAGAGAAACGAACTAAGAAACAGACTTAACTACATAGAACAAACTGTTGGTTACCAGAAGGGAGGCTGGGGGGGGGGAAGGGGGGAATGGGTGAAATAGGTTTAGAGGATTCAGAGTACACTTATCATAATGAGCACTGAGTAATGTATAGAATTTTTGAATCACTCTATTGTATGCATGAAACTAATATAACACTGCATGTTAATTATACTGGAATTAAAATAAAAAACGTAATACAGAAGTGCAAGATTTTAAAACTTATTAAGTTGCATCTCTTGATGTTTTAGGAAGAAGTGTTGTAAGAAGATAAAAAGCAAGTATTCCCAGTTGATTGAAATAAGAATAAGAGTACAATGGTGGTTGTTGGGGGCTCCTAAGTAGCTCAGTCAGATAAGTGTCCAACTTTTGTTTGATTTTGGCTCAGGTTACGATCTCACAGTTTGTGAGATCAAGCCTCCCATCAAGCTTTGTGCTGAAAGCCTGCTTGGGATTCTCTCTCCTTCTCTCTCTAACCTTCCAACTCTCTCACTGTACTCTCTCTCTCAAAGTAAATAAACATTTAAAAAAAGTACAATGTTGGTTCTTAAAAGGTTAACTATGATCACTGGAAGCTATCAAGGGTTGCTTTAAGGAAAGAAAATAATTTCTTTATTGATGTAATTCATTCATCATATCTGTATTGAGCATCTTCTAAATGATAACCACTAAATTAGACACCATAATATTTTTTATAGAATATAATTATTTATAATCAGCCATACTTAAACATTTATTTCTTTATTTATACTTAATTTATTATGTATTATTCGTTGAGGCATCTTTATAATTATTTATTAATATTTATTGATACATATCTTAAAAAGAATTTCATAGATGATAAATTTACATATTAATGTTTATTCTCTTTATTGCTTTCTCTTCTCATACAAACAAAAAAAGCAACAAGAATAAAACCAAAAAAATATAAACATCATAACCCCCTTAAATAAGAAGGACAAAGTATTTTCTCTGAGTCTTTCTAACAGGTTACCACCTTATTGTTCTCCTTATTGTCACAATTAATATTTTACCTTACTGGCCTTAACTTCTCCTACTTCCTTTTTGATAAACTACAAATTGGACAGCCATTATTCCACAGAAGCTATTCTTTCAGAGACCAAAAACAGCTGCTGGTAACTCCCAAAGTGTGTTTAGAATACCCTACCATGAGAATCTGACACAGGAGCATGTGATCTATGAAGTAGGAAGGAATATAATTGACTATAGAACGTCTCAAAATAAAGTAAATATTTGAGAATCAAATAGATCAGTATAAAGAAGCTAGAGAATGATTAAAGAAGATGACAATAGAGGCTAAGCTCTAACATCAGTATAGTAAACCTAACGTAGTTCTTATTAGCCATCAATCTGAACAATAAATGAATAGTAAAAATGTTTTTAAAAAGAGCCATCTCTGTGAGCAGAGTGTATTCAGTAGCACCATATAGAAATAGCAGAAGCATCACATGTTATCCACATACTATCTACACTGGAAATGTCTCAGCTTTGCTTTCTATCATTTTCATCACCCCTGATTACATTGAATACCTCTTTGTGGGACATAGTCTGTTACCTTCCTAATCAGCCTTTTTGCTTCCAGATTTTTTTTCCTTATCTAATATATTTTCAATCATGTTATACAAGCTGACTTTCTAAATCTGATTATATTATTCCTCCTATCAAAAATGTTCAGTGTCCCCTCCCTTGGGGGTAAAAATATCCAAATTCTTTAATACAGCATTCAAAAGTTCTATAATTCATTTTCAACCTGCATTTTCATCTTGACTTCAGGTTATATTTCTCAGTACTTTACATGCTGAGCTTGCTGTTTCTCTCTCAAATTCTCATTAATTCCTTCTCATTGTGGCTTAATCTATTCCATCTATCATAACTATCATTCTTTTCCTTTGATTGTTGGGTTTATCCTTCAATCACAATGTAGCTCCTCTGTGAAGACTATCTAGATTGAATGCCACCAAGTATAACTAACTGCACTCTTGTAACACAAGTACTGGTGAGAGTTCTCAGTACCCCCAGGTGATGGTTTAAAGGTAGACAGAATTAGTGCCTGACAGAATTAACAATAAACAAGTATGCATTACATTTTATTCAATAGGTAGGTCTTTGTCTCATGAGACTGTCTGTGGTTATCAACATCTGAGTATAGGATTAATAAATGCATAGCTCTCATTTTGTGAAAGTCAAGCTGAAGATTGGGTTAAGGGAATGGTGAGACCCACCAGAGAGGTCAGATCATTCTGTGGGTCAGGTTAACATGTAAATGAGGTGTCTGGTGGACAAGACAGAGCAGGGTCACATTTGTTTCTGGAAAGTTTATGAACAATTATGCTTTTTATTTATACAAAGAAGTTGACCCAAACATGCCATGAAGTGCCTACAGAGATATGAAGATTGGGAATGATAGAAACACAGATACTATGATTCTCCAAAGTCCAGAAAAAGGAGTCATCTAGAGTCAATAAATGCATGGAATGAAATCTAGAAACAATGATAAATCAGTAGTGAGGGTTAAAACAAAAGGACTGTTTGATATAAGCAAACAATGGCTATTCTTTCCTAAATCAGATAGGATTCAGTCATGGGGTGGAAAATGTTTTAACTAAATTTGTCCTGTATTCCCTAGGGCTTTATGGGTCCTACTGTCTGTTGGGTTTACTTAAGGGAGCCATGACCAATTCTAAGGAATTATACAGAATAAAAACTAAGAAAATAGTCCACATATTTGAAATAACAGCTTCCTTCCTTTTTTCCAACCAGAAAACTTAACCATTTGAAAAGCTCTAAATGGTTAGCATAATTTTCTGAATGATTTTTATTTAGTCTTTATAAAAGTAATACAATCAACTTTTTTCTTAAAGAAGATAAATGAGCACAGTATAAACTCGTATAATTTTAGAGCATAGATTAACTTTATAAAAGATAAGTTTAACCTTCTCATTTTACAGATATGAAAATTTTGCTGAGAAAGATGTTTTCCCTGGATAGCTAGTGTCAGAGATGATTCTTGAACCCATGATTTTGTTCTCTGTCCATAACATAACTTCATCACTATTAATTATCATCTAATGCAGAGGTTGGCAAACTATGGCTTGTGGTCCAAATCTGGCTCACTGCCTGATTTGGTAAAGTTTATTGGAACACAGTATTTACATATTGTCTGTGGGTGTTTCCATGTGACAACAGCAGACTTCAGTAGTTACACAGAAACCATATGGCCCTTGGAACTTAAAATATTTACCATCTGGCTGGTTAAAGATAACATTTGCCAACCTCTGATCTCAACTATCCATCCTTTTGTGAGAACCTTGCACGCTTTCCTCATTCCTCTCCCACTTTATTTTCCCTGCAGCTCCCCACTCTCCAGCAGCACCCACACTCTCCTATGGGACATGTACAGGGGAAGGAAACAAACGCCTTTATATTCTAGCAAAGATTGCCCACTTACATCTGTTAGTATTCACTTTTTAGCCCCTAACTAAATTTTCCTAAAGAAGATTGTTGTCAATGCTTTGTTAAGGAGCCATTAAGAAAACATAATATACATTCTGAGTTGGACAATGGATAGACATTGTAGACATCATCGCTACTGGCCTATAGTATACATAAACAGTGGCAAGAATAATTGATAATTTGAGTTCTGGTGTAGCAACTGGCCTCAAAGGTTTTGTCAAGGGTCTGCAAACAAAGGTATACATAGTTAAGATTAGATAATTTTGTACTGATTTCTTTTCAAATTATTTTTGTGATGATAACTTACCACCACAATTCTCTTTGTGATAGGAATTTAGCCTGAAAGTCCTTTCCTGAAGATCCCTTCATCATCTGAGTTGATAATGGTGAGCACATTGATTAAGAAACCAAAATAATGCTATCATTGGCCCCTCCCCCCTGCAACCCCACAACTAGAGAAATAATGCTAGAAAAGGTACTCTGAAAGGACAAAGTAATACACATAGTGAACTTTCATTTGGAGGAGAAATGAAAGACTAAACTGAAACATGATGTTCAGATATCAAGAGATATGGTAATGAAGAAGGTAAGTTAGCTTCTCAGATTGTAGCAATAAAGATGAGGATGGCAAGACCAAGAAAAATAACATGGGAAACACTAACCAGAGTTATATGATAGGAAGAACTAAAAAAGATCATATTCATCTAAACCTCTAAACCCTGTTGACAGAAGACAAAAAAATGGTGAATTCATCCATAGCCTCACAAGAGTGGGGGGGAAAAAAGCACCTGATATTCAGTACTGTTCTGCATGGCTCACTTGTTATTGAGTATATTACTGGCAATTCATGCTGAACTCCCTTTGCAGTTACTGAAAATGAAGATAGAAGAATAATATCAAGGTGAAAATGTACCTACAAGGAAATTATTCCTGAGAGCCTCAACTCTGACCATAGTACAACAGAACAGTTGTTTCCTCTCAATATTTTTTAACAAGTGCTTCAGTAGAGAAGGACCAAGAAGCATGGTCAAGAAATGCCATGAAATTCTTTCAGCTGACAAAAGGCCAGTGATAACATCACATTTTATCACGTATATCCAAATCGCTTGGACTGGGAATCTAGGCAAATTCCACCAATTGAGTTACTGCTCAGTTACTAATAGGGTTGGTCAGAAAGCATCATATAAAAGAGGCCCTGGTGATTCTAATTGATCAGAGAGGTCTCAGAATCATTGAGCATAGAGTTTAGATCAGCAAAGAATTCCAGGTTTTAGAGTGCTCAAATAACCTACAACTTAACTAGCATGTCCAAGAAACTGCTTTTAATATTCTATTACATGCTAAAATTAACACTGTTTAAGTCACTTGGAAGTAACCTCTTATCTAGACTTCACATCCAATGTTCTGAACCCTGGGTTGGGTCCCAGCATATCTCTGCATTAAGCTTCCCTTTTCTATTAAGACAGTGGGGACCAGTACTTAATTGCTTCATACTTTTCGAAATTATTTTTTCTTTTACTAAAAGCTACAGATGTTTTCCTTGTTCTCCCTTATTCATTTCCTAAAATGATTTAGTAGAAGTTCCTACCCCTGTGTTCATGATCCTCACACAAACTCACAATGAGCATTCTGGCAGGTTACTGTCTCCTGAATTCATCCTTCTGTTTAGTCTGAATATCAGCAAAATTACTCTAATTTTAAATTTATAGATGAGTTTACATCTCGCCACTTTTGAATATACATATAACTTGAAACAAAGAAATTAAGGGTAAAATGAAAGGATAAGTCAGAAACAACAAGACATAATATAGGGGTTACCCTTTCCTGAATGTTTGAAATAGAACTGCACATAAGCTTTAAAAACAACTCTATTATACTGCCAATGGAAGGTGAATCATATCTGATTAATAATACGTAATATAAAAACTAAGAGCTTTAGCTTTTAAAAAAGTGTAATAGAATTTAGTATTTAATCCCATTCTTTTTAAGGATGCAGTATAATGGTTTTCTACTGACTAAATTTAAGTGAATGCTCCACCTGGAACTTAGGTGGTAGTGGCTACTGCAACTATGCATTATAGTGAACTTCTAGCTCCATATGGTGGTATCAACCCATCAGAGTGAGCAGGGACACCTTGGATCATATTTCCGGTGACTTTGGACCTTCAGCTTTCATTTTTCCTAAAGTTGCTTTATGCAAAAGAGAAATTCAAAGATATTTTAAAAGGTTCCTTCAGATCTATAATCTATTGACTTACAAAAAGAAAATCTCAAATGAATCCAAATCTGTGTTCTTCTAAAGAGTCTGAAGTTCAAGTATGCAGTTGAAGCTTATCTGATCTTCAGTCTTCCCTGGCCTGCATACTTGGGCTTGAAATCCTGCTGGGAACACTATGTATTTGGGATTTCTGACATTTCAACTTTTGGGTAATAGTCAAACATACAGTCATACATACCATGCAGGTAATGACTTTCTTAGTTTTCTTACACAACAAAGAAAGGGCGGGAAATGGAGAAACATATAAGATATTTTAATATTTGACTTTTTTTTTCTTTTTACAAATCAAGTAAATTTTGTTTAAGAAAAAAAATAAGTGGTGCTCCTTGAATTGCTTTTGCAGGAATATTAAAAAACTCAAAAATACATAATTAAAATAATCAAATAAAATGAAATTGAATTGTACAATCCTCAGGTGATAAAGGGGATGGATTAAACTAATTTATTAATAATAAATGAAAGGGAGAAAGAAAAAATACATTCAATTCAACAACCACTTATCAGTGAATGCTAATATTGTATTTATTAATGAATGTTAACCAGCTCACATAACTAGAAAAGCAAGTGATTTTATTCCATACATCATTAAAATACCATGCGCTATGTTCTGCCAATATAAATGCATTTACATCCCCACTTATTTCAAAAGGCCATTTTTGAGAACATTGCTACAATTAAATATGAAGAAACCTGTTTACTTCTTAACTCCTAGTACCAGCTATCTCTAAAGAGGTTCTTGTAATATGAGAAATAATGACCTGATCTTGCAATAAAGGCAAGCCTTAAGCAGTTTTCTAAACTCCGCTTTTTACCCGTTTGGTGACAATATATAAGTCATTTAATCTCCCTACATGCAGATTCCAAATTTACTCCCCATTCTTACTTTACAGCAATGTTAGGAGGATTAATTGGATAATGAATCTAAAGGCTCTAGGCTCAGCAAAGAAAGACACAAGGGCAGTGTATTATTTGCCAGTGAGAGAAGACAATGAGAAAGCACTTTCCCTACTAATCAAAATTATTCCTACCGAGAGAGTGAATGTTAGCAAGTAAATTAAGACTATTTTTGATAGAGTTTCTAGTTTCAGATATCCTAGGGCAGCAAGCAAGGAGTGCAAACATAGCTCTCAGACAATTTAAATATATCTCTTCTATTAAAAAAAATGGGACCACTTCAAAGGCATAATCAAAAAGATTTCATAAAGTCATCAAAGCACAAACTTTAAGATAGCTAGATTAGACCTAAAGACATATGTTCATTAAGTAAAAAAAAAAAGTAATTCAAATGAAGGTGTTTTCTTGCATTCTTTTTCCACTATTTTCTTAGAACAAAGACCACACCGTGGTAAATGAATTAAAAAATAAAGTAATAAAACTCTATCCTATATGATAGTAGCACAAAAGAGAATTTCCAGAATTCATGATAAACGTTAAAACCTGTGAGTGTCTGTAAGCGTCCAGGCATCAAGGAGTTGTTTAAATAGAATTGGACTGGGGATAAGGTACCATGGCAGCCCTTTCTGATGCTGTCTGTCTAAGGTATTTAGCCCTTAAATTAAATTTTTGTGTAACAGGTCTGCATTCTATCTAAGCTGTTTTCTAACTGCAAGATAAAACAGTTAAAATTTTCGTCGGAGTTTAAATCTCAATAAGAGTTATTTCCCTGACTAATAAAAAATGAAAGCAACTGACTTTGGTGTAGGTGTGGAATTTAAGGTTTCCTTAAATTGGGAATGATGAGGATTAATGAGCCAAGCACTACATCAGAGTAGTACTCCATTCAGACTTGGTTTGAATTTAGCCATCTTCAAGTGTGAAAACAGGTTTGAAGCCGGATCTCTGAATTTGTTCTGTGAAATCAAAAACTCTCATCTTAGCAATCTTGGTAGTTTGTGAAAATGGTTAGTGCATATAAAGCAGAGTTCTTAGTACCCCATACTATCTAACATTATCTTCAAGTAGATCACCTGGTTTATGAGTTTGAAGCATTAGCAATCATTTGTCAACCTTCTTCCATCAGTATGATTGATGGGACTGTGGTTAACCTGTGTTCCTGTTTTGTTATTGGATTGTAGCAATTATCTTGGTCTTTTAATTATAGTCCCAATCAAATGATCTCATTTCTTCTGAGGAAACTCAAAGCCATTCTTAGAAAAGTAATTAATTTAGTTTTAGAGTATACTAGATATACTCCCAGAGAGTGATGATCCATGGTCATCAAGACAAAAATAATATGTGAACATATATATCACAAACACTCTAATAAATCATGTTAGTTATCAGCTAATAAATTCTATTTGAATAGTAATCAAATTAGCTAATAATCCAACCATGTATCATCTAGTTCATTATAACTGCACACTTTAAAAATTAATGATAAATTCTAAGTTGTCTTATAGTATGTGCAATTCCTTATTACATTAATATTTGCTCAGGAGCTAAATCTAATTTCAAAGTTTTTGTAAAGTAACCAATGAAACAGAGAAAGGTCCTGAATTAATTTTATGATATCACATATATTTTTGGGGGATTGTGGAAATATTTTCCTTATTTTTTCCCAAGTTTAATGTGAGAATGTTTGTGGCAATAATGAAAATATATTCATAAAATGCTGATTTTAAATTACAGATGATATTTTTAGATCTTTACTGACCTCACTGCAAATTTGTCTATTTTTTCATATGTAAATTATTGTTCTTAATGAGGTTGGAAACCAATAATTTCTTTCAAGACTGAATTTTGTTACTTTGAAAAAGCCACCACAAGGTGGCAAGCCAAGAGAAGTTTTAAAACTGTAATCTTGGACTGTAATTTGTGGGGTGAGAACTCCAAGTCAGTTCATTTGAAGAGTCACCACACACCTGACATGTGAGTGGCCAAACCAGTACATAAAAGTTGATGTTGGCTCCAATTAAAAATCATAATTATCCATAAAGGAAAGGCAGCAGGCTATGAAGCCAAATGCTCTGGAATTGAGTCCAATACCTTAGATGTGTCTTGGATCTAACAGAGTTAAGCTTGGCATTCACGTTAACTCTTTGTGTCAAGGCATTTTATTTCTTGGAGCCAACCTAGCTGTGATGTATATAGTAATGAAAAATAGCCGTCCATTGCATTTCAGCTCTAGCTCCCTCCAGGTGTTTAGGGGAATAAGCAGTGCTGAAAGGAGGTTTCACTTTCAAGCAATTCAATTCAATTTACTTCACCTAAACTATACTCTCAGAGATCAACCAGATGAACACTGTGCAGGACACACTGGGGTATATACAGATAAAGAAAAAAACACATCTTTGGCCTCAAGAAAACAAACAAAAGCATAGGACACGAGAGAAGGAAATTTTCAGAAATTTCATCAGTAATAAAATGGAAAATGCACACACATAAATACAGAGAAATTCCCAATTTGTTAAGATTAGCTAGTAAGTAACCTGTAACATTTATATATCTTACATTTAATACTGAGATAGTACTTTGTTTGGAAATAATTTATTAAGAAGTCCATAAAATTGATACGCTGTGTGGTGTGTTTATCATGGCTTTATCATTCCCCCCAAATTAGGCAGTGTATGTTTCTTACTTTTACAAAGATACGTTTCTTCAATATTAAACCAACCTCACAGTTTTTGCTTAGAAAGTAAATTCATCCAGAACTAAAGTTTAAACTCTGGTCCTCAGAATATTGAAGGACATTTTATTTTTTAACAAAGACCATGTCTTCTGTTTACTTTTTAGGACTTCTTTTAGCTCTCAGTGTCCTGCAAATAGTGGGGGCTGCACAATGTCACTTTGCAGATTTATGCACTCCTGAGGCATTCGGTAATGTGGAGCAATAAGTGAGCAGCTGGAACACAGCTTTATGAATTATGTTGCTAGTATTATAGGCGACTTCTGTTACTAACTTAGTAAGTTTTATTGCATTTTCTCAAGGAATAATTTAAAACTATACACTTAAAATTCCGATTTGTAAATTAAATGAAAGGCTGGAAGCAACAAATGTCAAATTTTTATATCAGATTACCAGCTAAGAACTTTGCTGATTACTTGTTTTAGATGTGCTAGAAAAACTGCAATAAGTATATGTTAGACATTTACCGGAGCAGCATCTCTTATAGCTAATAAACTCATTTTGTTTAAGTTTATTTACTTTGAGCTGTGCTGCCAGCTCAGAGCCTGATGTGGGGCTCAGTCTTATGAACTGAAAGATCACGACCTGAGCTGAAATCAAGAGCCAGGTGCTTAATGGACTGAGCCACCCGGGTGCCCCTCTGATAAATTTGTTATGCATAATCAAGTTATCTTTTGTCGTCTATTTCTCTTTCATTTATAATTTATCAAAATGGAGCCCAGTTAGTATTATTTTGAAATCAGTTTTAATACGAATGGAGAACTCCTTAGCTGTGGTCTGGTGAGGTTATCTTCAGAAATTCTCAACCAGCGGCAATTTTGCCACAAAAAAAAGATTCAGCAATGTCTAGAGACATTTATATTGTCATTATAGGCGAAGGAATTGCTCCTGGCATTTAGTAATAGAGGCTGGAATGCTACTTAACATCCTACAATGCACCAGACAGCCCCTCACAACAAAGATTGTCAATAGTTCTGAAGTTGAGAGATCCTGTTATTTTAAACCTTATATTCAAAGTTGGATATATATATTAATAAATTTATATAAGGTTTAAAATAACAGGATATATATGTAATATACAATAAATAAATATATGTATAAGTGTATTTGCATTTTTTAAATGAAGAAAGTCTATAGATTTCGTGTATTACTAGAAGGGTCCCTGATATCAAAAACTACATTGAAAAGTTACACATGATTATAATACCTAATTTATATTCTGTTTTATTTCATTTTAAAACTGGCATTTATTGAGTATCTTTGCTTAGCAATAAATAAGTTACAATGTTTGCACTAATGAGTTAATGAGCAATTAAGAAAATATAAAAATGGCACAATAAAGCAATATGATAACTACAGGTAAAACTATGGAGGAGAAGAGGGGGCATAGAGAACTCTATGTCTTCAGCTTATTTTTTCTGTATATTAAAAACTGCTCTAAAAAAGTTTATCATTATTTTATAATGCAACGTGATGTATGCGATACTAGCAATGAGACAAGCAAGGAAAACAGGGGGTGAAACCTTAGCACATGAGCAGGCATGATGTGAAGGACAGAGGCACTTCCAGAAAAGAAAGTTCACAGACACCTTCCACAATATGAATTATTCATTTGAAACTGAAGATTTTCTGGGAACTTTTCACTGGTATAATTAACAGATACTTCAAGTCTGTGGCTTCCTGGTGCACACCCTGCCTTCCTTTCCAATATCTGCAACTAGATTGCTCTTATGTTCCTTTTCCTATGCAATTTGTGGTTCCTATTGTACCTTACCTCCATATATCTTTTTCTTTGATAACAACTATCTTATTTGTTTTTTTCTATTTTTGTTATTCTAGCAAGACTCCCTATTCCTTCTTCTCTTGATTCTTCTCCATGCCAATTCCATTTATAATGTTGGTCTGGAATAGTCTAATTCCAGGAGGAGATGAAAAGGAATTTCAAACGACTTAGAAAATCTAGCTACAGTCTTCACTCAGCTCAACAAACTTATGGAAAATCTTCCTGGAATCATTCTTTGAATGATCTTGTTACTCTGCAATACCCAAGACAGGTCCAAGGCAAGAAATTTAAATCTTCTGGCTTTAGCTTCTAATTACTGCTCTTGTAGACTTGCATATCTTCTTTTTATCATTGTTGATATATTTAGGATTTGCTTTTTCTATTAGTGACATACAAACATTCATGATTTTAGGCTTAAGCTTTCAGGAGAAAAGCAGGCAAAGCAAGCCTTTGGCCTGTGTTTATTCTCATTAATTCACCCTTTTATTGCAGTAAAAGAAAGTAGTCCTATTTATATTCCTACTTCACTCCATGGATTTTAACACTGGAGTTTGGGGAGAAGTCCCAGATACAGATGCACGCCATCTTTGCCTCGCATTGTCTCTTTCAGATATTGTTGGGAAAATATAACTAAAAATAAAAACTCCTCCCAACCCAGAAAACCTCTCCGCAAAGGTGGAAGAGAAAAAAAATAGTCTTATCATTAAATAGGAATTAAAGCAGAATGCACTGCACAGCCCAGGCATTCACTAAAGTAACAGCAAATATAGAAAGAAATATCACCTCTTATACAGCCAAGCAAATACAACCCGTTACCTACATATTCTTAAAATAGTCAATCAATAGACAAACTAGTCTTCAAGTCAGGGACTTGACATTGCCCTTTGTCATCTGTAGTTCCTTCTAAATCCATGTGTTAATTGGGGAAGCCACCTGTGTTGGCTAATTGCCTGTATTTAAAAAATCTTATATCTTTATGATCAGAGAGGTAAGTTGGAGACTTAGCATCAGGTGCCAGCTGAAGTTAGGCCTCCATGGCCAGCAGAAAACTGGAAGATAGGAGGGCTGTCTTTGATTACATTTCAAAAAGAAGTTTCCAGGGTCCTCAGACAATATTCCTGGGTTGCAAAACTGGTAAAAGGCTAATTTAGCCTTATAAAAAATTTATATACATATCAAAAGGGCAGGGAAAAGATTCACGATTACATGTTTTCTAAAGTAAATGCATTAAGAAAAAGGTGAGTGATAATTCTATACCTGAAACCAATTTTACCATGTATGTTAACTCGAATAAAAACCTGAAATCAAAAAAAGAATAACAAAGGAAAAAGGTAAGTGTATGTTGGTGAGGGGGAGTGTCTCTTTTCCTTTCTGCGTCAGGGAAAACTAAACTTTTTCTATCTTGATTTGTACAGCCTACAGTTCACCTATGATTGTGCAAAGTGTGCAGTATTCTTTTGAGAGATTATTAACAGCCAATTCACATGTTATTCTAATACAAAAATATGCATGCACACACATTTTTATTTATTTATAATTATCAATCATATCCAAATTTGACAAATCTTATGCCTGCTTATAAAAATTTCTATTAGTTTCATTATGTTTCTTAACTTCATATAGTGTAAGGAATCTTTGCATAGATATTTACAACAAAGTTTATGTTAAACTCTCTGGATAGAAGAAAAATAATATATTTTATTTCTGAAACTGAAAAATTAAAGAAAGGAAGGGTCAAAATACATTTAAGAGAAATTTAGATCTTGCTCCTATACATATATTGCTTTAATTGCATTTTCCCCTTGTATTGTTACTGCCAGAAATACTTATGTTAGAATGAGGATCTCAGAATCAACTCCTAGTCTACTGGATCTGAATGTAATTTTTAACAGGGCTCCAACTCATACTTAAATGTCCAAACAGACAAACTACAAAATCATGTCTGTTTCCTACATAATGTATTTAACCCTATGTACAAATGAAAATCTACTTACTGTCCTCTAATATTGAGAGTCCCAAAAGTATCATTAGTTGCTGTTTCAATCTCTGGGCGATGCTCTTTCTTTTCAAGTTTAGCCATGTCACTCTGATATTCCACAAAGTATAAATTCCATTTTACCATTAACTACCAACTCTTTACATAAAATAGAAGGGGTAAGTAAGGGAAGAAGATGTTAATATTAAGTACACACATGCACATGTGCACACACAGGAAAGAGAGAGAACAAGAAAAAAACAGTAAGTATGCAATATCCTCTTGTTTTGAATTAGTCAGAAGGCCATGGGTCTTATTTATCATTTCCCTCCTATAACATACGTTCCATGTGCTCTTCATTCTCAGTCAGCATCTCAGATGGATGTTTTTTTCTTGGTTGAAATGATTCAAACTTTCATTCCTGGAGATTCTAATCCTTTGGTGATCCTGATCTTGTACACATTCTTTTTCTGCAGTATTTCATTAACTTTACCACTGGACTACACAATACTGTGAAGGGTTCCAGAGGATCTTTTGGGACCCAGGGATACAAAGAACCATCTCTTTGCCTCCACTGTTTAGCATCAAAGCTATTTCCCTTTACCAATTGGGATTATTTGCCACAATCCTTTCGCTGTTGGTAAAGTAGCAATAACAAGTCTTAAGTGGGGGTACCTGAGTGACTCAGTGGGTTAAGCATCCAACTTTGGCTCAGGTCATGACCTCAGGTCATGATCTTAGGTTTTGATCTCCTGGTTTGTGAGTTTGAGCCCCACATTGGTCTCTGCACTGACAGCATGGAGCTTGCTTGAGATTCTCTCTCTCTCTTTCTCTCTCTCAATTTCCCTCCTACTCTTCTCCTCCCCTCCCCCCCCAAATAAATAAACATTAAAAAAATCTTTTAAGTAATCAGATGGCAATTCAAATTATTATTTAGTGGAATAAGAAGGAGGAAAATTCTTTTTTAAGAAATAAAGATCTCCAAATCAGTAGAACCCAAAGACATGGGACTAGAAAGTTGGGTTATATATATATATATATATATACACACACACATATATATATATGGAGAGAGAGAGAAAGAGAGAGAGAGGTATTAATGCTGAAGATTATTATTCAAAGACAAATGCCTATGATGACATATACCCTATGGAAACTGCTTCTGTGTTCAAAACCCTCCCAATATCTTATTTTCAACCACTACCAAAGTATCTATCATGTCAGAATGTAATAATTTCCTTTTTTTTCCTTGTATGAAACACTACAGTTGGAGGGCAAAAATTACATCTTTTTCTTCTTAAATCATCAGTGGCCAGCTGAGTGGTTGACAGATAGTATGTGATAATAAATGAATTAATGAGTCACTTCTCACTCAATACCCCTGAAGAAACTTTAACAACAACAACAAAAGATTAAAAATGAATTGAGTTTGGTCCCTAGTACCTGGACAATTTTCTCAATCCTGGAGTTTATATGTATAATTTAGTCTTAGACAGAAGGTAAAAATTCCTTAATAAATTTTACACAAATTCGGTTAGCATACCTCACATGATTTTCCATTTTCCCATATTCAAGTCATCTGAAAAATACCAAAATACCCAAATCTCCACACTGTATCAATTTATAGAATCCCAGGATGTAGCCACTTGTCAAATTCTCTGGATGTTTGGGTATTTGGGTATCAATTCTGACAACCAACTTCGTAAAGTTTTGAGATTACTTTTTTCTTTCTAAGACCTGCAAAAAACCCCCAAAAACAAAAAGCGTGGACTCATTAGATTATGAACTATTGCAATTGTCAAAAGAATAAAAGCTATCTATTTATTTTGCTTGTGATAAAAGGTACTTCAGCTAAAATTTTTCATCTCAGATTCAAATATAGCAGTCAAGAAATCAATATAAATCACATGATCCTGGTGTTAGAAAGAAAGGCCCAGTGAATACGATAAATGGGTATTTTGAAAGCTTTATGTTTACATTTCTAGTCAACTCCCTGCATCATAACATGCAGTCTATTTAAAATATTCTTTTCAAGTGCAGAAACAAATACTTCTTTGCTGCTTTAAAAACATTTTTTAAATGTCTCAATAAAGATGTTTCAATAGGTTGTAAAACTTCAATTTCAACCAGCATGACATGTGAGGCCATAATATTAGGATTCTATGTGATAAATGTTCAGGTGTCATCATGGCACAATTGCAAGAAGTTGATGACTGTATTCAAACCATATTGGAGAAGTCTATATTTCTGGACATCACTTTCTACAAGTAAATGTGAATTGAAGCATTTATTTAATATTACATATTTAAATATTTGGGTGATATTGGAGACACTATATGAATACATTTTCACAGAAATTTGTAAATATAAATTTAGACATATGTTTAAGCATGTTACCCTTGCTTACTTGCCCAACTATAAGAGTTTCTGAACATTTGATAACTTCTCTTTACATTGATAAAAAAAATAAATATGCTTACTCCTATAAAACTTCAACATATCTATTAATTGCAGACTTCTTTTTAAAAGTTTATTATATAAAGTATAACTGGAATATCTATTATGTGGTGTTAGGTCTACTGTAACTCTTGCTATCAATTTAAGTTTTAAAATCCAGTTAAATCTAATAATTCAGATATTCCATTTCTGTAGTGATGTACAGGAATTCCTCATTACACACCTCTTCTCTATATGTGATAGTTAGAATAATTGGTCCCAACTTTTCACTCTTCTTTCTCATATCCTTTGCCATGGGACTTTGTGTTCCTTTCAGGAAATAGGGCAGAGTATATTTTCCTGCTGCTTGCCTTTAAGGTCAGACATTCATTTTGTATTGGCCAATATTAGGAAACAGAAGTGACAAGTGTCAATTCCCTTAAGAGACCATGTGTATTTGCATTTGCTCCCTTGCATCCTTGTCATCACCATAAGAGGAGCTATAGTGACTATTTCCTCAGACTTGACCCTAGAATAAATAGATAGAAGAGACATGACACTAAACCTCAATGAGGAGAGTAGCCATGTTCAGACAAAGAGCTTGAAGCAAAGCCTGTCCCCAGTTGAATGCAACTAAGATCAGCTTGCATCCACCAGTGAACTAATTGAATGCTTATTGTTGTATGTCACTGAAATTGTGTGGCAATACTATATGCGATATTATGCCTCTATGTACAAGTGAATATGTTTCATGATCTGAAATTATGTACATGCATCTCTTCCACACTGGAACTATAACATTTGTATAAAATTTGTATCTCATCAATTGAATTGGAAAATAGACCTTGTTGTAGCCCCTAAAACTGACATTGTCTCCCTTCTTCAAGCTGTATTGATGTAGGAGGATATGGGTTTTAATAAAAAGGAAGTCTTTTGCCTAATCAACATCCAAGGAGCCTTGTACACAACTCCTAGGTGACTTTACAGTTGAAGGTACGGTACGAAGCAATGGTAAAAAAGTCATCTATTACTTGAAAGAGAAATTATGGTACGATCACAAGATAAATGTTTATATTTTAATTCAGGGTAACATTCTCTGTAAACTGTAATGTAAAACAGAATACAGAATGACTCAAAAGTTCAAGTGATTTGTTTGTGTATGTGTGTGTACTGTTGAGGGGATAGGAAGAAGATGAAAAAGTGGA
Organism: Proteles cristata cristata; assembly: GCA_017311185.1. Taxonomy (NCBI): domain Eukaryota; kingdom Metazoa; phylum Chordata; class Mammalia; order Carnivora; family Hyaenidae; genus Proteles; species Proteles cristata. The sequence continues at coordinate 250,468 of JAESUZ010004237.1, read as the reverse complement.
AAATGGCTTCTTTTGAATCTGAGCTTGCCCTTGAAATTCTATTCCTCTAGTACCACTCTCAGTGCCAACATCTGTATTAGGATTCTCTGGAGAAATAAATAAAACAAATAGAGTACATAAATATATATATTGAAAGAGATTAGGAGGGATTGGCTCACATGATATTGAAGGCTAAGTAGTACCACAATGTGCCTTCTGTGACCTGGAGGCTCAGGAAAACCACTGCTATAATTCTTGTCCAAACCTGAAGGCCTAAGAGCAGGGAAGCCAATGTCTGAGGACAAGACAAAAGAGATGTCCAGTTCAAGCAGAGAAAGCATATTTGCCCTTCTTCTGCCTTTTTGTCCTCTCCTCTCTCCTAGCTTTATCAAGATATAGTTGACATATAAAATTATGTAAGTTTAAGGTATATAATGTCAGAAAATTCAACATCTACTCTCTTAGAAACTATCAAGTATATAATACAGTATTGTTAAGTATAGACATCATGCTGCATGCTAGATCTCCAGTGTATAGCTCTCCATTCTTTTCGAGTTAATCATTGGAGCTTTATTAATTTCCTTTGCTGATGTCCTTCATTAATCATGATTCCTGTGGCTCTGTATTGGTGTCTATGCTTTTGAGGAAGTAGGCACCTCTTCTTGTCTTTACAGATTGGCTTTAACAGGAAGAGTCCTTTAGCCACCAGCAGAAAGAGCTTACATCGCAATGGTTGCCATTGACAACCATTCTTTAATCAAATGGAAACACAGGCATAAAATGGAAAAAAATCATAGGAATTAAAATTTCCAATTGTAATTCAATTGAAAAAGTCATATTTTGTACACTGAAAACAAGGGTGATGGTGACAAGGTCAGGAAATAACCCAAAAGATAAGAAGAAAGCTATTGCCAGGATATTCACGGGCTTGTCATGTTTATTTTTCTCTTTCTAAGAAAGAATTAAATTTATCAGGAGAAGAATTTTGTCCTTAGAAAAGAGCAATGCTCTAAAATGATGACACTGACTTCAGAAAAATAGTATCGGGATTTTAAAAACTACATATTTACTTAGACATATGTGCATTTTTCAGTAAATGATTTCAATTGTTTTATTGGAAAAACAATATCTACTTTATATGTGCTAAGACATGTAAATCTAAGACATGTATTAAGGCATCCAGGAAATATTAATTGAATAAAACTACTAGTATTAATTATGCCAAACATAAAGGATATTAGTGTGTGGAATGTTGAGTATGCGTTTCCAAACTGTGGTAGACTTATGAAATGATAATATGTGTGTGTAAGGATTAATTTTTTAAGCTCTAAAATAACATTTTTCATGCAATTAGAAATTACGTGGTTTCAATGGTTTTAGCTACAGAAGTGAAGAGGCTGTGTCTTTCATTAGTAATAAATGAAAAAGGTTGTAAGATTATGTAAAGAGCAAATTCTGGTATCAATGTAATGGATGAATTTCCTTATTTTTGTATTTTGAATTTAAAATAGGGCTCCTTATCAATTTCCTTTTTAACTCACACACGATATCTGAAGAAGGGACCAGTAAACCTTTAGCCACGGATGGAAACTAATCTGAGTACCCAGGGGTCTGATGAAATAGAGAAAATAGGTAGCTTCAAACTGACTGTTTCTGATAGATTTCTGGATGGGGAGGGTGTTGGGAATTGTGATACCATTTAGATAGGAGAAAATATGTTTACTGACTTGAAAATATTTTTTCAAAAAATATAAGTATGTTTTCTGCCTAGATTTAGTAAAAATTTAATGTTACACATACAAAACTATTATGTTTGGGGGACTGTATTAAAGACAGAATAAAATAGCTATTAAATGCAGTTGTATTCTTAGAAATTATGGGTTAAGATTTACATCATTTTTGTTTTGATACTTTTTAAATACAGATCTAGGTAAGTTAGGAACTTCAATCATTAAACTGGAGAGAAAATTGAAAACTAAAAGTTAAGTCTAATCAGATATATTCCGGAATAAAAGGAGTTATTTACTGGTGATGCTAATTTGAATGAATAAAATGTTTTTTAATCACTAAAATAATTATTGAAATTTCAATTTTCAAAATAATAATATTTGCACTTAAGTAGTATGAGGGAATTTAAACAAGGTGATTAAAACTAAAAAAAATATTTTTATCTAATTATCTTTTTTCTATGAAAATATATGTGATTTTGCTAAGGGCAATTAAATATTTATTGGAAAGATATTGTTGTGTATCTGATATACTGAAATTTAAGTTGCCTATGTTTTCCTTACTCAATCAGTAAAAAGGGGAATATAATATCTGTGTCTCTAATGTTCTTATATAATGGGTTTTTTAGCTTGACTTTGGCTATCATTTTTGATCTTTCAGGTATGATGTAGAGTCTGAAGGACATAAGGACTTGAAGAAAATAAGCTTTAATTATTTGGGTAAATAAGGTACAACTGCACTTATCTTAATTTTAAATAGAAATAGAATAGAAATTTTAGATACATATTTTAAATTATCTATCTAAAAATTAAGTTCAGAGACAGGCCATTGATTAAATGGGAATTTTATTAGACATTTGCTAGGGACATGCTAAATCTCTATTATTGGCTTCATCTAGGCTGCTTTATCACCTCACAAAATCAAGAACTCTGTCTGGTCTGAGGCTGTCATGACTGAGGGCAGGCTTGTTGTGCTAGAGAACTACCGGGAAAAACCCTTTTTCGTACAGCTGTGAGATCACAGGCTGAAATAGTCACAGTTAAAGTCAGATTTGAAACAGGGATTTTGAATGAGGCATGTTTAGAAAATGCTAGGATAAATGGAAATGAGGAAGAGTATAAATAGTGGGATTTCAACAAAGCAGTGGAACATTTTGGCTCATGTGGAAAGAGAAGCGCTGGAACAGAATTTTCAATATCCTAAAAACAATTATCCATACTAAATATATGGGGACTTCAAGATATGATTATGTTCGGAGCTTTACACGTGTTCCACAACATCTCTCCTCCACATTAAAAAAAATGTGTTTTCACTTGCTTTGTTAATTTTATTTTTCCTTTCTGGCTATCTATGTTTCTACATTTGTATAATGCTATGGGACGGATCACCAACCTTGCATACAATGCTGTCAATTTTTTAAATTTTTGTGCCAGGGTTAAAAGAAAAAAAAACTACATACAAAAATCACTGTTCTATTCCAATGCTTCTGAAATACTGTATACTTAATTTTTATATAATTATAAATCATTTTAATCTTCTCTGAAGCCTACACTAGGCTGGTAAGAAACATATAAGTTGGGAATTTTGTAGGTTTCAATATAAAAAATATCAGACTTATGAGAAGAAAGAAACGTTTTTATATATGAAATCATAATACTTAATCTGTCTCATGTGGCAGTTACCTAATTAATAAAAGTTACTGAGTGAATGAATAACGAATGAGGAATTGTTGAAGGAGAAAGACCAGAAGAATTTAAAGTGAATGACTCAAATATAAAACAACACAATGGATGACCATAAAACTCCTAGAAGAAAGCATAGGTGTAAGCTCCTTGACATTGGCTTTGGCAATAAGTTTTTGGGTTTGATATCAAAAGCAAAGGTAATAGGGGGCGCCTGGGTGGCTCTGTCAGTTGAGCTGCAGACTCTTGATTTCAGCTCAGGTCATGATCTCACAATTCGTGAGATCAAGCCTTGTGTTCCCCGCTTGGGATTCTATCTCCCTCCATCTCTGCCTGTCCTCTGCTCACTCTCTCTCTTTCTCTCTCTCTCAATAAAAAAAAATTTTCAAAAAAGCGAAAATAAAAAATTGGATACATAAAACTAAAAAGCCTCTATAGGGCCAAAGAAACCATAAACGAAATGAAAAGGCAACATATGGAATGGGAGGAAATATTTATGCAACATTGTATCCAAAATATATAAGAATTCTTACAACCAAATAACAAAAATCCATACAAAAATCTGATCGAAAAATGGTCAGAGATTCTGAAGAGACACTTTCCAAAGAAGATATACAGATGGCTAATAGTTATAAGAAAAGTTGTTCAACATCACTAATTATCAGGGAAATGTAAATCAAAACCACAATGAGATATCACCTCCCCCTGTTTCAATTACTGTTATCAAAAAGACAAGAAATAGCAAGTGTTGAGAGGGTGTAGAAAAAAGGGAACCCTCCTGCACTGGTCGTGGGGATATAAATTGCTGCAGTTACTATGGAAAACAATGTGAAGGTTTCTCAAAAGATTAAAAATAGAATGACCATATGATCCAGCAATTCCACTTTATTATGTGACACCTCAATCTAACTGAATCCATTTTAGAAAAAGCCTCCATCTTGAGAGTGAACTAGGCCTGAACTCAGTCCCAGGTTCTGCCCTTAGTTACTCCCCCTAGCAACAGCAACAGCCAATCAGCTTAAAAGAGGTGCTTATGTCCCAAGACACTCCGGTTGGCAGTTTGTGGTCAGGCCAATGGGCCTAACCAGTTGGGTGCTGACAAGACAGCCTGTACCTATCAGGAAGCCGCCAAGCTGGAATGCCCCAAATTCTACTGTAATCACAATAAAAAGCCTTGCAATCACGAGTTCGGGGCTCCATACCATTACCTCTGTGTCAGGGTGCGTTGGAGTCCCTGCTCGAGCTTGTAATAAAGACCCTTTTGTACTTGCATCGATTTCGATTCCTTGGTGGTCTCTGAGGACTCGCAAATCGGGCATACCAGTTATTTATCCAAAGAAATAAAAAATACTAACTTGAAAAAACATATACACTCCATATTCTCTGTAGCAATATTTACAATAGTCAAAATGTGGAAACAACGTAAGTGTCCAATGAATGAATGAATAGACAAGGAAAATGTGGCACATGTACAATGGAAAATTATTCTGCCATAAAAACAGAATGAAATCTTGTCACTTGCTATAATCTGGAAAGATCTTGAGGGCATTATGCTAAGTGAAATAAGTCAGACACATAAAAACACAGACTGTATAATCTCACCTATATAGAGGGTCTGCAAAAAAAAAAAAAAAGAAAGAAAAAAAGAAAAAAGAAAGAAAAAACCAAGGTCACAGTTACAGAGAACCGGTTGGTGACAGCAGGGTAGTGAGGGAGTCAAATTTCCAGTTATAAAATAAATAATAGGGATGTAATGTAGAGCATGGCAACTGTAGTTAAAATACTGTATGGCAGGGGCGCCTGGGTGGCTCACTTGGTTAAACGTCTGACTTTGGCTCAGGTCATGATCTCACGGTTCATGGGTTTGAGCCCCGCGTCAGGCTCTGTGCTGGCAGCTAGCTCAGAGCCTGGAGCCTGTTTCAGATTCTGTGTTTCCCTCTCTCTCTGACCCTGCCCTTCTCATGCTGTCTCTCTCTCTCAGAAATAAATTTTTAAAAATGAATAAAAAAAAAATCTTTAAAAAGAATACTGTATTGCATATTTGACAGTTGTTGAGAGTAAATCATAAAAGTTCTTACAACATGAAAAAAATTCTGTAACTATGTATGATGATGGATGTTATCTAGACATATGTGGTGATTCTTTTGTAATACATACAAGTACTGAACCATTACATTGTATGCCTGAAACTAATATAATGTTGTATGTCAGTTATATGTCAATTAAAAAAATTGAACAACAATTTTAAAAACAGTGGATTTTTTTTGTTACCCCCCAGCTTTAGAAGAGAGGTGACTCTAATTTTCAGCTAAGGGCAAATTACTGAGTAATGGAGTTGTTAAGCTGTACATTTACTAAAATAATTCTTTTTTAAAAGTTCATTTGTTTATTTTGAGAGAGAGAGGAACAGAGAAAATCTGAAGCAGGGTACACACTGTCAGTGCAGAGCCTGACACAGAGCTTGATCTCACAAACTGTGAGATCATGACCTGAGCCAAAATCAAGAGTTGGACGTTTAACTGACTGAGCCACCCAGGCATCCCTTTACTAAAATTACTCTAATTACATGGCTTGATTCTAACTTTATATATGGTACAAGATGTTGAACAATGATATTATGAAATTATAAGTTTACCCTCAAAATCTAACTAGATGGTTTGGGTTTTTTACTTTCTTTTGTGTATTTTCTATAATGACTAAAACATCAGGCCAAATACTGTCTGAATATGTTAGATACTGCTGTCTTTATTTTACATTGAGATTGAACCAAGTAACTTGTCTAAAATAACATCTCAGGTAAGTTTTAGGGAAAAAGTTATGGATTATTGGACTCCAAAATTGGTGTTCTTCCTACACTACAAAGGTTTCCTGGAGTTTAGTCAGGGAGGAGAGCTACACTTGAAATATGCACATCACATTTATCTTATTAATGAACATGAGAATGGGGGGTATAGAAATGATATGGCTGGGTATTGTATTCAAGGGTGATCAAGGGTCATCCTCTTGGATGACATGATAATGTAAAGAGATCCAAGGTAAGCAAACCTTCCCTGAATATGAAGAAGGTAAGGAGTAGATCATTTACAGGAAGAGGGAAGAAATAGAAATGCCCTAAGGTGGAAGCTTGCATGGTATGCTCAAATACATCCAAGTAGCTCAATGTGGCTGGAGCTCAAATATCAAGTATCACTGCCTGTTTAAAAACCAAGTGGCAGTATTTCAGGGCAAGGTTGGGACTGGGAAAACATTGCAAGGTATCAACATATCAATAATACTAAAAGGCATGGAACAGGAGTAGATCAGTAACAAAGTAAGGTAGTTAACAAGTGAGAATGTCCAAAGACTGCACTTTGGAGCGTTCCAAACTTTAAAAGTACAAAATAAGAATAGAATCTGGAAAAAGAGCATGAACGGGGGTAAATGTAAAAAGTCACAAAAAAATTTGCAGGAAATGGGTTGTCCCAGAGGCCAAGAGGGAAAAATTTCAAAAAGGAGTGTGATAAGCTCTGTTAAACGCTGGTGTTCTAAGATGTTGAAAAATTATTAATCATTGAATTTGGCAATATAGATCTCAGGGTGATAAAATGAAATTTGAATAGATTAGTGGAGAGGAAAATCCATTTAGAGTGGATTTAGAAGGAAAATGAGGGAGTAGTAATATAGAGCAAAGTAAAGTCATTTTAGGTGCTTTGTAGAAAAGGAGAGTAGGGGAAAAGGTTATGGTTGTAGGAGAAGTGTATCAGCATGTCTGTATGACATAAATATATATCATATAAATATATGGTATATATATTTGGTATATATTTATATATATTTAAATCCATAAGAGAAAAATTCTGATGAAATAAAAGCGGAAGAGTCAGAAAAATTCTGAGCAAAATCCTTAGGCAAGTTAAGAGTGCTGCTATTCATTGTATGTGTTGAGTTCTTTTAATTTCCTTTCTCCTTAAAGCAGAGCATGAGACAAAAAGTTGGCTCTATATAGTTTATTTATTGTTTCCTGAAAGCAGAGGTAAGTCAGTAAACAGAACAGAGTGGGGAAAAAAGGAAAGCATTATGTCTGCATTATTGCAGACATGATCTCTTGAAAGATGTCAGAGAATATAGAATCCATGTAGAATTTTCTGTTCACTTTTTTCCACTGATCCCAATCCCAGTATCTGAGGGTTATCCCCAGGGGCATTCATGATGGTGTTGATAATATTTTTATGCACAGAGTTGGACACAACCTAGGGACTCATAACTGATGAATTAATTTAATCACTGATATAAAATGAATTTTCCTTCCAAATGTCCTATACAATTACCATGAGATTGGCAATTCCATCCAGTTGCTGAAAGCATTGAGCAGGGTAGAAGAAGTATTTTTGTTTGGATGGAGGAGCCCACAGGGGCTCTATATGTTTACTACCTAAGAGAAACTTGTATGTCTGAGCACCTCTGTTAAAAATGACTTGGAAATAGGCTAGCCTGTCTCTAGATATACTTTACAAGAAAGATAGAACCTATATATTTCTATATCTAATATGAATCATTTCAAATTGTTAGTGTAAGGAGGGTATTTATGGCCCTCTGTGGGGAATCTTTAATAACGCCTATTATCTTTAGTAGATGCACACAGATATTGACTCATTCTGAATTAGTTAGCACCATTAGTCATAGAATCTCACAATATGTCTGTGGATTTGCTTTTGTCCTCACTTTTACTGAAGTACAAGAAGGTTAAGGGACCTGTCAATGAACATCAAACATGTTGGTAAAGAAGCCAAGAATAGATCCTTAAGATCCTGATTCCAAGTTATTTATGTCACTGTATTTATTGACTTTACCTTCTGCTTAGTCATTTGTTGGGCAGATTTACGATAAATATAATGAAAAGTGACACTCCAATGCTTTAAGTAGAGGCTGTACTTTACACCCATGGCAGGATGGAAACAGAGTAAGTCTGTGAGACATATGCAGTGGTTTTTTGATTGAAGTCTCATAAAAACCAATTGGAACGTTCATTTAATTTCCTAGGGTCTGTTTCCACCTCTCTATATTAATGTAGTAGCTTATTAAAATCTCACATTCTATTTTTCTAGGAAATGATAATTCAAGATTTGGTCACTTTAACTTCCTCTGTGTGGTGAATGACTTTACCACATAGGGTTCCTTAGTTCCCATGATCCATTATCAGGAATCCTTGAAGTACAATTCGTAGAGATTTGTACTCTTTGTCATCAGAAGGATCCACTGAGAAGTCCACAGTTGGCCATGTCTTTTTTCCTTAGAATGTTAGTCAATTTTGCTTCCTTAACATAGAATCAAAATAGTACCTTGTTAGTACTTCTGAAAACAAACAACAAACAAAAACCCTGTATGCCTGCTCGTTGACATATGCCTACAGAAATATCATATGCTGAGAATTAAATCACATGATCCTATCCATTTTGTTCTCTAATATATTTATCTCTAGTGACTGGAATAGTGTTTAGCCCAGAGTAATGCAATGAAAATTTGTTTTATAAGTGAATTTATTAGATTAAAAAAGCTAGAAATCTGCTTCCCACAGTCATAGAAATACTATTGGCATAATGCCCATGATAAAAGTACAAAACAAATAATAAAGTTATTACATGACAACGATATTTCTCATCATCCCTCTTTCACGTCAAGTCCCAATTCTCAGAAGTTATTTCCTTCGATTTTTTTCTTCTTTAGCTCCTAGGGATGTTACAAGAATTCTAATTAAAATGTATTCACTCTATTTTTGATGTCAGCTTCTACGCTTTGAAAGATTGGGAAGTTGGTTCACCTACACTAGTTTGTATACCTGTATACTTTTCAAAGTTTTGTTTTTTATTGCACCAAATTAAACAAATTTTTTCTGATGCTTATTTCCAGTTATATTATTAAATCTTCATTTCTTGGTATTCCAAATTTAAAGTTTTTTTTCCTTATCTTTGTTTCATCAATGAGAAAATTAGTGCCCTGATGCCGCCCTTTGCCACTTTCTGTTCTCTACACTCAGTTTTCTTTGCTATGTCACTCATTATATAATATAAGGGTATCCTGGGTTTTTGTTGTGACTCAGCTCCACTTCCACCCTTCTGAATTTTTTTTTTTATTGCAATGACATTCTCATTATATTCTGCAAATGGAGGATATTAATAGGAGGAGGAGGGGATAAGATCTACTTTTCTGCTTCTGGTGGAAACTTTTCCTTTTAATCAACCTGTGTTCTTATATTTAAAGCATATTTTCTAGTTGACAGCATGTGTTTCGATCTTGTATTTTATGAGGTCCATTTTGACCTGTACTTTATCATCTATTTTTATTTAATATAGTTGACATAATTGATATTTAATCTACCTACCACTTTCTTATTTATTTAATTTTTGCCCCATATGTACTTGTTTCTCTTTTATTTCGATTAATTCTTTTTGGAGTTTCATTCAGAATGTGTCACTTAATTTTATATATTTGGGTACTTCAAGGTATCTTTTAGGTATTTTTTTTTCAAATTTAATCTTTTACTCAAAGAACATACTTTGAACGATTTGAGTTTTTTTAACTGACCTTTTGAAAAACAGAAAATTAGGCCGTTACTAGAAGACATGTCCTATAAATGTTAATCAGATAGATTTTCTTTTTATTATGCTTTAAGTTTTGTATAGCTTTATTGATTTTGTTTACTTGTTCAATTGAAAATCAAGAGAAAACTCAACTATGACTGGACCTTCTATCTTCCTTCTAATAGACCAAGTAACATATGCATCAGATCACTGATGCTGTTGTAGTGGTCACTGAGGTCCTGTTCATTTTTATTCAGTCTTTTTTTCACTGTGTATCATTGTGGATATTTTCTATGTCTAGGTCTTCATGTCTAGTGAGCTTCCATTCTGTGTTATCTAATCTTGTCAAGTCCATTCAGTGAATTTTCACATGAAATATTGTAATTTCCATGCCTAGAAAGTCCATTTAGGTCTTTTTATACCTCCTTTTTTACTTCACTTGTTCATGTTTTCCATTAAATGCTAGTACGTCGTGATATATATTTTAATGTCCTTGGCTGTCAGTTCTATTATCTTTTCCCTTCTAGTTTGTTTTTATTGACAAAAATTTTTTCCTTGTCACATTTTCCTTCTTCTTGTTATAGCATTCTTTTAAATTATATGCTGAAGATTGTGACTCTGTGTTTGGACTTTGTTTCCTTTCTTTAAAGAATTTTGGGCTTTAAATTTGTAAGCAATTGAGTTACTAATGGTTCCATTTGCTACTTTTGAGACTTGGTTTTAATATTTATTTGGTGGATCTTGGGTAGCCTTTAATATGTAAACAATTTAGTCCCACTACTAAGGTGTGGTCTTTCTGTTGTCTCTAACTGAATATACCTAGGGATCAACAGGGACTCTTATCTTAGGTTAATTAGAATTTAAGTACTTCCTTGTGTGGGCTTTGGTTCAGCTCAAGGCTCTCTGGTTCCTCAGCCTTGTGGAGTTTCACCCTGTGTATGCGCATGTTAAGTAGTTATGATGATTAATTTTTTTGTAGAGTTAGATAGTATCTACGATCAGTGATTTTGAGTAAAAGGAACTATAATTGATAATGTGGGCAGGTCTTATCCATTTAATTTAAGCCTTGAGAGCAGAGACTTAAGTCTTCTGGAAAAGAAGAAATTCTGCCTGAAGAAACTGAATAACATCAGTTTCTGCTTTAGTTTCCAGCCCAAAGCTTACCCTACAGTTTTCAGATTTGCAACCCCCAGAATCACGTGAGCTAATTCCTTAAAATATCTATCTATCTACCTATCTATCTATCTATCTATCTATCTATCTATCTATCTATCCATCTATCTATCATCTATCTATCTATCTATCTATCTATCTATCTATCTATCTATCATCTATCATCTATCTATTTATCTATCTATCTTCTTCATCATCATCATCTATCCATCCATCCATCCATCCATCATCATCTATTTCCTATTGGTTCTTCCTCTTTGGAGACCTGGGATTGATAAAAGTAATAAAACTCAAAGGGGTGGCATGGGAATTTCTGGAACTATTTTCCTATACAACCCTGTCTTCTCTGGAGTTCAGCCCTGAAATTTACAGCTGCCTCAGCATCCATGAAATCCATCCTCTGGCGTTTCAATTAAACAAGAATACATGCTCTGCTTAGACATTCTCTGTTCCTCAGTGCATTTGGACAGAATCCCGAGGCAATCATAAAGTTCACTTCATTTATTTCTCTTCTTTCAGTGATCATGGTCCTGCTCTACCAATTGTCTAGTGATTGAAATGTTTCACAGAGTGTCCATTTTTTGGTTGATTACGATAAGGAGGTTAAATCCAGTCCCTCTTATTCCATGGTGGCCAGAGCATGTTCCTTGAGCTTCAATATTAGTAATCCAAGAACTCAATTAATTAGAAATCTCCATATAAAAATTATATTTGGAGAAATTTATATTCATAAAAATATATATTCATTGTTCTGTTTTCAGTAAACTAGAAATACAAAAGTATCATACATAGGTACTCTTCTTAGGTGTTTGCAATTGCAATATATTTTCACACTGAAGTAGTCTTCCATTTTGACCTCAGCAAGTGTATAATCAATCTTTTCCCTGTTTGAATACTATCTTCATAGAGAGTGAATACATCATGGGTCCACTGAAAGATCACAATTGGTTATTTGTTTAATATGTTACTTTATATTTGTTAAGAACCATGATTTTTGGGCATTTTTAACAGATGTAACAGATCTCTTTGCACTATGGCTATGACTGGTCAGCTACCACTTTTACAGATTTTTTTTTATTTCTTGAGGGCATCAAGTTGCCATATGAATGAAAAAAAAATCCCTCTCTGAGCCTAACAGTATAATTCCCATTCCTTCCTCTTCTTACCACTTTTCTGGGCTAATGAGTTTATTCATAACTTTTCCTCCTGTGTTCACATACTGCTGCTCCTTTTCTTACTTTATTGATTCATTTCAGGTCTAGTATAACTAGAAAATTACTCCTGTCACAGCATTAAATTTTTGTATTATTTTTTCCATTTCAGTAAGAAGATGACAGATATGACTTAGTTTCCTTTCTTATGTAATAATGATTGAGTTGCATATAACGGACAAATAGAAAATGTTTTATATAAAATGGCCTAATGGAAGCACTTTTCCTTGTTTAAAAAACACAGTATCTTCCATTTTTATGTCTATTTGAAGCTATTTCTCAACTCTCAATTTAGCTTTCCCTGGTGGGAGTCATCATTACTTGCTCTTGGCAAGCAGAAAGATTGCAACAAAGTCATTTAGTTTTTCCCATTCCTTTATCTTATATTTTTAAGTCGCCCATGTAATGAGATGGTTGTAAAGCTATTTCATTTGCATTCTTCAGTGCTATTTTTTTTCCTCTCTGAAGTATCATCCTATGTACCTTGTACTCCATTTGAATCTCAGGTTAAATCTTTGTGTGTGTGTGTGTGTGTGTGTGTTAAGCATATGTACTCTCTGTCAGTCATGACTAGAATAGTTACATTTTGACTAATATTTATGAATCTTAAATAATGTGTTTATTGTATGACCCTAATCTGTATGACATTAATAACTTTGATAATTATGTTAATATTCCTAAAATGTAAAGAAATTAATCCATGGGATTGGATGTAATTATTGTCTAATGTATTGTTTACTTTTAGTTGTGTGGTTATCTTACTTGAGGAAATAAATTAGCTGAGGAAACTCAAAGAACATTACTCAGAAACGTTTACTTCATTTTGTTCCCTCAGCATCAAGGGAAGTGAAAAATAGTGACTATTCAGTAGGTAGTACTTGCAATCAATGAGATCATTTAAAGCATTTTTTTTTAAATTTTTTTAATGTTTTATTTATTTCTAGGAGAGAGAGAGAGAGAGACAGCGGGAGCAGGGGAGGGTCAGAGAGAGAGGGAGTCACAGACTGAAACAGGCTCCAGGCTCTGAGCTGGCAGTCAGCACAGAGCCCAACGCGGGGCTCGAACCCACGAACCGCGAGATCATGACCTAAGTGAAAGTCGGACGCTTAACCGACTAAGCCACCGAGGCGCCCCTAAAGCATTTTAATAGTATGTCGGAAATAGTTTGTTGTAATTTTAGCATATCATCATATTAAGTAATAAATATTTTATAGTTAGAATTGTGCCATCCCCATATTTTTTGTGCTTTTATAAGACAATATTTTACTTGGCTGACATTCTTTTTTTTTTTTTTTTACAAATAGTTTAATGTCAAATTAGTTTCCACATAACACCCAGTGCTCATCCCCACAAGTGCCCTCCTCCATGCCCATCCCTCCTCCCCCCCACATCCATCAGTCCTCAGTTTTTGTCAGCATTCAAGAGTCTCTCATGGTTTGCCTCTCTCCCTTTCCCCCACCATTTCCGCCCTTCTCCCCCTTGGTCCTCTGTTAAGTTCCTCCTAATCCTCCTATACGTGCACACATATGATATTTGTCCTTCTCTGCCTGACTTATTTCGCTCAGCATAACGCCCTCAAGGTCCATCCATGTTGCTACACGTGGCCAGATTTCATTGTTTCTCATTGCCATGTAGTATTCCATGGTATAGATAAACCACATCTTCTTGATCCATTCGTCTGTTGATGGACACTTAGACTCTTTCCAGGTTTTAGCTATTGCGGAGAGTGCTGCTATGAACATTGGGGTACATGTGCTCCTGTGCCTCAGCATTTCGGTATCCCTTGGGTAAAGTCCTAGCAGTGCTATTGCTGGGTCCTAGGGGAGTTCTATTGTTAGTTTCCTTAGGAACCTCCACACTGTTTTCCAGAGGGGCTGTACCAGTTTACATTCCCACCAACAGAGTAGGAGGGTGCCCGTTTCTCCACATCCTCGCCAGCATCTAGAGTTCTCTGATTTGCTCATTTTAGCCACTCTGACTGGCGTGAGGTGGTATCTCAGTGTGGTTTTGATTTGTATTTCCCTGATGAGGAGGGATGCTGAGCATCATTTCATGTGTCTGTTGGCCATCTGGATGTCCTCTTTGGAGAAGTGTCTGTTCATATCTTCTGCCCATTTCTTCACTGGGTTGTTTGTTTTTCGGGCGTGTAGTTTGGTGAGTTCCTTGTAGATTCTGGATATCAACCCTTTATCTGATATGTCATTTGCAACTATCTTTTCCCATTCCGTTGGTTGCCTATTAATTTTCTGGGTTGTTTCCTTGGCTGTGCAGAAGCTTTTAATCTTGATGAGGTCCCAACAGTTTATTTTTGCTCTTGATTCCTTTGCTTTTGGGGATGTGTCAAGTAAGAAGTTGCTGCGGTGGAGGTCAAGGAGGTTGTTTCCTGCTTTCTCCTCTAGGGTGTTGATAGTTTCTTGTCTCACGTTCAGGTCCTTGATCCATTTTGAGTTTATTTTTGTGTATGGTGTGAGAAAATGATCTAGTTTCATTCTTCTGCATGTTGCTGTCCAGATCTCCCAATACCATCTGTTAAAAAGGCTGTCTTTTTTCCATTGGATATTCTTTCCTGCTTTGTCAAAGATCAGTTTGCTGTATACTTTTAGATCCACTTCTGAGTTCTCAATTCTGTTCCATTGGTCTATGTGTCTGTTTTTGTGCCAATACCATACTGTCTTGATGATGACAGCTTTGTAGTAGAGGCTAAAGTCTGGGATGGTGATCCCTCCCATTTTGGTTTTAGTTTTCAGTATTACTTTGGCTATTCGGGGTCTTTTGTGGTTCCATACAAATTTTTGGATAGTTTGTTCTAGTTTTGAGAAGCATGCTGGTGCAATTTTGATTGGAATTGCATTGAATGTGTAGATTGCTTTAGGTAGTAATGACATCTTAACTATATTTATTCTTCCTATCCATGAGCATGGAATGTTTTTCCATTTCTTTGTGTCTTCTTCAATTTCCTTCATAAGTTTTCTATAGTTTTCCTCATACGGATCTCTTGTATCCTTGGTTAGGTTTATTCCGAGGTATTTTATGGTTTTTTGTGCAATTGTGAATGGGATCAGTTTCTTGATTTCTCTTTCTGTTGCTTCATTGTTGGTGTATAAAAATGCAACCGATTTCTGTATGTTGATTTTGTACCCTGCAACTTGGCTGAATTCTTGGATCACTTCTAGTAGGCTTCTGGTGGAGTGTGTCGGGTTTTCTATGTAGAGTATCATGTCATCTGCGAAGAGTGAAAGTTTGACTTCCTCTTTGCGAATTCTGATGCCTTTGATTTCCTTTTGGTGTCTGATGGCTGATGCTAGGACTTCCAGCACTATGTTAAACAGCAGTGGTGAGAGTGGGCATCCCTGTCGTGTTCCTGATCTCAGGGGGAAAGCTCTGAGTTTTTCCCCGTTGAGGATGATGTTAGCTGAAGGCTTCTCATAGATGGCTTTGATGATGTTTAAGTAGGTTCCTTCTATCCCAACTTTCTCGAGAGTCTTTATTAAGAAGGGATGCTGTATTTTGTCAAATGCTTTTTCTGCATCTATTGACAGGATCATATGGTTTTTATCTTTTCTTTTATTGATGTGATGTATCACATTGATTGATTTGCGAATGTTGAACCAGCCCTGTAACCCAGGAATGAATCCCACTTGATCTTGGTGGATGATTCTTTTTATATGCTGCTGGATTCGATTTGCAAGGATCTTGTTGAGAATTTTTGCATCCGTATTCATCAAGGATATTGGCCTGTAGTTCTCTTTTTTTGCTGGATCTCTGTCTGGCTTGGGAATCAGAGTGATGCTGGCTTCATAAAATGAGTCCGGAAGTTTTCCTTCGATTTCTATTTTTTGGAATAACTTGAGAAGAATTGGGATTAATTCTGTTTTAAATGTCTGGTAGAATTCCCCAGGGAAGCCATCAGGTCCAGGGCTCTTATTTGTTGGGGGATTTTTGATCACTGATTCAATTTCTTCACTCGTTATGGGTCTGTTCAGGTTTTCTATTTCTTCCCGTGTGAATTTTGGTAGTGAGTGTGTGTTTAGGAATTTGTCCATTTCTTCTAAGTTGTCCAATTTGTTGGCATATCATTTTTCATAGTATTCGCTGATAATTGCTTGTATTTCTGAGGGGTTGGTTGTAATAAGTCCATTTTCATTCATAATTTTGTCTATTTGGGTGCTCTGTCTTTTCTTTTGGATAAGTCTGGCTAGAGGTTTGTCAATTTTGTTTACCTTTTCAAAAAACCAACTCTTGGTTTCATTGATCTGTTCAATTGTTTCTTTGGTCTCTATGTTGTTTATTTCTGCTCTAATTTTTACTATTTCTCTTCTTCTACTGGGTTTAGGGCGTTCTTGTTGCTCTGCCTCTAGTTCCTTTAGGTGAGCTGTTAGATTTTGAACTTGCGCTTTTTCTAATCTCTTGAAATAGGCCTGGAGAGCAATGTACTTTCCTCTTAGGACTGCCTTTGCCGCATCCCATAGATTTTGAATTGTTGTGTTTTCATTTTCATTTGTTTCCATATATTGTTTAATTTCATCTCTAATTGCCTGATTGGCCCATTCATTCTTTAGAAGGGTGTTCTTTAACCTCCATGTTTTTGGAAGTTTTCCAGACTTCTTCCTGTAATTGATTTCAAGTTTCAAAGCATTGTGATCTGACAGTGTGCATGGTATGATCTCCATTCTTTTATATTTATTGAGGGCTGCTTTATGTCCCAGTATGTGATCTATCTTGGAGAATGTGCCATGCGCACTTGAGAAGAAAGTAAATTCCCTGGCCTCAGGATGTAAAGTTCTAAATATATCTGTCAGGTCCATCTGGTCCAATGTATCTTTCAAGTCCATTATTTCTTTACTGATTTTCTGTCTGGTTGACCTATCCATTGCTGTAAGCGGAGTATTAAAGTCCCCTGCTATTAGCACATTCTTATCTATAAGCTTGTTTCTGTTTGTGATTGTTTTAGATATTTAGGGGCTCCCATATTCGGTGCGTAGACATTTATGATTGTTAGTTCTTCCTGATGGATGGACCCTGTAATTATTATGTAGTGCCCTTCTTCATCTCTTGTGATTGTCTTTAATTTAAAGTCCAGTTTGTCTGATATAAGTATCGCTAATCCGGCTTTCTTTTGATTTCCTGTAGCATGATATATATTTCTCCATCCCCTTACTTTTAATCTAAAGGTATCTTCCAGTCTAAAATGAGTTTCTTGTAGACAGCATATAGATGGATTTTGTTTTTTAATCCATTCTGCTACCCTATGTCTTTTATTGGAGCATTCAGCCCTCTTACATTCAGTGTTATTATTGAAATATGTGAGTTTAGAGTCTTTGTATCTTTTGTAGGGTTCATGTTTGTGGTGGTGTCTCTGGAATCTTTGTTCCTTGCAACCTTTCCTTCAGAGCATCCCCCTCAGGATTTCTTGTAGGGCTGGCTTCGTGGTGACAAATTCTTTCAATTTCTGCTTGTTTGGAAAGGTTTTTATCTCTCCTTCTATTTTGAATAACAGGGTTGCTGGATAGAGGATTCTTGGCTGCATATTTTTACTGTTCATCACATTGAAGATCTCTTGCCATTCCTTTCTGGCCTGCCACGTTTCAGTAGATAGGTCTGTCACCACTCTGATGGGTTTCCCTTTGTATGTGAGGGCCCTTTTCTCCCTAGCTGCTTTCAAAATTCTCTCTTTGTCCTTGTATTTTGCCATTTTTACTATGATATGTCATGCAGAAGATCGATTCAAGTTACGTCTGAGAGGAGTCCTCTGAGCCTCTTGTATTTCCACATTGACTTCCTTCCCCAGGTCGGGGAAGTTCTCTGCTATAATTTGTTCCAGGACTCCTTCAGCACCTTTCCCTCTCTCTTCCTCTTCTGGGATTCCTATGATACGGATATTGTTGCGTTTGACTGTGTCGCTGAGCTCTCGAATTCTTCTTTCCTGTTCCTGGATCAGTTTGTCTCCTTTTTTGTCAGCTTCTTGTTTTTCTAGAATGGTGTCTTCTAAATCACTTATTCTCCTTTCTGCCTCTTCACGCCGTGCATTGGAGGCCTCTAATTTATTATGTGTCTCATTTATCGCATTTTTTAATTCTTCATGCCTATTTTTATTTTCCATTCTGTCTGTAGCCATAGTTTCTTTGATGTCCCCTATGTTTTTTTCAAGCCCTGCTATTAATTTCACCATTATTATTCTAAAATCTTTTTCAGTTATGCTGCTGATATCTGTTTTAGCAGTTCATTAGCTGTCATTTCTTCTTGGAGTTTCTTTGGAGGAGAGCTCTTTCGTTTCATCATTTTAGTTAGCTTTCCGGCTCTTGTTGGTTTTAAAGAACTGTTATGCTCTCTGTTTCTATGAGCACTGCTATATTCAAGAAACTCTTTGACTTTCCAGGGCCTATCCTTTCAGAGATTGTTTTTTGAATGGTATCCCTCGGTCACTCTTGTTGGGACCTTAGTTATTTTATTTTCCTATTCGTAGTGATATTTGGGACTCTTCACCTTGTGTACTCTAGCTTGTTTCTTGAGGTAGCCCTGGAAAAGAAAACAGACAGACAAACACACAGGGAGCTGGAGCACACAAATGCACAGGCTGATTCAACTAACATGCAAAATGAGAGGGAAAACGAAAAAGTTAATAGAAAAGACGGAGGAGGGAGGGCGAATAGGGAGCATAAAATACATAAAAGGGTCAAAAAGGGGAAAAGAAAAGGAAAAGAGAAGAAAACCGATGGTCAAAGAACGGTTTAAAGCATATACCTGGATTTCCCAGCTACAGTTAAATAGCCGTGTGTATGCAGTGCTGGTTGAAGAGCATAGAGAAAAAGAGAGAAGGCAGGGTGAGACAAGGCAGATTTGGAAATAGAATGAACAGGCAGAAGGGATAAGAAACTTTTTTCAAAGAGGTAAAGGGTAGAATATGGTTGGATAGGTGAGAGAAGGATGCTGGAATTATCCAGAGAAACTGTATAGTCTAATTACTCCTGAGAGAAATAGCTGAAAAAGTCGGTAGGTGTAGAATTTACATTTACAGAATGGACTTGTGATTGTTTAAGCAAGCTGGCGACCAGAGTTAATCAGGTCAGTGTTTTGGGGAAAAAAGCGAGAAAAGAGAAAGAAGAAGAAAAAAAGAGAAAAGAAAGGGGAAAAAAAAGAAGAAAAAAAAAAGGAAAAAAAAAAAAAAGAAAAAAAAAGGGAGGAGGGCACCTCTCAGGCAGGGATGGGCGTGGCGTGATCCGATGCCTCAGGCGGGGGTTCTGCCTTGGCGATTGTGGGGAGGAGAGTGATGGTGCTCCAGTCCCTTCTTGAACCCCGCGCTGCAGCTCGCTTTTTTTTTTTTTCTTTTTGGCGTGTCAACTCCCTGTTCCGGGGACGCAGCCGAAGTTGGTTGCACTCTTCAACCCAGGCCAGTTCCAATCTCCAAATCCCAGTCCGCGCCCCGCTGAAGTTGCCTTAGACACAGCTTCCCAGACAACCCCCTCTGGCTATTCCAGGCTCCCTGCTGAGCTCTGGGGGCGGAGTCAGGATCGCTGCTTCCTTCTCTGGGTCGGGCTGGCGCGCATGCGCGGGGGCTTGCCTGCCGGGGCTGCGCAGCCTGAGCCCGCTGGAATGTGGAAAACCGGGTCCTTCTATGGCTTGTCACCCGAAACACGAACTCACAGGCAAATTTCCCAGTTTCCAGCTCTTTGCCCTCCCTCTCGAGTTCCAGCCAGCCAGGAGCGCGGAGAAAACATTTTCTTTTTAAAGGAATACAATTTGTCATGTACCCAATTAGTTATTTTGTTGTACTTGCCAAAACATTTCTGTGTCCTCTTTGTTGACCAAGACTTGAAGTTTCTCATATTCCTTTGTACACTCTGTTATGACAGCATAATGTTTTAGGCAAAGGCTATTTGTGACTCTTTGCATGTACCTGTTTGTCTCTCCAAATTCGGATACAGCAGTTTGCCCTGTGATCTGAATCCTTCGATGGAACTAAGAAGGCTTGTTGATTTTCACCTTGTTTTGTTTTGTTTTCTTTCTTTTTTTTCCCTTGATGTGAGAATGGGCATAATGATTTTCAAGCTCCATAAATTTCAGAGTTTGTTCCATTTTTGGTAACTAGAATTCTATGTCATGGATATACCACATTTTGTTTAGCCATTCACCTGCTGAGGGACATCCAGGCTGTTTCTAGTTTGGGTTTATTACAAATGAACATGCTATAAACATTCGTGCACAGGTTTTGGTGTGATTATAAATTTTCATTTCTCTGGGCTAAATGCCCAAGGAATGCAATTACTGGATCTTAAGGTATTTACATATTTAATACTATAAACAAAGACAACAACAAAAAAGCTGCAAACTGTTTTTAAGAATAGCTATCCCCTTATACTTCCTCATCAGCAGTATATGAATGATCCAGTTTATCCACATTCTCTCCATATTTGGTGTTTTTGCCAAGTTTCTTTTTAGCCATTGTGCAAGATGCTTAGTGATATCACAGTGTGGGGTTTGATTTGCATTTTCCTAATGGCTAATGATATTAACATCTTTTAATCTGTTTATTTCCCATCTGTATAACTTCTTCAATGAATGTTTCTTAATGTTTTTAGTCCATTTGTTCATTGTATTGTTTGTTTTTATATTTGTTACTTTGAGAGTTCTTTATATATTGTAGATATTAGTTCTTTGTTGAATATGTGCTTGCAAGTGTCCCGGTCTGAATCTTCTTTTTATCCTCTTGACAGGGTCTTAGCATAGCAAAAACTTTCAATTTTAAGGAAGTCTAATTCATCAATTTTCCTCCAATAGAATGTGTTTTTGGTGTCAGGCCTCTGAACTCTTTGCCTAGACATACATCCCCTAAATGTTCTATTTCTAAGTTCTCAATTTGTATCTACTGATATGTATCTATCCCTCTACAGCACAACAGTGACTTGATTATTGAACTCTATGGTAAGACTTGGTATCAGGTAAAGTCATTCCTTCTACTTTATTCTTCTTTTGCAAAGTTTGTTTATAATCTTTTTTTAAGTTATAAAAGTAACACATGAGGGCACACTTGTAAAATATTTCAAGTGACAGGAGATTTATGTTTCTCAGGAGTGTATTATGGTAACATTTGGAGAAAACTCTCTCTTTTCAATCTCAGAGGAGGGTATTGGTTTCTCAAATGTGCATCCTTCCTGACGGCCTTAAGATTAACGATTTTAGCTATACATAATGACTCAAAGGTCTAATGCTTTATTTACATCTTTTAGCAAAATATGGCCTTGGGTGGAATTCTTCTCATAGTGTAGTGGTATATATAGATAGCATCATATTGCTTTGCTTTCATCCCAGCAACTCAAGATGGCTGGAAGCCTAATCTTTTGTATGGTATGACTAGGGAGAAGCTTAGAGCAATTCTGAAAGAGCAGCCTTGTGCGCAGTGTTATTCCCAGATAGAGAGAGGATTAGCCTTATCGCCACATGTTTAGTTTCCCTGGTGTCAGAAAGGCTCATCTCAAGCTGATGTTGTCCACACAAATTTGGAGCTAAAGTGATTAAGCAGAAATGTCCATGAGCTATTACTTCCACAACTACATCAAATTATTCTACACAGGAAATTCCTGGTGTTAGGAAATAGGGGTCTGTCTTGAGCAGATTTCAAATTGGAAGTGTGTCTTACTGCTGAAGGGGGATTAAAATGACCCTCTACTGATCCATATTTAGAACTATTTGGCAGGAAGTTTGTTTCATCAAGAAGTACTGTTTCCTAGAGTAGGCAGCATTTTATATAGTGGAGGTTGGAGGAAAGCAGCACCTTCTATGACAGCAATTTGGGAAGATTTTATGGACAAATATGGTTACAATAAAAGCCCAAATATATTTTCTTTGCTACATCATTTGGCTTTACAAATAGCATATGCAAAGACAGGAAGATACTTACTAAAGCAGAAAGTGATGTAACAGTAACATCAAGAGACTTAAGTCTTAATTATTTCTGCTAAGTAGCTTGTAGACAGGAAGATGCTTGAGGAAGTATCAGTTTGACCCACATTACTCAAAATGGAACATTAGTGGAAAGGATACCACTAGAATATAATTAACGTTACCATTCTGCCGCCCCAAATCTTGCTTTTTGTAGCTCTTGGACTTGAATGCCTGTTTCCTTCCCTAGATTTAGGAAGTTGTTAGTGACACTTTGTACAAACAAACCTTCTGCCCATTGTCCCTGCTCTTCTTCTTCTAGAACTCCTATGATATGGATATGATTACACTTTCTGGAATTACTGAGTCCCCTATGTCTACAGTCATCATCTAATAGTTTTATTTCTCTCTTCTTTTTCAGCTTCATTATTTTCCATAATTTTATCTTCTATATCACCTATATATTCCTCTGCTTCTTCCATCCTCATTGTGATTATATTCAGTTGGTTTTGCACTTCAGTTATGGCATTTTTTATTTCAGCCTGACTACTTTTTAGTTCTTTTATTTCTGCAGTAAGGGTTTCTCTGATGTTTTCTATGCCTTTTTCTTCAAACCCAGCTAGAATTATTATGACTGCTGTTCTAAATTCTGGTTCAGATATATTGCTTATATCTGTTTTGAGCAAATCCCTGACTGGTTTCTTGATCTTTTTTGGGGGAGAATTCCTCCATCTTGTGATTTTTATTAGGTTTCTGTCTTTTGTGTATAATGAAAGCCTGTAATGTCTCCTACTCCTGAGAGTAATGCTATATTAAAAAGGGAGTCATAAATTGTCCAGGGTCCAGCCCTTCAGGAAGTGTTTCTGGTGTATGTTGTGTGCATTGTGCTATTGTGGTTTGGTTACTCTTTTCCCTAGGTCAGTCCTCTGCAGTTCCTCCTTGTTTTCATTGGGGAGTGTGTGGACCTTTAACTAGGCGTGCCTTAATTTGTTAGAATAAGCTTGATTAAAAAAATAAAAATAAAAGCTTGATCCAAGAAAAAAGAAACAAAAAACCCCCCAAAACCTTATGAGAAAGAGAGAGAGACAGAGAGACAGAGACAGAGACAGAGAATTAAACAAAGAAACAAAGCCTGGTCCGATTTCCATTAGAACTGATATTTTGGAACACTCAGTGATCAACAGACTTGGTGCATTCTAGGTAAGTGTGTTGGTCCTTTGGGGGAGAGGTCTCCTGTCTGATACCTGGCTAAGCTCACAGTCAGACCTGCTCTAGTAAAGATGCCTCTAGAGGGAGTAGGGCAGGCAGGGTTTGGTGTAAGTGGCTCCACCCTCCACTGGGGAGGAGGGGGTATTTGTTGCTCATAGAAGTACCACTGTGTTGGTGGGCAGGAGGTGGAGGTGGGAATGACTCATCTAGCTCTCTTATCTCTGGAGAGGGAAGTTTGCCCCAGTTCCTCTTCAGGAAAGACTCAAAGTCAAGTGTACAGATTTCCCTCCTGTGTCTCAGGCTTTGGTCCGATCCACCTTCAACCTGTCTGTGCCCAGACCATTGACACACTCGGCACCGTAGGTCTCCTATGTTCCATCTCTGGCATGCATCTGTGATTCAAAACTCCAAATCTTAAAGGACCAGACAAGGCACAGATCTGCCCCTTCCTCCAGAGGAGAGCCTCACAGCATTGGGCCTGGCACCTTTCTGTCCCATAAAAGCAGTTCAAAAGGCCGCAGGTGCCTGGAGTTTATGGTGAAGCACAGCACAGAGAAAAGCTGCAACCAGGTTGCAGCTCTGTGTGCCACTGTGCTCTGCTGTTGAACAGCTATTCAAAGGTGACAAGCCAGGTCTTTTTTCCTTGGAGAGGCCATATACCTTCTTCCAAATACACTTCAGGAATGGGAACAGTTTCGTCCCGTGTGACCTAGGGAATCTCCACACCACTCCCCTGTCCACTCCCGGTGCTAGCCGGTCCACTCCCTGGCTTCCTCTCCTCCCCAGGAGCACTGCCACCCGTCTGTGTTTACTCTAGAAAATGTCGTGGACTACCAAAAACTCAGAGTTTCAGCTCACTGTTTGCACAAACTTGCAATAGTTAGTTCCTCCTTATTATTCCCAAGTCAGTGGTTTTGGGAGGAGAGCTTTTCTTGCAGGAACCCAAGGTGCTGCTCTCTCTTCTCCTCTCTCCTACCCATGAAAAGGGCTTTCCTCTCCCCCAGTTCATGTCTCCACACTTCATACCTACCATATTTTCTCCCTCAAATTATGTAGATCGTTCTCGTAATCCTCAGATTGATTTCTTAGGTGTTCAAAATGATTTGATGTTGAACTAGGTGTATTCAAGGGAGGGGAGAACCCAGGGTCCTCCTACTACCTTGCCATCTTAACTCCTCTGAATTCCAGCTTATCAATTTTTTCTTTCATGTATCTTGTTTTTAGTGTCGTATCTACAAAGGTATTACCATATCTAACATCTTCTAAGTTTTCTCCTATATTATCTTCCAGTTTTATAGTTTTGCATTTTATATTTAGATCTGTTATTCATTTTAAGTTAATTTTTGTGAAGAGTATAAAGTCTGTGTCCAGATTAATTTTTTGCATGTGGATATTAAGTTGTTCCAGCACCATTTTTAAAAAAAACTATCTTTCCTCCATTACATTACCTTTGCTCCTTTGTCAACGATCAGTTAATTGATTATACGATGAGGTTCTTTTTCTTGTCTCTTTTTTCTGTTTCATTAATCTGTTGTTCTTATTTCATCAATACTATTGTGGTTTGTTTACTGTAGCTTTATGGCAAGTCTTGAAATCAGGTATTGTAGTCTTCTAAATTTATTCTTGAATATTGCATTGTTTATTCTGGGTCTTTTTCCCCTTTCTATAAATTTTGGAATCAGTTTGTTGATATCCAAAAAGTAACTTGGTCAGACTTTGGTTGAGATTGTACTGAGTTTATAGATCAGTTTGGAAAAACTGACATCAACAATATTGAATCTTCCTCTCCATGAACATGGAGTATCTTTCCATTATTTAGTTCTCTTTTTATTTCTTTCATCAGAGTTCTGTAGTTTTATTCATATAGATCTTGTAAATATTTTTGTTAGATGTCTACCTAAATGTTTCATTTGGGGGGTGCTAATGAAAAACGTATTGTGTTTCTAATTTCAAATTCCACTTGTTTATCATGGAAAGCAATTGACTTCTGTATATTATCCTTGTACCCTACAATCTTGCTATAGTCACTTATCATTTACAGAATATTTTTGTTAATTATTTTTGATTTTCTACATAGATAATGATACCATCTGTGAACAAAGAGTTTTATGGATTCCTTCACAATCTGTGTGTGTGTGTGTGCATGCACACACGTGCTTATTGTGTTTTATTTCTTTTTTTGCTTTATTTGTGCAGTATCAAGAACCCTCAGTACAATGTTGAGAAAGAGTGGTGGGAGAGGGGGTCCTTGCATGTATCTGATCTTAGTGGGAGAGTTTTGAATTTTTCACCAATACATATGATGTTTTCTATAAGATTTTTTCAAATAAAGTCTTTACAAAGTTGAGAAATTTCCCCTCAGTTCCTAATTTTACTGATAGTTTTTAATAATGGAGTTTGGATTGTATTAAAATCCTTTTCTATGTCTGTTGATGTAATCATGTGGTTTTTCATTTTTAGTCTGTTGTTATGATAAATTGCGTTAATTAATTTACAAATATTGAACCAGCCTAGCATACTTGAGATGAAACTCAGTCATGGTGTATAATTCATTTCATACATTTTTGGAATTGATTTGCTAATATTTTGTTGATGATTTTAGCATCTATGTTCATAAGAGATATTGGCCTATAGTTTTCTTATAATGTCTGTTTCGTTTTGGTATTAGGGTAATGTTGACTTCATAGAATCAATCAGGAAGTGCCTTCTGCTTATATTCTCTGAAAGAGCCTGTAGAGAATTAGTATAATTTCCTCCATAAATGTTTGGTAGAATTCACCATTGAACACATCTGGGCCTGATGCTTTCTGTTTAGAAATAATTGGTTCAACTTCTTTAGTAGATAAAGACACGTTCAGACTATTTCTTCTCCTGTGAGTTCTGGCAGGTTATATCTTTCAAGGAATTGATCCATTTAATTTAAGTTACCAAATTTGTGGTCATAGGGTTATTCATAGTATTTCTTTATTACACTGTTAATTTCTATGGCATCTGTAGTGATGCCCTCTCTTTCATTTTTTATATTGGTAATTTAAGTCCATTCTCTTTTTTTTCTTAGTTAGCTTGGCTAAAGTTTTATAAATTTTATTGATCTTTCAAAGAACCAGCTTTTGGTTTTATTGATTTTCTGTATTGATTTTCTGTTTTCAATTTCATTGGTTTCTGCTGCAATTCCCACTTTTTTTATGCTTCTTTGATTTAATTTGCTGTTTCGTTTCTAGTTTTCTAAACCAAGTCATTGTGCCTGACATATTTTTCAGACTACGATGAGTTAAACATTAAAAGGGCAGAAATTATTACAAAAGTAAAGGACAAGAGAGATGGTATACATATACATGCATGTGTATATATGTGTATACATATATACATATATATCTATTTCATGTTTAGTGTATATTGAAAGAACAAATTTCCATTTTGAAAATCAAACTATTATCGCTTCTTGGCCTTTTGGCTAAGATCAATTGAAAACAAAAATACTTTCTGTTCTTTGAAATGAGAATATTGGGAATTCATGGAAGCATTTTCAGAATAGGAAAGAGAAGGGGGTTTTCTGATTGCGATCTTCAGTCTAGTCATCCTTGCTTGAACTTCAATCAAACCATACAATCTATTCTCTACTTCTGGTTCTCTTCTAACAGATAGATGTGGGAATTTTCAGATTTGTTCACCAAGTGCCACTTTCATGATTTATACCTTAGTATTTAGCACTGTGCTTTAAAATAATGGCTACACTGGATTTCACAGCCATTTAATTTACTACTCAAAAGAGTAGTATATGAAAGTCACCGACTCTATCAAGATGGTGATGATGATTCATAATTTTGTTTTACTTTTCTATAGGGTTAACTTGATTATATACTATACCAAATCTTTAAAAACTATTAATTATGCTTGCTCATTATACTGATTTCCCCACATACTTGGTTATTTCTGTGGATATACTTGCATTGTTCACTCCAGGTCTGGTATTTGAGTGAACTAATCTCCACAAAGTACACTCTCATAGGCTTTTATTTAAAAACAAAAGATGCAGTAAGTGAGTTTAAGAGAATGGCAGGTAGGTATAAGAGATCAAAGAGACATTCCATAATGATTCTTTTCTTAGACATGCATGGACCATGCTGAATCTCTGGTTTGAACTGCAAAGTCTTAGTTTAGGGAGTGTTCTTCAGAAAAGCTCTCAAAATCCCTTTAAATAATTGAACCACCTTTATCAAACAAGTTGTGCTTGTTGCAAACCAGCTGTCAAGAAACTGATCCTGTGGGTCACTAGGGAAGTTTCAGACCTAAACAGCACATCATAATTCTCACTACTCTCATCTTTCCACAAGTCAAAAACTAGACATCCAGGAGTCCCAAGATATGAAGACTGAACTTTTTCAGTCTAGCTGTTAATCAACTCTGGTTACACATCACTAATATTTTATTTTGAAAGGCTTTATCCAGTGTGTGCCTGTCATATCTCTAGATCTTGTAGAGGAAATGTAGAATGGACTACTGGACAATGGGTTTCAGTGCTAGTTTTCCTGGTATTAGACTTCCAATTTATTTTCTGTTCCTTGACATTCAGAGCACTGTTCAGCATTTTATATCTAGTAATCCACTTATATTATCTTATTTGTAAATAGACACCTCTGTGGTCAATATTTATCTCAAGAAGCAGGGATGCAGGCTAAAAATGAGAGTAGCAGAGGCTGGGATGAAATTTGTTTATCTGGAAGATACTAGTGTGGTAACTTTATTGTTATGTTGTTCCTTTTGCTCCTGATGTACAGCACATCAAGGTTCATCAACTTTATAACTTGAAACTTCCCAACTTCACATCAGTTCTTCCATGAAGAGATTTTAAAAATATGTTAGTTCTCCAGATTTGTATGTCTCCACATCAAGAATTCCTTAAAATTTTCCTCTACCTACAGTAACGTTTTTGCTTGTCATTCTTTTTCCTACTTTGTGAATTTTTCCTACAAACATATGTTTGGATTTCCAGAAGGCAAAAATGAAAGGAGTATAAATAATAATTCAAGAATTTGCAATAAAAATTTTTCTGTAATTTTTTATTGGAGTATATTTGACATACAATGTTATATTAGTTTCAGTCACATAGTTTCACTATGTGCAACATAGTGACCTAATAATTCTATACATTTCTCTTTACTCAACATAAGTGCAGTTACCTTCTGTCACCATGTAACATGATTACAATATTATTTACTATGTTACATATGTTGCACTTTTCATTCTTATGACTTACTTATTTTACAACTGTATATTTGTACCTCTTAATCCCCTTCGCCTACTTTGCCTTCCTCTCTGATAACAACCAGTTTATTCTCTGTATTAACAGTTCTGTTTTTGTTTGTTGCTTGCTTACTTGTTTTTAGATTCCACATATAAGTGAAATCACATGGTATTTGTCTTTCTATGTCTGCCTTATTTCACTTAGCATAATACTGTCTAGGTCCATCCGTGTTTTGAGACTGGCAAGATCTCATTATTTTTTATGCCTGAATAATAATCCATTGTATGTATGCTATATATTCTTTATCCATTTATGAACACTTAAGTTGCTTCTCTATCTTGGCTATTGTAAATAATGCTCCAATAACACCATCACTCTCCCCAAAACCGCCAAGGCAGAGCTCCCGCCTGAGGCATTGGATCACGCCATGCCCATCCCTGCCTGAGAGGTGCCCTCCTCCCTTACCCCCCTTTTTTTTTTGATTTTTTCCTTTTTCTTTCTTTCTTTTTTTCCCCTTATTTTTCTCTTTCTTTTTTTCTTCTTCTTTCTCTTTTCTCTCTTTTTTCCCCAGAACACTGACCTGATTAACTCTGGTCACCAACTTGCTTAAACAATCACAACGAGTCCATTCTGTAAATGTAAATTCTACACCTACCGACATTTTCAGTTCTTTCTCTCAGGAGTAATTAGACTATATAGTTTCTATGGATAATTCCAGCATCCTTCTCTCACCTATCCAACCATATTCTACCCTTTACCTCTTTGAAAAAAGTTTCTTGTCCATTCTGCCTGTTCATTCTATTTCCAATTGTGCCTCATCCCGCCCTGCCTTCTCTCTCTTTTTCTATACTCTTCAACCAGTACTGCATACACACGGCTATTTAACTGTAGCTGGGAAATCCAGGTATACGCTTTAAACCATTCTTTGTCCATCGGTTTTCTTCTCTTTTCCTTTTCTTTTCCCCTTTTAGACCCTTTTATGTATTTATACTCCCTATTATTCGCCCTCCCTCCTCCGTCTTCTCTCTTAACTTTTTCGTTTTCCCTCTCGCTTTGCATGTTAGTTGAATTAGCCTGTGCATTTGTATGCTCCTGCTCCCTGTTTGTTTGTCTGTCTGTTTGCTTTTCAGGGCTGCCTCAAGAAACAAGCTAGAGTACACAAGGTGAAGAGTCCCAAATATCACTACGAATAGGAAAATAAAATAACCAAGGTCCCAACAACAGAGACCGAGGAATACCATTCAAAAGACACTCTCTGAAAGGTTAGGCCCTGGAAAGCCAAAGAGTCTTCTTGGATACAGCAGCGCTCATAGAAACAAAGAGCATAACAGGTCTTTAAAACCAACAAGAGCCGGAAAGCTAACTAAAATGATGAAACGAAAGAGCTCTCCTCCAAAGAAACTCCAAGAAGAAATGACAGCTAATGAACTGCTAAAACAGATATCAGCAGCATAACTGAAAAAGATTTTAGAATAATAATGGTAAAGTTAATAGCAGGGCTTGAAAAAAACATAGGGGACATCAAAGAAACTATGGCTACAGACAGAATGGAAAATAAAAATAGGCATGAAGAATTAAAAAATGCAATAAATGAGATCCATAATAAATTAGAGGCCTCCGATGCATGGATTGAAGAGGCAGAAAGGAAAATAAGTGATTTAGAAGACACCACTATAGAAAAACAAGAAGCTGACAAAAAAGGAGACAAACTGATCCAGGAACAGGAAAGAAGAATTCGAGAGCTCAGCGACACAGTCAAACGCAACAATATCCGTATCATAGGAATCCCAGAAGAGGAAGAGAGAGGGAAAGGTGCTGAAGGAGTCCTGGAACAAATTATAGCAGAGAACTTCCCTGACCTGGGGAAGGAAGTCAATGTGGAAATACAAGAGGCTCAGAGGACTCCCCCCAGACGTAACTTGAATCGATCTTCTGCATGACATATCATAGTAAAAATGGCAAAATACGAGGACAAAGAGAGAATTTTGAAAGCAGTTAGGAAGAAAAGGGCACTAACATACAAAGAGAAACCTATCAGAGTGGTGACAGACCTATCTACTGAAACGTGGCAGGCCAGAAAGGAATGGCAGGAGATCTTCAATGTTATGAACAGTAAAAATATGCAGCCAAGAATCCTCTATCCAGCAAACCTGTTATTCAAAATAGAAGAAGAGATAAAAACCTTTCCAAATAAACAGAAATTGAAAGAATTTGTCACCACTAAGCCAGCCCTACAAGAAATCCTGAGGGGGATGCTCTGAAGGAAAGGTTGCAAGGAACAAAGATACCAGAGACACCACCACAAACATGAACCCTACAAAAGATACAAAGACTCTAAACCCACGTATTTCAATAATAACACTGAATGTAAGAGGGCTGAATGCTCCAATCAAAAGACATAGGGTAGCAGAATGGATTAAAAAACAAAATCCATCTATATGCTGTCTATAAGAAACTCATTTTAGACGTGAAGATATCTTCAGATTAAAAGTAAGGGGATGGAGAAATATATATCATGCTACAGGAAATCAAAAGAAAGCCGGAGTAGTGATACTTATATCAGACGAACTGGACTTTATTTATTTATTTATTTTTTTTATTTCTAGGAGAGAGAGAGACAGCGTGAGCAGGGGAGGGCCAGAGAGAGAGGGAGTCAAAGACGGAAACAGGCTCCAGGCTCTGAGCTGGCAGTCTGCACAGAGCCCGATGTGGGGCTCGAACTCACGAACCGCGAGATCATGACCTGAGCGAAAGTCGGACGCTTAACCAACTAAGCCACCCGGGCGCCCCAGACGAACTGGACTTTAAATTAAAGACAATAACAAGAGATCAAGAAGGGCACTACATAATAAATACAGGGTCCATCCAAGAGGAAGAACTAACAATCATAAATGTCTACGCACCGAATATGGGAGCCCCTAAATATCTAAAACAATTAATCACAAACAGAAACAAGCTTATAGATAAGAATGTGCTAATAGCAGGGGACTTTAATACTCCACTTACAGCAATGCATAGGTCAACCAGACAGAAAATCACTAAAGAAATAATGGACTTGAAAGACACATTGGACCAGATGGATCTGACAGATATATTTAGAACTTTACATCCTGAGGCCAGGGAATTTACTTTCTTCTCAAGTGCGCATGGCACATTCTCCAAGATAGATCACATACTGGGACATAAAGCAGCCCTCAATAAATATAAAAGAATGGAGATCATACCATGCACACTGTCAGATCACAATGCTTTGAAACTTGAAATCAATTACAGGAAGAAGTCTGGAAAACTTCCAAAAACATGGAGGTTAAAGAACACCCTTCTAAAGAATGAATGGGCCAATCAGGCAATTAGAGAGGAAATTAAAAAATATATGGAAACAAATGAAAATGAAAACACAACAATTCAAAATCTATGGGATGCGGCAAAGGCAGTCCTAAGAGGAAAGTACCTTGTTCTCCAGGCCTATTTCAAGAGATTAGAAAAAGGGCAAGTCTAAAATCTAATAGCTCACCTAAAGGAACTATAGGCAGAGCAACAAGAATGCCCTAAACCCAGTAGAAGAAGAGAAATAGTAAAAATTAGAGCAGAAATAAACAACATAGAGACCAAAGAAACAATTGAACAGATCAATGAAACCAAGAGTTGGTTTTTTGAAAAAGTAAACAAAATTGACAAACCTCTAGCCAGACTTATCCAAAAGAAAAGAGAGAGCACCCAAATAGACAAAATTATGAATGAAAATGGACTTAATGCAACCAACCCCTCAGAAATACAAGCAATTACCAGGGAAAACTATGAAAAATTATGTGCCAACAAATTGGACAACTTAGAAGAAATGGACAAATTCCTAAACACACACTCACTACCAAAATTCACACGGGAAGAAATAGAAAACCTGAACAGACCCATAATGAGTGAAGAAATTGAATCAGTGATCAAAAATCTCCCAACAAATAAGAGCTCTGGACCTGATGGCTTCCCTGGGGAATTCTACCAGACATTTAAAACAGAATTAATACCAATTCTTCTGAAGCTATTCCAAAAAATAGAAATCGAAGGAAAACTTCCGGACTCATTTTATGAAGCCAGCATCACTCTAATTCCCAAGCCAGACAGAGATCCAGCAAAAAAAGAGAACTACAGGCCAATATCCTTGATGAATACGGATGCAAAATTCTCAACAAGATCCTTGCCAATCGAATCCAGCAGCATATAAAAAGAATCATCCACCAAGATCAAGTGGGATTCATTCCTGGGTTACAGGGCTGGTTCAATATTCGCAAATCAATCAATGTGATACATCATATCAATAAAAGAAAAGATAAAAACCATATGATCCTGTCAATAGATGCAGAAAAAGCATTTGACAAAATACAGCATCCCTTCTTAATAAAGACTCTCGAGAAAGTTGGGATAGAAGGAACCTACTTAAACATCATCAAAGCTATCTATGAGAAGCCTTCAGCTAACATCATCCTCAACGGGGAAAAACTCAGAGCTTTCCCCCTGAGATCAGGAACACGACAGGGATGCCCACTCACCACTGCTGTTTAACATAGTGCTGGAAGTCCTAGCATCAGCCATCAGACACCAAAAGGAAATCAAAGGCATCAGAATTCGCAAAGAGGAAGTCAAACTTTCACTCTTCGCAGATGACATGATACTCTACATAGAAAACCCGACACACTCCACCAGAAGCCTACTAGAAGTGATCCAAGAATTCAGCCAAGTTGCAGGGTACAAAATCAACATACAGAAATCGGTTGCATTTTTATACACCAACAATGAAGCAACAGAAAGAGAAATCAAGAAACTGATCCCATTCACAATTGCACAAAAAGCCATAAAATACCTCGGAATAAACCTAACCAAGGATACAAGAGATCCGTATGAGGAAAACTATAGAAAACTTATGAAGGAAATTGAAGAAGACACAAAGAAATGGAAAAACATTCCATGCTCATGGATAGGAAGAATAAATATAGTTAAGATGTCATTACTACCTAAAGCAATCTACACATTCAATGCAATTCCAATCAAAATTGCACCAGCATGCTTCTCAAAACTAGAACAAACTATCCAAAAATTTGTATGGAACCACAAAAGACCCCGAATAGCCAAAGTAATACTGAAAACTAAAACCAAAATGGGAGGGATCACCATCCCAGACTTTAGCCTCTACTACAAAGCTGTCATCATCAAGACAGTATGGTATTGGCACAAAAACAGACACATAGACCAATGGAACAGAATTGAGAACTCAGAAGTGGATCTAAAAGTATACAGCAAACTGATCTTTGACAAAGCAGGAAAGAATATCCAATGGAAAAAAGACAGCCTTTTTAACAGATGGTATTGGGAGATCTGGACAGCAACATGCAGAAGAATGAAACTAGATCATTTTCTCACACCATACACAAAAATAAACTCAAAATGGATCAAGGACCTGAACGTGAGACAAGAAACTATCAACACCCTAGAGGAGAAAGCAGGAAACAACCTCCTTGACCTCCACCGCAGCAACTTCTTACTTGACACATCCCCAAAAGCAAGGGAATCAAGAGCAAAAATAAACTGTTGGGACCTCATCAAGATTAAAAGCTTCTGCACAGCCAAGGAAACAACCCAGAAAATTAATAGGCAACCAACGGAATGGGAAAAGATAGTTGCAAATGACATATCAGATAAAGGGTTAATATCCAGAATCTATAAGGAACTCACCAAACTACACACCCGAAAAACAAACAACCCAGTGAAGAAACGGGCAGAAGATATGAACAGACACTTCTCCAAAGAGGACATCCAGATGGCCAACAGACACATGAAATGATGCTCAGCATCCCTCCTCATCAGGGAAATACAAATCAAAACCACACTGAGATACCACCGCACCCTGGTCAGAGTGGCTAAAATGAGCAAATCAGAGAACTCTAGATGCTGGCGAGGATGTGGAGAAACGGGCACCCTCCTACTCTGTTGGTGGGAATGTAAACTGGTACAGCCCCTCTGGAAAACAGTGTGGAGGTTCCTAAGGAAACTAACAATAGAACTCCCCTAGGACCCAGCAATAGCACTGCTAGGACTTTACCCAAGGGATACCGAAATGCTGAGGCACAGGAGCACATGTACCCCAATGTTCACAGCAGCACTCTCCACAATAGCTAAAACATGGAAAGAGCCTAAGTGTCCATCAATAGATGAATGGATCAAGAAGATGTGGTTTATCTATACCATGGAATACTACATGGCAATGAGAAACAATGAAATCTGGCCATGTGTAGCAACATGGATGGATCTTGAGGGTGTTATGCTGAGCGAAATAAGTCAGGCAGAGAAGGACAAATATCATACGTGTGCACGTATAGGAGGGTTAGGAGGAACTTGACGGAGGAACAAGGGGGAGAAGAAGGGCGGAAATGGTAGGGGAAAGGGAGAGAGGCAAACCATGAGAGACTCTTGAATGCTGACAAATACTGCAGACTGATGGATGTGGCGGGGAGGAGGGATGGGCATGGAGGAGGGCACTTGTGGGGATGAGCACTGAGTGTTATGTGGAAACTAATTTGACAATAAACTATTTGTAAAAAAAAAAATAAAAAAATAATGCTCCAATAAGTAAGTGTGCATATAGATTTTTGAATTCATGTTCTCATTTTCTTTGGATAAATACCCAGTAGTGGAATTTTGTATTCATATGGTTTTTCTATTTTTTTAAAATTTTCTCCACCTCTTGTCTACCACTTATGATTTCTTGTCTTTTTGATACTGGCAATTCTGACAGCTATTGAGGTATAATATATCATTGTGGTTTTGATTTGCATTTCCTTTGTGATTAGTGATGTTGAACATTTTTTTCATGGGACGGTTGGCCCTCTGTATGTCTTCTTTGGAATACATATTTTGGAAAAATGTCTATTCATGATTTTCTGTCCTTTTTAAAATCATACTCTTTGTTATTTTCATGTTGAGTTGTGTATTATAGAAGTTCATCATATATTTTGGATATTATCTCCTTACCAAATATACTGTTTGCACATATCTTCTCCCATTCAGTAAATTGTCTTTTCAATTTGTTGATCATTTCCTTTGCTGTGCAAAGACTTTTTAGTTTGGTGTAGTCCTTGCTTTGGGATTTTATATTTTGTATTACCTTTACCATGAATACTTCTTTTACTACTTATCTTTTTAACCTAATTTTAGCCTTGTAATCATTCACATCCAGGGAAACGTTCTCTGACTCATAACTATATGTTAGTTTATCCTTTTATATTATTATGCAGAACTTGAATTTGGCAATCAGGGAGTTAAATTTTTTTTTTATTCCTCTATAGGATTGGTAGAGGCATCTGTAACAATGTATTTTATCTGTTTTGGAAAATTCTCAAGTAATTACCTCAAATGTAGCTTCTGTCCCTCTTTCATTCTAGTTGCATATATCTTTTCACAGTTTTTCCAACTGCCTTTTGCATTCTTTTTCTTTGTGTTTCATCCATTTTCCAATGTGTACTTTAATCTTAATATTTACTACTTACTTAAATACCTGATTATCAATCTGTTTTTTTATCTGTCCAATATGCCATTGAGCTCACTTGTTAGATTATTTTCAGCTATTGTATTACTTTAATACATTTTATCTTAGCATAGTTTCAGACTTACAAAGAAACTGCAAAAATAGCTCTGAGGGTTTGCATATATTCCATACTTAGTTTCTCCCTTTATTACCATCCAATTTAGTACAGTATTTTTGCTATAATTAATAAACCAGCATTGATAAATTAAAGTCCATGATGTAATCAAATTTCTTTAGTTTTTATCTAATATCCTTTTTCTGTTACAAGATCTCAATCATGATAGCACTTTACATTTAGTTGTCATATCTCCTTAGGCTATTCTTAACTGACAGTTTCTCAGACTTTTCTTGTTATTGATGATCTTGACAGTTTTGGAAAGTACTCATCAGATATTATCCAAAATATCCCTTAATTGAGATATATCTGATGCTTTTCTTATGATTAAAGTTATGTGTTCTTAGGAAAAAGACAGAATTAAATTGACATTCTTATCATACTGTACCAAAGATACATACTATCAATATGACTTAGCATTGTTGGGGTTAACCTTGATCATCTGGCTACAGTAGCGTTTGTCAAGTTAGTCTTTTTTCCTTCTTTTCCCTACTATACTTTTTGAACGTAAGTGAAGAGTTATGCATTACATCAGTGAGGGTGTTTACATGAGTTATTTGGAATTCTTCTACATGACATATTTTTCTGTTCTCTCCATTTATTTATATATTCAATTATTTATGCATTCTAGTATTAACTCATGGATATTTATTTCACAAGTAGAGTTAAAACTCAATACTACATTACTTTGTTACTCAAAATATCCTAGCATTGGTCTTTTGAGCTCTTTCATTTGGTTCACGTATCTTAATGATTTACCGCATCATTTGTTACATTCTAATATTACATAATCCTCCAGACTCATCTTGTGTGTACCAGTTCTACAAATGGCCATTTCTTCAAGGGTCCTTGTTCTTTTTACTGGCTATTTGTTGCGTTAATCCTCAGCTCAATTTCCTAGGTGTTCAAAATGGTTTGGTGTTGATCACACTGCGTTTCAGGGACAAGACAAGCTCATGGAGTCTATGCTGGTCTGCCATCTGAACTCCAAACTCCTCCCATTGCTTATTTAAACCTTCAAATCAACAGTAAGAACTCCAGCTACCAACATATGCAACAAGTGAACTTAACTGTTCAATTCCAGTGTTCATGCATCCTAATTTCAGAATTGTTAACCACACCCCTGTTTAAAGTACTTTATCAACAATAGTACAGTGTTTATGCACAGTTTCTTTTGTTGTTATTATGACTTCAGATTTAGTCAGCACCTTATTTCCCCATTCCCTGAGAAAGTTTCTTTCATGAATTTGTAGTGCACTTAGATTCTTTATCTCTTTCTAGATTTCTGAGTCCTAAACACTGCTTGATAAATTTTCATACCTTAAGTTAACGCTTTTTGTTGTAATCTTTGATGAATTTTGACAAATGCTTAATGTCTAGTATTTAACATTACAATATTATATATAATAGTTTGACCTTCCTAAAAAAGTCTCCTGTATTTCAGCTACTCAACATAACTCTCCCTGAATCCTTGCTCTATTTTTTGTCTTTATATAACTTTGTCTTTTCCAGAATGTCATATAATTGCAATCATATAGTATGCAATTATTTTTGACTGGCTTATTTCAATTAGCAATAAACATTTAAGATTCATCTGTGTCTTTCTGTGGTTTGACATAGCTCATCTTTTTTGGTCCCCAGGTACATTCCATCATATGGATACACTGCAGCTTATTTATTCTTTCACCTATTGGAATATTTTGATTGCTTCTGGTTTTGGGCAATTATGAATGAGGCTGCTATAAACATTCACATAAGGATAATTTGTGTGGACATTTATTTTCAAATCCATTGCATTACTACAGGATTGCTGGATCTTATGGTAAAATTATTTTTAGTTTTGGAATAAATTGCTAAAGTGTCTTACAAAGTGGCTTTACCATTTTGAATTACCACCAGCAATAATGGAAGCTCCTGTTGCTCTGTATGCTTGCCAGAAGTTGGTACTGTCAGGAATTTTTGTTTTTGTTTTGTTCTGTTTTAGCCATTCTAATAAGTATGTAATGGTGTCTTGTGTGAATTTAAAATATTTTAATAACAAATGATGTTCAGCACCTTTTCATCTGCTTAAGCCAACTGTGTATCTTCTCTAGTGAAATATCTGTTCAGATATTTTGGCTTTTTTTAACTAACCACTTTGTTCTCTTATTGTTGTTTAAAAAGATCTTTGTATACTTCAAACACAAGAATGTCTTCATTAGATATGTGTTCTGCAAACATTTTTCCCCCGAGTCTGTGGCTTATCTTTTCATCCTCTTAACTGTCTTTTCTGAAGAGCACATATTTTTAATCTTAGTAAAGTGCAATTTACCTGTTTTTTCCTTCATGAACTGTACTATCAGTATTGTATTCAAATCATCATCATAAACCCACATCATATACATTTTATGTTTCCTACAAAAGCTTTATAGTTTGTATTTCCCACTTAGTCCTATGATCAGTTTTGAGTTAATTGCTGTGAAAGGTGTAAGGGTGATATTTAAGTTTTTTTTTTTTTTAATAAGAGCACCCAATTGCTCTGGCAACATTTGTTGTAAAGATTGCAGTTTCTCCATTGAATTGTCTTTCCTCCTTTTTCAAAGATAAGTTGACTACACTTGTTTATATGTATTTCTTGACTCATTTCTGTTCTCTTGATCTATGCATGCATTCTTACCCCAATAATACACTATTTTGATTATTATAATCTTACAATAACTCTGGATGTTAGGTAGTATCAGTGTTCTTTTGTCTTTACTGTTGCATTGTATATTCTAGATTTTGGTGTTTTTATATCAACTTTAAAATCAGTTTGTTAATGTCCACAAAATAACCTGTTGGAATTTTGATTGGGATTTGCACTAAAACTATAGATCAAGGTGGGAAGAATTTATATACGAACAATATTGAGTTTTCTAATCTGTAAACACAGAGTTTCCATTTATTTGGATCTTCTTTGATTTCTTTCATCAATGTAATATAGTTTTGAACACTTAATCCTTCAAGTTTTATTAGATTTATATGTTAGTCTTTCTTCCTCCCTTTCTTGTATTCTTCCTTCCTTCCTTCTTTCTGTGTTTCTGTTGTACATGGTATCCCTTTTTTTACATTTCAAATTCCAATTGTTAGTTGTTGGTAAATAAGGAAATTATTGACTTTTATATGTTAACCTTGTGTTCTATAACCTTGCTATAATTGCTTATTATTTATAGGATTTTGTTATTGTTATTAGGATTCTCTACATATACAATCATGTTATCTGTGAATAGGGATAGTTTTATTCCTTCTCTTTCAACTTATATATCTGTACTTACTATTCTTGCATTGTCATGACTGCCAGTATAATGATGAATAAGATTGGTGAGAGCATCCTTGCCTTTTTCCTGACTTGAGGGGGAAGACATCTACTTTCTAACTATTAAGTATGATGTTTACTAAAGTTTTTTCAGAGATATTTTCTGTCAAGTTGACCAAGTTTCTCTCTGTGCTTAGTTTTCTGAAAGTTTTTTGTTATCAATGATGATTTGATTTTGTCAGATGCTTTTTCCCGGTCCATCAATATCATCACATAATTTTTCTTTAGCCTTTTGTTATAGTTGATTGCATTTATTGGTTTTCAAGTGTTGACCCAGACATGCATAACTGGAATAAAACCCACTTGATTTTAGCTTGTGTTTTCTTCCATTTGATTAACTACACACACACACACACACACACACACACACACACACACACAAAACTTTACCATGGGATTTATTTGATTCTAATGCTATTTAATGCTTGTTATTTTGTTTCCAAAATTTATAATTTTCCAGCTATCTTTTGTTTTCTGGTTTAGTTCCATTGTGATGTAAGAACATATTTTGTCTGATTTCTATTGTAAATTTTGTGAGATATGTTTCCTGGTCATAATGCATTTTATCTTGGAGAGTATTCCATGTGCATTTGAGAAGAATGTTAATTCTGCTGTTGTCGCATAGAGTGTCTTAAAAATGTCAGTAACCCAGTTGATGGATAGTGCTGTTAAGGTCATGTATGTTCTTACTGAGTTTTCTCCTTGTTTGATTAATCAATTACTAAAGAAAGGAGTTATATGTTCAACTGTATTACAGACTTGTTAACTTCTTTTCTCAGTTATATCAGTTTTTTCCCTCATATTTTGATGCTCAGTTGTGAAGTACATACATGTTTAATAGTGTTATGTCTCACTGGAGAATTTTCATTTTATTAATATGTAATGTCCTTCTACATCCCTGATAATTTTCCTTGTTTAAAAGTCTGCTTCGTTTGAAATTATTATAACTACTCACATTGTTTTGTGACTAATGTTAGTATGGGTTGTCTTTCTACACCCTTTTACTTTAATCTATCTGTCTTTATATATAAAATAAGTTTCTTAAAGATAACATATGTTGGGGTCT
This sequence comes from Proteles cristata cristata, assembly GCA_017311185.1. Lineage (NCBI taxonomy): Eukaryota > Metazoa > Chordata > Mammalia > Carnivora > Hyaenidae > Proteles > Proteles cristata. The sequence goes on along the minus strand of JAESUZ010004237.1, from coordinate 209,720 downwards.
TTTTTTTAAAATTAACTCTGCCAGTCTCTCTTTGATTTGGTGTATTTAGATCCTTTATATTTAGTCATTATTGATACAGCTGGATTAAGATCTATAATGTTTATAACTATTGTCAATTCTTTGCATTCATTCTTTGCATTTCTTTTAACTGAGTATTTTATGATTCCATTTCTTCTCTCTTAGCATTTCAATTGCACTTCTGTTTTAAACATTTTTTTAAACTTTTTAAATATTTATTTATTTTTTAGAAAGAGACAGAGTGTGAGTGAGGGAGGGGCAGAGAGAGAGGAGACACAGAATCTGAAGCAGGCCCCAGGCTCTGAGCTATCAGCACAGAGCAGACATGGGGCTTGAACTTGTGAACCCCAACATCATGACCTGAGTCAAAGTCTGAGGCTTAACCAACTGAGCCATTCAGGCACCCCTCTCTTAAAATTTGTAATGGTTGCCCTAGAGTTTGCAGTATACATTTACAACTAGTCCCAATACACCTTCAAATAACACTGCACTGCTTCATGGTAGTATAATTACCTTATAGCAAAGTATTCTTATTTCCTTCCTCTAATATCTTATGAAATATCTGTCATTCTTTTTACTTACCTATATACTATAACAACCCAACACATCTCTTCTACCATTGCTTTGAATAGTTATCTTTTATAAGTAATAGCAATAAAATATTTTATTTAACCTTCATTTATTCATAGAGATGCTCCTTCTTTCCTTAAGTGGATCCACATTCTGGCCTATATTATTTTCTTTCTTCCTTTAAAATGTTTAAGATTTCTTGCATGGCTGGTGCTGATGACTTCATGAATTCAGAGTATTGCTCATCTGCAAAGGTCTTTGTTCATTTTGGAAGTAAGTTTTGGTGCATATTTAATTTCTAGTTTGATATTTAGTTTTTCCTTTCAACACTCCAGGTATCTATTATCTTCTTACATGAATGATTTCTCACAAAAAGTCCACTTTAATTCTTCTACTTCCCTTATAGGTAATATGGTTACTTCCTTTGACTTTTTTCAAGATTTTGTCTTTTTTTTTTTTTTTAAATGTTTTATTTATTTCTAGGAGAGAGAGACAGACAGCGTGAGCAGGGGAGGGTCAGAGAGAGAGGGAGTCACAGACTGAAACAGGCTCCAGGCTCTGAGCTGGCAGTCAGCACAGAGCCCGACGCGGGGCTCGAACTCACGAACCGCGAGATCATGACCTAAGCGAAAGTCGGACGCTTAACCGACTAAGCCACCCAGGTGCCCCTCCACAGTTCTTGAAGGTCCTGTAGATGTTGCTTGTTGTTGTTTCTTTGTCATTATATTTCATTTTGAGAAGTTTCTAGTGATCAATATGCAAGCTCAATGATTTTTCCACCAGCATGTCCAGTCCATTAAAGAGTTCATTCACTGCATTCTTTGATTAAAATATTTTTTATTTATACAATTTCCATAGTTCCACTTAAAATATCTATCTCTTTTTGCCTATTGTCTACTTTCCCATTAGAGTCCTTAACATATTAATCACAGTTCCCTGCCTAAATTCCTAAATCTGTGGCATCATCTCAGTCTGGTTCTTATGTTTGCTTTGTGTCTTCATTCTTTTTTTTTTCCACTTTATAAATCTTGTCATATTTAGTTGTTATTGTTGTTGTTGTTGAAAGCTGGACATGTTTGTCAGGTGATAAAACTGAGGTAAATAAGTCTTGTGTGATTTTGCTAATGTGGCTAGGAGTTGGTTTCTGTTTAATATTTTCATAGTTGTATTCATCAGAGGCTTCAGATTACTGTAGTGTCCTTGTTTTTGTATCCCCTTTGACTTCTCGTTTCTTTAAGTACTCCTCCTAGGAGAAATTCTAAATCTTGTGAGTATTTCCAGAGTTACTATAATGAAGCCTTGCTGGTGTGGTAGAAAGTTGTCTGGAGGGGCAAGTATTTTATAATCTTTTGATTAAATCTCTGTATTTCTGTGAGCTTGTGACTGCGTTGTGACCTTCAAAAGTGTTTCTCTAGTGGTACACTTTTTCTTTTTTTTTTAATCTCCCTTAGATGAGATAGGAAAGTTAGAGGAAACTGCAGTCTGAGTAAATCACTTTCCCCAGCTAGAACAAGAGTCTGGTAATTTTTCTTTCCCTTTGGAGAATAGGCAGTACTTATAAAGAAAATTTTGGGAGTATTTGACAATAATTACCCTTCCTCTTTCCCTGTAAGAAGTACAACAGGATCTACCTAAAATATTCACCTTGAAAACATAGTGGACTTGAAAAACGCGAGTCTCTTCCTAGGACTATAATCAACAGGATTTTCTTTTGTCATGCTAGTCTACATGGAACTTCCAGAGATTCATCTAAAGCACCATATAAGCATTCCTACACATTTATGGTTCCTCTGGCTCCTGCTCTAAGCAAGCAGTTCTTGACTGTGACTTTCTTGATTTGTCTGTCTCTCTGAATTTCAGGGTGGCAATTTGCCATGTAATCTCAGTTATCTGATGGATTCAATAAAAGCCATTGATTTTCTTTTTGTTCTGCTTTTTCTTGTTTTAAGGATGAGAGTGACAACTTTAAAGCTCTTCTATACATGTGACAGTTGAAACCAGAGGGTTGAGCCATTAGATTTTTAACATCTAGAATGTTAAATTGACTTCTTTTAAAAATTTGAGGTTTATACTAATATTCTTCCTGTTTTCTATTCTTTTTGTTAAAATTTTTAAAATGTTTATTTCCGAGAGACAGAGTACGAGCAGGGGAGGGGCCGACACACACACACACACACACACACACACACACACACACACAATTTGAAGCAGGCTCCAAGCTCCGAGCTGTCAACACAGAGCCACATGTTGAGGGTAGAATCCAAGAAATATGAGATCATGACCTGAGCTGAAGTCAGATGCTTAACTGACTGAGCCATCCAGCTTCCCCAATTTTTTTTCTAATTCTTAACAACACATTAATCGTATTCATTGTAAAGTTACTATCGGATAACTGTGGAATCTAAATCATTTTTTTTTCTTGGTTTTCAGTCACTGTTTTTTGTGAAAGCATACCTACTAATTTTTAAATTCAATGATAGATATTGTATATGAAAAATTAGAGAAGCTCTGAATGATGTTTTCTTCCTTGAAGGGGGTTAAACATTTTTCTGGAGGGCAACAGAAGATAAGGCGATTTGCTTGCTCCCATGGCAATTTCCGTTTCAGGCTACTTTTTGCTTTTTTTTTTTTTTTCTTTCAGGCAGAACATGTTCAACTTTGGCTTTACTTCTAGATCATAGCCCTTACCTCTAGGCGGTGCTCCTCTGAGGTCTTACCTATAACTCAGCAGTGTTTGGCAGCATCTTTCATCTTGCCAGGTCTTGAACTCCCACTTCTGCCTCCAGGATTGCACCCCTGATGAAATCTCTGAGAAAGTCTTTACTTTCTCAGCTGTTAATTTCTGTACAAATTATTGCTGTACCTTTCTGAGCATGTCCATCTTAGAAGCTTACAAATATCTGAAGGGAAACTGTACACAGATACTTGGGCTCACTTTTTGTGGTTCTCTCTTCTCTGAGAGTTTTTACCATACAAGTCCAAACACTTTGAAATTTACAGAATCCCATCTCTGAGTGATCATAAATGTCAAGTGTATTAAGTGGACTCTTAAATATTCCCATTATTTTTCATTATCCTAAACTATATCAGTATACATCTGTATTTGAAAATATATTCCATCAAACTGAATAACACCTGAGGGGTCTTAAAAAAACCTCATATGCAAGATACTGAAAGTATAAATTAATCTACCCAATAGTAATCAAGAGAAATGTTTGTTAATTCTTGTTTTTAACATTTTTAAAACATTAAAAAATGAAATAATGGATATAATTTAAAAATAAATCTAATATAAATAAATAAATCTAATTATCTTGTATAATTATATTCGACTAATATTAACTAAGTTAATATATAATTATATAAATTATGATAAACTTACATCCCTTGCTATTTTGGGGGTTCTGCTTATAAACTGAAAAAGTTATCATAAAAATGTCACTTAGTAGCTATAAACTATAGTTTGTATATAGAGAATTTTTAAAAGCTATTTTTGCTTTACCATTTTTCATGTGAGATTATATCATTAAGTATAGTGAAAAGGCATACTTTATGAAGGTAGCTGAGTGAGGAACACTTACAATGTAACACTACTCATAATTGTGTAGTTATATACTAAGTAAATTTTCTTTCATTTCATTCCCTCAAGGGGAAAAAAAAAGCAGAACACATGAATCTATCTGCTTTATATTTGGTTAATATTACATATTAAGCTTCATTTAGAACCCAATTTAGATTGTATATATATATCTCTAGTAGTAAGACAGATTTCTTTGAGAAAGAATATGCTTATTATATTTGTTATGTAATTTATTGTAAAGATATGTGTGGAGAGGGAGGGAGGGGGAGAGAGAGAGAGAAAGAGAAAGAATAAATTGAGAAAGTGTGATTTAGCCACAACTGACATGGCTAAAAAATTGTTTTACTTAAAATAAATTCTTAGGTTATATTTTCTCATGGAAAGAGTAAATTAAATCTCTTAGAAATCAGTACATGGCCCTTAGTTATTAACTTTTTCCTTAATTTCAAGATTTTATCTGCAAAAGGAATAATCCTGTTTATATACCTTATATCATCATGAAAGTTAAACCAAATAACTTATTTAAAGCAAAAGAGTCTAACAATCACACAGAAAAAAAAGTCTATCTTATCTTACCTCGTCTCACTATCATGAGATCAAGATCTGAGCTGAGATCAAGAGTTGGATGCTTAACTGACAGCCATCCAGGCATCCCCAGATATTTATTTTAAATAAATGTCAGTCTATATTTCCCATTTTACAGTTCTACAATGATTAGCTAGTCCAAAAACTGCTGTAATTTATTACTGCATATTTACACACACACACACACACACACACACACACACACACACACACACACACACACACTTCAATTACTGCTTTTTGGGGGTAAATGGGACATTTTCTGAAACAAAGACCAGTATTTTGACATAATTAGACTTTGTGAGCAGCAGTATTAGATCAATATTTAGGCATTTTTTTAAATCCCTAAATGGTTAATTGGAAGTAATTGAAGGAAACAAAGAAATGTCCTTGGTGAGTGTTAGTTGGATTACTACTTTATGGGAACCAAGCCATAACTAGGGCAACATAAAATCTGCAAAAGGACAATGGTTAAAAATTAAAGAACATTCTTTAGGAGTTCAAAGTGTAGACTAAAATGGCTAGATATTAACATTCTCTGCTGTGTCGTCAGAAAGTATTCCTTATTCACTTTGATAATAACAAACTTAAAAAAGAAGCTTAATTAAGGGCTTACCAGAGGTATTACCTCTCCTTTTTCCTTATAATTATTATTTAACCAGTTTATTTTAGTTACTAGATTTAGAACAATAAAATTCAAGAATAGAAAATTGACTTGAGGATGAGGGATTTTCACATAAACCTAAACTCACACACACACACACACACACACAAATACAATAAACACCTTTTTACTCACGAACCAGAATCAATCATTTTATCATTTTCATATTTGGTTTTTGTGATATTTTTGCCTCATTTTTTAAAAATATAAAACATCCTATATGCCTAACTCTATTTAATAATGTTTCCATTGAATATAATCTTAGGTATTATTTAGCTTTCTGACTCTTTATGGGCAATAGATACTATGAATTTAGCATATATGTTTTCAATCTATGTTTTTACTTTTTCTTAATATGATAGATTAGATTTGCATGTTATATTTGTGTGAATGTTATTAGAGTATATCATTTTTCAATTTATTATTTTAGTAAACAATACTTTTAGGTCTACTTGTTTTTAGAGAGACAGTGAGAGAAGGGTTAAGAGACAGACAAATGGATAGAGATATATCTAATCTATTCTTTTTTCTGTTCGTATGGTTTCTACTCTTAGATTTATAATCTATATGTCCTATGGATACTGCTTTAACAGAATACAGCTGGACTTTACTTCATTTAAATTTTTTTTATTTTAATTGGTGAGAGTATATTGAGTTCATATGATTACTTATATCTTTTTTAAATTTCCTTGTCTTGTGAGTTTTATTTACAACATATTTCCTTCTGCTCATTTTCTTCCTCTAAGTATTCTTTAGTTCATTGTAGTTTCTCTTTGTAAGCTAAGAGCTTATTTATTCAATGCTTTCTCATTAAAGGCCTGTGATGAAATATTTGATGTATATTTTATACATGTGTATATGCACCTGACTAAAATTTAATTAATTTACATTTTATCCTCTTTCTGAACACTTCAGGGACTTTACTATTGCCTAAATTTCCTAAAAAACTGCCTTCTACATTTTTATTAATCTCTTTTAGCTCTGTTAGTGTCTAAATGCATTAAAAATGTTATTATTTTATACAGTACTCTGGCTAAAATTACTTAATTACTTTTTTGCTCACCATTACAATTTCAATTCCAATTCTTTTCCTTAAACACTTTTGATTTTCTTGCCAAGATCTTTATTTTTCCTGCATACTTAGAGTTTGCTTGATAGTGAAAACTGGATTGGCAGTATATTTAATATGCACTTTGAAAATATTGTTCTTTTTTCCTATAGTTTATGCTATGAAATCTGCTTAATTTTTATTGGTGTACTTTGGACACACTTAGATTTCTAATCTGATAGCTTTTAAATTTTCCTCTTAAATTCTGAGATACCACAGTTTTATAAAAATATACTTAATATTTATATTTAAATTTTTTTTTAACATTTATTTATCATTGAGAGACAGAAACAGAGCATGGTCATGGGAGGGGCAAGAGAGAGGGGGAGACACAGAATCTGAAGGAGGCATCAGTCTCTGAGCTCTCAGCACAGAGCTTGATGCGGTGCTCTAAGTCACAAACTGTGAGATCATGACCTGAGCCAAAGTTGGATGCTCAACTGACTGAGCCACCCAGGCGTCCCTTAAGATTTATTTTTATTTTTTTAAAATATTTTATTTATTTTTGAGAGAGCGATAGAGACAGCATGAGCAGGGGAGGGTCAGAGAGAGAGGGAGACACAGAATCTGAAGCATGCTCCAGGCTCTGAGCTAGTTGTCAGCACAGAGCCCGATGTGGGGCTCGAGCCCACAAACCGTGAGATCATGACCTGAGCTGAAGCCGGACGCTTAACTGACTGAGCCACCCAGGCGCCCCTTAATATTTATTTTTAAATCTATTTATGATTTCTTTAGTTCTGGGAAATTATCAGTTATCATTTCATTAATTAGTGCCTCTTTCACGTTCTTCCATTTCATTATTCTGCTATTCTTCTATTCACTATTCTGTGAATCCAAATAGATTTGTATTGGATTTCTATCATGTTACATACTTCTGAAAATTTATCAAATCAAGTTACTTATTGGGACTTATTCTATCATAATTTGAATTGTTTTGTACCTTTTCAATCATTTGGTTCTCTTAGACTCTGCCTTCATTGTTTCAAAACCTTATTCTTTTCTGGATTCTATCTCTTACTTTATCTGTTGAACTTTTGGAACACCCTACATACTCAGTTTAAGTTTCTTTAAAATATTTCCATTGTTTTAGTTCCTTGGCTTATAATTCTTCTACTGTGGACCTGTAAACAGTCTCTTTTTGTTGGACTTCATTGTGAATCTTGTATTTTCATTTCTTAGACCACCCTCCGTGGGAAAAATTTGGACTCCTAAAAGTTCCAGGAATTTTAGACTATCCCATAAGACAGATTTTTTTTTTGTGTGTGTGCTGCTTCCATGTGCTTAAGAGATTTCACTAGTTTTGGAAAAATCTTATAACAGTTTCCATGCTCAAGGTCCTTGCTCTGAATAGCTTGTGTCAATATAAACTCAAGACTTTACCATATGCAACATTGAATAAATTTCTGTCTGTTTCTGCTCAGAGCGTGGTGCAGACAGCTTAAGGCTTGCAGTAATGCTAAGCAAGCAGTTGACTTTTAGATCTATACATGGGACCTAGGTAGTTTGTCCTGGATTTCCAACCTTTTGTAGACAGCTCCTTTATACCAGGTACAAATTCTTCCACTATTGGTCTCATTATTTACATGCCTTCAACATCCTTTTGGCACCCAAATTTATGAATTGTTATCTTACTAATAATTACTTATATATGTCAGAACTGAAAGAATCACCCATCAACTCAACGTGACAAACAGAAGTTCATGAAACTTTACTTTCTATATTTTCACTTGAAATAAATCTTTAGATTCAAATAATTACTTGGAAATATTTCTATTCAACAGTAAACATATGAATTTCAGTTATATTTCCAGTCTTTGTAAATATTATAGATGAAATTTCTGAAGGTATTTTGGTAAAGAAAACTGATTTCTCCTTGAAAAGCATAAAAATAAATGTTGGAAAGGAAATGAAGACCTATATTGAAAACCAAATTTACTTGTATTTACTTATGGCTTCGTATCTTAGTTTTACTCTAGAATCAATGAGATAAAAATGTTACTGTTATTTGAAAACTGGTTCTTGAATTAATAAGCCCACTAAAACCATGAAGACTAAGTCTGTTTGTTTCAAGGTCGGCTACTACATACATCATCTATCTTTTGAACCAAAAGAAACACTAATTTTCTCACAGTGGTTATCAGAAAGATCATAGTAAGTTCATTATTGTAATAGAACAAAAGAGAAATCAGAGAAATCTATTGATTATATCTGTCCATAAATTAAATTTAGTAAATTTCCAACATACAAAAGTGTTCCCAATGTAAATTTAATCAATATATTAATAAGGTAAATTTAGTTAATTTTGTCTGTTCAAGATCATATTTAAAATACAATGAAATCAAATTTGGAACATAGTTTTGTTGTCAACATAGCTCACTTTGAACAGAGCTTTTTTGAATTTTCAAATTTTATTTTTATGTTTCATGGCAATGACCTTAAGGCATTCGTTCTGAAATGAACTATATATCATTTCTCTTTTGTAATACTTGGGCAATTAGCATGGCTTAAAGGTAAAAATAATCATGAAACATGATTCACACAGTAAGAATACAGGAAAGAAATGCATGAACTATATCCAAAACTTTAAGATTTAACACTTCTAAAAATGTGTGGTTTTATACTATGTAAACTTTATGCATTTACAACTTCATATTTCCTCTTATGCATATTAAATAAGTGACGAGATAGTAATTACCTATTGTGAATTCCCACAAATATTTAAGGATTGAATTAAAATGGCAAAATCAATCAATGTAGTTGACAAATATTATTTGAGGACTAGGATGTACAAGGCATGTGTTACTTACTTATTTTTAAAATTTATTTATTTTGAGAGAGAGAGAGAGAGAGAGGGAGATTCCCAAGCAGGCCCTGCACTGTCAACACAGAACCCAATGCAGAGCTCAGTCTCATGAAATGTGAGATCATGACCTGAGCCAAAATCAAGACTCAGACACTCAACTGACTGAGCCACCCAGACATCCCAAGGTATGTGTTATTAATTGGAAATATAAAGTTTTATCAGACATAATTCCTACCCTCAATGAGATTAAATCTATTAGAAAGAGATTTCTGAGGAAGTATTAATAAATATTTATACAGAGTTAAAATAATTACTAGAATAAAATGGAGATATATGGAAACAAATAATAAGATGATATGGGAGATGAGAATGAGATGATTTAGGAAATGAAACTGTACAGGGCATATGGATTGAAAAGGGATGAAGAAAAGGGAAAGAAATGCTATGTAATTATGAAAATGAGACATGAAACTAAATAAATGAGAATTGAGACACAGTAAGTATAGGATTAAAAACAAATGAGCAAAATGTTGAGCCAGGTTTCTGGGATAGAGATTTATTCATTGAAATTTTTTATTTTATTTATTATCTGAGGATTTATTTCAACATGAAGATTTCCTTAGCAAATTCACAAAGTATATTTTACTAATATTTTGGGAGAAAGACAGCAATTATTATTTTGCAATGCAGCAGTGTGTTTAGCATACAAAATCTTTGATGTACTAAACTTTTATATATGTAAAACTCTTGATAACTAGTACTATTTCTTTTGTCTTTTATAACAATAATAAATCCACAGTTGTAATTTGTAAGTTACATAGGTATGTCAAATAAAGCAATCCTTATGTAAAAGTAGGAAAAAGCCCCAAAAGTTAAAATATCTCAAAGATCTGATATAGCTATGGGCTGCTTTCCGTTTTATTTTTTGAATCTGATAAAAATTATTAGTCACAATCTTTTATTGCCTTTGATAAAATAATATAGAACAATTTTCTCAATTCTCTCCCTGAAGACAATTTAAAAAGAAAAGAATGAAATATATAATAGATATCATCTAAAAAGTAAGCATCTTAAAAGATCGAAGAGCTATCAAGGTAGTGAAAAAATTGAGCCAAAATTTAAAAGAGTATATAATACCACAGAGAAGGAGGCCCAGAAGTCACAATGCTTTCTATAAGGCATAATGAATTCTGAGTTGCTTTTTCTTATATACCACGTAAAAGAAATAGTCAAAAAATAAAAGCAAATAAAGAAAGAACTAAGATAGCAAAGCCAGAGGAAAATTAGAAATAGATCTACAATGACTTCAGTTTTAGTTTTATTAGCTACAAAGTAAGCACACACACACACACACACACACACACACACACACACACACACATTTTACCACTCTTGGATATTAAAAAACAGTCCTGAAGATTTAATAAGAAATGAGAAACTACAAAATGAGACATAGTAGATTTATAAAAGAGCAAAACAGAAATCCTTGAAAAAAAAAAAAACTATCTACACATTAACCAAAGGTAACAGCAAAAAGAAGATACTGCTAAGTAGTTTTCAAAAGCAGATTTTCTATCTAAGAGCAGGTTAGTAATACCTGGAGAACCAGTCAACCGGAAAATAGATCTGAAAAAGCACTTAAAATACAATATTGAGAGATAAGAAGACTCAAATTAGGAATAGGGGATAAGAAAACAGTAAATACAATGAAACATTTTAAAATTCATTATCACTGGAGTTTCAGAGGAAGTGGATAAAAGGAATAGTTCCCAAGCAGTATTTGAAGATAATAGTTGAGCGCTTTCTAGAACTAATGAAGTCAAAAGTCCAGAGTGTCAAGGAGTCCAGTAAATTATTAGCATTAAAAATAAGATAAATATACTTGGAAAATTGTTTAGTATCTTCTCAAACTGAACACAAGCACACTCTTTTGGCCTAGTGATTTTGTTTCTAGTTTATACCATAAACATAAATGCGTATGTACATAAAAATATGTATAAAAAGACTCACAGCAGCTTTATTTATATTAGAAGTAACCCAAATGTCTATCACATTACAAGATATGTATTGTGTATTTTTCAGTGAATGGAAAGTAGAAAATTAAGCAGCAATGAAAAGGAAAAAACGACTATATCTTTCATATATAATATTCTGTAAGAGAGGACAATTATAAGGGGTTCTACACTGCATGATTCCATTTCTACAAGTTTTAAAAACGGGAAAGAAAAAATTATGTTACAAGTCAGAATAACAATTGTGTTTTTGGATGGGGTTTGGGGGAGAGTATAAGAGAAGTTTCTAATGTGTATTAGGTTTTGATATGAGTGGTGATTAAACAGATAAACTTGTTTGCAAAATTTTATAAGGCTATATACTAAAGATATTTTATTACAAGTATGCTATATTTCATAAAATAAAATCTTGTTATTAAAATTGTTAAAGCTATTGAAAAGAGGAAAAAGATAATATATAACATTTTCAAGAAGAATGTGGGTAGGGAAAGCTTTCTTAATTAAGAAACACAGAGGGGCGCCTGAATGGCTCAGCTGGCTGAGTGTCCAACTTGGTTTCAACTCAGGTCATGTTCCCAGGGTACTGGGATTGATCCCTACGTCACACTCTGTGTTGAGCATGGAATCTACTTAATTTCTCTCTCTTTCTCCCTCTGCCCTTCTCCCTTGCTCATGCATGCTCATGCTCTCTCTCTAAAAAAATTAATTAAGAAAAATAGAACACTTATAATACAGAAAGATATTGATAAATTAATCTATGTCTAAATCAGGACCTTCTTTTCATTTGAAGTGATTGATAAGTAATTCATATCTAGAATATACAAAACTTTTCATCAATAAAGAAAAAAAACACTTGAAAACTCATTTTAAAACTTGGCTAAATTCATGAATAAGGACTTGAGGACAAAATATAAATGGCAACAACAGCATCATATAGAAAGTTGGGCAACATCTTCAATAATCATATAGAAAACGTGGCCACTCCATGTGTTGGAAAATATGTGGTATAACATCGTTTTTCATACACTATTTTTGTATACATTTTGATACCATTTTGAAAAACTGTTTGGAATTATCTTCTGCACCTAAAAATATGCACATCCAATGAACAAACAATACCACTCTTGGAAGAAATGCAAGATGAGGTACACCAGGACTCATGCATAGGGATGCTGACAGCAGCATTGTTCACAATTGTCTTATACTAGAAATGACTGGTCATCTCTATTAGAATAGATAAACTGATTGTGTTATATTTCTAAAATGTAACATTATCTAGCAAAGAAGCTAAACAAACTAAGCTAAATCCAACACCATTAGTGAATCCTAAAAAAAAATATTTTGAGCAAAGTAGCACACTAAATAATACGTTCAGTATGATTTATTGCTGTAAAGTACATAAATAGGACAAACTCTATTCCATTGTGATGCACACATAGGAGGTAAAAGCAAAGAAAATCATGGAATTGACTACCATAAAAGTCAAGATAATATTAACCTCAAGTGGGGAGAGAGAAAATGTAATTGTCCAGAGACACAAGGAGTTGACAGGAATGTTCTCTATATTAACCTAGATGCTGGCAACATTTATGGTTACTTTATAATTATTCATTCATTCATACTGTATATTTATGTTTTTGTGGCGTATCTGACATGTTTATATTTCTTAGGAAATAAAATGACAATTGACACATATATAAAAGTTGAGTGCGAATATCTGATGAACATTAGCACTGACTAATTAATAAACTAAATCCAGTGGGCAAAAAGCTCAGTTCTGTGTCAGTATAAAAACTGCCTCAACCTGACTAAAGCAGTGAATCTGATCGTGTTGTTAAGCCAGAAACATTCCCATTATAAAATCACTTAACATAAACAAAAGCTGATATAATTTTTTTGGTACGGTTTCAGAGGGCAGACATAAAAAACCAGAAAAATTTTTCCAATGTAATTAGCTAAAAATTGTGATTCTTGTGCAATATATAAATGTATACATCATATTTGAAAAAGAAAAGCTAGACACAAAGCAGAATTAATTCAGAGGGAAAATACGTCTTTCAGTACCAAGTTTTCTCTAACTGATTTATTTCAAACATTGCTTCTAATATTTTATGAAGCTACCCAAATGTTATCACTAGGGTTACATTAGAAAACCATTCATCATTTGCTATATTAAGTATTCCTTCAGTATACACTCTACTGTGAATATGTCCACTGTGAACATATAGTTTTGACACTAATCTTCTGAAGGAGTTTAGGGAAAACATGAGGGTCATTCAACCACATTTTGATAACCAGTGTAGTATAGTAATAGTTCTCTAAATTAGTATCTTCAATCTTCTTTTACTTTTATAGTCTTTGAGCAATAAAGAAGATTAAAAATAGGGAAATATGAGGGACATTTTTAGAATTATGGGAATGTTCTAAAACTGAATTACGGTGATGATTACACAACTGTAAATTTACTAAAGCTCACTGAATTAAAAAATTATACTTGGTGAATGTTACAGGATGTAGATTATGCCTTAATAAACCTATAAAATTGGTGCAATATAATCTGATCTTTCCTTTGTAAAATCTTCATGTAGTGTTCTTGCTTTGTGATTTTACATTTATTGTAACTTGTGACTTATTTAAAATTTAGATTTTAGAAGAAGTAGGACAGTGTAAGAAACCCAGGCTTTTTCTTGACCTTGAATTCATGGATTTAATTCCAAATACCTCTTTAGCTACTGTGTAAGATTGTGTTTGTTTCCTCTTCTGTAAAAAGGAGAAAATACTAGTACCTAACCTAATGACTTATTCTAAGTATTCTGAGTTAATGTATCTAGATGTGCTTGGAGTAGTGTCATTATTTGGTAAACACTATATAAGCATTAGCTATTTCTATATGCTGAATTAAGGAGGCAGGTAAATGTTGAAATTGAAGAGACAAAAGTGATATAATAAAATTGATAGAGAAAAATATGAGAGAAGGTAAATAAAAAGAAATGTGTTAATCTTCTTATAGTTAATAAATCTTGTCCTTGAGGTAAGACATAAATAAGCAATAATTGAAATTAATTCAGGTTTGCTTGTAAGTGATGCACTTATGAACGATAATGTTTGTAATTAGGAAGCTGAAAGAAATTCAATTATTTTGGCTATTTCTGTTCCTGTATGTAAAATCATTTGGGGGAAAAAAACAGATGACCTGAAGTAAGGGTTGGAGGAGAGTTGAGATTATTAATGACTTGCCATGACTATTGATGAGAAAAGAAGAGAGATGCTAAATAGGAATACATAATAGGAAAGCCAAATGGTAATTGGAATCCAGCTGAAGTTGTAGACTATAATTGTTTTTCAAAAATTTTTAAGATTTTATTTTTAAATAATCTCTACACCCAATGTGAGACTTGACCTTACAACCTCAATATCAAGAGTCACATATTCTACTGACTAAGCCAGCCAGGTGCTCCTAAGTTTTTTTCAGTGTTAATGGAACTATATTCCTTTGACAATCTCAATAGGCAATAAGACATATTTTACTAAAATTGATCCTGTTACTAATTATTAAAACCAGTTTTAAGAGTGTAAAGCAGCCATTGTGATTGACTGTCATCTGTTCCCTGTGAAATAATTATTCTGAGTCATTCATGATAATTTCTTCAACTTTGCCAGTGTTTAATTTAGAGATAGCCAAGTTTAACGACGTTAAGCAATGAAATGCAACTGAATGCTCACTTTGGACTTGTAAGGAAGTGAAGTCAGCCTTTTGAAAAAAGATGCTTATTGTGCCGGTTTCTGTTAGCAGACATTTCATGTTTATGAGACAATCATCCTCAGGATGATTTCTACTAGTTTGTAGTAGTAGAAATAACCTTGGGTTTTCATAAAATCCTATAAAAACCAAATCAAATATTCCAGAAGATTGGCCTAAATCTAGACAGCTTATTATGTAAGTTCATCTATTTTCTCATTTCTAATGAGAAATTCTAAGTACAATTCTAAGTACTAATTCTAAGTACAATTTAAGTTGTGGTTTCCATTACTTATAGTGAAATAATTCAACTTAATACAAAATAGGTATCTGGAAATATTCTTCAGACATTCATTATAAAGTATAAAGAAAAAACAAATAAAGAAGAAAAAAGATTTTATTTAATTAAAATAGTATTAATATTGTATTTACATTTGTAATTGAATTTACATTTAATCATCATTGTGTAATCACTTTATCTGGAAAGTATGGGTTCCTCCCTAACAGAATATCCCAAAGGAGCTCCAAGGATGACTGGAATTCAAAGCATCTGAGAAAAATTTAATTGTACAAGTTTACGTTTGACTGAAACTAGTTTTTACACCATAAAAGTGATGTAATTAAAACAATCTTATAAATAAAATAATTAAAATTTCATAAAATATATCTGATATGTGGTTAGAAACTTGTATTTACTACTGTCCTATTTTTGGCATTGCTCTCTAATAGAAATTCAGCAAATAAAGCGCTTGATGTGACTATATTAGTTTGAATCATTGCAATGACTCTGGATTATAAATGGCTTACAAATTACAGGAGAAGGTTTACATTCTCTTAACTGCATTTTACTTTTTTTTTTCTTTTGACTTATAGGCAATCTTCTTAGCATACCTCATTACATTATTCTCAGGGTACATTAATCTCACCACTTTTAAAAATAAACACATGCCAGACTTTTCACATTGATTTTACCTGAAGCAACTCTTTTGAAATTGTCCCTTTAAACATCTTTTATATATGGGGATAATTAGAAGAAAGAAAAAATGAACTTAAAGCCAATTTAGTATATTTTAATACAACACCCAAGTACTCTAACAGAGGTATCCTTTAATTTCTTCTTAAACAAACGATAAAAGCCATCCTAGAACATGTATCTGCGAGCCTAATCTTTCATACACCCTCAATACGTGCATGGGCTAGAAACACATTAAGTTCAGAACCAACAGAGTGTTATTCCCTTAGAGAATGGAAAGGTGAAGTCTCACTCAACACAGTTTTACCAAGCCAAAAAAAAAAACAAAAAACAAAAAAACAAAACAAAAAAAAAATCCCAGCATTAAATGCAATTTCTTCCAAAATCATATGAGGCTCTTTCAATTCTAGGAAATCATTCGGGCTTGACAGCAAGAAAACACTTTTAAATTGGAAAAGCCTTTAGTTTTCAAACTTTTCCTCTGGTTCTTATTTCCCTTTTGCATTTGAGGTCAGTAACGTTCCACTCAAGTACACTTCTCAGTCTTCATGCAGCATTCTGCATGTGCTTATTTCCCACTTGAGTGCCATCTAGAAGGAAATGCTCATCTATCTATACTTCTAAAAAATACTTATTTCTCCCCGATTGATGTAAATTATTAGAGTGAACTACATGAAATTATCAATTTTCAGCCATTTTACTTTACAAAATCAGTATTTTCAGATGGATCAAACTAACATCATCAAAATGTTGAGAATTTTTTTCATATCAAAAAAGTTATCTAATACAGTCAATAATAAAAGTTATTTTTTCTTCTTAATTTGTAATGTTCTCAGATTTTTACTTCCCTAGCTTAGCCTTCTCTGCTATGTACTATGGATAGTCATTACTTTGCCCTAATATTATTTTCTCCTTTGCTAATTTCAGGGAATATTTTAAATCTCAGTTTGGTTATGAAAATAGTACTATTGGAATAAGTAGCTTTGATAAGGGGATTTAAGCTTCTGTATTTCTGGCAGAAGCCAGAGAAGTAAAAAATAGGTAAATCTAGAGCTGAAGGACTGGAAAAAGAGTTACTAATGATGTTGGCTGAAGCACAGGCTGAAGAGGATGGGAAAGAAGCCACAAACCACAGGGACTTTTGACAAGCTTTCTTCTGTTTTCCCCAGAACTGCAAGGCAGAAAGGTGCCAAAACATTGTCTGACTACCTAAGTGACTATCACTCCGCTTCTACTTTCCTAATTTCACTCAACTTCCTTTTAATGAGAAACACTGACTTGTGTTATTATAGGGCAAGAGATAAGTCTTTGAAACCAGTCATGGTAATTGCAAGATGACTAATGACAATTTACCACAGACATAGAAGCCTCAGATTCACGTAGGTGTAAGTGATTACTCAAAGATTTTCATGTACAGGGGACAAATGTTTTTCCCAGCAAACCTAATAAAGTAAATTTATCATTGAGATACACCATACCCAATCTCTCTCTCTCTTTTTCTCTGTCTCTGTCTCTCTCTCTCACATACACATACAAAGGACTCAAAGATCTTGCCAATAAACTAAGTGGAAATGCTTTCCCTAGATATTTAGAACATACTGACCCCTTTTGGCCCACAGCCATAATTAGTAAAGTAATCGATAGGAATTAAAGCATATGGCAGGCTTAATAACAGAACATCTCTCCGCACTCTGAAAAAAAGTTGGTCTACCCAATCAACTTCTATAATGAATAATAAATCTTTTATCCATCTGTTTATTTCTGAGGCCCTCTATTCTTTTTTTTCAGACTTTATTTAAATTCAAATTACTTAACATATAGTGTACTACTGGTTTCACAAGCAGAATTTAGTGATTCATCACTTACATATAACACCCAGTACTCATCATGCAATTGCCCTTCTTTTTACCTATCACCCATTTAGCCTAGCCCCCAGCCCCTGTTCCCTCTAGCAACCCTCAGTTTGTTCTCTAGAGTTAAGAGTCTCTTATGGTTTGTGAGGCCCAATATTCTTATCAGAGGATTAGTTAAGTATCCATGCATTAAAGCCACACCCCATTAGGTCTCCAAGTCACCTACTAACCAATAATGTAAGTAAATACAAACGACTATGGAATTAAACATTTTTTTTTTCTCCATGAAAGTTATTTTAAAAGAGATAAGATCTTGTTTACAAAACTTTGGGCTATAATTACTATACCAAGTTGTTCTTATCATTTGGATAAAACTGGCTATTTGGAAAATGCATGAGAAATATGTGAAAATAAGGTGTTTCTTATTTTGACTTTAAATATTTTAAAGAAATTTAATAAGTTATTTCTTTAGAATTTTATTTAAAAATAAAAGTTTGTCACCAATTTTTACACACCAAGTGTCATTTTTCTAGAGGATATCTTTTTTTTTTTCTTCTATATTACAACCTTAAGAAATAAATGTATCTGACTGCAATCTAAGTTAAAGCGAAAGGGCATCTCATGAATCTTGTAAATGTATTGTCATTTAAGTAACAGGAAGCTGCAAAACAATGGAGACCTAATAATGTCCATGAATGTAGTATTCATCTTAACATTACTGCAATATTACATAAAAAACATGAGAAGGTAGGGTTCAAAAGAAGAGCAATTATCACTAGGCTGTGAAAGTTGAGAATGACATTCAGACAGACAACAGAGATAGGGAAGATAGAAACAAGATATCAGAGGTAAAAGAAGGATCTCAGAGTCTTGAAAATTGGCAAAATAAAATACAATTTCCTAGTGACAGAAGAATAAAATAAGTTGATGGCTTTAAGGAAAAGAAAGTCAAAGGAAAAGATGAAAGCTTATTTTTGCAATTCTACCTCAAAGACTTTTTCAGGTTTTTCCTGGGTACCTTTGTTTGTTAACTACGGTGAAAGCAAAAAGACAATACACTGTCTATTTTTTTCTCATGTCAGACAACTTGTTGGCTTTCTTGAAATGTAAATTAATAAAATTTATTACTTAATTACTAATTGTGATTTTTAAATTTTAACCAAAGATGAGTCTCTTTTACAATATGAAATTTCATCAATTCCTAATACGTGAATATAAAATATTTCATTTGTGTGAAGAGCTTACTTTACAATGTCTCAGGGCATTAGGATCGAAATGTTGGTGATTTTGGTCAGTATTGAAATACAGAATTAGAGGGGCGCCTGGGTGGCTTAGTCGGTTAAGCGTCCGACTTTCACTTAGGTCATGATCTCGCGGTTCGTGGGTTCAAGCCCCGCGCTGGGCTCTGTGCTGACTGCCAGCTCAGAGCCTGGAGCCTGTTTCAGAGTCTGTCACTCCCTCTCTCTCTGACCCTCCCCTGCTCACGCTGTCTCTCTCTCTCTCCTAGAAATAAATAAAACATTAAAAAAAAAAAAAAGAAATACAGAATTAGGTAGCTTACACGGTATTTAATTGAAGTTAGAAATATGTATACTTGAGAATTTTTATTTTAGAACAGATTCAGACTTACAGAAAAGTTGCAGAGATAGTAACAAGTTACTGTATTCTCCACATTCAGTTTCTCTCATTATTATACATCATATGTTATATTTGTCAAAATTAATAAACTGATGTTGATACATTATTAACTGAAGTCTGGACTTTATTCATACTTAGTTTCTATAGTCTTGACCTAAACTCCTTTTCCTTATCCAGGATCCCATCTAAAATACTATATTACATTGTGTTATCAATCTTACTTAGGCTCTGCTTGTCTGACAATTTCTTAGACATTGTTTGTGATGACTTTGGTAGTTTTAAAGATTAGTGAACAGTTATTTTGTAGAATTCCTTAATTTGGATTTGTCTGCTCTTTTTCTCATAGTATGACTGGGGTAATATATACTTGAAAATTATAGATTAAGAACATTTTATTTTATTTATTTTATGATTTTTAATGTTTATTTTTATTTTTGAGAGAGACAGAGACACAGTGCAAGTCAAGGAGGGGCAGAGAGGGAGACACAGAATCTGAAGTAGGCTCCCGGCTCCCAGATGACTGTTAGCCCAGAACCTAATGCGGGGCTTGAACCCGTGAACCATTAGATCATGACCTGAGGCAAAGTCGGATGCTCAAAGAACTGAGCCGCCCAGACACTCCTAGATTAGGGAAAAATTAAAATTATCACTCACAAATTATAATCTAGGAAACAAATGTAAATTTGTAGAGAAAGGAATGGAAAATAATATATATTAATATATATTATATAATACATATCTACTATCAATATATAGCATCCAAAGAGCAGATTTTCAACATCTTTGAAACTTCAGTACATAATACATATACTTTACATTGTGCCTCGGTAAGCATAGACACACATAAAACTAAAAAAAAATCACATAGTCTATTAAAAAATGTAATCCAGTAAATTCACTTAACAATTCATTAATATAACATGACTTGTAGTTTTAATAGACTGAGGAAACCAAATACAGCCTTCTCTCTCTTCTCTCTCTTTCATAGCTTTGGAGAGCATGTGACTGAATATTCCCAAAGACAAAAGGAAAAAAAAATGAGAAAAAATATTGGAGAGATGATATAATATCTAATAATATAAAGTTCCCTAATGAATTTCTTTACATATGTTGGAAACACAAAAGGCTAAGTGAGAAGAAAATAAATACATGTTTTGGTGATTTTCATAATGGCCATTACAGTTAAATTAGGTGAATCAAGAATAAAGAAGTTAATTGCATGGATAAAGGTTGTATAGTAAGTCAGCAGTAAAGAGGGAAATAAAAACCAGGCATCTGTCCCCTGCAGTCACTATTACACACTTCCTACAAATAGTTGATTTAGCAGTAAATTGCATTCTCTTTAATACTTATTACATAGGTCCACGTTTTCACTATAAAAAAGAAAATGAGTATAGGGAATTCAAAGCTATGTACAAATGATTTTGGTTCTCAATTTCATTTCTTTACTGAATATGAAAAAATTGCAAGAATCATGTAAAAATGTTCTGTTTCAAGTGACTTGCACTATAGCAGTCCCCACGGCACATTCACACACTTGAGCTAAAAGGTAATATTACAGGGATCATTTCCAAATGGAGATAAAAATAAGAGAAGAATCTTTCATCCTGAGTCTCATTAGGAAGTGAGGCTCAGAAGCATGTTTTCTTATCACTTCTTCTGTTTGCATAAAGAGGTGGACACACACCTAGGGAACATTTTCAGAAAGGGTAAAGATGGCAGGGATGTATCAAGTGAATGGAGTACGATCTAGGCATGTGAGGAATTCTAATACAGGTACTTGGGGAATCTTAAGAATTCAGTTCTTGTTTAGGAGCTGAAAGAGTAGCTCGTTAGTAACATTTTTTAATGCCAGAAGAGAGTTGTGGGTTTGGTTCCCAGTGTCAGTATCTACTTCTTCAGGCTATTTGGCACACATTTATGTAGCAGAGGTTGTCTGGAAAAAAAAAAAAAGCTGGAGGCCAGGAAGTATGACATGTTGCTCATCGACAATTCTGCTGGCCAAGAAATGATCTGTATGTTGATGGGCCCTCTGATTAGCTATTCATGATGAGATACACTGTTACAGTGCATGTATATGCATAAAGCAAGAGGGGTAAAGTTAAATGTAGGAAATAAATGGGCACAAAGCCCTTTGCACTTGGCAATTTCAAGGTAAAACTAAGGGTGATTTATCTTGTCTAAATTCAGATAAGAAATAATTACAGCTATTTCAAGCTAGTAAATTATCTACTCTTCATTCATATAAATAAAATGGAGTCCTAACAAAAAACGTGGTACATTGACTTCTTGGCTAAGTTTTAAATGTTCTTTGATCAGTTACTATATTTTAAATTTTCAGTGCGGGTAGCTTTATATGTGACTTAATATTCCTTCTAATGGTAATGACTTTTCAATTTTTAAAAATTATTTTGATGGTGCTTTTCCATATTAAAACAAGCTTGATAGAACAAAGTACTAGAATCTTTAAACAAACCTTTGTTATATTTATAGACAACATAGCAACAAAGAGAGAAACTGGAACAAAAGAATAAAAGGAAATTTTCAATAAGGCATGACAACATTCTGAACCATGACTAAACATGGGCTGAAGTCAGTGGTTTATGATTATTATTCAATTAATCCTTAAAGGAGACCCAAAGTTAAGTGCAAAACTTTGAGTAAATATGTATTTGTGCATTGTTTTTCATGAAGTAAAGGTGTATAATTTTCATAGCACTTTGAAAACAATGTTAAGTGGATCCATGACCAAATGTTGCCAAAATTTCCCTCTTCTTCCAAAGATATCCAGTTCATGAGTTTTGCCAAACATTTTTTAAGTTTATTTATTTTGAGACACACACACACACACACACACACACACACAGAGAGAGAGAGAGAGAGAGAGAGAGAGAGAGAGAGAGAGAGTGAGAGAGGATAAGTAAGGTAGTGGGAGAGAGAGAGAGAGAGAGAGAGAGAGAGAGAGAGAGAGAATTGCAAGCAGGCTTCATGCCATTAGTGCAGAGCCCGAGGAGGAGCTCTCCTCCAACTCACAAATACCAAGATCATGATCTGAGCTGAAGTCAGATGCTTAACAGACTGCTTAACACCCAGGCACCCCAAGTTTTGCCAAATTTTAAAAAAACTAGATCTTCTACACCTTATGCAAATTGCTTCAGAAAATTAAAGTGAAGGAACTATTTCTGACTTATTTAGGGTACCAGTTTAAACTTGATAACTATAATTAAATAAGGGGAGTGTAAAAAAGATAATTAGAAACTAATATTTCTTCGGATTCAATATCTAAAACAAAAGATTGCTGCCTACATTTCAATAGTATAAAAATCAGTGTAAGACTAGTTTCTGTAATAGATAAAACTCTAAATCTCAGTTAATACATGGAGTTTTATTTATTTTTTTACTCAGATAAAGGTAGTGGTAGGGATAGACGGTGAGGTACTCTGCATAAGCAGTCATTAAAGAACTCAGATTCTGCCATCTTCAACAGGTAGCTTTTTCTAAGGTCCTGGGGTGTATGCCTTCCAGCCAACAGATGGTGAAAAAGAGAGATATAATTCAGTGGGGAAAGGGAGATTGTTCAATGAATGATATTGCAAAAATTGTTTATCATTATTGAAAAAATGAAGTTAAATCCTTACATACTACCTAAAGCAAAATCAATTACTATGAGAATATTGGAATACTTTTAAATTAGATCCCAGGATCAGGAAACTGACACAGAAATCAATTCCACTGTATTCTATTGGTCAAGTGATCACAGAGACCAGGCTCAAAAGGAAGGAGCATAAACCACTCACCCATCGATGAGAAAAATGTCAAAGAATTTTGGTCCATGTTGAAAAACTGCTCCAAGTGTCCCCTGATTTGGGGGGTTACATTTTACTGTTTATAGGGAGGAACACTGCTTAAATGAGAGGAGAGAGAAGAAAATCACAAAAGGAAGGCAAGAGTGCAATATATAAAACCTGCAAACCTCATAATAATGACTATCTTCATCAAAACATTGTTTTGAAACTTTCCATATTTTACTTTTGAGAAAAGTTTGAAATATTAATCATATAAAACACAGTTATTAGCAAATCAGTCTAATGTATTTGATAGAATAACTTTTTGCTTCTAATTGCTATTTTTTTTTTTTTGTTTTAAATAAGTCACTTTGGCAAAGGTTGCACAAGGACACATTCCTAACAATATTTTTACCACTGCAAATTAAATAAACAGATAACAGATAATTTTACATTTCAAACATAAAAGTATATTAAACAGAGGAGAATGTACATTTTGTTACCCTTGGCAACATCTATCTTTTGCTTGCTTATTTATTTAAGTTTGACTGTTGTTTCAAATCAGAAATTTGAGAATACACATAGAGGACAAAATATAGAGGAAAGCTATTTCCTTGTTTACCATGCTAAAATAAGCATGCAAAACATTAAAAAAAAAGAACAAAACAAAAGAAAAGATCAGGCCACCCTTTGGTAAAACATTCTGAGCTGAGGAGATTGTCAATTTCATGCTTATTCACAATGTACTATAAAAATCCTAGGAATATGTAGACTCTAGCTTGCATATTAAAAAAAACAATATATTTAATCTTCTGATAGAAAAGGGCATCAAAATACTTTTGAGTAATGATTATTAAGAGACTTAAGCACTATTTTTTCCCCTCTGAGAGGTCATCTGAATTTTGTCTGTGTTACATAGGTATTATTTTTACTAGGTTTTATAATCTATTCCATAACTTATATAATCATTTATTAGGTTGACAAGTTATTTATTGAAAGTTTATGTGAGCTACATAAGTAATCTCCCAATTTTTTTCCTATATGTTGGAATAGTTTGTGTAATGGTGGCATTTTTTTGTTTAAATTTTGGTTAAGTTTGTCAGTGATGCCATCTGGTCATAAAATTTGCTTTGTGGGGATAGTTTTAATTATTGATTAAGATTCTCTAATAATATAAGTGTTTTGAAATGTTGAAGTTTTCTATGAATTTGCCCATTTCATTTCAATCCTCAGATTTATTAAAATAAAGTTGGTGTCATACCTTCTTACTACCTTTTTAATGCTTATAAAGAGGAGTGCCTAATGTAACATTCATTTATGATATTGAATATTTGGGCTTTATATCTCTTTTTATTTCTTGATCAACCTCACCAGATATTTACCACCATTTGTCAGAGAACCACCTTCTGACAAGTTTTACACTTTCAATCTTAAATTTCTCAGTTACAAAGCAGACAAGAGGGATCAGATTAAGTGTCTCTTTCAAGACTCAAAGACTAAAAACAGTGTGTTAAATATGGGGTAGGTTTATCTTAATCAAGTTCCATATTTTGTAGTTAGATGAAATTTCTTCAAGATTTTTGTCCTCAATTGTTTTCTGGATTTCTATTTTATTGCAGGAGATGTTATTGTAGGAGATTTTCACCATTTTGTTGGTTTCATTTTTCCAGAGTTGCATGAATCTGCCTTCTGTTTTTCAAATGTCATTTTAAAACAAATCTTGAGCATTTTTTTCTCACAAAGGTAATATGGGTTGAGTGGCAGAATACAGTATCCAGAGATTATGTGACAAAAAACTGTATAGGTAAGTGGTTGGTATCTGGGATTTTACAACAGGAATATCAGTACATCAGTAATAGACCAGTCACCCAGACCAATGGCAACTGGCAATTTAATAGCTCTAAACTGTTCAGAGATCCAGATAAATAAGCTAAAACAAAACCAAACAAAACAGCAGAAAATAGCAGGGTGACAAACATTAGGTGACTAATTGCAGTCTCCAGAAGGTGGACTATAGGAATTGACAAGGGAGGAAAACAGGTTTCAGACTTGAGGGGCTGGAAAAGTTCTAAGACAGGCAGTTTAAGAAGGAACATTGACACAAGAAACCTGGTACAATCACCTGTTACAGACCCATTCTCAGAAACAAAGCAGAAGCATAATTTCTTGGTTTGGCCTGTATGGTCAGAGCCAGATTGGTAGCAACAACAACTTGTTGCTGACCATTTGGCAGTGAATTAAATCCTTGCTGGCAAGGGAGAATTCTGGTTTAGAAGTAAGGGCAGGGTTGAGCTTCAGGCCAGAAAGTCCGGCAAAAGGGAGGTAGCCAGAGCCTGATGTTGTGGATACTTGGCCTCTTTCATACACATTTCTTTTATTTGTTTTTAATTACGTTTTAAATTAGGGACCTTAGAAATTTCTCATAATGAATCTTCTATTATTAAGAACATATTATATGTAAAATACTTTGTGCCTTACCAAGCATTATTAACAGTAAATTAAACCTAAGACAATTTTGATTTCTCAAAGCTTACAATGTCTATTTAACAGGAAGTTAAGTCTTAAAATGTTTATCCCAGCCATTTCAAATTGAGGGTCAAATCTTCCAAATCAAGAAATACAGACTATCTTTAAACTTGAAATATTGCTCTGTTACTCAAACATCATATTTATTTATTTATTTATTTATTTATTTATTTATTTTTTTAATGTTTTATTTAATTCTAGGAGAGAGAGAGAGCGTGAGCAGGGGAGGGTCAGAGAGAGAGGGAGTCACAGACTGAAACAGGCTCCAGGCTCTGAGCTGGCAGTCAGCACAGAGCCCGACGCTGGGCTCGAACCCACGAACCGCGAGATCATGACCCAAGCGAAAGTCGGACGCTTAACCGACTAAGCCACCCAGGCGCCCCTCAAACATCATATTTAAAATGCTTATTTTAAAGGGGGAAAAACCTGTCAAAACTTGTTCAATAATATTTTCAAGAAATGTCATTTTTTTCACTCTTTTACAGAGCCTTTATTATTAAATCAGTCTGCCAAAGCATATTTTTACTTATTTCATTGTCTATTCATAAATTGGTACAGATACTGATGTAAATCCTTTCTTTTACAACACTAGTTTCTGAAAATTTTTGGTAGATTATTTCATAAATATTAACTTTAAAGAATGCACTATTTTTTTTTTTTACAATCTAGAATGCAAAGCAGAGTGTTGGATAGGGTGGGGGTGGTGACTAGTATATAATTTTTATTTCTATTCCTCAAAACTCCTATTCCAAATAAGATGCTGCTAGTCTCTTTCAGTTTTTGTATGAGCCTGTTGACTCTGCAGTCTGAAAGCTCTTGATCTTTAATGATCTGTAACACATCTGTATGCATAATACTGTCTTCCAAACTCCTCAACAATACAAAAACATTAGGCACGTATCATGGAGCTCTTTTAATACATTTTCCATGCAACAGTGCTTTTCCAAAACTCAATCCATTTTTGCATAAAAAATAAGATTTTACTGTTTGAGAATAATCAGGTAGTTATGCTGAACTAATGAGCTTTTTCTCTTTCTGATAGTCTTCAGATACAGTAATTGGGGAATTTAGCCATTCCTTAAGAGGTAGGAATGATGATTTTTCTACCTTTGGTCATCATGAAAGACTTCCTTACACTAGAATATCCTGGCCAGACAAGCTCATTAACAAAGCAACACTCCAATTCATTGATTGCATTATATGAAATAATAGGTTGTCTGCCTATTCATTCATATAAAATCATTCGTTAAAACTGAGGCACTCTGAATATAATGTAAATGGATTGTGCCTACTTGCCACTGTTATTTTTATTATATAATGGATCTGAAAAGATACATTATTTTTCTTCTTTTCATAGGAAGCAAAATTTAAAAATTAAATAAAAAAGATCACAGGGAAGTGATAATGTACTAGCCAGGATAACTTGCTTTTATTTCTTTAGAGGAAATATGTTTACTATAATTTGGAACCACGTTTTAAGGATTCTATTGTCATAATTTTTAGACATTCCATCTCTCTGTTTATCTCACATCCTAACTGTGTTCCAGAATTCAGTCCTGATGCTTCATAATCATACAAATCCCTTTTTTTGCATTCTGAAAAGAATATTCAATTCAAAAAGGGAGAGGAAGAGTTTGTGAAATTCATTTAGACTAATAGCATATTTATTTAGCACCAAAGGGCAACATTCTTATTATGAAAATATGGTTTTTTTTTCCAATATGAAAAACAAGCTAGTGAGAAGATGGCAAATCTTCTACCTTTGGCTATTTTTCTCTGAAGCTCTGGCTTATTTCTTACATTACTGTGGAAATAGCCATCGGTTTCCCATTTCTTTCCCTCTGTCAATTTTGCTTCTTTTCATAGTTCTCTATATTCATGATCAAAGAAATGAAAGCTTGAGGGTTTCCTGTGTGTACCCAACATCAGAAATGCAAGTAAATGACTAATTCTTAAGGAGATTCTAAGCCTTACTATCCAATCTATGTTTATGAGATTTAAAAATTATTATTTTTAAGTATTTCTGGGATATACTTGGACAAAAAAACCCCCCAAAAACCAACCAACCAACCAAACAAACAAACAAACAAAAAACAAAAAAACCCACCTAGCTGTGCCTTGTTTCTTTTCCCCTCCATTGTCTGGCTTGTTTGGAGCTCCCAGAAAATAAGATTAAGTTGATGAAAAGCTCAAGAGGAATCATAATTAACTTAAAGAAAAAAAATAACAAATGAAAACAATGATCTGCCTGTTTAGCAACAGCCAACAAAATAAAAATGACAACGACAAGAAAGAAAGAAACAGAAAGGAAAGGAAGAAAGAAAGAAAGAAAGAAAGAAAGAAAGAAAGAAAGAAAGAAAGAAAGAAAGAAAAAGAGAGAGAGAGGTGTATCTAAAACATGTTTTCTGCAAGCTAAGTGTGCAAAAGGATGGCTTTTTAACAGCTATTGAATTCACTCTGGGACTGAAGCATTAAATCATTCTAATCCCATCTGTCAGACAATCAAGAAATCTTTACATTTTAGCTAGATCTTTAACACAGGGATCTAGGTACTCACAAGTTGCTTTCTTGTAGTATAAAGTTTAATGCACTGTACAGCACATCGCTGAAAACCAGCCAAGACTGACAGAGACTTGGCAAACACTTTCTGGGGCTCCAGGTGCCAACAAGATGTCTTTGCTAGGTGAAAAGCAAATAAGAACCAAATTTTTTTTCCAGCCTGCAGAGATAAAAGGTTCCTGGGAATTGCTGAGTGTTGTATTACTGTCCTAAAACCCTCCATTTTGTGCTCTTGTTCTGAGTTGTGTTTTTGTTGTAATTGGCTCCCTGCCTGGAACTTGCTGTGCGCTGCTGGGTTAACCATGATGGGCAAGTGGTATGAGGAACCACCAGTTGATTTGACAGTAGCCCAGTAGAGTTCGGGATTACCTTTACCACAAGAGGGTGGTACAAATATTTGGAAGTCCAGGTGACATTTTATCCCCGGCCCCTCTCAATACTTCACTCTTCTGTTAAATTGGTCTGTCTTCTCAGCTTTCACTTCTCACCTTTCTCTAGATACACACCCAACTGTCATTCTGTAAACTTACAATTTTTCAGCTTCAAACATGTAAAAGCAATCAATGCAACCATCCTGGGGGGGAGTGGGATTCAACAGAATCAAAGTCTTTACTGACCCTCTGGGAAACATTTAGAAAATGTCTCCTTAAATCCCACAGATAAGGCTATGGAATGTTTTAGCATTAGCATTCAAGATCGAAGAAATAAAAGGAAAGGGGTTAGCTGAAAGTTAATATTCACTCACAAATATATGTCATTAACACTGTCAGAATACTGTTATTTTATTTATAAATATTTCATGAAGGAGGTTTTTTACCGAATCTCCACTATATTCCAAGCAATAAGAATACAGGAGTGGACCAGAGACAAAGCCCTGTTCTCATTGAGCTTATAGATGAGTGGGAAAGGCAAAAACTGAGTGAGTTCATAATAGATATATATATCATGTAATGATAAGTGTTAAGAAGGAATATGAATCAGGTTGAAGAGACATTCAGGGAAAAGAGTGGTGCTATTTAGATAAAGTGGTTAAGTAAGGCTCATCTGAATCAAATACAGAAGTGAGTTTGTGTAAACTGAATGGCATTTATCCATTCATTCAACATGCGTTTCTTATTGACTGCCTAGAATAATGCAGAGCAAGTATTTTATTTAGTATTTAAGCTATGCTATGTACATTCTTCAGGCATTAGTTGTTCCCACTCTGGCATAACACAGAGATTAAGATCTTAGGTTTTGATATCACACATCCATGGTTGCTTCTTACTCTAAGTATGATGTACAATTTAACGTGAGATTAATTTCTTTAAATCTGTTCTCTCATACATAACATATATCCCACTGACTTCTATAACTGAAAGAACAACTGAGAAGCACCTAGCATAAGTCTTAGAACACAGCTGATAATTATTGAATATTAGTTATTAAAACTGTTAAAATCAATGTACACCCAGATATTTCAAGTTAAAAATATCAATTACATGACCATGGGAACATAGCTTTTAAAGTTATTAAAGACTTCTGCTTATTTTAATGGTAGCATTGTTTAAAATGAATAGTTACAAAGTATGATATGAAAGAAATGACAGTAGCCATCACTTTTCTACAAATGAAAACAAGTTACTATAAGGACTCATTTTCAAGATATTAGTTCAATGTAACTCAATTAATTTCAGAATTCTTTATACCCTTTTCTCCGGGTGACCTATGTTGAAGAGCAGGGCAGAATGTCATAGATCACCCTGCCATCAGGAGAGAGAATGGAGTCTATATTTTTTTGCTGAAATATCTGTTCATTATGCCAATCTTTGGTCACCAAGGTCTTCAGACTAAGTCTGTCTTGTCACAATCTCAGATTCTTTTGATATTTTTGACCCCATCTTAGGGTAGAGAGAGCCCTTTTCTGCTTTCCTTGCACTACCCAGGACACTTAACCTGCTGTTAGCCCTTTGTAAGGCCACAAGTCTAAATGTCTAAACCAAACTGACTCCATGACAGGCTTTAAGTTTCCCTTCTAAACTAGAAGACCTTCAGCTTCCCTGAAACTATCAGGTAGTTACACATTGCCCAAGGAAGGAGAAACCACCCTTGCAACACCCAATCAGGAAAGGCTAGCGACCACCCTCCACATTGTTAAGGGAGAGGCCTGGATACAGAAACTATAGATAGGACCCTGTTACCTAATGTTAAAGTTAACCCGTTAGTCGCCGAGTAAGACCCTAGGCTCGCTCTGTGATTGGTTAAATTTAAAGGTACTCTAAATGTTGTAATTGGATCCCGCCAAAAGTAACGAATACTCTAGACAATGTGTATGGTCAAACCCGCTGTCAATGATGTTGAATAATTATGATTGGATCACTGTTCCCATGTCACAACTTCTGTAACTCGCCAGTCTCAAACCCCATAAAAACCCTATTCTGCCCTTGTTCGGGGCTCTCAGCATGGATTCATTGTGCTGGTGAGGTCTGGGAGCCCGAGCTTAAGCCCGTAATAAAGCCCTTTGCCTTTGCAAAGGGTGGTCTTGGGATTTTGGGAAGATCGCGATCTGGGCATAACACCCCTGACCTCATGCTGGACAGAACATGGATAAAAAGTTTACACTCTTCCTAGATTATAGACTCAGAAGGGAGACCAAAGTCCATACCCAGGGATCTTCCTGTATTCTCAGGGTGTTTATATTGAGTACTCTTGGAGCTATGCAGGATTTGGGAGTCTAGATGGGGCATGTATAATGACTGCTTATCAACAACTGTCTCTAAATCATTCCTATCCTAAAATCACTTTTAATTTAGGCCAGTGATCCTCAAGCCTGCATTAACCATAGATTGCAGAGCTCTGCTGTTGGAGTTTCTGACTGAGGAGGTCCCAATAACTTGATGATAACTTGAATTTCTAGTAAGTTTCCAGGTGATGTTGATGCTTGTGGTCCAGGACTGTATTTGGGAAATCAGTGACCCAGATGAATCCTTACCTTCTTTTGGGCTGGAGCATCATCATGTTGAATTTTCCATTCTTTGTATTTTATGATAGAAACTGTATTTCTCAGTCTTTAAAATTGACTCTTAACATTTAAAGCTGAACTTTTGGAATTCTAGAAAAAAATCTTTTCTTTCTCACCAAAGTACAGTTCTGACAAATCAAAAGTACTTTGTCCTTCAGGACAGTGGTTTTCTTTTTTTTCCATCTATATTTTGTATCTATTTCAAACTGAGATTAATGAAATGAAATACCAGAAGGAAGATGAGATTTTTTTCTAATTTCATATGTACTTTTCAGTTTGAAAAAAACAATACATCTGCATGTATTTTATTTTATTTATTTATTTATTTTTTAAATGTTTTATTTATTTTTAGGAGAGAGAGAGAGACAGCGTGAGCAGGGGAGGGTCAGAGAGAGAGGGAGTCACAGACTGAAACAGGCTCCAGGCTCTGAACTGGCAGTCAGCACAGAGCCCGACGCGGGGCTCGAACCCACGATCCGTGAGATCATGACCTAAGCGAAAGTCGGACGCTTAACCGACTAAGCCACCCAGGCGCCCCATCTGCATGTATTTTAAAAAGTATCTACTGTTTAAGTATTCTCTATTTTAGCTTTCTGATTGCTAAATATGATTAAGTCACATAACAGTCTTCCAAACTCTGGAGGTATCATACTGTTACACAATTATGTTCTGTTAAATAACGCTTATGCAGATTACAAGTACTTAGCTAAGTTAATATGAGCAACCGTTTACAATCTGTTATATTTTTCTTATGGTAATTTTTAAGAGATTATGTTGGGTGCACAAATAATCTAGCTGAACCTGCTAAATGAAAGTGCATGCATTTAATCCTTTTTCTCTTACTGCATTTAAATTAGACCATAGAATTACTTTTTTAAAAACATATCCCTGAGTTGAAATGAACACCTTGGCCACTGCATACATAATATCTGAATACACATACATGCATATGTATATACCCACATATTTCCGTAAACTGTGATGAGACAAAACTAGATATAGCATATATGCACAAGAACTAGATAATATAATTTTAATAATACAATGAATCATTCAAACTTTCCATTTTTCTGGCTTCAAGCGAACTAGACAATTTACTTGCTCTAAATTTTTAATCATCCTTTTTTGAGTACTCTCAAATTAACTGGATTTTAATTATAAAGTCTCTGTTTCAATTATTGCATTAGGTATGGGATTAGGGGTGTTAGTTGTGTGTGTGGGAGGGTGTTTGTATGTTTTTCAGACAGGCTCACTATTCATTAATCCATGGGGTGTGTATCCTACAAGGGCATTTTGCCCCTCGACCTGAGTTTTAATATGGCATTTACAGTGTGTATGGTATATAAACATAGTTAACACGCTTTAATATATGAAACTTACTATGGTAGTGGAATATGAAGTTACAAGGGCCAATGCATTTTTCTGTGGAAAACATTTTGAAAGTTATCCTTTGCTTAGCAGGTGAGTTTGCTACTTTCAGAGCATGTCTTTGTATTTGGAGCTCCACTCTTGTCTGTTAGTCTCTATAATATAGATTTGCAGATTTTTTTTTCTCAAAATGGTATCAGCCTGTATCTGATTCCTTCCTGCCAGCTGCCTGTTCCTATTTCTGTTTATTTCAGGCAATCAACAACTTTTTTACATTTCTACAGTCTGAGTTTCTGTGGTCCAGCCTTTCTTTTGGCTGGAAAATACACTAGGTTCATTTGACAGCAGGTCTAGGAAGCATGGTTATAATGTCAATTGATGCATTCTGGTCCAGGATTTTGATAATTTCAACTCCATTTTGCTAATTGAAGACAACATTAACATAGTGCTTGCCAATAAATCCTGTCCAAATACTGAATAAAGGGAGTGATGGTGTTCAAGAACTCTCTAAGCTTTGTGCACACATTATTATTCTTAGACTGTATGTTAACCTTCATTGTCTCCCATGGGTACCATTTATGCCGGAGAGCTATTATTTTGCCTGCCCAACAAACACTTCTCTTTCATTTGGTAAAAGCACCTTGCCTTTCTTTTAGAGATAAGTCTTTCCATGATCTTAATCCATTGATTTGAGGGGGTCTGATTCAACCTTGAACTTTAGCAATACATGTGATCCATATGTGACCATTTAGGATCTAAATTTCTTTGCTAAACTCAATACCTCAGCTGGAACAGTGAGGTCCTTACCTGTGGATTTTACTGTCAATAAAAAAAGGAAGTATATTTATTTCTTTTCAAAAAGGTATTTAAAGTGATACAATGTCATCTTAGTGTCACTGGTTATCACTTGGCATTATCTGTGGCTGAGTATAGCTGCCTAGAATAAAGTCAACAAAGATAAAAGCAAAGTAGTGGTGAAGAGTTACCTTTACAGAACTCTTCTCGAATACCTCATTTGGACACCTGTCAACCCATCCCTAAAGCTGTTTCTCTCTTAGACTTCTCTGTTATGTCAGCCAAACACTCCATTTGTGCATGCATCAACTTGAATTGGGTTTGGCCACCCACTAAACCATATCATAAAGCTCACTGATTAAAACATTATCCCTAATTCCAAACACTGACTTTGATAACAAAAACAACAAAAACATTATAGAACCATAAACTTTAAGATAAGGCCAATGATTTACCTTATGATAAATTAGTAAACACTTTGCTTTATTAGCATTAACACCTAACATTTCATTTGTAGGACTACTGAGAAGCCATTAGATGTGATATGCATGTACACTCAAATATGAGAATTGCTTATTATTTCCCATTTTCACTTCATTTTTGGTTCTCTCCTTCATTTGATATTTGAGTATCATGAGGCTACTCTGGTTTTATAAAATTTATTTATATTTCCTCTTTTATTAAGCCAACCTCTTTAACAAGGATGTGGTATATAAAGATAAGACACTGTACTGGAGGCTGCTGATGAGTTTTGGAGGGAACGGAATACAGCATCAGCTCTGAGTCTTGTATGTCAGGAGGGAGTTGCTGCCAGCTATTGAATTTCTCCAACAAGTCCTTGGTTTTCAGGATGATTGTCATTTCAATGTATTACATTAAGCCTTTACACAATCCATATATTAAAAAAATAATGTTTCGGGGCACCTGGGTGGCTTAGTCAGTTAAGCGTCCGGCTTTCGCTTGGGTCATGATCTCGCGGTTCGTGGGTTTGAGCCCCACGTCGGGCTCTGTGCTGACTGCCAGCTCCGAGCCTGGAGCCTGTTTCGGTCTGTAACTCCTTCTCTCTCTGGCCCTCCTCTGCTCACGCTCTCTCTCTCTCCTGGAAATAAATAAAACATTAAAAAATTAAAAAAAATAATGTTTATTTATATTGAGAGAGGAAGAGAGAGAAAGAGAGCATGCAAGTGGGGAAGGGGCAGAGAGAGAATCCCGAGCAGGCTTCATGCTGTCAGTCCACAGTCCAATGCAGGGCACAAACTAAATAAACTTGAGATCATGACCTGAGCCAAAATCAAGAGCTGGAAGTTTAACCAACTGAGCAACCCAGGGGCCCCAAACAATCTGTAAGTTTGTCTTTTTGAATGTGTTCTTCCAGGGCAGAGATAGTGATGTAGAGACTTTCCCAAACAACTTTATCAGGGTTTTGTATGTATACCTGTGAACCCCAAGAGAAGAGTTTTTTTTAATGTCCAAACTCCAGATCTCGGGCTTTTGCTTCATACCTGATCAGTATGGAAGATGAGAGATAGAAAGACTCATCTTTACCTCCATGCCTTTGGCTTTATTAATGAACTCTGGAATGGATACTTTTGCTGACTAGAATATTTTCCCAATATGTGGAGAAAAATTTTAAGATCTCAGAATCCTCTGAATTATGATTCTATCTCTGGCTCCTATGCTTACTATCTGGGAGTCCTTGGGATTTAGGTTCTTCTCATGTATGCCAGAGTAATCTTAATAGACGTTTATATTGGTATTAAACTAGATGATGCTGATTAGTCTGCAAAATGTGATTTATTAATATTAGTGTGTTATAGTCCAATGTAAAAATAATCATCAAAAATGAGTACAATTCTCAAGCAATTTTTTTTAGTAATAATTTCTAAGATG
This sequence comes from Proteles cristata cristata, assembly GCA_017311185.1. Taxonomy (NCBI): domain Eukaryota; kingdom Metazoa; phylum Chordata; class Mammalia; order Carnivora; family Hyaenidae; genus Proteles; species Proteles cristata. The sequence goes on along the minus strand of JAESUZ010004237.1, from coordinate 174,253 downwards.
TGTGATTCATTAAAAAAAAAAGTGTTCTCTGACTCAAACATTCTATATCATGAAATTATTTGCCTGAAGTTGCCACTTGATTTATATGTTCTATCTGACCTCCTCACTCTTTTTCCTATGTGAATACATCACAAGCAAATTACTGGCCATATGTTTCTACTTGTACTCAGTGCCCAGAGTGTGCACATACATAAAATGGTTCCCACGAGGGAAGGAAAATAAAGACCCTTGAGATGAATGAATCTCCTAGAGCAAAGGAAAGATGCTCTTCTCTGGAATTCAACATAGTCATGGAATCAGAGCACACAAGAAGTGATCTATCAGTACAGCCTCAAGGTCACAATTTCCAATTCAGAGAATCACCCAAGGGAGAGTTTCAGAATTAGTAAGTGCTTCTGGGACTGCAGCAGAAAGCAGTGCAGGAAGAAATACCATTTATAAAAGTGAAGAAGCTACAGTGAATACTAAATTTTTTTTCTTCTTTTTGGGAAAATGACAGAACAGGTTACCATGTAAAATGAGAAGTGATAGTAATTATGACTTACAAGAGGTGTTTAAAGTCATTACTGTTGGTGATGATGATAAGCAAACAGAGTTGCCCATGACAGCAGGGATAGAGGGACAGTTAAAGAAAAATTCTAAAAGAACATAAAGAAAGAGAGATCCAAGACAACAGAAGTTTTTTTTTTTTTCCTTGAATAAAAAGGAGAAAAATTAATGAGACCTGAGTGAGATAAAAGATTAATATTTTAGTATTCAGGAGTTTGGAAGATCAAACCAGTCAACTTTAATAAAAACACACTTGGGTACTCTTGCCAAAACAAACACTTATATTTATTTGGAACATAATTTTGTTTATAAATAAATAACACTAAACTAATAATGTTATTAATGACATATTACCTTTATATATGGTTTCTATTTTTTTTAATGCCATGCCACTGTATTAGTCAGTCTGAGAGAGAATAAGAGGCTTGTCAAGATGACAAAGTAAATGGGTTAGAATTGGGTCAAGAATTTATATTTTCTAAATGCTTAATCAAAGCTTCTCCTGTTATATTATATCCCTCAAGTAGTTCTTTCCCAATTTCATAAACATTTAATATGGAGACTTAAGTAGGCCTATTGATACATGGAGTTCTATCAATTTCCTAAATTCAGGGCATATTCCACAAAAAGCAACTAGTAATTATGTTGGTTACTAATTGTCTCCTTATGGACAAAGTGATATGGAATATGTTCTAAGAATACTTTCTTTTTCCTAAATAATTGTATTAATTAATTAATTAATTAATTTAAAGTTTATTTATTTTTGTGATAGAGCATGAGTGGAAGAGGGGCACAGAGAGAAGGAGAAACTGAATCCGAAGCAGGCTCTGGACTCTAGCTGTCAGCACAAAGCCTGAAACAGGGCTCAAATTCACAAACTGGGAGAATGTGACCTGAGCCAAAGTCCCAGCACTTAACCAACTGAGCCACCCAGGTGCCCCAAAGACTTGTTTTTGTTTTTAATCTTTATTTATTTTGAGAAAGAGAGCATGAGCAGGGGAGAGGGGCAGCGGGGGAGAGAGAGAATCTGAAACACACCCTGTGCTGAGCCCAACAAGGAGCTTGATTTCAAGACCTTGAGATCATGACCTGAACAGAAATGAAGAGTCAAACATTTAAGTAACTGAACAACCCAGACATCTGTAAGAATACTTTCTTACTATTCTTACTTAGCAATGAAAAAAACTAAGATTAGAAATAGCATGGCTTAATTTATGGTAAGAGTGTGTGATATACCTGGGATGTTTTTGGAGGGACGCGTGAGTGGCTCAGTCGTTTGGGCAGCTGACTTCGGCTCACATCATGATCTCACGGTTCGTGCGTTCGAGTTCCGCATCGGGCTCTGTGCTGACTGCCAGCTCAGAGCCTGGAGTCTGCTTCAGATTCCGTGTCTCCCTCTCTCTCTGACCCTCCCCTTCTCACATTGTCTCTCTCTCTCTCTCAAAACAAAACTTTTAAAAAATTAAAAAAAAAATTCTGTTTTGGAGGCCTAAGTGGCTCAGCTGGTTAAGAGTCCGACTCTTGATTCTGGCTCAGGTCATGATATCACAACTCATGGGATAGAGCCCCATAGCCCCACATTGGGTTCTGAGCAAATACCGCCAAGCCTACTTGGGATTCTCTCTCTCTCTCTCTCTCTCTCTCTCATGTTCTCTCTCTGCCTCTGCCCCACATGTGCACAAGCTCACACACACACACTTTCTCTCTCTAAAATAAATAAACTTAAAAAAATAAAATTCTGTTTCATTTAGTCAAAAGTCAGCTGTGTTGGTTTGATGTTTCACTGCATCTTGAATGCAGAGCAAGAGTTGCTATGTTGCTTTGAGGTTGACACTTAGAAAAGTCATAAGAATGTGATCAGGTAGGGAACTTTGAGATGGACAATTAAAATTGATACATGCAAGGAATTCAATATTTTAAACACAAAACTAACAGCTCTTCTATGCTACTTAAAATTGCCAGCTTTTAGAACAATTGCCGAAAGTGGCTAACTTTATAAATCTCCATTAAGCTTATAGATAGAATTTTATTATCTGGCTAAGTGGTATTATAAGTTTTCTCTTCTTTTCAATTGTTCTACTTAGGGAACTTAGAATACAATTATCCTTCACCATTGTATCACTGTTCAGTTTATCAACAAATACACTAAAATAGTGTTCTCCATAACTATTTCATATATATCTTAACTTACTAGTTTATTTTTTTCTACTATGTATTATTCTTCAAATGCATTATTGTACTTTTCTTTCCATTAAAACTCATCTCTTTCTCATTTGAATAATTTCCCCAGCTGTCCAGATCCATCTGTATTTTTGATCAAGCTAATTTATTATCTCTAGCTTCTAGCATTTTATTATCACAGATTTGGATGTGTGCTCGTTTGCATTTTCCACTGACTGCTTAATGAATATGTTGAATAATACCAATGCATATTCTGATCCCCAGGGACCTTCCTTGATACTTCTATCCTTCAATGAGGCATAAAATAAGCGAAGTTTTCTATTTGCTGAGCTAATTTGTATATTCTTATTGTACCATTATTTGCATGCAATAAAACCTTAAGTAATGAAACCCTCAATTAACTAGATTTTTTTTCAAGTTAACTTTTAGAATAAAGAAAAAAATAATGGCAAAACAATAGCTAGAAGGTACTGCTTTGCAGAGTCCTGGCTCAGTTTTGCTTTAGTTCATTTTCCTCTATCTTCCACAGCTAAAATGAGAAAGTTTTAAATAATTAAGACTTGGGTACAACAATATCCTCAGGCAATTTATTAGGAAAATATGCCACAGACCCTCCAGTAAACTGAAGAGAACTGGACTTTCTGGGTTCATGTAGAGGATGCTATCTCAGATAATATCCCATCCCCACATCCATCAAATAATATCCAACCCTCCATTTTCATGATCAGATAAGGTGAGTTTTCTTGCTTAAGCTGACTAATCTCTGGCTCATAAATTTCAGTTTTGAATACAAATTTGTACACACATTTCCACCTATATATCATAATACACCTGGGTAAACAGTCCCTTTTATTTTACATTAATTTTTTTTTTAAAATTTTTATTTACTTTTGAAAGAGAGACACAGAGCATGATCAGTGGAGGGGCATAGAGAGAGAGGGACACAGAATCCAAAGCAGGCTCCAGACTCTGAGCTGTCAGCATAGGGCCCGTATCAGGGCTCGAACTCATGAACTGTGAGATCATGACCTGAGCCGAAGTCAGGGGCTTAACTGACTGAGCCACCTTGGTGTCTCTTATCTTACATTTTAAAAAGTACTACCTCTGAGAGCACTTGTTGGGATGAGCACTGGGTGTTATATGTAAACCAACCTGACAATAAACTACTTAAGAAAAAATAAAATAATAAAAAATTCTATCTCAATCAGCTTCATGACAATATGGGTGTGTATAATTCTAAAGCTATCTTTTCTTGAGAATATAGGACTTAGGGGCGCTTGGGTGGCTTAGTCGGTTAAGCATCCAACTTTCGCTTAGGTCATGATCTCGCGGTTCATGGGTTCGAGCCCCGCGTTGGGCTCTGTGCTGACTGCCAGCTCAGAGCCTGGAGCCTGCTTCATTCTGTGTCTCCCTCTCTCTCTGACCCTCCCCTGCTCACACTGTCTCTCTCTCTCTCTCTCTTCTAGAAATAAATAAATAAATAAATAAATAAATAAATAAATGAAAAGAGAATATAGGACTTAGCTAAAAGTTAGTCTTTAACATTATGATGATGGTCAGACTCAGTATTATACTGTGTGGAGTTTTCCCTTCTCTCCTCTGGTATAGTAGTTACTGCTTCCTATGTACCACTTTACTCTGCTAAGAAAACATCAAGGCAGTGCCCCAAATTTGCAGACTCTGATCCTGGGCCTTTATTTTACTGCCTATTCCCATACAAGCATTGAATCCTAGCTGTGATTAAGAAACTTGGTCAATCAGATTCTCAAGGAACTTTATCAAGCAGTATGTGTTTGGAATGATCACTGAATAAGTCCAGGTAGGTGTGTGTGTGTGTGTGTGTGTGTGTGTATCCTAAATAAAATATCAAATGTGATTTTCATTGTAATAAGTGTAAACATGAGATGGTAGTGATGATGATTTCCTAAATGGAGAAAACAGCATGAAAAATAAAAGAAGGAAACTAATACATTTTGGCCAACTTACATGGAATTAAAAGTTAGAATAAGAAGGGGAGACATTAAAAAGATACCTAAAATTTCAATTATAACATACCAACTCTACTACAAATTATCTTGGTTAAATCATATAACAAAATCAATTTCCTATTATATCATTTTAAAAATCGCTATATAGGTACACCTGGGTGGCTCAGTCAGTTGAGCATCCAACTTTGGTTCAGGTCATAATCTCACAGCTCTGTGATGACAGCTTGGAGCCTGGAGTCTGCTTCAGATTCTGTGTCTTCCTCTCTCTTTGCACCTCCCCTGCGCTCACTCTCTCACTCACTCTCTCTCTTTCAAAACTAAATAAACATTATAAAATTAAAAAAATAAAAATGGCAATATAAATCTTGAATTGTTCCTAGGGTTTAAATGCAATAGTAGATATAAAGCCCTTATCAAAGTGGCTTGTTCATAATAGATTAGTGCCCATAAATTTTAGCTACATACTCTTTTCTGTTTCAGGGCATTATTTAGTGGCTATTTTTTCCAAATATTTAAATAAATTAAAGCATGATATGAGGAAAGCATGAAGAGGACACAAAGTGACATAGGTCCCAAAGAAACAGGAACACAGTGGTTAAGTACAAAATCACTAGACAGAAAATCTATAGTATGCTAATTAATTGCATAAGTGAACCTTGCACTACTGTAGTAGAAATATGGTAACAGATAACTAACAAAACCATTTTTGCCTATTAGCTATAGTAGCCAATATAGGTTGCTATAGGGTTACCTTACTTCAGTTTTTTTAGAAGCAGCTATTTATTTATTTGTTTATAATGTAAGTTCTTTGAAATGTTGATATACCTTAAAATTGGAATAGGCCAGGACACTTGGGTGGCTCTGTCTGTTGGGTGTCCGACTTTAGCTTAGGTCTTGATCTTGCAGTTTGTGAGTTTGAGCCAGGCGTCGGGCTGTGTGCTGACAGCCCAGAGCCTGGAGCCTGCTTGGGATTCTGTGTCTCCCTCTCTCTCTGACCTTATCCTGCTCATGCTCTATCTCAAAAATAAATAAACATTAAAAAAATATATCATAGACCAAGCAGAAGATTTCCTGGGCTTGGGGAGTCCAGACTGTTATTTCTGATGCCATGACTGGACAACCATAGCCCCTCCATTTTCAAATCAACAGGGCATTTCAGAACCTACTGATAAGAAAATATGATTTCTCATTGTTACCTAATAACATATTCTGTGCATAGTTCTGGAAAGTTCAATAGAGAAACAAAATCAAGTCTGAAGACTACAAATAAATCGGATGGAAAAATATCCTGGAAATAAAAGTTAAGAACTTTTTAGAAGAATCTACAAGTGTATCACTGATACTTCTGATGTCACAGGGGATGTTATTCTGAGGCAAAATGCAGAAATTAACAATTCTGAGATTCAAAAGAGCCAGACTCTGAACGGAAAATTTTTAGGAATATCCTATTCAAATTATTTATCAAAAGTTCTTCTCTTTTACTTTTGGATGTATATACAAGTGACATATGAAACAGAAGTCTAAATTAAGTCAAAAAGATATTTTTCCATAAGGACAAAATTTAAAATGTTTTAACTGGCCATGTTCTTGTATTGTTCTTTTTTAATGGTAATTAATGTAACAGTATATCATAAAATTGACTATGTCTTAGATTTAATGAAATACAGTAGCTACAGATGCTATATAGTATTGACCTAAAATGTAACCTAAAATGAACATATTTATGGAGACAGAGTGTTTCCTCACTAGTTTAGGTAAAGCACAGAATTGCCATCCTGAATGCAACAAAGTAACACATTTTATATTTTTTGGATATGATAGCATAGGAGAGTAAACAAAGAACACACAAAAAAAATAAGAGGCAATGTGAAGGGACTCATCTCTTTCAATCGGGATTTAGATTACTTAGATTACTCACAGAAGTGTAACTGTGGGATTTTACAGATACATTTGCTTATATGCTTGTGATATTTGATGACCATATCCCATGTAGTGCTCTCCTCTGTGGAAAGTATGCCTGGTTTAGCTCTAGTTGTACAAATAAAAATGTGCAACAGTACTCTTTTTGTAATCTGGGGAAATGCAAAGTAACCTCAAAGATGAGAATATTTTTATTCTATAAAATACAATGTAGTAATCTGACTTCTGAAAACTTTTAAAGTAATATAAAATAAGCCTGCTAGGCAAAGAGAAAGCTGAAATAAATCAGAAGAAAATGATTTATATGGCCAAGCATATAAATTAAATGAAAATACAGAGATACTTAAGTCCAAATTTTCTCAATTGAGGCCTCCATTTTGCACCTGCAGTGTGTGGGCACAATTCAAACAAGATAACATCTGGCATAGTGTAAATGCAGTAATCAACAATTGCAGAAGCATTTAAATTGTGGCTGCACTTATAGGAAAGAGAGAAAAGGCAATTAAGAAGATGTGAGTCTAAGATAGGTTTAAACTCACAATTTCCACATAACTCATTCTTCAGACGAAAGACCAGAACCAAGACTGCACAAGATCTTAGAGGCAACATGAGGTCACAAAGCTACAAGTGGCTCAGTCATGAAGGAGTGGAGGGAGGGTGGGCTTGGGAGATGATTAGACCTGCTTCCATATTCTGGCCTCAGAACTTCCCAGGTCAGGGAGTTGAAACAATTACTTAAACTCTGCATCACATCTCTCAGATGTAAAGTGAAAATAACAGCATGGCAAGAATGTGGGGTTTATAGTGAGAATTATAGTAGAAGGTTGTCAAGTGGGAGACATCACGAATGGTAGTTTCCTTTCTCAGCCTTCTTTCATTTATTTCTGTCCTTATATTTGATATATAACGAGAATAATTTTTACATATTTAAGTCGATTAAGTATGTTTGAATTTGACTTATAAATTCACCTACTTCATACCCTGAAAAATTGTGAAGCATTTATTTATTCTAAGCCATGTATCAATAGCCTCTTATGTGCAAATTAATACAGTAGGTGCTGGAATTGCAATTATGAACATGAAGAGGAAGGGCCCTTGTTTCATAGAATCTGAGATGGACATTAATCAGATGTACATAAAAAATAAAGCGGCATAAATGTGATAATCACCATGAATAGGGGATATTCCTTCTAACATGAAAGGGTGCAGAAGTCAAAAAAGGCATATATTTAGCAAACTGAAGGAGGAAGAGAAAATATCTAAGCAAGTGAAGAATATGCTGGCATCACTGACATCAACAACAACATAAGAAAGGCTTTTTTTTTTTGGCAAAAAGGAGCACTATATATGAAAATGAGAGAATATATTTGGTATTCAATTGATAATATGAATGAAATATTAAAGAGTTGAAAAATTTATAGAAGTCTTTATCAGGTTATGTGGAAAGAATAGTAGTAGGGTTTTCTACATAGGGTTCAAGCCAGGAGTTATGCTCAAAATGTGTTTTCAATATTATAGCAATAGATATAGTCCTTAAAATGAGCAAATTGTTCCAATAATGGACTTTTTGAGGGCAATCACACAAATTTAATTCATAATGACATCTCTTCGAAGTCCAGGGTCTAAATTTGAGAGAGATATAAAATACAAAGCAGGGCGGGAACACTACAGTTTGGCATAACAGATGTTCAGACATATACTCTTCCCCCTCCTGATCGTTCCTACTTTTCTTTATACTTAGCTCCATTGGTGCCAACGAGTAGGACAAAAAGAAGAGTTTCATTTCTAGGCAGGATTGAACTATCATTTCTGAGCGAGTGTGCACAAAAACAGTAGTGCATTTTACATATGTGTGTGTTTACATTTGTGTATGTGTGTGTATGAAATACGTGTGTAAGAGAAATAACAGCTATTGAGAAGCACTCCAAAATCTGAGCTAGAGTATGGATATTTCACAAGATTACAAATTGTGAAGAAAGTATAAAATGTGATGATACCTTATGGGATGGATACCATAAATTTGTGTCCTTCATTTAATCGTTTATATATGTATCCCTTATCTATTCATTCCATTTGCCATAAAATTGTTGATAGCATATCAAGCATGAGGAAAATTGTCAGGCGTGGAGATGCATTAATACACAAGTAATCATGACCTCATACCTGATAGTGTGTATGGTTTTTCAGGGAATATAGACAATTACACACATAATTACCACGGTTAATGTAGGAAACACAGAATGCAAGGAGATCAGAAAGTACAGCATAATAATCTAGAGCTGGGGGAGAAAGGCAGTGAGAAAAATGTCTCAGAAGAAGTAATTTTTGGGCACCTGGGTGGCTCAGTCAGTTAAGCATCCAACTTCAGCTCAGGTCATCATCTCACGGTTCGTGGGTTCGAGCCCCATGTCGGACTCTGTGTCGGGCTCTCAGCTAGCTCACAGCCTGGAGCCTGCTTCACATTCTGTTATCTCCCTCTCTCTCTGACCCTCCCCTGCTCACTCTCTTTCTCTCTCAGAAATAAATAAAACATTAAAAAAAAAGAAGTAATTTTAAGCCGTCCTTATCTAAAATGTTAAAGAGCCAAAATTTGTAGGACAGGAAGGAGAACATTGCATGCAAAGGAATGGCATGTAGAGAGGCAGCCTATAAGCTAAAAAAGGAAGCTCAATATGGATGGAATATTAAAGTACAAGATGGGGTTTGAAAAGGTGTGAGGATAGAGAAGAAAGTAAGAGCTAGAAGATGGAGATTCTCATGCAGTATATTAAGAAGTTGGATGCATCCTCAAAGCAAAAGTTTGTTTTGTAATTGAGAAATGGTTAAGCAAGGGAGTATCATGACCAGAGGTGCATTTTTGTTTAATGTTTTAAAGATCCTTTTATAGAGATTTTATATGGGTACAATTTTAGGAAAAAAAAGAAACATTGGGCATAAAGGTATCAATTGGTTCTGGTGGTATTGGAGAAAACAAAATAATTAGGTATATAATAATGTTTCAGTCGTTGTCTGCAAGGCATCTTTACTGATTTGGCATGGAGTTGGAAAGGATAATTCCAGAGTTTTTGATTGTTGTAACCAAGGGCATGTGGTACCAATTGTGGAGTTAGGGAACAATTATAGAAGAGGTAATTAGGAAAGGACACAATAGGCTCTGCTCAGATGGAGTTTGAGGTGTCTACCAGACACCAAGTGGAAATTTCTAGTGAATGCTTAAATATAGGGATCAGGAATTTAGGACTAGCATGGAGTTAAAAAAAATGTTTTTGAGATAGTTATTCTCTATAAGATGCAGTTTTAAGGTGGCTTCCTAATTCTGAATCCCAGAATTAGATCAATCTGTCTATGAAAAATGTTGTAAACTGGGTCAATGAGCATCTCTTCCTCTAACCTAGAGGATGGAAATGTAAAATTTCACTTCTTACACTCTTTAAACTACATTTCTAAAAGTGACAATATTCCACCAAGTAGGTTGCCACATAATATTTGGAGGCAGAACTGAAATTACAGCGTGGAGGCCATGTGGCCTCTTCGGCAAGCAAAATCAGAAAACAATAAATAAATTCCCTTTTCCTTCTCTCTTTCCAATTTTCCTTTCCCCATTCCCCTTCCCTCTCTTGCTGCTCCTCCTCCCTTTCTTTCTCTTCTTCTTCATCTTTGTCTTCATCTTCTTGTTTAATAGCAACTATTTAAGGATCTGTGTTCTTTGTCTATGCTGGATTTCCAAAGGAATATTTCTGTTGGGTGGCCGGATAGGTCTCCTACTTACATTGCTCCTGGAAGTTCAGCATATAAATTTAGTGTCTAAATAATACTATCTTTAAAAATATTATTCTTTTCGGGGCGCCTGGGTGGTTTAGTCGGTTAAGCGTCCGACTTTCGCTTAGGTCATGATCTCGCGGTTCGTGGGTTTGAGCCCCGCGTCGGGCTCTGTGCTGACTGCCAGCTCAGAGCCTGGAGCCTGTTTCAGTCTGTGACTCCCTCTCTCTCTGACCCTCCCCTGCTCATGCTGTCTATCTCTCTCCTAGAAATAAAAAAAAATAATAAAAAAAATTATTCTTTTCTTTTATTCTAGTTAGGAGTAGATAGTATTGTCAGCCATTAGTTCCTAATTAGGATTAATTAGTTTTTGCTGGAGTCACTATTGGCTACACATTTTGCAGAGCCCAAGGTAAAGTAACAATGTGGGACACTTTGTTCAAAGAATATTAATTTCAAGATGGCAACCACAGAGCACTAAATGAAACAGTCAGAGTTTCTAAGCCCATAACCTTGTACACCTGCATTGTTAATACACCCATGAGGTCAATCCCACCTAGAGTATTATAAAAAACCAAACAGATGGGTTGATGTGGGCAGAATGCTTATTCTAGGGGTGCCTTGGTGGCTCAGTTGGTTAAGCGTCTGACTTTGGCTGAGGTCATGATCTCGCAGTTCGTAGGTTCAAGCTCCGCATTCGGCTCTGTGTTGACAGTGTGGTGCCTGCTTGGAATTCTCTCCCTCTTCCTCTCTCTCTCTCTGCCCTTTTTCCACTTGTGCTTTCTCTCTCTCTCAAAATAAGTAAATCAATTTAAATAAGTAAATAAAGGAAACTTAAAAAAAAAGAAGGTTCTTGTATGCAGGTATTTTCAGGTTCCACCACCCTGTAGCTTTAATATCTGCAACAGTTGTTAATTGCTGGGTCAGAAAAGAAAGAGCTGAGATAATCATTCAGTAGCTCATACAGAGAACCTAAAGGGGTTACATGCTATCTCACCTTGCAGGCTATTGGTCTAAACTGGCACAGGCTCCCTTCTATCTCAAAGAGTGCTGGAAAATATCAGGAAGTAATTTAAAGGTCATTATGGTGAGCTTTATAGTATTTGCTACTAATCCCAATGTATAGCTGTACAAGACACAGGAAGTCTTGGAAAGGACTTTTAATGTCAGACTAGAGGCTTCACTATCAAGCGATTATAAGAATATGTTTTCTGCAGTCAGAAAAATGCAAAAGATGACGATAGGAAGAAAAGAGGTGAGCTTTCTAAGCCTAGCTCCCCTTCCCTAACTCAACAATCTGATTGTTCATTCCTTCTTTAAAGGATTGAGATAGGCCTGGAATATTATTCTACGGGAAACCCATTCATTTGGAAATTAAATGCCACTGGAAATGAGAATGCTTGTCCATATCTCCTACTCCTTCCTCATCCTTATATTCACACTAATCATTGAAATATCAAGTACAACATGGATGATAAGGATATCATATTGTTGTAAAGCAACAACATTTGTAGGTGAATCTGATGTCCAGCTTTCTTCAGTAAAATACCCATGTGCTCAGAACCCTGAACTTTCCAGAAGAAGAAGAGAACGGGGCTGCTTAATCTGTATTGGCATCTTAAATACTTTTATTTTCAAATCTCCTTTCATAAGAAGCCTTGACAAACTGGTTTTTGTTTGTTTGTTTTCTGTAAAGAGTTGCTGGCAAGGAGAGAGCTGGAATTTATTAAGTACTGTTGATTTTAATTTTGCAGATATTTTACATCCCGCTTATATAATCTAAACTCATTCTAACAGTAGTTAAAATAAGTTTAATAACATAAAACTTGCAACATGTACTGTAATGTGTAACAATACTACAGAAAAGACACTTACTATTATCTGATGTTTCAGAACACCTACATCACTTTTCATTTAAGGAATGCATTTAAGCCCCCCAAATGCTGTCTTTCATAAAAACACAAGTGTTAGAATTAGACATAGCTCCATATCTGAGTGGTATCTTAGGGTGGTAGTAAGAGCACCTGACATGATTTCAGGAGATTTATTGGGTTTATTTATTAGGAGATTCAGTGTTTATTTGGTTCAGTCTCTAGATGTATAACCTTTAAAGGTCACATAATGTCCCATCAAACAATTCTAATATTTCATACAGGATCACTTTATTCATGACTTGATTTGGTTTATGTGGTTGGTTGGTCCAGCACAGATTACAGGCTTGTGAAGATTTTGTCTTTCTCTTTTATTTCCACTCTTAGTTACATGCAGATTTCATTGCAAACTCGGTGAAAAGTTATGAATTCCCTAATACTGTTTCATGCTAATATGCTATCTATATTTAAAAAAAAAAAAAAAAAAGCTGTGTTGAGTGGGGGGGAGGGGTGAAATCAGTGATGGGCATTTAGGAGGGGACTTGTTGGGATAAGCACTGGGTGTCATATATGAGTGATCCATCAGGAAACTCTACTCCTGAAACCATTATTATGCTGTTTGTTAACTAACTTGTATTTAAATAAAATTAAAACAAACTGTAAAGCTAAGTGTTGTGTATTAGATTACCTATCATACCTGTCATACATTGGATTTAATTCTTATTTATCCAGGTCTCTTTTTAAGAATATTAATATAAATATATTTTAATGGAGGGAGCAGGAAAATAGGAATTCAGGACAAGGAATGAAGATCAGACTATAGGATTCAGTTACAACCAGAAGAAGCCAGAATAGGGGTGCCCGGGTGGCTCAAGTGGGTTAAGTGTCCAACTTTGGCTCAGGCCATGATCTCACGGTTTATGGGTTTTGGGTCTGAGTCGGGCTCTGTGCTGACAGCTCAGAGCCTGGAGCCTGGTTCAGATTCTTTGTCTCTCTCTCTCTGCCTCTCCCCTGCTCGTGCTTTGTCTCTCTCTGTCTTTCAAAAATAAATAAATGTCAAAAAAAATTTTTTTTAAAAAAGGAGAAGCTAGAAGATTTTACTTACAAGATATCCAACCATGGAGTAGTCACTTTTTATCTCAGGATGTGTATGTATTTAAAAAAAAAAAATTAACTGAAATTGCTAACATAGTCTTTGCTTTAAAATTATAATAGAAAAAAATCCAATATAAAGAATTACCTGGAAATATTAGAAAAATAAGTATTACCTATCATATTATCCTATACACAGTGAATTATTCATATTACTAATTATATCTAAAGTTTAAAAAGTTTCTGTAATTTTAATTTTGTTAATTTTACTAACAACACTGTTGTTAATTCTCTAACTGAAAGCTTATTTTTCTTTACATATTTTGTTTTTAAAGAAATGGTAAATTAGTTTTTTCAATTTTCTTTTTTGTACTAATTCACAGAAGTCAAAATAGAAGATGCTTTTACCCAGAAAGCCATCAGGTAACTGATAGTTCAAAGGTCATGTCAGAGCACTTACCATTGTAAGTTAAACCCTCAAAACACAAACACTAAACATTTGTACATGTAGAATCCATTCTGTTTATATGAAGTTATAACAAACAAATAGAATAGGAGGACTAAATCAACAGATCCAAAATACAGAATGCTGCTAAAGGGTTATAATAGTTCAAAAACACTTGTTAAAATAACAGTCCTGTTTATATATAATTAACTTATCATCCAGATCTATATAATTTTAACAAATAAGCATAAGAGGAATGAGATCTCAGCAAAATATTATAATTAAAAAATACCCTAATGATAGAAATGCAATTTCTTCATTGTGTCAATACCATCAAAGAATATATAGTTTTAGCCTGAGATTCTTATAGGCAGGAATCCAAGCCCCAGAAAAGATGCACCCTAAAGGTAGATAGACGTGTTTTGTTGAAGGTAGAGAAACAGTGTGTAAAGGAAAGACAATGTTGAAATATGTAAAATTATCCGAACGAAGCTTACTTATGTCACACTGATTAATCCACAAATGTTTAATTTGCAATAGTTGCCAATATATGATTAAAGTCTTGATTCCTGAGGAGCCTGGGTGGCTAGGTCGGTTGAGGACCTGACTTTTACTCAGGTCATGATCTCACTGCTCTTGGGTTGGAGCCCCGTGTCGGGCTCTGTGCTGAAAGCTCTGAGCCTGGAGCCTGGTTGAGATTCTGTGTCTCCCACTCACACTCTGTCTCTCTCTCAAAAGTAAATAAACAAAATAAAAAAAATTTTAAAAAGTATTGATTCTTGGGATATCTAAGAGAATACAGAAAGGGCTATTCTGTTCTTCTTTTTGTTGCAGTGACAGCAGACTATTTTTATATGACTCAGTTTTTGTAAGTAGTTATAATAATAACTACAAAAGTTTGTGGTTGGCCTTATTTTTTAATCCTAAAAATATATTGACTGACCAAGCACATTCTGTGACAAACTACCATTAAAATACACATACTTTGTAGGGTGACAACTTCTTAGATGCATATTCTTCCAAACTGTCATTAAAACTTAAGATAGTTTTTTACATCTATAAAATATTTCTTTTTATCCTTCAATATTACTGCATTTAAATGAACCATAAAACTTAAACTCTGTCTCCTTTAAGGTTTTGTCAATTTCTTCCTACTAAAGTGAATTTATTTTGACTGAACTTCTTGTGATAATATATATTTATATATTGGTTCAAAATAACATTTCTGCTTCCTATGTTAAGCGTCAGTTTGGGGTTGATATTTTCATTCATTTGAGAAATATTGAACTGAGATGCTTATCTTTAAAACAAATTTAGATGAATGGGCAGGATATCAATACTAAGGGATTCCTTCTTCAATCAGCTGCTTGCTTTGTCTAGACAATGTGTTATGTCATTTCAATCTGACCAGTGCCCTGTATAAAACTGGAGTAGCTGTCACCTTCCAGTGGTGGCAACTGTCACCATTCCCAAAATAGTTCTGGAGCATGTGATATTTAGTAAGGTGACAGAACTTTATTCCAAGTAGATTGTTTGCCATAAGGAATACAGTCAGGTTCTATAACATCAACATGGAAAATGTTTGTAAGAGAAAGAGGCCCTATTGTGTGTTTCCTAAGGCTCCCATTTAAAGCTATGACCAACTGTTGAGAGAGATTATTAGCCTCATTTTATAGATGTGAAAACTGAAGTTGAGAGGCTGAGAAATTCATTGCCTATCAAAGACAAACCAATAGTTAGGCACATGCGTGACTCGGTCTCCCTGGTGGTCTCTGTTCGGTGAGGATACTGCGATCTGGGTATAACAATGGGAGATGTAAAGTCTCTTAAATAAACAGTCAGAAGAGAGAACAACAAAAAGTATCATCCTCACATTTCCAGGTAATAAAATCAAATCAATGCTTTCTCAACTTAGCATTTTAATGAAAGATTACTTACTATTCTCAAGTGACTTCAATGAAAGCCCAACTGGCTTGAAAATTTTTATCTCAGCACTAAATAACAAAAGTCCTAAAAACCAATTTTAGAATCACTTTGACATAGTAATGTCATCATTATATTTACAGGCGGATAGGGTCTGAAACTAGGTATTTTTATACATAGCAAAACTTTCACCAATTGCATGAAACTAATCATCAGGTGTTAATCTGAAAACCCATCCAGACATCTGCCATGTAAAAAGGGAAAAGGCACAAATGAAGGGAAAATTGGGGATGAATCTGTAACAGATTTACCTTTGAATTGTCTAATTTGGTTGAATTATACCTTCACCATACTTTTAAGCAATATAGCTTTTTGAAGAGAATTTCCTCTTTGGCCAAGAAGAAATAAATGAGTAGATGAATAAAGAAAAAATGAGGTATGGGAAATAAATGAAAACTTTCTCATATATCTTCTATCTACCAGGACTTGCATAGTTATTTATGTAGTTAACTATTCTCCCAATCCTTAAAGCCATGGCAAGATTTATTGTTTAACACTGAGGATGAAATAATACTTGACGTTACACAAAATATCATATACTGCAGGTATCAAATTACTGTCATTTAAATAAATTGTAAATCAGCCTTCTTGTTTCTCAGACAGAGATGCTACTGCTGTAAATCACTAGGATCTTCCTGCTTTTCCACTGACCATTATTGTCTTTTATATTCTAACAATTATCATGTGGCTCCTCTTCAAAATAATAAAGAACAGGGAATCACTGCTGCAGAGAAAGTCCTTTGGTGACTTCTCACAGGCCCAGTATTTCTACTTTTCCTTTCTAACGACACCTAATGATTCCTCATAGCACAAGTCAGCAAACTTTTTCTTAAACAGCTAGGTAGTGAATATTTTAAGATTTTGCCAGCCATAGGGGCTCTGTCACAACTATAAAACTTTACTATTGTAGCTGGATCACAGCTACAAACAATATCTAAACAAATGGTGTGGCTGGAATCCAATAAAATTTTATATGCAAAAACAGCATAGAACTCACCCAATGAGTCTAGCTTGCTGACTTTTGTCACATAGAGTAGTTACATCATACCTTCTACTTGGTCACAATACCCCACTGTATAGGCTTTTGTCACTATCTCCAAATTAGCTGGCTTCCAATAATCAACCTATGTCATTTCTCGTCTTTTGGTATGAAATTCTCTTCATATTTATATCCCAGACATTCTTCAAATCCCATCTCAAATCTACCTTATCAGAGACCTCCAGTGAGTATGATATTATGTGTATTAGAATATCGTCAACTACCCATCCACTAGGCAATCTTTTCTCTTGGTGATAGAATAACATTCATTATTTTTGCACATAGAATTCTTTTTTTAAGAATTAAAGAAGAAACAACAGTCTGAATTTTTAAAGTGGGAAATAGAAGTGAACAGATATTTTTCCAAAGAAGATATATAAATACCCAATACGTACATGAAACGATGCTCACTATCACTAATAATCAGGGAAATGTAAATCAAAGCCACAGTGAGATATCACCTTACATCTGTTAGAATGGCTATTATCAAAAAGATAAACAAGTGTTGGTGGAGCGTTGGGGGAAAGAGAACGCTTGTGCACTGTTGTCAGAAATGTAAATTGGTGTAGCCATTATGGAAAACAATATGGAGGGTCCTCAAACAAACAAAACAAAATAAAAAAAATCCAACAATAACAATACCAACAAAAAACCAAAAATCCCTACCATATGATCTAGTAATCTCATTTCTGTGTATATATCCAAAGAAAATGAAATCACTATCTCAGAGAGATATCTGCACTACCATGTTCATTACAGCATTATTCACAATAGCCAAGAAGTGGAAACAATCTAAGTATCCATCAACAGATTAATGGAGAAAGACAGTGTGTTTTATATATATATAATGGATATAATATATATGCATATATGTTTTATATATTATATATTTCATATATTATAAACTTATGAATTTGTATATATTATAAATATATAAGTACATTATATTTTTATATGTTTTATATATATTATGGGTAATATATATAATGAAATATTATTCAGCCATAATAAAGAAGGATATTCTGCGTTTTGTGACAACATGGGTGAACCTTGAGGGAATTATGCTAAGTGAAGTAAGTCAGAAAGAGAAAGGCAAATACTGTATCTCACTTCTATGTGGAATCTAAAAAAACCAAACTCATAGGAATAGTAAAATGGTGTTTGCCAGAGACCAAAGGAGTGGGGGAAATGGGAAGATGTTGGTCAAAAGGATATAAACCTGCAGCCACAGGATAAATAAGACCTAAGGATCTAATGCACAGCATGGTTACTATAATTAACAATACTATATTATATACCTGAAAGCTGTTAAAGGAGTACATCTTATCACACACACACACAAAAAATCTTAATTATGTGAGGGGATCAAGGTATTAACTAATCTTATTGTCATAGTCATTTTGCAATATATACATGTGTCTAATAATCATATCGTACACCTTAAACTTATATATGTTACCTGTAAATAATATCTTGTGGAGGTAAAGAATATTTACATGTAAATAAAGCTTGGGAAGGTAAAGAATTAAAAGAAATCCAATCACATAGTACGGTTCCTTCATCTGGGAAATGTAAAACCAGAGAGGCTAAGTAATTTCCCATGATCAAATGAGGAAAAGGCAACAGTAAAGCCCAGCTCTCTTAAATCCTACTTTAATGTTCCTTATTAAAGCTGTAAAAATCTTAGTATTACATTAGAATTCCTAAGACGATATAACTCAACATTCCATCAAGTACAAAAAGTCCCTCTATCAGTTCACTAGCAATTAATATCAATTTTCAATATTTCCAATCATAAGGAAATAACTACTGACATGCTTCTACTTAAAAATAACTTAGTTATTTTTGTGAGTACATTTCCTATTAATCCGAAATGATATACTTAAATTGTTTGCTAATGTATGCAGAGTTGATGAAATGGTGATCTGGTGAGACTCTTTGTTCTTATTAATAAAAATTGTGAGTAGAAAGTAAAATGAGAAGCTTCATTACTTCCTATGAAGATATGTCTATAGTTGGACAGGTCTAACTGTGATTTTGCATATTGAGTAAAACCATCCTTACTATTTACTTAACTGCTTTTGCTCTACACATTTAGTTTCACAGAATCTTATTTCACTTTTCCATGACAAATATTTATATATTTGAGGAACGTTGTCATGCATCCTCTAAGAATATTTTTTCAGATAAAACAGCACCCAAAACACCATTACTTATCCATATGATACCAAGGATACTTCTAACAACTCACATGTATGCATATCATTCTTACATCATTACATTATAGATACATTCTTTTGTGTAATCTATTAGTAGTTTGCATATATTGCCTACCCTTTAAGTAGATTACAGTAAGTTAAAATCAGAAATAGCTCAGTTATATTTCAACAAATTCTCACATAAACAATTTTATCTTATTTCCTGGTCAGTTGTGCATTCAACAGATGCTTGCAATTCATACTATAAGGTGGAAGTCTAGGTTGTAGGACTTAACTTCACATGCTGTCATTGGTAATACCACGTGGTTGGAAGTCTTTGGCTTAATCTCCTAAATCAGTGGACTGCTCTTAAACAAAGAAAAAAATATTTTATGAGTATTAAAGTCCCCGGAAAAGAAAATTAAAAAAAATGTACTTCTTGAAGGCTTAACAGTAATGTCAAAAGCATGACAAGGCATCATGCATTTAGATTTATATTTCATGTGCTTTTGCATTCTATGGAAGGAGCTCTAAGAGTGCTTATGGTCAAAACTGCTCTGTGCTCGTTTTTACACATGGTATTGGCTAAATATCACCATTTGCGATGTAAAGTCCTGAGAACAGTCTCCAAGACTGATGATCAGCAATGAAAGACAGCTTAAATGTATTAGTAATCTCTGTCTGAGCTCCATCTAATTTATTACACATAAAGTCAGTATTTTGTTAACTTAGTTTTAATCTATTTCATCTATCTTAGATGAAACTAGATTCCTCTTTACAAGTATTATTTTAAAAATATCATTTTGAGAGAACAAAAGAATAAAATTATGTGTGACAGGCACATGTTTAGGCAACACCTAAATGATACCAAAAAAACCCAAAAAACTGAAGAATAAGAGGAAAGTATCTATTTTTGTCAATGCCATAAGACTTTCTCACCAAGCTATTTCCCTGGTGATCTGGAAATGAGCATGGAGTTTTCTAAGCCTTCTGAATTAGTGTGATGCAGCCTAGAGCTGCCATATCTTATCTTTGGGACAAGCAGATTAAACTCATTTGCAAGTGTCAACTCTGTCTTCCTATTCTCATCTTGAGTGGTTCATTAACTTGTTTTGCATAGTAGTACCCTGGTATCAATGAGTCAGCTCATTGATAAAGGCTTCCAACATGAATTTAGATTTCAAAATGGATGTGACTAAAGCAGTAGCTGTCATTTTCATACAGCAGCAATTCCATAATTTGGAATTCTGGAACTGAATTACCTCAGTTATACTTTAGTCATCTACCTCTTTACAACAGAGAAGGCAGGCTGGCCTATCCACACTATAATGGGTGAAAGAGGGGGAGAAGAGTGAGATCTTACAAGAAGGGGCAGGGTGTGATCATGTAACAGACACATTCTTACTCCATGATGGTTTAAGAAAATATCCTCAGTTTAGATTTGAGGGACAAAAGTTTACAGAGTGTTATATGAATATGGCTCTTTGAAGTGTTATATATCTCAAAGGACAACTGTTTGGACCCCAGTAAAAAGAATAAAGATGTTAATAATCTACATGGTACCAGTGAACACACACACACACACACACACACACACACTCACTCACTTCAAATATGGAAACTATAGAAAGATCTATTAATATAAATGTAAAATATATATATATATTGAAACATAATTCTAAGACCTAACCCTTGTTTTTACACTATGTATAAATGTAGAGACTGAGTATTAAACACATTATAAGATATATATGTGTGTGTCTGTGTATGTGCATGGTCATATAAGTAGACATAAACATTTTAATGTAACTGAAATAATCTATCCTTTCATATTTTAATAAAAATTTATTGAAACCCAGTGTGTGCTGATTTTAAACCACTCTACAAATTCTTTGACATCGCTCTCTTTGCCCCTGAATGTTGGCTGGTCTTAATAACTCATTATGATCAATTTTATGTGTCAACTTGGGCAGGTTAACTGTTCAAGCACTAATCTAGGTATTCTGCAAATTAGGTTAAAGCCCAGATGTAGTTTACTTTTAAGACAAGGAGATTATCCTAGATTAGTTGGGCAAATCTGACCCAATCTTTTGAGAAGTCTAAGAGAACAGCTATAGCTTCCTGAAGTTCTGCCTATAGACAATCACTTCAGTAACGTCCAAGAGTTTCAGCTTGCTTTTGCTGATGGCCTGTCTTATCGTTTCCAAATTTGCCTATCTAGTCCCTAAAATTATGTAAGGCGATTCTGTTCAATAAATCGTTCAACATGTATCTCCCACTTTCTTTCTCTGGTTGAACCCTTACTAATACACTCAATATGTGGTAGAAGTGACTATGCATGATTTTCAAGATTATGTCCCAAAAGGTGATAAAATTTCTGTCTGGCTCTCTTTCAGATACTTGCCTTAAAAACCAATGATGTTGCTGGATGAAATCCAGGTAACAGTTGTGTTCCACCCCATAGTAACAGATGAGAGTCAGGTGACTGACATCATCTGCCAAACATTAAGGGAAAAAGGCTTTGAAATGACTCTAGACCTATCACTCATTGACCACTACCACATGAGAAATTAAGAACAAGAACAACACAGCCACGCCCAGTCAACCTCCAGAATTGTGAAAGATAACAACAAATTAATGTTGTTGTTTTACATTACTGTTTGAGATGGCTCTACATACAGTATAGATAATAGTTATAGACCTTAGTGGCTTTGTATTGTGTTAAAACTGAATTAGAACATTTTCAAGCATGGCTAGAGACTAATATATTTTATTGATCTTTTCAAAGAAATGGACTTTGGTTTTGTTGATTTTCTGTTGATATCCTGTTTTCAATGTCATCAATACCATCGATTTCAGCCCTGATATTTCTTGTGTTTCCTTTTGGGTTAAATGATTTTCTCTAGTTTCATAAGATGGAAGCTTATACCATGGAGTTAGAAAGACTTCAGATCTTTATTTTTAAATATATGTGTATTTCATATTATAAATTTTCCTCTAAGCATCTCAAAAATTCTGATATTATTGTTTTCATTTAGTTCAATGTATTTTAAAATTTCTCTAGGGATATCTTCTTGACCCATGTGTAATTTAGAAGTGTGTTGTGTAGGGGCACCTGGGTGGCTCAGTTGGTTGGGCAGCCAGCTTCGGCTGAGGTCATGATCTCATGGTTCGTGGGTTCAAGCCCTGCGTCGGGCTCTGTGCTGACAGCTAGCCCAGAGCCTGGAGCCTGTTTCAGATTCTGTGTCTCCCTCTCTCTCTGATGACCCTCGCCTGCTCACGCTGTATCTCTCTCTCAGAAATAAATTTTTAAAAAGTTAAAAAAAAGCACCAAAAAAAGAAGTATGTTGTTTAATCTCCAAGTATTCCGAATTTACCAGCTATGTCCACCCAGTTACTCATTTTTAGTTTAATTCCATTATGCTCTAAGAACATACTTTGCAGAAGTTCTATTCTCTATATTTGTTCAAGGGTATTGATCTTGATGAAAACTCCATAGAGCCTGAGAAGAATGTGTACTTTGCAGTTGTTGAATGAAGTATGCTATAAGTGTCAATTAGATCCAATTGAGTAATGGTGCTGCTGTTCAGTTTGACTATATCCTTGCTGATTTTTTACCTGAAGACTCTATCAATTATCTATCAATTACTGAAAGAGGTGTGTTGAAGTCTCCAACTATAATAGTCACATAGCATTAAGTTTTACATTAAACTTGCTAGGAGCTGGGATATGTTCACTGTTTACTGTAGATGTAGTAGTGAGAGGTTTACAACTGATTTAGTGTCATTGTTTTTCATCTCTCATGTTTTCCTTGGGTCGATGAACTCCTTAAAGTCAATCTTGTCTTTCAGCATATCCAGTTATAATTCACTGTTGATGTGGTAGTAAGGTGGTAAGGTACTGAGTATCACATTATTAATTATTAATCAGTCTTTTAGAGGGCCTGAGTCCCTGGGCTTCGACCCCCATGAATGTTTCCTACCACTTTTTTCTCCATTTGGATAAGACAGGAAGGTTAGAGAGGGCTGAGGTTGAGTAATTTCTTCTCACCCAGGTCAAACAGTGATCTGGTTAAGCCATTCTCCTTTGGAGAAAGAATTTGCTCCATGTAAATTTCAAAATAGTTACCCTTACCTCCTTCTGCCCAAGGTGATGGGGGATTTTTACTGTCTCCTCACTGTGAGAAACATTCAAGGTTCCTGGAGGTAAAACCACATAGGTTAAAGTACTATCCTAAAACTGTATCTCCCAGGGAATTCTCACTTCTATGCTAACCCATACTCAGCCTCCAGTAATCTTGTCAAAATTAACCAGTACAGTGTTACTACTAAACTGTGGTTCCAGTGGCTTCTGCCTCAGGTAAACAACTGTCTACTATGATTCTCTATATTTGTCTACTTGTTTATCTTTCCAAATTTCAGTCTAGTGATTTGCCTTATGATTGCAATACAGTGTTAGGTCCATGAAAATCTCTGATTTTCTGTTTGTTCATGTTTATTTATTTGTTTTGTAATCCTTCTTGTAAGGATGAGAATGAGGACTTCCAAGCTCTTTACATTTTGGAAGTGAAATTAGAAGTTCCCAAGTGCTACATCCATGTGAATGTCAGCTGGAGGGCAGTGTCACAGTGTTCAGTTATGATTAAAGTAACTAGCATAAATTTATTACCATTTGTGACTTTACATAAAACTATGAAAACTTAAGCAAGTAGGATGTATACAAATGTCTCGATTAGAGTTCTGTTTTTTTTACTTTTTTTATTAAAAATTTTTAAATGTTTATATTTGAGAGAGAGACAGAGCACAAGCTGGGGAGAGGCAGAGAGAGAGGAGACAAAAAATCTGAAGCAGGCTCCAGACTCCGAGCTGTCAGCACAGAATTCGATGCAGGGCTCGACCTTACAGACCATAAGATCATGACCTGAACTGAAGTCAGACGCCTAAGCAATTGAGCTACCAAGGAGTCCTCTAGAGTCCTATTATTTTTAAAGAGTTAACAGATTCTAAATATTTGATTTATATAAAGCTAAAAAATGGATATTTTTTGCAATTTCTATCTAGGCTTTACACTATGAACGGACTATGAAATAGGTAATCTGACCATATTTGGAATGTTTGTAGGATGCTCCATGTATTCTTAGAGTCAGATAACAGGCTGAATGCTTGGCATGAACACCACAGTGACTGACCCAGACTCTCATTTTGTGTCCCTGCTTCTATTCTTGCCAACCTAAAAAAGGATTATGAACCAGTAAATGACAAAGAACACTGTTGTAATGATATATATATTTTTTTCCTTCCTGAAAGGCCGTTCCTTCTTTTCTATACTCATTGCTGTGCGGCCTAAAAAAATAGCTGAATTGTTTTGGCCATCTCTTTGAAAGTTAGGGCTAAAAGTACAGTGTGCCTTTTCTTAACAATAACAATTAGAGTTTTCTTTCTCAACTAACCTTACAAACACGATGGTTCACAACTGGCATGCTGTGACCTAGTTTTAGTTGGTTTCATAATAATATTCATTATAATAATATAGTCACCCAAATTCAGCATGCAGCTAGAAACCAATCTGTGGGCCTTCAGTGACCCCATCTATCTATTTGAGGGGACTGTTGTTCTGCAGGTACTCAAATATGTGTAGATATTCTTAAACTCTATTATAATTATTTTTTTCTTTGTTCCCTTGCTCCTTATGAAGAGAGATTTCCAAAATAAAGTCTGGTGTAAAATTCAAGTGCTTATGAGCTGAGAATATATCTTACAAACTAGTTTCTTCTAGGCACATGGGGAAAAATCCTAAAGAAATAATTTATTTTCCATGCATTTTCAAATCACTGATAATGTTCAATTTTGTGCTTCTCTAAAGGGTAGATAAGGAAAAAAAATACTTCCCAGAAAGTCAAGGATTGTATATCATAAATTCAATGCAATACTAGTTTTGTTATCAGAAATATTTTACCCTAGTTTATGATTTCTTAATTTGTTAAAGAAACAAATAGAGCAGACTTCTTTAGGACAAGATATTAAAATATAGGTTATTATATGGAACATCTCAATATCCTTGTTCCATTATTTCCATATCCTGAAATTTCATCAAAGTTATCTGAAATAATGTCTCTGCTTCTCTCTCTCTTCTTATGCGCGCGTGCGCACGCACACGCATGCGCGCGCACACACACACACACACACACACCCTCTTCATTTAGCTTTGTTTTCCAATTCTAATTACAAAATGAGCTTCTCTATACCTAATTGGATACCAAAATGTCTATTTCTTGTTTTAATAATGCAGAACTTTCAACTAAAAGTTATGCTTTTTCCAGCTATCTTAAATGACTAAGTATATTTTCTATGAACTGAGATGTTCCTCACGACTAATATAGACATAATATAAGCAAGAACTATTTTTGAACCGAATAAAGAGTACTAGATGCCAACCATTCTGAGAAATGCTGTAGTGATCAATGAGCTTGAAGGATGATTGAGTAAGGTGGCTGTTTTTGTTATTTTTAACAAATACATTGGAACATTTCACAGACAGTGTTTTATTTCAGTATATCATAGAAATATTTATTCTGAAGTTGCTAACATTGATGACAAAAGTGATGGAATGCTTCTTTTGAAATTGTCTTTGGAAACAATGTTCTGTTCATTAATGTTAGGGCTGCATTCAGTCCTAGACACTATTGTGAGGGTCAGGAAAATTATTCTAGAAAATATGTACCTTATATTTTCCTCTTCCTGGCTTTTGACTCTTGGTATGAGTCAGTTTTGACCTAAATGGCATGGCGTCCTTTAATGTATCATATACTTATTCTAAAGAATCTATGACATAAAACTACAAAGAGTGTTAAAGTTATGAGGAATAGTGTCATGATGAAGCAGTTAAACATTTTTGAAGTCAAACAAATATATTTCTTCCTTAAAAAAAACCTCCTTTTTTAAAATTATCTCATACTACTATGGATCAACTGGTTAAATGCTACAATGGTCTAAAAATCAATGTGGATGGTGTGGCTTTTTTTATTTTTTTAGCTCTAACTAGACATTCCTACATATATGGAAAAAAACTCAAGCATTCAACAAATATTCAGTGAGAGCCTACAATGCATTAGTCACTGAGACTTCTGCTAGATTATCTAGTATAGCCAGAACAGTAGTTCTATAAGTGTTCCCTGTTTCTTTCATGAAGTCTATTCAGTACTTCTGTGAGGCGTAACAGTTTTTTCAGTGTTGTAAGTAAAGAGGGCTCAAAATATATGGTTTCAGAAAATGTAAAGATCATAGTAAGATCAGAAAGGAATGGCCAGCAATGTAACAGGTGTGACCAGGTGGAAAGAGGACCCAGCATTATTTCAAGATAATGTAAGGGTGATAGTCCCATAATTGAATTAATATCCTAGACCTGATACTACCAAGCCTACCAGGCGGGAAAGGAATGATCAATGTGGAATTAGAGTAATTTTAATACGATACATTAAATATTACAACACTCCTGAAATGAATGATAAAACTGAGATCATGACCTGGACTCAACAGATGTGGCAGAAAAGAAGGCAGATATCAGGAGAGAACGAGGTAGAGGCCTTTATGCCAGACCTGCCCTGGGATCTTTGACTGTCAACCAGAATAAGAATAGCTTTGGGAGGAAAGACTTCTCAGATGGCAAGAACAAGTCTCTGGTATATGTCTTCTTAATTGTTACTTAAAACAGCCCCTTCCTTGCTTCCTTCACCAAATACCTACTAAGTATTTCCCATATGACAAGATATTAGTCTATGTTCTGGGATACAGCAGACCATCCTCAGAGAGCTTATATTCTATTGGGCAGAATTTGATTAAGGTCTATTAATTTGGAATGGGAATCTTAAACACTATTTGTTTTGTGATTACTGACTCAGATTTAAGTCTGAGAGCCAATAATTAAATATTTTAAAACTAAAGTCATTTATTTTTATACTTTGTACTATAGACAGCAATCTATCATAAGAAGTTAACTCATTTTATTACCATTTACAATAAGAACACATGATTTTAACTGGTTCCGCAGGAAGTTACTTTGCTCGAGGATGAACATTTTCTCTTTTTTTGGCCAAAGTCAATTAGATTATACTGGCTATAAAAACATGTCTTGATAAAAACAATATTTATACAGGGTAGAGCTCTGTTGTTTTAAGTTTATGTACATTTAAAAGTATATATATATACTTATATACATATATATTTACATTTCTGAGGCACCTGGGAGGCTCAGTCAGTTGAGCATCTGACTCTTGATTTCGGCTCAGGACATGATCCCAGGGTCGTGGGATCCGGCATGCATCCAGTGTCCAGCTTTGCATAGAGTCTGCTTGAGATTCTGTCCTTTCTCTCTCTCTCTCCCTCCCTCTTCCCTTCTCCCCCACTCACAGACACACTCTCTCTAAAATAAAAAAATAAAAGAATATATATATTTCTTTATTACATTCATATGTGTAAAATGCATATGTGAATGTAATAAAGTACGATGTAACTTAATATATGATAAAAAGCCATTAGGCCATCACCTAATAAAACCAAGTTCATGAAAGTATAGCATATTTGGTAAATAAAATATAAATAAGATTTAGATTATTCTAGCTCAAGTATTTTAAAAAGTATTATTTAAAAATTATTGTTTTGTGAATCTAGGCAAAAATATGTTACTCATCTTGACATTTCCCTTCCACTCTGTGTAAAAGCAAAGTTTGGGCTAATGTCTGATAAAAATGGTGAGTGAACCTGGGTTTGAAATGGACTGAGTATATCTGATGCTATAAGTATCTCTAATCCTGATGCAAATGTGCTGTTGACAAATTCTATTAATATATGTAAGGTGAAACATTTTTCTCAGCAGGGAAAAAGTAAGAATATGAAATAGGGTGATGCAAGCTGGTCTAATTTTCTACTCTGCGCCACATGTTGATGACCCTCATAATTCATACCAGAGGGAAAGTACAAGCAAGGCAGATGATGTCTGAAACCAGATAAGCCGTACCATATTAGGAAAAGTGCCAATTAGAGAACATGTATTATCAACAAGAAATCATGAGTGCATTAATGCATAGTTGAGAAGGAAAATAATTTGGCTTAAGAGGATTAGAAATCCCCAGGTCCTAGTTACAAGTAATTTAACCACATAGCAAAATAAACAAATTCAATAATATTTGAAGTTTATGAACAAAGATAGTCAGAAGAGGAGAAATGACAACATGATGATACATGCAAAGCTTTGTTCTTATTGCTTCTGAAAAATTCGTTTCAGAAAAGTCTCACTGAGAAGAGAAAAACAAAGCTTGCTGTTAAATCCTTGGGGCAAACTATGGTTTTTCATAGACTTTTATGTGTGTTCCTTTTCTCTAATAATGACACATTGTTTATTAAAATTGTGACATCCCAATAATTGATACACAGTTAAAGTGTTCCAAGAAATAAACTTTGCAGGAATTGTGATTCATTTATCTCTAATTTCACTGGTTTTGTGTCGGTTATTTATGCATTAATGTTTAATGCAGCTTAATTTACTTTATGTCCATGTGTTATTCATACAGTGTGTTAAGTTTCACCAATGACAGCAAATCTATTAAGACAAAAATAAGAAAGTTATTTTTCCTCTTCTTGATGATGTGGCCTTTTCCAATTTCCCCCATGCAAAAATAGGGAAAATAATTTATCTCTATTTCAAAAAATGTTCTGTAAAGTGAATAAGTTAGAAACAATTCAAGTTAAAATGCTTTAACATTATTAAGTACATGCAAAAAATCCATTAGATTGTTATTAATATAATAATAATTCATAATAATGCCTTTTTTGGACATGTAAAAATGAAATAGGGAAATTTTGGGAAATTATGAGAAATGATGGAGAAAAGGCTAAAGTAATCACATGAAAGTAAATTAAATCTGTGTCAAATTTCAGTCTCAAAAAATATATAGATTTTGCTCAAGGATCATTAGTAGCCTTCAATATACACAAAGCAGCAAAGAGTAGGAAGGTATTCTCAATTAACCCCTCACCCTTCTACTCCCTCACTGTAACTTTCATTTCTCTGGACTGTGGAATGTGACTTTGACTCAGATAGTAATTGATGTTGCTGCCACAAGCCTGTGAATATGGATGCACTCTTAAATTTCTCCACCCTACTCAACTTTAACAGGGGAAAAAGGAGCTAGCATGCAGGTATGAGATAGAGAAGATAAAGAACATTTTCAAAATACAGTGAATTTCTGACTAGCAAGCAATTAAATTCAGGGTACAGAATTAGATGACCCTTATAGTTGCATAGGATGTTCCTAGGTGGATTCTAAGTAGAAAAGGACAGAGAATAGACATTTGGTTTAGATAAACAAACCAACATTTCACCATTTTAAGTTCATTAATTAATTAATTAACGTTCACTTGTTTCTTTTAGGGGGATGGAGAGAGACACAGAATCCCAAGCAGGATCTGTGATGTCAGTGCATAGCTGGATTTGGGGCTCTATCAATCCCATGAACTGTGACATCATGACCTGACTCAAAATCAAGAATCAAATGCTTAACCGACTAAGCCACCCAGGCAGCCCACCATTTAAAAAGTATTTGCTATCAAATGAGCTTCTCAAAGACATTGCCTTCAAAATAAAATGTGAAAATAAGCAAAATATTTTGTGTATTGCAAGTACAAAGTTGACAGCAAGTAACCATAGTAGGGATGATGATGAGGAGGACGACGATGATGACGATAGGCACCAAATATATCCTAAACGTCAATATTACAGTTATCTATAAATTGGAATTATTTATCCCCCAATATTGTCTTTTGATTTGAATGTCTTTCCTTCATTTTGAAAAACTTTTATTAGAGAAAAGATCCTAATGCTAAACTTACTGAGAACAAGTAAAACTTAGCATGTTCAACCAGAGTTTAATAAATCAAGCATTTTCTTTCTTGTGAATTAGTCAGTATTTGCACACTGCATGTTTATCAGTTTGAATATTGACTATTCACATGAAATGCAATATAAATTAATGAACATACACTTAAATTATGTCAATTAATTTTGTACAAAGTTTGGATTATTCTCAGGGTTTTTAAAATAAATTTCTGCTAATAGCATATTTTTTGCTATTTGCAAATTATTCCTAACATCAAAATATAGGAAAATTGGTATGAATATAATTGATTATTCTGACCATTACTTGTTCATTACTTCAGAATTCTGATAATATTATCATCAATAATACTCTTGCTTCAGTATTTTTTTCTGTAATTACTTAAACTGTTAAAATTATAATACGGCATCATGTAGTGTTTTTCTGTTGGCTCCTGGAAAGTGAAAAAAGAAAAATAAGAGAAAGAAAAAATATCTTGCTATATTTTTAAATCTCACATTTCGCATACACTTAATAGTTCTATATATATGGTTGAGCTGGATTAACACAGAAATATGTACTTCTGTAATATAATGTTAAGTCTTTTAATGGTTATCCTTTGTTAATGTATCTTTCAAGTTCATGAAAAATGTGTTGCATTACATTTAACCGACTGTGCCACTCAGGCACCCTAGGAATGTGTTGCATTTCATAACCTAACACTGCAAAAGAAAGACTTTTCTCAAATTCAGAAATTTAAATATGACTTTTTAATATGTTGTAATAGCACTGGTAAAACAAAACTTGAGGTCTCTCTCACCTTGACTTAATTTGCTTAATTCAATTAGAAGTACTGAATTTAACAGAGTTTCTGCTACATTTGTACTGTTCAATGAAGATGATTTTTATTCTCTCTGCTCTAGCCTGCCCTGCTTTATCTTTTTAGACCTTTTCTTCAATTAGACATGCTTTTTACCTCCTGTTCAAAATCATTCTTATACAGTAGGTTTTCTAAGTCCCTCTCTAATTGAATAATCTTATTTGGATTATTAGTTTTCTATGATTTATCCTAGCCCTATGTATTTATTGTATAGTTTATACATTCATACATTCTCTCATGGTTTGGCACAGTTCATGTTGCTTACATACCCTGCTGATGTTCCTCTATTATTCAGATGCCCTAAAGGTGAAAATACAACACTATTCTATAAACACTGCTCATTATATATTGTCTTAATAGTTGAAATTTGCAGTAAGTGTTCATTTAGTTTTTAGACTAAATAAAATTGACATTTTCATTATGTTATTTGTAATGTTGATGTTAGCCAGTGATTTCAGCTAAAATTGTTTTCAAATAGAGAAAAGCAAATTTGTCACTTTAAATTGATTACATGTGTAAAGCAGATATCTTGACATATTATTGTACTCTAATGAGGGATTAAGAGCAGATAAATACTTGAGCTCCGTGGGTTAATCCACTGATACAAATTTATGCAAGCCAAAGTACTCCGAATTTATGCTACTTAAAGATATTATAATGTGAAGAGCTAAAACTTCTGATAAAAGGTGGGGGGCGGAGAACAGTTACTCTCAGGACTGCCAATAGGCTATCTGTGTTTGCTCCTCTCTTTTCTCAACATTTTTATCTGTAATCTGGGAAAGACTCTTCCAGTGCTGTCTTGAAAGTGCCATTTCTCATGAGTAACCTACTTGAGAAGCTCTTTGGTCTTCTTGTTTGGCAAGTGGAGGACAAGTGAGATGTGAATGAAGGAAAGCAAGTGCAAGCAGATGGGGCCTGAATTCAATAAAAGGAGTTAAAGTCTTAGTTCTAGAAAAATAGCTTCTGTTAAGTAATAAAAAAGAAAAGTGACAAAAACCACAACAGGAAACAACAATAAAAAAGCAGCCAGAAAAAAGAATATTGAGAAAAATGGATTTTTAATTTAATCTATTCTAATTTTAGAGGGAAAACACCTGTGAGCAGGAGGAGGGGCAGAGGGTGAGGGGGGGGGGAGAGAGAGAGAGAGAGAGAGAGAGAGATCTCGAGAGAATTTTAAGCAGGTCCCATGATCCTGGGATTGGGATCATGACCCAAGCTGAAATCAAGAGTCCGGCTCTCAACCAACTAAACCACCAAGTGCCTTGGATTTTTAATTTTAATTTAATTTTTAAATTTACCACTTTATTAATTATTTAAAAATAACCTTAATATAAAATTATTTCTTTTTATATAATATATCTTTTTGGCTACCAAATCCCATAAACTTTGTGTCAGGTAAACAGTGACACAGGAGTACCGATTACTTTTTATGTGGTTTCAGATTTTATTTGGGGTAAGTCCATTACTCAGAATACCTGGGATAATTAACTCAATGCTTTTATTTTCTAAGAATTAGGTATGAGACACAATTAAAATGGTGCCTTCACTCTTTCTTCCCACATCTCTCAAAATCTTAACTGACATTCACAGTCCAGCTTAGGTTCCACTTCCATCATGAATATTTATCTAAACATTTTAACACATATGATCTACTTCTCCAAATCTTTAAGGCATTTATCTCTTGCATTATATAATTTGGTATGAATCACTATTTCATAATAGTTAGGCAATGTTCTAAGATTATGTACTGATATTTCCTTTCCCTAACCCTTCAAAGTATTATATGTTCTTATAGTTCAAAGACTGTGATTCACACTTCACTTTTATGTGCTTGGGTACTAGCATAGCTAGAGCCATGACAGGCCTTATTTTTTGAGCTGTGATATTAGTGTCAGAAACTTGACTTTGTCACTTACTAACTACATAACTTTGAGCAAGTCCACTGATATTTCTAATCCCTATTTTTACTATGCATAAGATTCTAATAATATTGAATTCATAGAGTTATAAGAATAAAATGAAATAATGCATGGAAAATAGTATTGGAACTATAAAATACTAAAAAAAATCTGTTACTGTAACAAAAATTATGTGTAAATGAGTAAAAGAGTGCTCATCTCAAAGGTAATTTACTTAGGAATGGGTACGAGGAACTCTAAGGAGACAGAGCATTCAGACAGATATTTAATAAGTATCATCCATGTCACTGTTTTCCACATCTAAAGTTAAAAAAAAGTCATCAATTCTGTAGCAGTCAGCACCTTTCATGTTAAAGCTGTTCTGTTTCTGCTTCCCACAGAGACATGACAGTTTAGACTCTCTTCATTTTTTCAGGAAAAGATGTAAAACCAGGATACTACATTTAACCTGGCATACAAATGTCCTAATTTCTTACACTTGTAAGAACCTGGCTTTCATGCCCAATAATTCATAATCCAAGATTCTCAGTAACACTTTTACTAATGTTACTTTAGTAAATTATCTGGTGAATTGCAACTTATTTACTATATTACATATTTATCATAGTTAACATGCAGTAAACTGAAGATTGCTGGAGAAAGATAGCTGCATATAGGGTCCAAGGCAATTCTGCTGGGGAAGAACTTGTAAAATAGTGAAATTTCCTTTTATTTAATTAAGGAAAGGGAGATGGCAGCTTCTCTCCCACCTCACCTTAGGACGTCTCCTTGGTAACATAATAGGCATAAACTTTTTATTTTACGGTAAAAAGTTGTGCATTTTCTGATTCTTGGAACTTGAAACACATACCTCTAAAAGTTCACCCAGGAGTCTCTCACAAGGGGTTCGGGAAATTAATACAAGGTGAAATTATTTGTTTCTCATGGAGATAACTGAAGTTTCAGGTGTTCTTTATTCTATTTTCTTATAAATTCATGTGGATTTTTATCTATACTTTGCATCTCTCTTGGACTGTCTGCATGCGTATAATGATGTAATTACAAAATAATTCTCTTCCTCATGTTTATTGATACAAAATTTTTGTTTCCTCTTGGGGGGAGGGCCATGATTTTCTATTTCTCAAACAGAACTGTATTTTAATCACTTCTAAAAGAGGTCAACATTTTTGCAATCAAGAAGATCCTAATCAAGACTTAGAAGGAAAGAAGGAATCAGGACAACCGGTAAGTAGGAAGAAATAGGTAGAAATAAGTTGGTTCCACACTGTTTCTAGGTGTTTCCAGGCTATTGTACCTAAAAATTCTTGCTAGTTTTAGGATGAATACTTTTTGAGGTGTAGAGTGTGCACTTGACCAGGCAGGTCTGAACAGGTATATAGGAAAAACAAACAAAAAAACCAAAACCTTAATATTGATATTAAAGTTCAAGTTTAGCCAATAACCATCTTGTTTAAGCTTATAATTAACTTCCTGAGACAGCTTCATTGTTTCTGATAACTTGACCTTGATACATCAAAATCTATGAGAAGCAGATATGCTGCATAGTAACAGGAGCTTAGTAGCCAAACCCTGAGCTGAGCCCCCAGTGACTGGTCAGTTATCTGGAGAGCAAAGTCTACTATTTCAGCTATCCTGACTTTAGTGATATTAAGGTGGCTTTTTCTGGAGAAAGGAGATTCTGGTGATGGAGTGTTATATGGAGTGTTATAGCCTCTTTGAGGGGCGTCTGAGGTTCTATATTTAAACATATACATGCATTTACTCTTTTAACAATAAATAACAGTGCAAAGGCAAGGATATACCAGGAGAGACAGCAATGATACAAAGCTAATGTACTCTCTGATCATCGAACATTGTGGAGGACCAGAGATGAAACACTAAATACAGAACTTTATCTTTTTGCCAAAATATAAAGCCCTATTTCATATACTTTTTATCAAATTCTAATCAATTACATATAATAATTCACTTGAAAATTTTCTATCTTTAAAGGAATTTTTATTTGTTAATTAAAATAATGTTAGACAATACGTAAAGACTGTGACTTTTGTATTGTTGAACTAATCTTTACAATCTTCTAAGAAATGCTATGAAAATTATGTAATAAAAGCAAGAAAAAATACTTCCTGATCTTGAAGGTAGATGTCTTAATGGTCTATATTAATTCATAAGTTAACTAAATAATGAGGTAATGAAGAATTTCTACTATAAAACTCAAAGATAAATTTCTTTAAAGCTATCAAGTTAGGGGCACCTGGGTGGCTCAGTCAGTTAAGCATCCAACTTCGGCTCAAGTCATGATCTTACAGTTCGTGGGTTTGAGCCCCGAGTCGGGCTCTGTGCTGACAGCTAGCTCAGAGCCTGGAGCCTGTTTCAGATTCTGTATCTCCCTCTCTGGCCCTCCCCTGATGACACTGTCTCTCTCCCTCTCTCAGAAATAAACAAAACATTAAAAAAATTATAAAAAATAAAGCTATAAAGTTAATTGTCACTTAATATCTTCTTTTTTGAAGGACGGATGGCATTTTATTTTAGTTTTTTTAAAGTTAATTTATTTATTTTGAGAGGGGGAGAAAGCATCCCAAGCAGGCTCTGGGCTGTCAGTGCAGAGCTCTGTGCAGGGTTCAATGTCACGCACTGCAAGATCATGACCTGAGCTGAAACCAAGAGTCGGATGCTTAATCAACAGAACCACCCATGCACCCCAACCATGACATTTTAGTGTATGGAATAAGTACAGAGAAGAGAAAAATATAGTGAATTATTAAGATATAATTTAAATATTAACACATTACATAATAAGACACATATTTATAAACAAATTTGTCTAGCACATTATTTCCAAGGAATTTTTCCTCTTCCTTATAACGGTACAGGGGATATTGAAAATGAGTTCTGAAATGGAGTCCCAGCTTGCAGAAGCAAGAATCACTTAGGTGAGTTTTCATCCACTAACAGATGTATTTGAGGTAGCTGAAGACTGGATTTTAAAATAAAGCTTTAAACTCACAAGCTCCATCATGAATAAAATTAAAAGGCTTTATTGCCTTCATTAGTTTTCTTCACCCCAAATCTCAAGAATTTGCTTTCAATATCATCCATCAGAATCATCTGTGGAGGAAAGGTCACAGATCTAATTCTTCATTCAGGCACAGAGGACATTAACATCTAATATACAATATGAGATATCATATATAATAATTAGGATGTAATTATGTTCATGTATTTCCTCATAGATGTCTTTAGGCACTAGCTGTTCTTCCACTTCAAGAAATCACAGTGGACGCTGTTCCTATGATTACCAGGAGGGGTGCATTTATGAGGATAGCTCAAGATTATAAAAAGAGTGAGAAACTAGACTGGAATTGCCGGCCAGTCTGCTGAAGTCACTCTGTTCATCAGTATTTCTCAGTCATCACGATGCTAAGATTGTGTTACTTTACAAAGCAATATAGGAATCATTTTTACATGAATAAGCCAACTTAATCAATTTTGGTCTACTTCAACCTACCCATCGCTACAGCTCTAGATTCCTGACACAATTTATACAAAAACAAAGTTTTTTGCTTTCAAAATGTCATTTTGAAGGAATTGTTTCCTCAAATGTTGCTGAACTGATCACTGAAATAGTCAACTAGTATCAAAAATAACAGTTCATGGGAAATAACCAAGTTCTGTACACAGTCGTAGATTTATTTAACTGAATATGAGCCTAATCTTTCTTGTTATTCTTGTTTTGTTTTTATAATGACTGATCTGAAATAAAACCTCCCTATTTTGACAAGATGTTTGCTGAAAGAGAGAGAGCTATAAGGAAATTATAGCATCACATGCTCTATAAAGGATATCAAGTAGAACTAGAGAGTGAAATGAAGATGGCAGTAAATTATTATCTTCTTTGGAAGAAACTGCCATTTTTAGTGAGAAATCTTTGATCTATCACTTTTCCTGTCCATCCATTTGGATAACAAAGATATGATTAGGTAAAGTACCTAAAAATTCATAGTAATTTTAAGATGAAAAACAGAAATCTTTATTGTGCGAAAGTTTGCAGAATACAGATATTTATACCTATGCAAATACAATTATAAAAGCTTACCATTGTATTTCGATATCTAACTAAAAGTAAAATATTTAATCATTTTTATTTAGTTCATGATACTATTTGTTTTTAAAATCCATATTGCCAAAAAAAAAAAATCTCGGTTGAAGCCCATGAAAAGTACCAAAGTTTTTCCAACTCCGTATTTTTGCATGTTTCTGATATTAAATATCTTAGAGATAGCAGTATTCATCAGTTCAGCAAGCTTGGTTCTCTGACTGCCAGAGCAGAGAAGGACTGAAAAACAACATAAAGAAAGGCAACTTATGCAAGTTTTCTAATTAAGCAAAGGGAATCCAAAGGCATATACTTGAACCTATCATTGAATATCCTGACATATTTTTAAACTGAATAGGATAATTATTTGTGTATGTCAGCAAAAACCCAGTGGCATATCTGAGAGCAACATCTATTAAAGAGCAGACACCCCCATTTTCCTGGGAAGATTCTGAAATAATTAAGTTAGTAAATCATCACCTAGTCAGGACATCAAGCTCCCACAGCACTCTCCTTGATCTTCACCTTAATTATGTATCTGTCTTGATCCCTGAGTATAAAATGTACTGACATGCATGTGCCTTTGACTGCTCTATTCTGAAGATAGTTCACAAGCTATTCATGATTTAATGTTTTTATTCTAACTCCCTATGTTTCTTTGACATATGGATACAAAGAGTGGTGTCTGCCATAGCCTGCAAACTCTACAGGGTAAGCTACTTACAATCAATTTTCATTGTTCAGTAGCCACCAGGGTGGCATCTGCAATCAGACAATTCATCAATGCTTAATGTCATGATAAGGATGATTATCATAAGTCTTTATTTTGATTAAACTATAAATATATAGAGAGAAGAGTTAATACCATTTGTTTCAAATGTATACACACACACAAATAAGGTAAAGTATATTACTGATATATTTAATATTATTTATATTTAATACTATTTATAATAGATATTTAATAATATATATATTGTGATCTCATCTTCAAAACCTATCAAGATCACAATTATACTCTGAATAATTAATTAAAAAAGAATGTAATGATGTAAGTTACTACCAACCAACAAAAAGGAATGTAATACTGCTGATTAACTATTACAGTGGTATAATGGTATAATTGTATTTTGAAAATATACCATAGTTTTATTTCTTCTGTATGCTATTTTGGCTTTTCAGATTATTAATATATATGTATATTTACATATGTGTAGGGTTTTTTATTAGAAAAATAAAACATAATGTCTCTATTATTCAGTAATATGACAGATAAGATGAAAATCAGAACTCAATATTCTGACAGAAGTATTACTTACATTTTCTATAGAACACTTAACACTTCCTCTTCAGGGAAGTGATATTAACTCTTGTAGAACCGAGAAACAACAAGTTAATGGGAAAGTAATATTATTAGAGTTCTTATTATTGGATTTCCTTAAGGAATAATCAGAGGGAAGGAGCATAATACCACATCAACCAAGTCTGTAGAGTGAATGGATGAGTACATTATGGAAACAAGAAATAAATGGCATTACTAATCCTTGTACCATACTCATCCTTGAAGGAAGTGGCCTGTGTCCTCAAGGTTTGTTTTATGAAGACATCAACATTTTGAAAAATACAAAGACAGACACAGCAAGAAAAAAATAAGCCTTAAACCTTGACTAGTGATTGAATTTTTTTCACCTGCTATCTATTACTATTTAATCTATTCATGGAGGAAAAATCAGCTGAGCTGTCCAGAAACATCTGGATGTTATGGTACCCAACAAATATAATAGCCACAACTAATGAGCCTAAAGATAGGAAGAGCATTACCTGGTTGCTGTTTCAGCCTTCAGCCAATGAATATAAATAGGCTTTCGTTGATCTTTTGTCCTACTAAAATGTAATCCAGTTTATTGAACTGGTGAATTACATTAACCATTTTGACATTATTTCTTTATAAATCTACCATGATGTCCTTGTTCTGTTCTTCTTCTGTCTATATTAGAGAAACCATAATGAAATGATATGATCTGTTTAAGCTCAGTGATTCTAATGATTGAAAAATAACTTGTATAGGAATTGCTAAAAATATATATGTGACCATATATATGTAGTCATACAAGAAGAAAAAGAAGTAGGGCTTCAACTCTCACGCCTATACTTATTTCTTCATACAAAATGGTCTACTTCAGTTTTGTCCCTGTGTAATGAGAATGATGATGGCATCTGCTTCATAGGGTTTTGTTAAGATGAATTAAGTAATGTATATAAAGTGTTCAATACAGAGCAAGTGCTGAGGAAATGTACTCATTGATATTATTGTTGTTGTGTCTATTAGCATTTTATCAGAGCATCAAATGTAGAGATAGGTTTTATGATGGCAAATACATCCACAATTAGGAAAGAAAGGCTGTATTGAGACTGGAAAATGTGCCCAGGCTAAGTAAAGAGTTTATAAAGGTAATGTAAAAAAATCCTGTTCGTGCAGTCTGTCATTCAAGGTTAGGCTTTCTCCTGAGGAGAAATGTATGATAAGTAATGTGACTATTCCCATGCCTCAACTGGCAGTCATTACATTACATATTATGGATTCAAAGGTCATGCTCTGTGATCTCAGTTGCATTTTCTCCATGGGCATAATATAATATACAACTATATCCACCATGTATTTCACTAGTGGTCAAATCTCTTGACATCTTGTGCTTCTATTGATCTAAAGATGGGGAAAACAGGAGTAGAGGGGTTAGAAAATTGTTTCGGGATACTTGGAAATATGCAGGAATCCATACCAGGAGTTTAACATGGGAAACTAGAAGTATTAATAAAAACACATTTTTAGAACACAGAATTGATGGACATAAGACTGTAGTTTTCATTTAGCAGCATTATAACAAAACATGAGTTTTATCATTTAAAAACTACGGTCATAAAAATGTTTTTACATAATTTTCACAACCAAATCAGTGACCTAGCTAAAGAAAACATTATTTTCTCCATTTTATAGATGAAAAAACCCAATTTTGAGAGGTAAAATGACATATCAGATCTCATACACATGTAAGCAATAGACTAACATGGAAAGCAATATATTTTCTCTCTAAACAAAATTTCCTAGTGTTTATTTATTTTAGCTTAAATATGCACTAATAAAACAAACATTTATAAGTAAAGTACTAGCAGCTTGTCTTTCATTACAAATATATACCAAATTTCTCTCTTAGAAAACCAATTTTTTTTTTGTGGCATTTTTTTGCAGGTTAATAACCTCAAAGAATAGCTTTGGGCACATACTCTGTTTTCATTCAAAGGTATTCCATATGTAACAGAATTACACTTAAAGTTATAAAGACATGGTATGATTGAGAAAAATTCCAGGTAAGTGGCTTAACCAACTGGGTCTTCTGTGCTATTCACTGAGATAGAGAAGATATCATCAAGGTAGCATTTGAGGGAGTAGAAGGGAGAGAATCAAGGATTCTGTTTTTCATACATTATATTTGAGAATGCAATTCAACATCAAAGTTCAAACGTCAAGGAGGCAGTTTGATTACACAAGTTTGGATCTCAATGGCTCTAGAAGAATCTGTAAATGGCTGTGTCAACAACATACAGAAGTGGATCCATGAATCTACTTAGACATGGTTTGGATAGAAATGGTTTGGTCTTGAAACATTCTAACATTTAGAAACTGGGTGAGAAAGAGAAGCCAACAAAGGAGAATAAGGGAAGACTGGATGACAAGAAGAAAGTCCTTAGAATGTTCATGGAAACGAGAGAAGAGAGTGTTAAAAATATGCTGAATTCTTTTAAAAAAGTCATGAAAAAAGTGGTATTTGAGACTGTTTTTTATTTTTGGAGGGATTTCAATTAGAGTTTGATCTCGAAAACAGAAGCGATAAGTAATTTACTTTAGGAATTCAAATGTAAACAATTGTGGGAACTCATGCCATCCCTGTGTGGAGCTGTTGCAGGAAGTCAGCAGAGCAGTCAGCTGTTAAGGTAAGATCGACACATGTGATATGGGGAACGTGGAAAAACTAGACTATCCAAGAATGAATGCACTGAGAATAGAATAGAACTGATATCAGTCTCCCATCGCCTCCAGTCTGCAGTTTCAATGGTGCAGACCCTTCAGGAACAGCCAGTGATTTTGCCAGTGAGCTAAGAGTGCAAAAGGGGGTGATGAGGCAGTAGCTGGAGTTGCTGTGGGACCAGCTGTGGCGCTTCCATGGTTGGAATGGATAGATAAAGTACTGCTTGTCTGAGCTGCAGCAGCACCTCATTTCTGCCTCTGTTCTTCCCAGAGCAAAAAATAACAGGATTTAACTTCCGTTGTCTAAGTCTCATTCACAATGCCTCTTGTAACTCATGCAAAATGGAATTAGGCCCAGAAGGGAATTCTGGGAAACTAGTTCGAGTATAGAATTTGACTAAGTACAAATTCTTCTGAGGGCTGAAGAGTAAATAGGGGGTGAGTAAACATTTACAGTTCTTTCATGGGTGTTGCTGAAACAGACAATTAAAATGCAAATGTTTTTGCACAGACTTTGTTTTTTTTGATATTTTTGTTTTAGAAAATGTTTGATAATGGAGTAAGATGGTAGATAATGGAAAATGAATCAGCAGAAATACAGAGATTAATGCTCCAGGGAGAGAGAATAAGGAAAGAAGTAATAAAACTCCTGAGAAGGTGAGATGAACACTTGCTGTTAATACTCGAGGTCTAGAGTTATTTCTTCTCAGTCTTTCTTTTCTCTATGTATTTCGAATGGACTGTAGTGGTTCACAGCACAGACCCTGGGGCAGCCTGTGTGGCTTTAAATCTGGACCATTACTTAACAGTGCGACAAAGAACACGAATTTCTTTGCCTCAGATTCTTCTTTTTAAAAAGTTAATACAAATAGTAGCAACTCATAGTATCACTGGGGGATAAAATAATAATGGTACCCACTCAGGTCATTGTAAAGATTCAGTTAAGTTAATATTAGGAATTCATAGAGGATACAATGGGTAATTAACAAGTGCTCTGTTATTATTTAAATATTTAAGTGCCTAAAGAATATAATCTAAAAAATTCTTTTAGTTAACATTCTAATGTTATGGTTTCTATTATTTAAATTTCTTTACAAATGTTTTATTATTCTATAATATCCCACCATATACAATGTATTAAAATGTACATAACTTTTTATTTTTCCATGATCGACATTCAGAACAACCAACTATACTTTCAGAAAGCTTTTAATTTCAAAAAATACTGTTTTTTTCTTTGCTGTACATAATGCTGTGGTGAACATTTTTTAACATAAAGATATATCAATAAGATTATTTCTGTAGAATAAACTACTAGAAATAGATTTAATGAGTCAGTGATTCCCAGCATTCTTCCTGTTCTTCTTTTGAGTATTAAAGAAAAGTAAGTTTAAAAATGAAGTTTTAACTTTGTTCTTTTAAAACATTATTTTGAAAGTTCATTAAATGACTAAATGGTAGAGTTTATTAAAATTAAATATTTTAGCAATATATGTCCATCATTTATTTCAAAATCCGTGCTAAACTCTATTAAAACTAGAGAACTATAACTTTTCTTCACCTGTATCTCTGTTGAATGCTGAGTATTACCTAGAAAAAATGCTTTCTGTAGACATTGAAATTATAGTAATTACAAGTTTTTTTCATATTTTCTTACTATTTGCTCTTGTTTTGTACTTGATGTTTATAATTATACATTTTTATCATGAAATTTTAAAATGCACTACAGGGGTGCCTGTGTGGCTCAGTCAGGTTAAGCGTCTGACTTCGGCTCAGAACATGATCTCAAGGTTCATGGGTTCGAGCCCCACGTTGGGCTCTGTGCTGACAGCTAGCTCAGAGCCTGGAGCCTGCTTCAGATTCTGTGTCTCCCTCTCTCTCTGACCCTCCTCTGCTCATGCTCTCTTTCTCTCATTCCCAGAAATAAATAAAAAAACCTTTTAAAATATACACTACAGTAAGATAATAAACACTGCTCCTGCACATCACCGATTGTCAATTATCATTTTGATAGTATCATTTGTTACATTTCACAATTAAAATATATGGATAATTCCTTTGTACAGTAATTGCATTTGCTATGTTAATAACTAGTGGCAAAACTGCTAAGATAATATTCTCACCTGTCTCTAGAAATATAAGACTCTCCTTTGCATTACTAATTTTACGAAAGCTGATTTCCTCCAATGTGGTTCACCTACTGTTAGTATATTTGTTAACTATCATAAGTATGTCTTTATTTCAAGTGTTAATCATGATTTTATAATGCACAGTTATGACAAATGTCCCTAAACATTTTCTGCCCGTGATTCACAAATATTCCCTTGGTGGTTGAGAAGACTATGCTGTGAATAAGATAGAATATATGGTTACATGAAGGAAGAGAGAATTTTACCCTCTGTAAGAGTACTCACTAATAATGCCATAATTACTTTCATTAGGAGCTGCCTCATTTTCTTTCCAAACATCTGTCTTTGGAGTGCAAAGATAATCTGTTCCTGAGAGACAGAGGCTAAATAAAATGTACCTCGTTTTTCTTCCCACCATCAACCTGGTGTTGATATCCATAAGAAACTGGAAAAGTGCATTTTCTAAATAGTGTGCTCTATTGGTTTCTTTAACACTGCACTTTCTTTATACCTCTCCAATCTTCTTCGTTTTCTTCTTAAATTATCATGGTTACTACCAATTAGCTGCTTAAAATTTTGGAATACACTAGTGAGTATTCCAAATGTACTTTCTCCTTTTCAGAATAACATTATTGGGTAAGTATTTTATTGCAGGGAGGAAAATAACTTGCCACAAAATAATGATGTTAGTAAGAACACTAAGAAACAAAGAAGCAAATTAAATCCAGAAGGGGAAATTGACTGAACACAAGCATTCAACCATTATCCGAGCGCTTCCTCCATCCCAGCACAAACAGCTTCTTTTCATCCATGCAATAACTCAAGTGGCAGTAGGACCTAAGTTTCTGTTCAATGTCGTCTACTCTTCTCACTCTACATACCTACCTTCAGTAACTTCTTTACCATGATTTCAGATTCTACTGTAGGCTGTGGGCTTTTGTTCACAAGCCTAGCATCTACTTCTGAGTTAGAGTCAGTATCATCTGCTTGGTGGACACCTGATACCAAGATGTTCCACAAGAACCTCAGTGTGATTATATCTATCGTTAATTACATAATTTCCCCCACTTCATTCCTTCTCTGGAAACTGGCCTTTATCTTAAATTTTCTATCTTGGTGATTGTTCCAATATTCATGAGATTCTTAAGATGTCTCCGTAAGAATTCATGAGATCCTTAAGAGTCTTTTTTTTTTTTTAAATTTTTTTTTTTTTATGTTTTATTTATTTCTAGGAGAGAGAGAGACAGTGTGAGCAGGGAGGGTCAGAGAGAGAGGGAGTCACAGACTGAAACAGGCTCCGGGCTCTGAGCTGGCAGTCAGCATGAGCCCGACGCGGGGTTCGAACCCACGAACCGCGAGATCATGACCTAAGCGAAAGTCGGACGCTTAACCGACTAAGCCACCCAGGCGCCCCAAGATCCTTAAGAATCTTTAAGAAAC
Organism: Proteles cristata cristata; assembly: GCA_017311185.1. Taxonomy (NCBI): domain Eukaryota; kingdom Metazoa; phylum Chordata; class Mammalia; order Carnivora; family Hyaenidae; genus Proteles; species Proteles cristata. The sequence goes on along the minus strand of JAESUZ010004237.1, from coordinate 129,870 downwards.
CTCTTTCCCAGGGTGCCTGGGTGGCTCAGTCGGTTAAGCGTCCGACTTTGGCTCAGGTCATGATCACACTGCTCATGGGTTCGAGCCCCGCGTCGGGCTCTGTGCTGACATCTAGCTCAGAGCCTGAAGCATGTTTTGGATTCTGTGTCTCCCTCTCTCTCTGACCTTCCCCTGTTCATACTCTCTCTGTCTCTCTCTCTTTCCCTCTCTCTCAGAAATAAATAAAAAACATTAAAAAAAAAGAAACCTCTTTCCCTTTCCACATTTCAGTCAACCAACCAAGGCCTACTCATCCAAATTCCTAAAAATCTGAATTCTTCTTTATTCTGTATCCTTATTACCAGTAGCATACCATTTCTCTCCTTCATTTTCCTACAACAGAATAATTAATCTTTCTTCCATCTAAAATCCATTTTTCAGCTGATCTCAAAGTGATCTTTTAAAAATATTTTACAAAAATCCCATTATATTAAAAATAAATGTCAAATTCCTTAACTAGCCCAGAAATTAATCATAATTAGTATTATGCCAATATTTCTAATCTCATTATTATTCCTCACTCTCTAATAGATAATGACTCAACAAACAGGATTTCTTACTTTGTCTTTTCATTTTTTAAGCTTAAACTTACTTAAGTTTGTCTTCTATGTTTTTAATGGCCTGTTAACCTGAAAACTATATCTTTGGTCTTTCAAATGAGGCTTAAATTTCTCATTCTATGTAAAATGTTTGTTTGGTTGTTACTTTATTTAAAATGACATAAGTAGATATAAATACTTAAAAAATAAATGTACTGCTTAAATTGTTACCTTAAGCTTTTTATTTGTTTTAATTATTACTCTTAATACTTTTGATTTTTCTCTACTTGGTGCCTTGTCATATTTCGAAACTTTCAAAAGATGCAAGAGTTTTTACTTTTACTAAAATTCCAAAATACTTTAGATATGCAATAACTTTAGTGTTATTGAGCTCATGAAGAGCTCCTGCTGTAGGAAGATAAACATTTTTCCTCATCTTCACCAACCCAGAGTTTTGTCTTACTTTGAAAAAAAGTCTTCTCATTTTTGTTTTATTTTGCATTTTTAAATTAATAGTTAAGAATATTTTCATATATGAATGGCTATTTTAAGTTTTTTCTAACTGCAGGCTAATTATAATTTTGCCTATTTTTTCCAATATAGTATTTCTATTTCTTATTGAAGTGACTGTTTACACACAAACTAAATCATCTATTTGTCTGTATGCACTGCAAATAAGGGAATGAACAAAAATCACTAGTATCTGATCTATAATTGTTGCTAGCACAACTGTATCATTATGGCCTATCTTCCTTGTTGGGATGAGCACTGGGTATGTAAGTAATGAACTATGGGAATACAACCCAAAACCAAGAGCACAGTTTACACACTCAATGTTAGCCAATTTTATAATAAGTTATATTAAAAAAATGTTGTGGATGTGACAAAATGTCAAAACCTAAAAATAATAATAACTACTTTGAATGTGAATGGACTAAATGCTCTAATCAAAAGACACAGGTGTCAGAATGGATTAAAAGGAAAAAAGGACATGGTCATATGCTTCCTATAAGAGGCTCATTTTAGACCTAAAGATACCTGCATATCAAAATTGAGGGGGTAGAGAAACATTTATCACACAAATAGATGTCAAAAGAAAGCTGAAGTGGCAGTACTTATATCAACAAACTAAAATGGAAACAGATTGTAAAAAGAGACAAAGAATGGCATTTTATAGTTATAAAGGGGACAATCCAACAAGAATATTGTAAATGTTTATGCACCCAACATGGAAGAACCTAAATACATAAAATAATTAATAGTAAATATAAAGGAACTAATTAATAATAGCACAATAGTAGGGGACTTGAACACCTCACTTATATCAATGGACAGATCATCCAAACAGAGAATAAACAAGAAAACAGTGGCTTTGAATGACATACAGGACCAGATGGACTCAGTAGGTACATTCTGAACATTCCATCCTAAAATACCAAAATACACATTCTTTTCAAGTGCACATGGAACATTCCCAAGAATACAGCACAAATTAGGTCCCAAAAGAAATAGTCTTCAACAAATACAAAAAATATTAAATCATATTATATACCTTTTCTGACCACAACACTCTGAACCTTGAAACCAACAGCAAGAAAAAATTTGGAAAGCCCACAAATACATGTAGGTTAAACTTGGTATGAATGGGTCAGCAAGGAAACCAAAGAAGAAATAAAAAATAACATATAAAAAAAATGAAAATGAGAACACAATGGTTCAAAACCTCTGGAATATAGCAAAAGCAGTCCTAAGAAGGAAGTGTACAGCAACACATGCCTACATCCAGAAGAAAATCTCAGGGCACCTGGGTGGCTCAGTTGGTTGAACTTCCGACTTCGGCTCGGGTCATGATCTCACAGTTCGTGGGTTCGAGCCCCACATCGGGCACTGTGCTAGCAGCTAGCTCAGAGCCTGAAGTCTGCTTTAGATTCTGTGTCTGCCTCTCTCTCTGACCCTCCCGTGCTCACATTGTCTCTCTCTCTTTCTCTCAGAAATAAAACAATAAAAAAATTATTAAAAAAAAGAAAATCTCAAATGAACAACCTAACTTTATACCTAAAGGAGCTAGAATAGAATAGAATAGAATAGAATAGAAAACTCAGAAATGAACCTACAGCTATATGGTCAATTAATTACCAGCAGGAAAGAATCTCCAATGGGAAAAAGACAGTCTCTTCAACAGTGTTGGGAAAGCTGGACAGCAACATGCAAAAGAATGAAACTGGATCCCTTTTTCACACCACACACAAAAATAAATTCAAAATGGATTAAACACATTAATGTGAAATTGAAACCATAAAAATCCTAGTGGAGACCATAGGCAGCAACGTCTTTCATGCTGGGTATAGCAAAGAAAATAAAAATAAGCTATTGGGACATTATCAAAATAAAAAGCTTATGCACAGTGAAGGAAACAATCAACAAAACTAAAAACTAAAAGGCACCCTTGGAATAGGAGAAAATATCTGCAAATGACATATATGATAAAGGGTTAGCATCAAAAATATAAAGAACTTTGAAAACTCAGCGTCTCCAAAATGAATAATCCAAATAAAACGGTCAGAAAATATGAAGGCATTTTTCCAAAGATGGCATCCAGATGGCCAATAGACACATGAAAAGACGCTTAACATCACTAATTATCACGGAAATATAAAACTACAATGAGATATTGCCTCACAGCTATCAGAATGGCTAAAATCAACAATACAAGAAACAACAGAGGTTGTGGAGAAAGGGGAACACTGTTGCACTGTTGGTGCAGCCAAACTGATGCAGCCACTCTGGAAAACAGTATGGAGTTTCCTCAAAAAGGTAAAAATAGAACCACCATATGATCCAGCAATTGCACTACTAGCTAGGTATTTACACAAAGAATTAAAAAATACTAATTCAAAGGAATACATGTACCCTGATATTTATAGTATCATTATCTACAGCAGACAAATTAAGGAAATAGACCATGTTTCCATCTACTGATGAATGGATAAAGAAACGGATAAGCAAAATAAGTCAGTCAGAGAAAGACAAATACCATATGATTTCACTCATATGTGTACTTTAAGGGAAAAAAAAGTTAACAATTGGAAAATCAAAGAAGGAGGTAAACCAAGAAACAGATTCTTAACTATAGAGAACAAATTGATGGTTACCATTGGAGAGGTGGGTAGAGAGATGGCTACAATACACAATGAGAATTAAGGAGTACCCTTCCGGGATGAACACCAGGTGATGTATGGAAGTACTGAATCACTATATTATACACCTGAAACTAATATTACACTGTATTTTCACTGGAATTTAAATAAATCTTAGGGGAAAAAAAGAACAAAACATCGAATGACTTTGTCCTGATTTTGATCCCAGCTGATTTCAAGTCTTTTTTGAATTCTGCTTACTTCACAGTCAGTATCCTGGTGACACTGTGACTCAACTGCCTTTAAATATCTCTTAAACATGGCTTGTTTACATGACACATTCCTAGTTTGTCTTCAATGACCTTTCCTCACTGTTTTGTACGAAGATTAGAACCATAATTCTCCCATTACTAGAAGCTATTGTTTCTGATTAGTAAAGATACTTGACATTTCATTGAATTCATAAATTTCCACTTAACTAAGTAAAAGTACTTTTACTATAACCTTTAAAATATCTTTGTAGAATTTATAATATTATTTACATTTTATAGATAGATTGATTTAAGAATGTTTTGTTAAAAATGTTTTAGGGATTATATGACAAATTTATTAGGAGATTATGTCAATTAACTTAATCTTGAACGTTTTGGAAATACACCACACCTGAATACTACAGCCATTGTTCACTTAAAGTCTTCTCTGTAATTAGTAATTTGCTAAGTAATATATTACACATTATAACAACATAACAAATAAGAATAAAAGCAGTAATATAAGTGCTATGTGTGTTTTGTTTTCCTATCAATTCACATATTGGAATCCTCATACTCAGTATGATTGTTCTGCAATTAGCTCAGGAGGGTGGGGCCCGCTTCAATGAAATTATCACCCATATAAAAGAGATTTCAAGAGCTCCTTAGCCCTTTCCAGCATGTGAAGATACAGAGACAACTCTGTGACTGTGAAGTGGGCTTTCACTTGACCATGCTGGCACCCTGATCTTGGATATCCAACCTCCAGAATGATGATAAATAAATGTTTATTGTTTATAAGCTACCCAGTTCATGGTATTTTGTTATAACAACCTGAGCAAACTAAAACAGGTTAACAGTTCTAATCCTTGATTTATTCCAGGTATTATACCTAGTGCTATAGGTTATTATTTACTTACTATCTCTTAGCAAATAGATGAGATATGTCCTAATAGTATCTCTCAAGATAGGGAAACTGAGGCTTACAATGACTGTCCAAAGTTATGGTGTTGAAGTTGGAATTTAAAGTTAAGAAGCCTGAAGTTAAGATTCAATTCATAACTATTAAAACAAAAAAGTTGTGCAAAGTAACAATCTATATAAAAATACTGATCAATATCGTCATGGAGTTAATTTGTTTTTTGAAATTCACAAGACCTCTCCTAGAAGACATTTGAGCAACATAAAAATTTCAAAGGAAGATCTACATCTAAAACGTATGACTATTCCTATTAGCAGTGTGCAAGAACTGTATTAGTAAGTCATCTAGGAAACATGACGTATTAATGGCTACTTATCATGAGTCACTCTCATCTTTCACATCAATGATGAAAGATATAAGCTTTAATTTACAATGTGGCCATATGAACTATCAATAGGTAATGGGGGATAAAACACAAATGAAAGAAGGGAAGAAATCCTAGAAATAGAGGAAAAGTACAATATATATTAACGTAAGGCTGTATACAGGGTCTGTATCTTTTAAAATCTCTATTTCAGACTGTATGATTTTCCCCTGTATCTCACTTGACATCCTTTATGGACATATATATTTTAAGGACTTACAACAATGCTGACTAACATGACATAAAATCATTCACTTTGACTTTGAGTGGAAATTCTGAAATATTGATTTTTCAAGTTCTGCTAACTAATGCTTTTATAAACAACAAATAGCTCAGCTTCTCATAAATTTCTTGGATGGCAAATGTGATTTTGGAAACTTCAATTCCAGTTTTGCTTTCTTACTCTTAGAATAGAAAAATAATTCACCAAAATGTGATGAGTTAATAAAATTCCACTTAAAACTAAAATAAAGAAAATAAAAAAAGAAAAAAGAAAGAAAACAGAAACTGCTGTATGTTTTGACAGCTGTCTTTGCCAATTGTTACCTTTATTTGCCAGTGACTTGAGAATAGGAAACGAAACAACACAATAAAAATGTATAGGGAATACGTCTGTCATACTTGAAATCATATAATTAGCCAGCACTTGTTATTCTAACCTCTATTTAATGCCATTTTTTTTAGAATATAGGGATTTATGAAGTAGGTATAAATGTAACAACAATGAAAACACTGATAGCAAGGATTCACTAAATTACTTTTTGAAATCCTGTTTGTATAATCGTTGAAGGGTTATTAGAAGATTGTTTTTTCCCTTCATATTTTATAACTTACTTATATCTGAAGATTCATGGAGAGAGAATATGAATCACTCAGAATACTTAAGTTTAATGAAATAAGTACAGCATGGAATTAGCTATGTAAACTGTCAAAATCAAGAACAATTATTTCATATTTATATATATAATACAAATCAAATTCAATATAAATGATCTCTCCATCTGTATTTTATTCTGTTTTTTATATTTTTTGTTTTTGTTTTCCCCTTAAATAGTTTATTGTTAAGTTGATTTACATATAATATTCAGTGCTCATGCCAACAAGTGCCCTTCTCCATGCCCATCATCCCCCTTCCCCACTTCCCCACCCCTCTACCCCTCAGTTTGTTCTCAGCATTCAAGAGTCTCTCATGGTTTGCCTCCCTCCCTCTCCCCAACTATTTTTCCCCTTCCTCTCCCACTTCATACTCCGTTAACTTCCTCCTAATCCACCAATATGTGCAAACACATGGTATTTGTCCTTCTCTGCCTGACTTATTTAGCTCAGCATAACATCCTCTAGTTCCATCCATGTTGCTACACATGGCCAGATTTCATTCTTTCTCATTGCCATGTAGTATTCCATTGTATAAATATACCACATATTCTTGATCTACTCATCAGTTAATGGACACTTAGGCTCTTTCAATGTTTTGGCTATGTTGAGAGTGCTGCTATGAACATTGGGGTACATGTGCCCCTATGCATCAGCACTCCTGTATCCCTTGGGTAAATTCCTAGCAGTGCTACTGCTGGGTCATAGGGTAGTTCCATTGTTAATTTTTTGAGGAACCTCCATACTGTTTTCCAGAGAGGTTGTAACAGTTTACATTCCCACCAACGGTGTAGGAGGGTGCCCGTTTTTCCACATCCTCACCAGCATCTATAGTCTCCTGATTTGTTCATTTTAGCCACTCTGACTGGCGTGAGATGGTATCTCAGTGTGGTTTTGATCTGTATTTCCCTGATGAGGAGGGATGCTGAGCATCGTTTCATGTGTCTGTTGGCCATCTGGATGTCCTCTTTGGAGAAGTGTCTGTTCATGTCTTCTGCCCATTACTTCACTGGATTATTTGTTTTTTTGGGTGTGGAGTTTGGTGAGTTCCTTATTGAAATTGGATACCAGCCCTTTATCTGATACGTAATTTGCAACTATCTTTTTCCATTCCATCAGATGCCTATTAGTTTTATGGATTGTTTCCTTTGCCATGCAGAAGCTTTTTATCTTGATGAGGTCCCAGTAGTTCATTTTTGCTCTTGATTTCCTTGACTTTGGGGATGTATCAAGCAAGAAATTGCTGCAGTTGAGGTCAAGGAGTTTTTTTTTTTTTGCTTTCTCTTCTAGGATTTTGATCGTTTCCTGTCTCATATTCAGGTCCTTTATCTATTTTGAGTTTATTTTTGTGTATAGTGTGAGAAAATGGTCTAGTTTCATTTTTTCTGCATGTTGCTGTCCAGTTCTCCCAACACCATCTGTTAAAGAGGCTGTCTTTTTTCCGTTGGATACTCCTTCCCGCTTTGTCAAAGATTAGTTGGCCATACATTTGTGGGTCCAATTCTGAGTTCTCTATTCCATTGGTCTATGTGTCTGTTTTTGTGCCAATACCATACTGTCTTGATGATGACAGCTTTGCAGTAGAGGCTAAAGTCTGGGATGGTGATCCCTCCCGTTTTGGTTTTATTTTTCAGGATTACTTTGGCTATTCGGGGTCTTTTGTGGTTCCATACAAATTTTAGGATAGTTTGTTCTAGTTTTGAGAAGATGCTGGTGTAATTTTGATTAGGAATGCAATGAATGTGTAGATTGTTTAGGGTAGTAATGACATTTTAACAATATTTTTCTTCCAATTCATGAGCATGGAATGTATTTCCATTTCTTTGCGTCTTCTTCAATTTCCTTCATAAGTTTTCTATAGTTTTCATCATACAGATCTCTTGTATCCTTGGTTAGGTTTATTCCTAGGTATTTTGTGGGTTTTTTTTTTTTGTTTAATTGTGAATGGGATCAATTTCTTGATTTCTCTTTCTGTTGCTTCATTATTGGGGTATAAAAATGAAACCGATTTCTGTACATTGATTTTGTATCCTGCAACATTGCTGAATTCATGGATCAGTTCTAGTAGGCTTCTGGTGGAGTCTGTCGGGTTTTCTATGTAGAGTATCATGTCATCTGTGAAAAATGAAAGTTTGACTCCTTCTTTACCAATTCTGATGCATTTTATTTCCTTTTGTTGTGTGATGGCTGATGCTAGGACTTCCAGTACTATGTTAAATTCCCCAGGGAAGCCATCTGGCCCAGGGCTCTTATTTGCTGGGAGAGTTTGGATAACTGATTCCATTTCCTTACTAGTTATGGGTCTGTTCAGATTTTATGTCTATCCCCATGTGAATTTTGGTAGTGAATGTGTGTTTAGGAATTTGTCCATTTCTTCTGTCTAGTTTGTTGGCATATAATTTTTCATAGTATTCCTTGATAATTGCTTGTATTTCTGAGTGGTTGGTTGTAATAAGTCCTTTTTAATTCATGATTTTGTCTATTGAGTGGTCTCTCTTTTATTTTTGAGAAGCCTGACTAGAGGTTTGTCAATTTGTTTATTTTTTCAAAACCAACTCTTGGTTTCATTGATCTGTTTAACTATTTTTTTTTAATTTTTATTATTTTTTTTGGTTTCTGTATTGTTTATTTCTGCATTGATTTTATTATTTGTCTTCTCCTACTGGGTTTGGAGAACCCTACTGTTGCTCTCCCTCTAGTTACTTTAGGTGCACTGTTAGACTTTGTATTGGTGTTTTTTCTAATTTCTTGAAATAGGCCTGGAGTACAATGTATTTTCCTCTTAGGACTGCTTTAGCTGCATCCCACAGAGTTTGGATTGTTGTATTCTCATTTTCATTTGTTTCCATATATTTTTTAATTTCTTCTATAATTGCCTGATTGGCCCATTCGTTCTTTAGTAGGGTGTTCTTTAACCTCCATGTTTTTGGAGGTTTTCCAGACTTCTTTCTGTTGTTGACTTCAAGTTTCATAGTATTGTGATCTGAAAGTCTGCATGCTATGATCTCAATTCTTTTATTTTTATTGAGGACTGCTTTATGTCCCAGTATGTGATCTATCTTGGAGAATGTACCATGTGTACTTGAGAAGAAAGTAAATTCCCTGGCCTCAGGATGTACAGTTCTAAATATATCTGTCAGATCCATCTGGTCCAATGTGTCTTTCAAGTCCATTATTTCTTTAGTGATTTTCTGTCTGGTTGACCTATCCATTGCTGTAAGTGGAGTATTAAAGTCCGTTGCTATTAGCACATTCTTATGCATAAGCTTGTTTCTGTTTGTAATTGTTTTATATATTTAGGTGCTCCCATATTCGGTGTGTAGACATTTATAATTTTTAGTTCTTCCTGATGGATAGACCCTGTAATTATTATATAATGCCCTTCTTCATCCCTTATTACTGTCTTTAATTTAAATTCCAGTTTGTCTGATATAAGTATAGCTACTCCAGCTTTCTTTTGACTTCTAGTAGCATGATATATATTTCTCTATCCCCTTACTTTCAATCTGAAGGTGTCCTCCAGTCTAAAATGAGTTTCTTGCAGACAGAAAATAGATGGATTTAATTTTTTTATCCATTCTGCTACCCTGTGTCTTTTGATTGGAGCATTCAGCCCATTCAGTGTTGTTATTGAAATATATGGGTTTAGAGTCATTGCATCCTTTGTGGGATTCATGCTTGTGGTGGTGTCTCTGATATCTTGTGTTCCTTGCAACATTTTCCTCAGAGTTTCCCTCAAGATTTCTTGTAGGGCTGATTTAGTGGTGATAAATTCTTTCAGTTTTTGTTTATTTGAAAGAAATTTATCTCTCCTTGTATTCTGAATGACAGGCTTGCTGGATAAAGGGTTCTTGGCTGCATATTTTTTCTGTTCATCACATTTAAGATTTCCTGCCATTCCTTTCTGGCCTGCCATGTTTCAGTAGATAGGTCTGTACCACTGTGATAGGTTTACCTTTGCATGTTAGGGCCCTTTTCTCACTAGCTGCTTTTAAAATTCTCTCTTTGTCCTTATATTTTGCCAGTTTCACTATGATATGTCATGCAGAAGATCAATTCAAGTTACATCTGAGGGGAGTTCTCTGTGCCTCTTGAATTTCAACATATACTTCCCTCCCCAGGTTGGGGAGTTCTCTGCTATAATTTGTTCAAGGACTCTTTCAGCACCTTTCCTCTCTCTTCCTCTTCTGGAATTCCTATGATATGGATATTGTTCCATTTGACTGTATTGCTGAGTTCTCGAACTCTCCTTTTGTGTTCTTGGATCAGTTTATCTCTCTTTTTCTCAGCTTCCTCTTTTTCTATAATTGTGTTTTCTAAATCACTTATTCTCTTTTCTGCCTCTTCAATCCATGCACTGGAAGCCTCCATTTTATTATGTATCTCATTTATAGCATTTCTTAATTCATCATAACTATTTTTAAGTTCCATAGGCTTTGTAGCAATAGTTTCTCTGATGTCTTCCACGCTTTTTTCCAAGCTCAGCGATTAATTTTATGACCATTGTTCTAAATTCTTGTTCAGTTATGTTGCTTATATCTGTTTTAAACAGTTCTTTAGCTGTTACTTCCTCCTAGAATTTCTTTGGAGGAGCGTTCTTCCATTTCACCATTTTGGTTAGCTTTTTATCTCTTCTTAATTTTAAAAACTTGTTATGTTCTCTGCACCTGCGGGGGCTGCTGTATTAAAGAGGGCTCTTTGACTGTCCAGGGCCTGTTCATTCAGGAAGTGTTCTTTGAATAGTGGCTCTTGGTTTCTCTTGTTGAGACTTTGGTTATTTTGTTTCCCTACTTGTTAGTGCTATTTGGGACTCTCCGCCATGTGTACTTTGGCTTCTTTCTTGAGGTAGTCCTGAATACTTTCATCCAGTTGATGAGTGAAAATTCCAATAAGAAAAAAGAATCCTGGGGCATCTGGGTGACTCAGTCGGTTGAAAATTCCAACTTCAGCTCAGGTCATGATCTTGCAGTTCGTTGAGTTCAAGCCCTGCATTGGCCTCTGTGCTGACAGCTTGGAGCCAGGAGCCTGCTTCCTTCTCTCTCGGCCTGTCCCCCGCTGACATGCTGTCTCTCTGTTTTTCTGAAAGATATTTTGAAACTTAAGGACAGTGCTAGATATCTCTAAGTCATTAGAATTCAATGGAGTTTCACTGCCACCAAAGAAAAGTAATTGATTGTAATGAATCAGGATGAAGGGAGCCCATTATTCTTCAAGTGTTCAGGTCACAAGAGATCAGGAAAGATGTCAGGCCTTCCCAATGCAGGAGGAGAGTAAACAGCCATGACAAAGATGTAACATGGGATCCCAGACACCATCCAGGCCACAGTGGATGCTAGGAGGTCAGGACTCCGGAGCAGCCTGAAGAGGACATGCGCAGGGCCGGGTGTGGGGAAGGGTGCAGCTCTCCTGCGGCCTCTGCAGATGTGCCTCTGTCCCCAAACTTGCACTTGGCCACCAGCCAGGAAGCTCTCTGGACCCCCTCCCCTCCGGCTTTCTAAGGAAGCTTCCTACCCCTAACTCAGGATGTCCATCTGTATTGTGTTGTGTGTGTGTGTGTGTGTGTGTGTGTGTGTAAAATATATCCCTAATTTAGCATAGAACAATCTACTTATTTTATTTCTCTTTTTCTTCTTATGTTGTTAGTCTCCTTTTTTCACCTTTTCAATGCCTCTTCCCCCTCCCCCACACAAAGTTTTTACAAAAATAAAGCATGGTATATTTGTCTTTATGTTTTATTACATGTGGAATAATATTTGTAGATATAAGTTAAAAACCTGTAGAGTTCCTAGACTTTTGTAACATAACTTTAATAAGAACATAGCTTCAGAAAAAGTGTTTAACTAGGTGTTTAAAGCTATTTTAAAAATAGAAATAAAAATGTATAGTTTCATGTACTCTAAAAAAGAATTTGTCCTTTTAAGTCAGCTTGATAAGGGTATAATTTATATACAATAAAATGAACAGATATAAAGTACACTGTTCAATGAATTTTCACAAATACACATACCCATGGACTAGCACCTCAATGACCCTATTTTCCCAAACATTTCATCATATTCCTTTGTAGTAAGTCCTCCCATTCCCCTTCCCCCACCACCCAGACAATCACTGATCTGCTTTCTGTTGCCATTTGATTGTTTTGCATATTTAAGGATTTCATAGAAGTCTTTTGCATTTATTTAGTCTTTTGCATCTGATTTCTTTTGCTCAATATGTTTTTGAGATTCATCATATCATGCATTCCTTATATTAATGAGTAATCATCTAATGTATGAATACTTCTATGAAGAAAGTTACTAATTCTTTCATATATAAGTCTTTTTTAGACAAGTGTTTTCAATTATTTAAGGTAAATACCTAGTAGAGAAATTGCTGGGCCTTATAGTAAGGGCATATTTAACGTTTTTAAGAAATTACTAAAGAGTTTTCCAAAGTGATTGCCCATTTAAATTTTCCTTGGCAGTAAAAGACATTTCCAGTCATTCCATGTCCTATTCAACATTTGGTTTTGTCAGCCTTTTAAACTTAGCTATTTTAGTGGGTGAGGAGTGGTATCTCAATGTGATTTTATTTTCCTTTCCTGAAGATTAAAGATGGCGATTAGCTCTTCATGTCCTTACTGACCATTTGAATATCTCTTTGGTGAAGTGTCCAATTTTTTTCGTCCATTTTTAAAATTGGATTTTTGTCATAAAAGACTGTTTTACATTGTGGTTAAAAGACTTCTTTTCACATATATTTAAAACAAATAATTTTTCACAATTTGTGGCTTGCCTTTTTATTTTCTTAGCAGTGTCTCTAAAAGAACATAATTTTTTATTATTTATGAAACATCATTTGTTAGTTATCTATTGTTATATAACAGACGTCTCCTGATTTAGCAGCTTAAATCAACAACACTTATCATCTTACATAGTTGCAAGGATCAGTAATCTAAGAGTGGCTGGACAGATGTTTCTGGCTCAGGATCTCTTGTGACATTACAGTAAACCTGTTGGCTTTGACTGGATCTGGAGAACGTATTTTCAACCTAACTCACATGGTTATTGTCTCCAATTCCTCCTACATGGGTTCTTTCATAGGGCTGCTTATGGAGAGGGAGCAAGATAGACAGAGAGCAAGGGCAGGAAGCCAAGAGAGCAAGCACTAAGAGACGACGATTTAAACTATAGTATCTGAAATAACTTAATCTCAGAAAATGACATTTGATCACGTCTGCTACTGGTCCAATATACTAACCCTAGTACAATGTGAAAGATATTACATACAGGTGTGAAAATCAGGAAGTATGAGTGGATGACCGGGGCCCTCTTGGAGACTGGCTATGACATATCTATTAATATTATTATATTTTCTTTAGTGGTATTACTTCTTGGTAGTGAATGTTACCTCCTTTAACATCATATGATTAATCTGCTGTGTTTCTCTACATAAATTTTAAGGTTTTAGCATTTCTCTTCAGGAAAAATACCCATTTTGAGCTAAGAGTTCTGTATGGTGTGATACAAGGGTTTATTCCTTAGGGAATTTTAGTGATTCTAGTAAATATAATCTCCCCATATTGTAGTAGCATTCTCACACAGAGAGTCATGATACTGAGGGTTTTCTTTCCAGGAAGCAACTTTATTCATGCTGTCACTGCTCAGCTGGGTTCATACTAAAGAACTGAGCCCCGAACAGCATATGGTGTAGTTTTTTATATTTTCTACTTCTTTGTCTCTCATATATGGTAACATACAAATATGTAGTTTTATTAAGTCATCTCAGGTTACAAGGTTGTGACAGATACTGTCACATATGCATATAGCCAAGTTGCCTTGAGGTTTTTTTTTTTTAATTTTATTTATTTTTTTCTTTTCTTAGGGAGGGGACCCTACCACAAAATTAATTACACTAGCACAAGTTTCAAAAATTATTTGACAAGACTTCTATTTTCAGTAAAACTAAATAAGCACCCACTATTTCATGCCTGCCCACAGATAAATACAGTCTTTGGAGAAAATAAAAATAATCTATAGGCACTGGTGTGTACATCAAAATAGGAAGATTCTGAAAGGAGAGTCAAAACATGGAAGGTATTAGAGTGACTTTCCTTTTAAACACCTTTTAGCAGGAGGGTAGATTGAACTCATTTCCAAGGTGTGTGGTTAAAACCTAAGGAATTTAAGAAAATATAAGACAATGTATAACCTGTGTTTAAGAGGAGTAGTGCAAGGTGCAAAGAGAAAATGAATAGAAAATATATTTCAGTATACGAAAATATAAAAATCAAAATTTTTTTCGAAAAGATATAAACGTGTTGTTTCAAGAAGCTCAGTGAACTCTGAACAAGATAAACATGAAGAAAAATCACATTATGCACAAAATAATCAATATAAGGAAATTATCTTAAAAGCATCCAGACAAAAATGATAGACGGCAAACAGAGAGGAACAATCACTTGAATGACTGCTGACCTCTCATTAGAAAATATGGAGGCCAAGAACACTTTAAAATACTGAGACAAAAATAATCAACTACTTTATATTTTGTGACGACACTTTTTAGGAATAATGGCAAAATAAAGACCTTTTCAGACAAAATAAAGATAACAGAAGTGGTCATTAGCATACCTGCAGCACAAGAAATATTGAAGGAGGTCCTCAAGGCTGAAGAGAGATGATAACAGAACTGACAGGAATCACTAGGAAAAGAAAAGAAAAACAAAAAACAAAACAAAACAAAAAAACCACAATCCTCATCCCCCCACATCAAACATGGTAATGCTCATTAAACGGTCAACTCACCAGGAAGACACAGTAACTGTAAATGAATGTGTAAATATGTACACGAAGCTGAATTTGAAAGAACAGAAGGGAAAATAAACTATTTTACAATCATGATTATGGGCATTTAGACCCATCTTTCAGGATTTAAAAGAACAAATATATTTTAAAAGTTGGTAACAACATAAATTATCTGGAAAACACTATCAGCACATTGACTTAATTGATACTTACACAACACTAGGTACTACAATTGCAGCATGAAAATTGTCAAATCCACATGGTGTGTTAACCAACACAGACCATATGACAACCCATAAAAGGAATCTCAACACATTTCAAAGGATGGAAGTAACTTCTAAATAATACATAAGTTGAAAAGAAAAATCCTTAGGGAACACTGAAGATATATCAAACTTCATAAAAATAAAAGTAACATATCCAAATATACAGATGTCTGGAAATTCCTCAAGCATTTAAAGCCTAAATAAGTAAATTTAAAATAATCCACAGGCCAAAGAAGAAATCAAAAGTGACCCTAGAAAATATTTTGAACTGAAGTTAAAACAAAAAAGATGTACCAAAAACAGTGGTAGCTGTTATAGTAATTATATAAATAGGCTGAGGTGGCTTTAATGTTTTTAGTAGCCTCAGTAAGCAAACAGAAGTAAGCCAGAGTAAGCACTTTAAACACACTCATATCCCAAAACTCAAAACTTAAGAACAAATTGCAAATGGCCAACTATTCTATCCTAAATAAGCCAACTACTGAGGCTATAGCCCACCAAATAATTTCCTTGCTTTAGTTCTGCATCTGCCCAATAAAAGCTTTTCCTCCAGCTCCTGCCCAAGGAGTATGGCTAACCATTTTTGGTTTGGGGCAGCCTCAATAGAACAGACATTCCATCAAATGAAGTCTTGAAAATTTTAATGTGTCTCAGTTTATCTTTTAACATAGCTAAAGCAGTACTTGGTATTTTATGGCATTAATATATAAGAAATGAAGAAGGGTCTCAAATGACTAGCTGTCACCTTAAGAAACAAGAAAAAGATCAAATTAAAGTCATAGGAATGAGACTAGGTTAAGTAATAAAGACTAGGGTGAAAAAAAATCAATGAAACAGGAAATGAAAACAATAGAAAAAATGAAATCAAATGGTGGCTCTTAGAATCATCAATAAAAGTGATAAAATTCCAGCCAGAATGATCAAGAAAGGAAAAAAATAAAGTCAAAAAATAACACCTGGAATGAGAGGAGTTACATTGCTCTAAATTCTACAGATATTAAAGTGATGATAAAGGAGATATTATTAATGTTTTCAGCCAACAAATTCAACAACCTAGATTAAATAAACTGATTTCTTTAAAGACACAACTACCACAGCTCACTATAGAAGTTACAGAAAATGTGAATAGCCCTATATCTCTTAAGGAAATTGAATCTGTAGTGAACATATTAGCCCTCAACCCCCTTTCCCCCCAAAAAACCCAAAAAACCAAAAAAATGCCACAAAAACCTCCCTGACTAGTTTGCCATCAAAATTTGCAGAAGAATTAAAGCAATTCTACCCAAACCCTTATAGATAATTTAGGAGGAGGGAATCCCTTCCAATTTATATAATGGGATCAGACTTATCAGGACACCAAAACCAATCAAATGTATTACAATCAAACTCCAGACCAATATCCTTCATGAACATAGATGCAAAACTATATACAAACTTTTAGCAAATAAATTCCAACAATATAAATAATAAATTATTATCAAATAGGTTTACTCCAGAAATACAAGGTTTATTTAACATTCATAACCCAATTGATGTAATTCACCATGTAACAAACTAAAAATGAAATAAAAAAATCAGCTTAATAAACAGAAAGCCTTTGCCAATATCCAAGAAATATTCCTTATAAAAACTCTCAAACTAGGAATACAAGACTACTTACCCAACCTGATAAAGAGCATTCAGTCTTAGTTTCTCTCATTGGTCTTTTGTTATTTTGTTATGTACAGGAATTTTACATGTATATTTATTTCATATTTCCTATTTTGATGCTTTAACAATTCTGGAAACTTACGAGGCCCAGAACCTTTCTAAAAATCTCAGTAAATCCCCGGAACCTTTCCAGGGCTCCAGAACCTTTCTGGGAACAATATGTACGTGCAGTTTTAAATAAAGTTTGTTTGGATCTAAGAGGCGCAGGCCGGTGAGCCTGCTCAATCCGCAGTGACTTACCTGGGGCCCTCGGAAAGGACTAGAACCAGGTGCCTCGTCTGTGCAGCAACTCCTCCAGTTAGCAGGCAGCCTCAGATCCCATTCCTCGTGGTCAAACTTAAAAAACAGAAAAGAAACGAAGAAGGAAAAGAAAATGATTAAAGAAGACAATTTCGGCGATAAAAGCAAAACAAATCTCAAACGCTTCCCGAAGCAGATAGCCTTTCAGAGACCCGCGCTATGGGGCTGAAGGCCAGAAGCTTTAACATCACAAAGAATAGGGAACAGGAAGAGGAAACAGAAAATACCAGAGGGACTGGGACCCTACCGGCTCCTGTCGGAGTGAGAGCGACCGACCGGAGTGGCTCGTCGTGGGGCGTCTGCGGATTGGCTGACTGGGTCTCCTGCCTCTGGGGTCAAGTCGGCTATTTACATAACTGAGTTCCGGTTTGTGGAGGTCACACACGGGGCACCAGTGGCTCTCC
Source organism: Proteles cristata cristata (assembly GCA_017311185.1). Classification (NCBI taxonomy): domain Eukaryota; kingdom Metazoa; phylum Chordata; class Mammalia; order Carnivora; family Hyaenidae; genus Proteles; species Proteles cristata. The sequence goes on along the minus strand of JAESUZ010004237.1, from coordinate 112,219 downwards.
CTTGGGCCAAGAAATTTATTTCAGTTGTCCGAGGACAAGGAGTGCCTGCAAAGCTGGGGGTGAGAGAGATCTGCTGGCTTTCCTGGACCACGGGTGCCTCCGCATCACCAGGTAAGGAGGAAGTGCGCATGCAGGTACAGGACTGGAGGTGTGCTGAAAAAGGGGGGCACCTGTGCGGAGGTCCACGTCAGGTGACAGCACTGTGTCTGGAGGGCCTAACAGTCATTATCTCATAAATAGCTGCCAAATGAATAATTTGTAATAATACATGTATCCTTGGCTTATTCCATAAATATTAATAGAGCGTATATTCTCCCTATGTCTAGACGCTAGAAGGCGACCTGGGAAAATACTCGCTTTCTAGGGAGCTTAGATTCTTGTATGGAAACAAGCCAAAGCCACATAATTTTAATTAAAGTAAGTACACAAGATGGGGCGCCGGGGTGGCTTAGTCGGTTAAGCGTCCGACTTTCGCTTAGGTCATGATCTCGCGGTTCGTGGGTTTCGAGCCCCGCGTCGGGCTCTGTGCTGACTGCCAGCTCAGAGCCTGGAGCCTGCTTCAGTCTGTGACTCCCTCTCTCTGACCCTCCCCTGCTCACGCTGCCTCTCCCTCTCTCAGAAATAAATTAAAACAAAAAAAGTACACAAAATGTTGGTAATGCTATGCGACAAGGAGGGTCAAGAGAAGTGGTGTTGCTGTTTCAAATAGGTTGATTTAAAAGGCATAGCTAAAAAGCAGATATTTTAATAAAAAACTTGAAAGTAAGAGGGTTCTTGGGTGGCTCAGTCCCTTTAAGCATCCAACTCTTGATTTCAGCCCCAGTGGTGATCTCATTTCGGGTCTTGATTTCACAGTTTGTGGGAACCATCCCAGAGCCGGGGCTCTGTGCTGACAGTGTGTAGCCTGCTTAGGGTTCTCTCTATCTCCCGCTCTCTCTTTTCTCCCCCTCCCTCACTTGTGCTCTGTCTCTAAAAAGAAAAAAAAACAAAACAAAACTTAAAAATACCTATTAAAAAGTCCCTGAAAACAGAGAGAAAGCAAGACATTCATGTGTCTGAGGAAAGATATCTCCAGGCTGAATAAGCGGTTGTTCATATTTGGATGTCTAGCAAGCATGTTCAAGGATTAGCTGTGAGGCTAGGGTTTCTAGAGCAGTCAGCAAGGGAGTGAGTGAGAGATCTGGTCAAAGACGTTGGAAAGAGGGCTGTACACAGCATTATGGACCATTATAAATAATTTGGACTTTACTCTGAAAGAAGTAGAAATCCACTGGAAAGTTTTAGGCAGAGAAGTAACAAGATTCGAGTTTTGTTCTAGAAGAATAGCTCTAGCTGCTCTGTTAGCATTGGACCTTTGTGGTATGGAAGTTAAGAACAAGGTCAGGGAATCAAAGGTAGCTTGATAGATGTAATGAATACAAATGAAAACAGCTGTTGGGACAAAGGAGGGTAACAACAGAAATGGCAAAACATGGCCATATTCTGGTTACATTTTTAATGTAAAAACAATTAGGTTTACTAGTATATTGATTGTGAGACATGAGGAATTAAAAATAACTTCAAAGTTTTTGGTCTGAGCAACTGAAAGAATGATGATGTAATTTATTGAGATTGAAAAGATTAGGTGAGGCAAATTAAGATAGAAAGGATAAATGCATTTTATTTTTCTCTACAAGTACAGTTTAATAATTTGTAATTATATAGTGTTAAAAGACATATTTTAATTTTTAATATATTATTAAAATTAATATGGCATCACACTTGGAGTAGAATGTTTATCTTTAAATCTTCCCCTTTATATCTTTGATGCTTTACAGTTCATATATTGATACATTCTATATTGTCATTCCTATGCCATGTTTTGTGTGAAAGTTTGCACTTTTGTACCTTCGTTATGCTGTCAGGGAGCTAAGATATCCACTATTGCGGTTCATCGTTTTTCTCTATATAACAGTGTTCGTGATTTGTGTAATTAGTTAGATATTTTATTGAATTTTCCCTTATTTTATATAAATTACTGGAAAATAGAAAAATAAAAGTGCTGATACTAGACATAAAAAAAAGATGTGTCATAAACATAATGCAATTGTGACAAAGATGGAATTCATTCAGGATTCTGAATGAAGCAACTCTAGTTTCAGTTCTATGATCCTTGACTTAATCTGCTTTTTTTCTATGTGAACCGTGAAGGGGAAAAGAACAAAATTAAAGAACATGTGTGAAGTGCCAGAAAAAGTTGTCATACTTAAGACCTCCATAACAGAGCACAGCTGATGCAATGACAATCTGTTGTTCAACTTTAAAAAGTACTATTTAGCTCTCATAGGTGTTTTTATAAGCCTTTGTAATATATAAGAGGAAACTATCTGTAATCATGTCCAATCCATATGTTATGTGTTATGCATCACATTCTATAGAATTTTATTAACTAATTAAGCATTATGATTTCTATAATAAAAAGATAAACAGATCTCAAGTGCTTGTTACCAGCATAGTCATAGATTGTGTCTGTACCAAAAAAAAAAAAAAAAAAAAAATGTCAGTTTAACCAGCTAGTCGAATAATAATCAATGGAAAATATATTAGCCAGGTTGTTGGGAGAACTGATAGAATTAATATGGTTAAGTTGTTTAAACACATATTAAGGACATATTTTCAAAATAACAAAATTGTCCTATAATTAATGGAAAGGGAGTTATTCAAATGACAATACCATTGGTTAACTGACAGTAGACTAAGCCATTATTGCCATCGTATAAAAATACTATATGTTCTCAAAAACTTCTTTTCTGAAATCTTGATTTATGCTACAACTGGCATGTTTCTACCTATCATTTATTTCAGTTAATGTCTAAATATTTCTATATGTACTCAAAGTTTATTTTGTAAAGGGGGATGTAAAATTTGGAAGAATTTTAGTTTCACTTGGATGATTTTTTTCTCATCTCACACCATTCATAAAAATAAATTCACAAAGGTTTTAATCTTTGATTATAAAAATTAAATACAATTAATTCCCAGTAGCAAACATAAGAGAAAAGTAGAATAACCAATAAAATAACATAAGACTGGTTACATGGAAATGGATCTTGACAGTATGGGGAAATTTATTTTTAAGTTAAGTGTCAATCATTTGAAAGTTCTAAAAAGCAGTTAAAGGATACTAAATATATAAGGCATTCTTAAAATCAGTAAGATAATGATGAGATGCTTGATAAAAATGGGAAAATTTAAAGAACAAATTTAACAAAATAGAAATCAAGCTTGAATGTGGAAATAACCTCCATGACCATTGTCAGATGAATAGATAAAGAAAATATAGTATATACATACAATGGAAGTCTATTGAGCCTTTAAAAAAGATAGAAATTCTGTACTATTTGACACATAGATGAACCTTGAGGACATTGTGCTTAGTCAAATAAGCCATTCACAGAAAAGCAAATATTGCACAGTTCCACTTATATGAAGTATCTAAATAGTCAAACTCATAGAATTGAGGAGTGGAATAGAGTTTGCCAGTGGCTGGGGAAACAGGAAATGGCGTTACTAATCAACCAGCATAATGTTTTCAGTCAAGCAAGATGAATAAACTTTAGGGAACTGTTTATAATCTGGTATCTGTAGTCAACACAAATATTTAGTACCCTTAATATTTTGTCAAGAAGATAAATCTCATGTTAAGTGTTCTTTCCACAATAATGTTTTTTTAAATCAAAGGGAAATAATTAGTATCATTTGGAACACCAACCAGATAACCAAAGATTGACATGAGTCATAATGTTCTGTGATGATAAGGGTTCAGAGAAGTGTCTCAGTAACCCATACCAAATATCTGGTTTTAAAATTTAATTTAAAATTCCCTTTGTTTTCAAATTTTTAACAATGAGACTATAATAAATAGGTAAATAGGAAAATATCAGGAATTTTTTTAATTATGAAAAATTTAAAGTTTATAAGCAATTGACAATTCGCAGAAAGAAAGAGACCATAAAGTATAAATTGGCACAAAATTTCTGGAGAAACAATGTATTAATACATACTAAGTCCTTTTTTCCCCATATCATTAAGCCAAAAAATCATAAAAGAAAGAAAGAAAAGAAGAAGGAAAGAATTGAAGAAAGAAAGGGAAATAAAATTTTTTTAGCTGTGGGCATTATAGCATGGTTTATAAATATTTAAAAATAAGTACTCTGTCTAAAAATAAATTTAATTATAGTAAAAAAATTGTGTTATAACCATTTAATTGATTGCTACATATGTTTAAAAATACCTCTTAGATACATATTTATTGATGTAAAAATCATTTGTTATAATGCATACATAAAAATAATGTGACACAACTAAATATAAAAGACCATTTTGTTTTACAAAATAATCGATACATAGGTATTTTGTATATACTATATACCATATGTTTTATAAATTATAGATATTCTGTAGATTGAAACCCCTTCCCAATTGCCAGATCTCAATCATAATCCTCAAAAAATAAACACAATACTTCCTTTTTAGGATTATTTGTCATTATTTTTCATCTCTGGACAACAGAGTTTAATAATACCCTAGTTTTTAAAAGTTTTGGTATGTGTCTTAAGCCTTTTAATTTGCAAACTCTTGTCTTCTTTTTTTCCTTGCAACATATCAAGTTGAAAGATACAAGCCATTTAAATAGCAAATTCCCCATGTTTAGATTTGTTGATTATGTGCTCATTTTGCAATTCATACATTCTACTACCGGCTATATTTTCTGCAACTTGGAAGAAAACAGAGTTAGGTTAAATTTTTTTGGTAGGATCACACATGATTTTGGTTATTTCTATTTTGCCTCTTCTTTTATGCTTAATGCCTAGATCCATTAATTCATTTATAATTGAATCTTAACATTTTTTTTTTAGTTATTGCCAGAGATACTTCCATAAAATTTCATTTTTCTCATCTGTTGAAAATTAATAGTATTTTTATTTGTTATATTAATAAAATATTAATTGCCACTCTCATTTTACTTATCACTTAATAATTAATAAAGTAATAATAAAATTAGAACTTTACATGGAAAAAAACAAGGTAAATGGTCAGGTTTTTCTTATAGATTTTCAGATAATTAATTTGTTCCTCTCATCCCCTGAAAGTGAGTAATTGGATTATTGTCAAGGTATTATTAGAAACTCATGTATTTAAGCACATTTGATGGATTTCAGTCTTTCAGTATAACTTCAATCCATTTTGAAGCTCACATTGTCCTATCTTCACATTGTGGCCCCTCTTCACATTGAATTGTATATTCTTCTAATGTGATCCTAATACTGCTGGCAGTGACAGGTTTTTCCAGGCTCATTTTGTGCATTTCTAACCTCAGACCTGGAAATCAGTGATTTCTCCAAGAAGCCCTCATTACACTTAGTGGGAAAAGATCTTTTCAGTTTACAATCTGAATTCTAGCAGTGTTCTTTTTCACCTGATTTTTTTCCATGTAATTTTGTGGCTGCAACTAAGAAGAAAGTAAACATTGATAGAACGATTAATTGATCAATAGATGGATCAAATGCCTAATGGGTTCATCCTGATTTCCAACTCAACTTAAGGCCTGCAAGACTCTTCAACCTCTTTTACTTTATGTATATACTTCTTTTCTTTCACTTTCAGAATTCTGTATTCTGGTAGAGAAGAGAGTGATAAAATTATTGTTCAGTACTTACTCATTTGACTTATCCCACATCACACCCAGGTTAGTTTCCATGTAGCAATGCAGATACCTCAAAAATTGAAAGATTGCAAGTAAATTATTATTTGTCCTCAGTTCTAATTTTACCTTATCAACTTTGTCCTAGCATATAACAATTATAGTGTTTTAATTTTTTGATTTAAATTTTAGCTAGTTAACATAAAATGCAATATTAGTTTCAGAAGTAGAATTTAGTAATTCATCCTTTACATATAACATCCAGTACTCATCACAATAAGTGCCTTCTTTAATTTCCATCACCCATTTAACCCATTGCCCTCCTTCCTCCTTCCATCAACCCTCATTTTGTTCTCTATGGTCAAGAGTCTCTCGTGTTTTGTTTTCCTCTCTCCTCTTCCCTCTGCCTGATATATTCATTAGTTTTGTTTCTTAAATTCCACATATGAGTGAAATAATATGGTGTTTGTATTTCTCTGATAGACTTATTTTGCTTAGTATAATACATTTACTTCTGTTCATGCCATTGCAAATGGCAAGATTTCATTCTTTTGGATGGTTGAGTAATATTTCATTGTGTTTATGTACACACACACACACACACACACACACACCACAAATTCACTCATTAGTTGATGAACATTTGGGCTCCCTCCATAGTTTGGCTATTGTTGATAATGCTACTATAAATATTGGGGTGCCTCTTCCCCTTCGAATTTGTATTTTTGTATCTTTTGGGTAAATACCTAATAGTGCAATTGCTGGATTGTAGGGTAGTTCTATTTTTCATTTTTTGAGGAACCTCTGTACTGTTTTTCAAAGTGGCTGCACCAGTTCACATTCCCATCAGTAGTGCAAGAGGGTTCCCCTCTTTCCATATCCTTGCCGACATCTTCTATTGTTTCTTCTGTTGTTGATTTTAGCCATTCTGACAGGTGTGAGGTGGTATCTCATCATGGTTTTGATTTGTATTCCCCTGATGATGTGTGATGTAGAGTATCTTTTCATTGTCTGTTAGCCATCTGGATGCCTTCTTTGGAAAAATATCTATTCATGTATTCTGCCCGCTTCTTCACTGTGTTATTTATTTATTTATTTTGAGTATTGAATTTGATAAGTTTTTTAAATTTTGAATACTAACCCTTTATCACATATGTCTTGTGCAAATATCATCTCCTATTCCTTAGGTAGTCTTTTAGTTTTATTGATTGTTTCCTTTGCTTTGCAGAATCTTTTCATTTTGATGAGGTCCCAATAGTTCATTTTTGCTTTTGTTTCCCTTGTCTCTGATGAAGGGTCTAGTAAGAAGTTGCCATGGAGAGGTCAAAGAGGCTACTGCATGTATTCTTCTCTATGATTTTGATGGTTTCCTGTCTCACATTTACGTCTTTCATCCATTGTGAATTTATTTTTGTGTACGGTGTAAGAAAGTGGTCCAGTTTCATTCTTCTGCAGGTTGCCATACAGTTTTCCCAACACCATTTGCTGAAGAGATTGTCTTTTTTCTATTGGCTATTCTTTACTATTTTGTGAAAGATGAGTTGATCATAATAGTGGTGGGTTCATTTCTGGGTTTTTTGTTATGTTCCCTAGATCTATTGTTTGCTCTCGTACTGGTACCATACTGTTTTGATGACTACAGGTTCATAATATAGCTTGAAATCTGGAATCATAATGCTTCCAGTTTTGTTTTTCTTTTTCAGAATTGCTTTAGCTATTCCAGATCTTTTGTAGTCCCATACATATTTTAGGATGGTTTATTCCATCTCTGTGAAAAATGCTGGTGGTATTTTGATAGAGTTTGCATTAAATGGGTAGATTGCTTTGGTAGTATGGACATCCTAACAACATTGGTTCTTCCAATCCATGGGCATGGAATGCTTTTCCATTTCTTTGCATCCTCTTCAATTCCTTTCATAAATATCTTATGATTTCAGAGTACAGATGTTTTACCTCTATAGTTAGGTTTATTCCTAGATTTCTTACTGTTTTTGGTGCAATTGCAAATGGGATTGATTCCTTGATTTCTTTTTATGCTGCTTCATTATTGGTGTATAGAAATGCATCAGATGATTTTATATCCTGCCTCTTTGCTGAATTCATGTATTAGTTCTTGTTATTTTTTGGTGGAGTCTTTCAGGATTTCTACATAGAGTATCATGTTGTCTGTAAATCATGGAAGTTTGACTTCTTCTTTGCCAAATTGGATGCCTTTTATTTCTTTTTTTTTTTTTTTTTGTCTGATTAGCAAAATTTGTATTTGCTCACATTTGTATTTGCTCTTCATTTAATCTTGGTTCTAAATAGATAGTTATACATCCAAGGCTGATTTTCATATGAAAATCTGAATTTTTTACAAGTTTTCTGAACTTTTGGAGGTAAGCTTGTTTCACAATAGGTTTTCTAACTTGACAGAGCTCTCACATCTGTTTTTTTCTTTTTCAGTTAGTATTTAAAACTGTGAGATTCTTCTGGTTCATTTCCCCTTTCCCTCTTTTATCTATAGTTTCTCTTCATATATATTCCCATTGTCCTGATAAGTTTTAATTCAGTAATTCATCTCTTAGTAAGTTTTGTTTTGTTTTGTTTTATATTTTTCCTCTCTTAGTGTGGAACTCTAAGAGAGGAACTCTAAGGAAGGGAACCATGCTTAATCAGTTTCAAAAATTAAGAGGGGCTGGATTGCTCCAGCTGCGGACCTTTGCATGGACTACCTCCTACCTCCTGTTTTCAAATTGACCCCTGGTGAATATCCTGTTCTCAAATCTTAAAAGACATCTGATATGTCCTATGTTCCACTGGTACAAAGATAGACAATGTGGGACTTATAGCTATCATGTTTTCTGTCTTCTCATTGTATTTTGGGTTTGTGGAAATATCTTATAATTTTGTTGTAAATGCAGTCCATTCATTTTGCTTTACTATTTAATGGTTCTGTCTGCTTTTACAAGGATGTTTGAAGAGATTAAATCTGATGCTACTGTCTGATTTTCCCAGAATCCCTTGTTCTTATATTGAAACCAATTTTCCATGTGGAGAAATATGTCCTTAAATAAAAAAATAATTTCCCTCTCCTTTCGATGGTCCTATTTCATGGCATTAGAGTCTAATAACTGCATTTTGTGTATAAAATAAAACGATTTTTGGCAGTGTTGTGCTCGAATCACAAGTCCCAGAGACCTCCAAGGAGCTGGCACCAATGCAAATACAAAAGGGTCTTTATTACACACTTGAGCAGGGGCTCACCTGCCTATTGGTGTCGTGGCAGCAAGGTGAAGCCCTGAACAATAGCAAACAGGGTTTTTAAGGAGTAAGGAATGGGAGTGATACAGTGCACACGTTGCACATATAGCATCATCACATAAGCACCAATTACAATTGTACAACACCCATGGTAACAGCTTTGACCATTCAGTATCTGTGAGGTGTTCATTACTTTTGGTGGGACCCAATCATGACTTTTGAGAATCCTTTGAAAATGACCAATTATGAGGTGAGTTCAAAGGGTCCACGTGGGGTTCAGGCAAGAGGTGAGAAATTGGCTAGTTGTAGAAAATAACTGTTTGCAGTTCCCAGCCTTGAATCAGACCATAGGGATATTTTTTTGATTAGCTGATCTGAGGGTGGTCCGAGGATGGCTTTAGCCCTGAACAATCTGAGGCTTTTCCTGGAACTGGAACTGAGGCTACGTGCAGCCCGAGGTTGCTCTTAATGGAGGACTTAATTTTCAGCTCTTCAGCAGCACCTATGCCAACCAATTAATTTAAATTAAAATCATAAACCAGATCTGAACACAGTACACCAGAAATTGTGTTAACATCAGACACGTATCTTTTGGCTCTTTCCACAAAAATATGCACTGTAGACAAATTGCAATAAATGAGACTGACAGTTATTCAGTATTGGTCTGTTTAACTTCATTTGATATCCTGTGATATCTCTTCAGCAGCAAAATTAGTTAAAATAGTCAAATCCTTTTTTGTTTAATGGAGTTTTGTATCAGTTATTTTTTAAAATTATTCATTGTTAGTTGAGAAATCAGTTTACAATTATCCCTGCCATCCATCCCCTTTGGCTTCACTATTTCTATCAGAGAGATTTCCTTTGGGGTTATAAACATATGGTATATTTTTCAAAAATTTATTCCAGTGCTTATAAAGTCATATTGTATTAAACTATGGTTACATTTATTTAGCACTGGGGCTATTGCATAAGAAGACTGAGCCATACATAACTTTGTACATGCTACAATTTTATGACAGTTAGTTGGAGCAAATATGCTAGGAAGAGTCAGCTCATTTGTAAAATGGTGGGAAAAAGTGTTTTACTCTTACTCCTCTACTTTGAAATTTTCAGCTGTTAAGCAGTTTAAAATTTTTCAGGAGCAGAAAACTTTTTGTGTGTGCATTTGATAAGCTTTCCAGGAAATCCTGTTCAGAATAACAAAGAGTTTCATCTTCATGCCTAAAAACGCATCATTGTCTTTTAGATTTGATTACTTGAATACAATGCAGTTAAAAATAATATACTGCATAGGGTACCACCTAGGTTTAGAGGACCACAGACCTAAGTCCATAGCCTGCTTTGCTATATGCTGGATGCATGACCTTGAAGAAATACTTCTCTGTACCCCAGCTTTCTCCTCTAAAAATTGAGATCAATAATAATTCTAAATATAAGGGATTGTTATGAAAATTAGATGATATAATAAATACAAACTGACTTTTATGCTGATATATAGTCATAAAAACTTTGAACATAAAAAGCTTCACAAATTTTACATGTCCAAATCAGAACACGTTTTTCCCCCATCCAATAATCTTCCCACAACTTTTGACATGACTCACTTCCTTTCTTTGTTCAGTTCTTTCTTCAAAGATTATAATGAAAAGCATATGGTAAGGACACAGTTTATTTACCAATGGTGCCGTAGCAGAATAAACTCATTCTTGAGTTCTCTGTAGGAGTTGTAAATGACTTTATGTCTAAAAAGGTGGATACAAATGAAATCTGATTTTTTTTCAAGATTAGCAGTCTTAAAAATGGGTGTCTTTGATTTTAGATTAGGGCTTCATTTTATTTTATTTTGTTTATTTTATTTTTTAATGTTTATTTATCTTGGGGGAGAGAGAGACACAGACAGAGAAAGAGAGAGAGAGAGAGCGAGAGTGAGAGAGTGAGAGAGAGAGAGAGAGAGAGAGAGAGAGAATATGGGTGGGGGAGGGGCAGAGAGAGAGGTCAGAGACCAAATCTAAAGCAGGCTCTAGGCTCTGAGCTGTTAGCACAGGGTCTGATGCAGGGCTCAAACTCATGAACTGAGAGATGATGACCTGAGCCAAAGTCGAAGTTGGTGTCTTAACCACCTGAGCCACTCAAGCACCTCAACTTATTTTATTTTTTTGTTTATTTATTTTAAGAGAGAGAAAGAATGTGTGTGTGCAAGTGGGGGAGGGTCAGAGAGAGAGGGAGAGAGAGAATCCCAAATAGGCTCAATGCTGTCGGCACAGAGCTCAAAGCAGGGCTGATCCCAGGAACTGAAAGCATGACCTGAACCAAAATCCAGTCTGATGCTTAACTGAGACAGTCACCAAGGCACCCTATAGGGTCTCATGTTATAATAATAACAGTATTTTTTTCAAAATGTTCTGTTTTCTTTTATGTAAGCATGCACAAGTTTATAGATTAAAATTTTTTATCAACATCTGAAAATACCTCTTTTACAAAATTTCCTATTTCTTTGGACTAAGATGTTAAACTTCTTCAGCTTTTCCAATGAATAAAGTGTGAATTTAGGGAAAGATTTCTTTGTATTTGGTACATTTCCTACATTTAATAAAAATAATTGTGGAGTACTTTACACTTAAGATAGTAGAATGAATCCAATTATTTACTTTACCAAGGTTTGTCATTTATACATTTTTGAATATAAATTTGAAAACACTCCCGTTTGCTAACATCACTTTCATTCATGGTGACAGAATAGCCTAAGTCTCATTTGTATCAAACACTGGTGTACTTTAAGAAATAAAAGATTGATGTGCTTGAAGCATAGAAAGTAAGAGGTAATGAAAAGATGCTCGGAGTCCATGAAGGCTTTCATATACTACTTATATATAGTTTTGTATATGTTTAAATTTGTCTGTGTGTATAAGTTTTAATGACTATAACATAACAAGAAAGGATTATGATTACTTTTAATATTAGCATTCCCCATTTTTGAAAGTTTCCAAAAAGATAATTAGGCCTGTGATCTCCTTAGTTACAATTTTATTTTTGTTCAAAGTTTTAATATTTAAATTTTAGGGCCTAAAGCAAACTATGCTTCACCACATCTCAGTAGGCCCTAGCATAATGAGAGAAGAGGAAAAAAGAGTGCTTTTAGTGGTGGTGTTAGTGGTAATATTTATTTCCATTTTATTTTTATAAATAATAGGATATTTTTTAAACACTACGGTAGGCACTTGTGGGGATGAGCACTGGGTGTTATATGGAAACCAACTTGACAATAAACTATTTGTAAAAAAAAAAGATAAGCATATTCCAAAAATAAAAAAAAATAAAAAAATAAACACTATGGTAGTATCGTAATATTCATATGTTAAGGTAACTTAAAGCATGACTTTAAAATGCAGTGAAAAGCTATTAAGAGTTTTATGCAGGTGAATTACTTTTAAGACACTTTAAGAACACTTTAAATCTTTATAGGAAAAGAATTTAAAGAAGCTGGTTAAAAGATTATTACAGTAAAAACAACAAATGATAAATGTATATATTTGTTATATTTAAAATGTATTTTTGGCCTACTACAGAGGAGAGGAATGTCAAAACTGACTTCCATGTTTCTATCTAGAGAGACTGTAGAGATGCTGCCACTACCCAGGACAGTGAGATCAGGAAGTGTTGGTGAAGCTTCTTGTGATGGGTATTACATGGGAAGCTATTAAATGAGCATTTGGACATGTAAATTAGGAACTTAGAAATGTATCCTAGAATGGGGAATAATCATGCCATTCACTCATGGAATCATCATTTTTAAAAGTTGACTGTACCAAGTAAAAGACATAGTCACTGTATTGATAACTATTTAGGACACAAGGATTAATTATGAATTTTTCACTAAAAATATGTTGAGATAGTTATCATTAGCTTTTCTATGGCTCTCTTGTCATATGTGATGTCAACAAAAAAGATATTCTCAGATATTCAAGGGCTTTGAAAAAAATTACCTCCATGACCCCTCACTGAAAATTTAATCAAGATGTAATTTAAGTGACCAGGAGATGGGTTGAAATAAATCCTGATTTGGAAGCCATGGTGTAATAGAACCGACAGTGAAAAATGATACCAGTAAAACATGAAGTTAAGAACAGAAAGGCATGCACATAAATAACTAAAATAAAATGTAGAAAGTAGTATGTCCCCTGAGAGAAGACGTACAAATAAAGTTCAATTTAGTATAGGAAATTGGAAAATTTTTTGATAGCAAAAGATAAGGAATATCTGAGGCAGGAGATGAGTATAGAATTGGGCCTTTCGGGTAATTAGGATTTGAACAAGGAGGCATAGGAGAGAAATGATTAGGTGTTTCAAAAACCAGTAAGTTACAAACTCCTCCCTGACACACAAGCTCCTTACTGTGAGAGGAGCTGGTGTCCCAAGTGGAGCACTGGGTGACTGAGCAGGACAGCTAGTTTATACCAAATGGAGTGAGGCTTTTGGTTTATTTATCACTTAACTATCGTCCATCAAACGGACAATCATTATTTATAGCTGCAACCCAATAATTATAAATTATCCTCATAGAAATAAATGAAATCTTGCTTTAAAACTTCTCTAAGAATTCAGTTGTAACTGCGGATGAATGGATCAAGAAGATGTGGTTTATCTATACCATGGAATACTACATGGCAATGAGAAACAATGAAATCTGGCCATGTGTAGCAACGTGGATGGACCTTGAGGGTGTTATGCTGAGCGAAATAAGTCAGGCAAAGAAGGACAAATATCATATGTTTGCACATATAGGAGGATTAGGAGGAACTTAACTAAGGAACAAGGGGGAGAAGAAGGGGGGAAATGGTGGGGGAAGGGAGAGAGGCAAACTATGAGAGACTCTTGAATGCTGACAAAAACTGAGGACTGATGGATGTGGGAGGGAGGGAGGGATGGGCATGGAGGAGGGCACTTGTGGGGATGAGCACTGGGTGTTATGTGGAAACTAAATTGACAAACTATTTGTAAAAAAAAAAAAATTCAGTTGTGACTATCTGGCATTTAAAATAAATTGTTCATTTAAAAGTAGGATTTCTTAGGTATTAGATCTGATGTTTATTCAGTATCCTATAAGGAAAGATACAGACATGTAAGAATATTAACAAAACAGGAAGGAAACAAAAATTTCCAATTTAATTTTTTCAGTGTAATGAGAATGGTCATTTAAAAATATGATTATAGGGGCGCCTGGGTGGCTCAGTCGGTTGAGCATCCGACTTCGGCTCAGATCATGATCATGGTTCATGTGTTCGAGTCCCGCATCGGGCTTGTGCTGACAGCTAGCCCAGAGCCTGAGGCCTGCTTCAGATTCTGTGTCTCCTTCTCTCTCTGACCCTCCCCTCCTCACACTCTCTCTCTCTCTCTCTCTCTCTGAAATTAAAAAAAAAAAACACATTAAAAAATAAAAATATGATTATAAGGTATGAATGGCAAGTCACTGCTAATTAACTATAAAGGAACTGTAAAAGAAAATTCTTTTTTTAAAAAAAATTTTAATGTTTTATTTATTTTTTGAGAGAATTAGAGAGAGAGAGAGAGAGAGAGAAAATGTGAGCAGGGGAGGGTCAGAGAGAGAGGGAGACAGAATCTGAACACAGGCTCCAGGCTCTGAGCTGTCAGCACAAAACTCGATACAGGGCTCGAACCCATGAACAGTGATATCATGACCTGAGCTGAAGTTGAATTCTTAACCAACTGAGCCACCCAGCCACCCCAGAAGAGAATTCTTAAAATGCTCATATGCTTAGAAGATGTGAAAATTTACCAAAGGAGTTTCAGTGTGATCAACAGAATGTAGTTTTCACAAATAGATTAGCTTTAAAATATATTATTCTTCAAAATAAAATTTGATGAGTAAATTACTAGACACAAAATTGTTCTACATTTTTGCAGCATGAATGTGAAACTCCAGGATATATACTTTTATAGATCTTTTACTTATTTCAGGGTCATGCTTGCACCAGGGTTAATATTAAATTCACCAGTGTTAATATTATATTCACCAGTGTTAGTATTAAATTCCTAAATATACAAAACAAGTAATTTAATAAATATTTGATATAAGAGAGTTAAAATTTGGTTTTTAATCAATCATAATTTTTATAAATAGCCTTACTTTTAGCTCATTTTCCATGAGCCATCTATTTCTTGGTATAATCAAATACTTCCTAAACTTTACCCCCACTTATTTTTACAGTCTTTGTAGCATAGTGTATGTTTTTGTAAGCACAGAGTCAGAAATCTATAGGAAATTTATAGAGAACTAAAGAAAATTGGGCAAAACAAAGAAATAAAGATTGCAACAAAAAATATGCCTATAAAAACTTTTTATTATTCTCTTCTGTCTCATCACTATCTATACTTGGCATATTCTCCCACTTTTGTTCTTTAAAACTGAACTAAAAAAAAAAAACTGAACTCAGATGCCATTTTCTCAATAGTCTCTCTTTTCTGTTCTCCCAGAATATGAGATAAAAGTCAGGTTATATATTTGAAATCTGTCATCACATAAACCTCATTTGTGTCTAACCCTTTCATTCCTTACTTTGCAAATTTTAAGTTACTGTTTTGTCCAAAGTGGAGAGAGCTAAGTGTCCTTGCTTCAGGAATTTCTAAGAGGATTTAATGAACTTGTATATGTAAAGAGCTTAGAATTACATGGTCTACAATATTTCCATGTTATAGTATTAACACTTCTGTGCTCTGATCTTTTTTCTCTGATTTTCCCTTAAACCCACTCCAATGAGATTATTCTGCATCCAAAACACTGAAAATCTTCTTTTTCAATGACCACCATGGCACTAAATCCAATGTTATTCCTCAATTCTCATCAAATTGCAATACTATTGTACTGAATCGAGAGGCTTCCTTCTCTAAGAGGCTTCCAGGCCACTCTTCACCATTGTTGTTTTTTCCTCTTCAATCACTGACTACTCCTCAGTCCCATTTGCTGATCTCTCATATCCTGTACCTCTTAAAGGTGAGAGACCCAAGGCTCATGGGTCTTTGTGCTCTGTATTAACTCCCATGGTAATCTCATGCAGCCTGTGTTCTCAAAGCTCTTATATTTGCACCTATCAGTATTTGTCTTCCCAATGTCCACTTGACATCTCCATTTAGACACCTAAGAAACATCTTAAGCTTGGTTTCCTTCAACAGCAGTTACCCCTCCCAACCTGCTCTGATCTCAGTCTTCCACACACCTCAGTAGATGGCAGCTCTGTCCTATTTGAATAAGCCAAAACCCCGGTGTCTTCTTTGACGTCTTCTCTCCTTTTCTCATACACCACATCAAATCCATTCATTTGGACATACCACATTAAACTTTAAAATATATTCTATATAGAATTAAACAGTATTTTACCCCTCCAGTATTGTCTTTCTGTTCCAAATCTGGATTATAACAAAAGAGCTCCCTGATTCCATTATATGCTGCTCTAGAGTATCTTCTTAATATAGAAGCCTGCATGATCTTTCATAAAACATACTTAGATCACATCCCTTCTCTTCTCAAAAAATTTACCATGTCCCCGCAATGTCATTTAGTACAAAAGAAAGTGTATTTAGAATATCCTGAAAATCTCCACATCTTTTCCTTACTTCTTCGATGTCCACCAAAGCCTCAATGGCTTCCTTCTGAATATTGAGCTTGCCAATTAGGCTTTTACCACAGGGCCTTTGCACTTGCTTTTCTCTCTGCCCATGATGTTCCTCTTTCACATATCCGCAGGCTAACCCCTTCATCAACTTTAATCCTTTGCTCAAATATAATTGTCCAAATAAAGAGGTCCTTCATGGCTGCCGTGTTTTAACTTGTAACATTCCTTCTCTTCCTTACTTGCCTTCATTTTCCCAATACATTAAATCACTATGTTTTTTTTTTTTTCATAAATACTTATGGCAAAAATCCTTGTCTAGGAAAATCATTTTCAAACTATTTTGGCTTGACAAGTAACTTTGGTCTATTTACTGCTCTTCAAGAATAACATTTAATTTAAACAATTCTACAATAGTGACAAATAGAATATTTTCTGTTAGGGAATCACATCCCATTCCCCTCCTGTAGCTTAGCTCAATGAACTCTAAAAATAAAATTTCAAGTAATAGTAGATCTACATTGAGTTACTCCTAAATAATACTTCAAAACACAACAGGCCTTATAGTAAATCTGAATGTAGGAATGATTCCCTACAGATGTTAGAGACCAACCACAGTCATTGTATTATTAGTTACACCAGGACCCCTTGTCATAGTGCGTGATTGCTGAACCTGGAAATACTCTGAAATGTCACAGACCAAATCTCCATTGCTTCATAGATACTACACAGACCTATACAGATATTTTAAGTTGGATTGACATTTCTGCTTCCTAAAAAACTTTAGCTATCAAGAAACTAATGTTCTCTGGATCTGTTGCTTGCTGCTTCTTATATGCATATTGTCTCTTGCTAATACTCTTAAATAGCTGTAAATTGTGTTTCAATCAGGGAGTTTGAGTATTACATATGAACACAGGACAACAAACTATGTAAGTATTGAACAACGTAGAGAGAAAAAAAAAGACAGTTACCACATTTTTCAAGATGTTTAAAACATGCACAGTTCCTAAGCACTAACAACAACAAAAATTAAGGTATTTATGTTATATAATAGGTGTTTAATTTAATAATAATGAAAAATTCACTGAAATAAAAAACTACAGAAATAGTGTTATAAGTGTTAGGAACTTTAAACTTACATAGTGTCAGAATTACTAATCAAGAAAAAATACAAAATTAATTAAAAAGAAAACTGGGACTGTGCTTTAAACATTAAAGTGTGAATTGGACTTTATAGGTAATAATCTAGATACCTGAATTTAAACCAAAGAACATGCTTATTTCCAAAATTTTAAGCATTTTGAACGACAGTCCTTTTTTGCCTGATTATTGGGATAATTTTTGTAAATTCTCTACTATGTGAATGCACAGCCTTAAAATCAGTAAGAAAATGGGGAAAAAAGCTAGTTGTATATTCAGGAAATAGTCTTTAAAATCACTGATTTAAAGCTTGCATTTATAATAATGATGCTTTTGTTTTTTTAACATGAAACTAATTTTTATTTGAAAAAAATTGTTCAAGCTCTCAAATAATCTAGAAAACTATTTCCTAAGTTAGATTTCCTAGTGTTTGGAATGTGGTAGATTCTTGTTGTTTTGTTGTGTCTTAGAATTTATACTGTATTGTAAAATAATTTCATGGGAGGCCTCACCAGTCTGGTGAGATCCTTTTGTGTAGGCAAAGCGAGAATGTTAATACTTGTCCATCAGTGTTCTGTTCTAACTGGCATCATTTTCGAAGTACCACCCTCCTTAAGATACACATACTCTACCATCCATATCCCAGCTAGACAGTGCCACTGGGTTAAGTCGTAGAAACTTGTACACCTGAGACTATTTCATTCTCTCTCCTCACCATACTCGTGCTTCATTCAGTAAAACACCGGTCTTCAAAATTCTTCAGAAAGTAAAGCAGGCATGAAGCTCTGAATGGATATATATTCCCAAACTACTTAGGGCAAGTGTCAGTTTCTCAAGCATATTCCCCTACCAGTGGCAGTTCCGGCGTGGGCCGAAGAGTTTCTGCAGCTTTTGAGACATCTAACCAGAAATGATCAATGACAATTCTCCCTTTGGTAAAAATCCTGTCTCTCTGAGAATGAGGTCCCCTCACTTATTTTGGTGAGCCGTACCTCAGCACCTAACAGATTCATTTTCTCCCTCCAAAGTTCTCTGTTTTCTGCCTATATGGCTGAATTGGTGGGAAGGAAAGTTGAAACACTACCATCTGAACAAACAGGTGGAGTCCAGGGTAGGTTCGGGGTGGAAAGCTGGCAGCTTCATCTTTATTTTAGCCTGTTTAGCCTGTTATTTATTATCTATTTAAAAAAAAATAATGTTTATTTTTGAGCCAGAGAGACAGATCATGAATTGGGGAGGGACAGAGAGAGACAGGGAGACACAGAATCTGAACCAGGGTCCAGGCTCTGAGCTGCCAGCACAGAGCCCAATGTGGGGCTTGAACCCATGGACCATGAGATCATGACCTGAGCCAAAGTCAGACGCTAAACCAACTGAACCACCCAGGCGCCCCAACTTTCATTTAATTTTAATGAAAGTTTAATTTGATTAATTTATTTTAATGAAATTTAATTAATTCATTCATTTTAATGAAAATTTAACTTTAAATTTATGTAGTTAATATAGCTTGTGGATACCACCAATGGGATTCTATAGGAAAAATCAGCTTATTTTATGAAGTGTTATATAAAGAAACATCTTAGAGAAAAAAAAAGTACACCCATTTTCATGGCAATTAGAGCCATGTGGAGACCTCTTTATAAGTTTGAAAGAACAAATAGAAAATACGAAAATGGCAGTTAAAGCTAAAAACATTTGATTACTTAGAAAGTTAGAAGCTGTGGGCCACAAAATTTCTGAATACAAAGAGGATAGAAGAAAGTAAAAGATTTTATAGCATGTAGATGATTAATGATTTTACAACAAGTGATTTTAGAGATATTATAAAACATTATGAAGGAACTTCTATCTCAGAATCTGAAAATTTTCAAGATGCAAGTGCATGAAATGTGAAATTTTCAATCACTTACAAAATACAAGGCAGTATGTTCTCTCTGAGTTGTCTGAGAAAGCCTGCCTTTCTACTGTCAGGTAGAAAGTGCAAACTATGGAAAGGGGGATTCTGTTTTTCAATTAGCACATAAATCTGAAACTGATACTTAGAGTTCAGTACTTTTATTGAGATTACAGGTTTCGATTTCCTTCAGCACATAAATATAGCAAGGCATTAGTGGTAATAAATATATGATCACAATATAGCTGTTAAATTATTCTGTGTTTTTTGAACACTCTCTGAAAAATTATGTTAATATACATGTAACATTTCATAATTATGCTAAGATGTGTATAAAAATAACTTGTAAAGCTCTTATTTATCTAGTAGGGAATTTCAGCTTCTTTAGTAAAGTTACATTTATAATTTTTTTGCTTCATTTCACATTTAAGTAATTACCAATAAGTTTATTTTAGGATCTCTAAAAAATCATTTTGCTTTATGTTTAAAATTATAGACATAAATGTCTGGGATGAATCTAGCTAATAGTGATATGTGAGGACTTTTGCTTTGTTTTCTAGAAATTATCCTCTAAGTATATTTATATTTAATATAATAAAATTTCTAATCATGAGCTTTGAAAGTTCACTAAAAGATACTGAAGATGAACAGCTAAATATTTTATCATACTTGAATATTTATGTGAGTATTTCATGTAGGAAAGGGTTTTCCTATAATACCAATGTTGTATATTTCACTACATACTATGTATGGAGAACTAGTTAGCAAGAGTTATGGAGTAAGTCCACCGTGATGTAATGTATCAATTACATTTTCCTTATGCAGCAGTATCTCCTTTTGTCCTTTGTTTAGACAGTGCTGTCATTTATGGGTATGTGTGTGGATGTGTGTGTCTGTGTGCCTGCATGACAAAATAATTCATTTGAAGGCTAGTGAAGGGAACATTAGTTGTATTTTCTGTCAATTCAATGAATAGTTCCAATCTGAGAGTAAAGTAAGATGTTATAGGCAAAGGATTTTTTTTTGCATTGTGTATGATAAGAATAAAAACTAAGTTATATATTAAATCATACACTTTGGGGTTTGTTCATCATGACATAATATATTCCAATAAGGTCATGCATGATCCTGATGAAGCCAGCTTTCTGGGAAGAATATTATCTCATTTGCTCTCTATATACAGAGTTTTGAATGCAAAGTTCTGGGTGGGCACATTTGGCCCACATGTACACTTTATATTATCTACATGGATTTTATGTATTTATTTATTTAATATGTACTTTATTTTTGAGAGATAGAGTATGCGTGGGGGAGGGGCAGAGAGAGAGAGACACAGAATCGGAAGCAGGCTTCAGGTTCTCTGAGCTGTTGGCACAGAGCCCTAAGCGGGGCTTGAACTCATGAATGGTGAGGTTGTGACCTGAGCTGAAGTCAGACACTTAACCAACTGAGCCACCCAAGCACTCCTAAATAGATTTTTAAATTAAGAAAATTTTGTAGCTACTTTGGAATTAGTTGTATTATCTGTTATATATGTATGCATACATATAATTGTTATATATGTATAATACATATGTATATACATATAAGCATATGTTTATTATATATGTATGTATACATATACATATGAGAGTAATAAATGTCACATGTTGATAGTAAGTATAGAACAAACACCCATGAAACTACCACCAAACTTAAGAAGCAGAAGACTACAGATAATATTAACTCTCTATGTGTTCCTCCCTACCCCATCCTCACCTCCTCCCTCCCACAGGTACCACTCTCCTGAATTATGCAATTATTTTCTTACATTTTAGAAATATAGATTACCACAAGTGTGGAAAAGAAAACATAAAATATTTTTAGAAGTGATTAATACCCATATAGCATAGTAAAATCAGACAGAATTAGATCCATATCCTGTTTTTCCCATTTATATCTGTATCTTTAACAGTTTTTAGTCTGAACTAAAAAAAAAAAAATCTAAAACAAAGGTATGAGAGGTATGATTACTACTTTATAGAGTTTTTTGGTGGAGATTAAGTGAATAAGTGTATCTCAAATTCTCCGTGCAATGCTTGGTGCATGCTGGATGCTTTTATCATTATCATCATTATTATTGTTGTTATCATTATTTTATGTTGTAGTATATTTATAACTCTTATTTATGATTTAATAACTGTTTAGTCAGTCAACATGGGTCAGTCCAAAGCCTTGATTTAGTTCTCAAGTAATATTATTGCTGTCATACATTTTACTCTTTTAATTAAAGTGTTTCTTCCACGATTATCAAGAAGAGAATCATGTAGCACATAATTCTACATCAGTTTTATAGTCAGTACCCTCCTGCTTGTATAGATAGTCATAATAAACAGAATGCCAAGAACAGTTACATTGGAACAGACTCTATTCTTGTTTGTTTGGACAGAGCTCTATTCTGGTCCATACATACCACATCCTATCCAGAATCTGTTTAAAGTGAAACATGCTTGTGCTGACCTTTCATGACTTTTAAAACATTTCAGTAATTTCCCATCTATTCCAAATCCCTCTTAACTACTTTCCTTTTATGATGGCCTGCCAACGGGGGCTGCGTTTGCTCTAAATCTGTGAAGAAGGTAGCCCGGTCATCACTAAGAAGTACTACACTCTCCTGGGCAACAACTCCCACACCAGCAAGCACACGTGTGAGGAAATTGCCATTATTTCCACCCGGCAAGAAGCTTCTCAACAAGATAGCAGTCTGTGTCACACATCTGATGAGGCGGTTGCAGAGAGGCCCCATGAGAGGCATTTCAGGCAAGCTGTAGGAGGAGGAGCGGGAAAGGAGAGATAATTATGTTCCTGAAGTCTCAGCGCTGGATCAGGAGATCACTGAACTAGATCCTGACACTTAGGAAATGTTGAAACCCTTGGGCTTTGCCATTCTGTCCAAACTGCAGGTCACTCAGCCTACGGTTGGGATGAATTTGAAAACACGACGTGGAGCTGTTTGAATCTTTCTGCTGTGCTATAATGTCTTCAATAAACCTTGGACAACAAGAACAAGAGAAATCGGAATAGAGTCTCCTATTATTCTAAAATAATTTCCAGTTATAATATTTACATATTATAAGTTATAGCTATTTTAGGGGATTTCGCTGTACACATTTCATGTATATGTTATGTAGAAAAATATTATTTTAACAATTTTCTATTCTCAGGTTGTTGCTTAGTAGTGCAGATGCCATGTTTCTTTCTGTTGTTTTTGTTACATGCATAATTTTAAAAGATACAGTGCTTTATAATGGCTTTGAAGAAATTATTGCCCTCAAGGATTCTACTATATTATTAATATGTTACTCAATAGGTACTTTTTGAACATTCTTACTAAAATAGGCGGTATCATTTCCTCTATCATTTTCCTCTATCTCTTTGCATTTGTTTCATAAGAAAATCTGAGGGTGTGAATAAACTCTTATAAATAAAATCTATTTTCAAATTAAGACAAAAACAAAAGAAGCAAATTTAAGATGATTTTCTAATGATAATAAGGTTCTAACTGTACTAGTAACAACTGTTAGGAAGATACATATTTATCTAATGTATTTATAATATATGTATTATATTTGTTTCTATTATGGAGATATTATAAAATATCATGGCAGGGGTATTTTCTGAGTTTAAAAGTAATGTAAGGACTCCCAAAGAAGTGTCAGTAGATTTTCATCATAAAATATCACAACTTCTCCATATAAGAAAACCACAATTAAAAAATAGCTATGGATCAAATTATTAAAATAAATTAAACTATGTTTAATTTAACTGTGTTTAGTTTAAATGCCTCAGACAAATAGATAAGAAAATAGTAATGTGATAATAGATAAGTGAACACACTTTGAATTGACAATTCAGAAAAGAATAATTATAATACTAGCCACAAATATTCAAAACTTTCTGAACATGAAGCAGCTGATAAAATTACATTTTAACAGAAATGTTTCATTTCTGATTCCCTAATACAATCCTGTAGGGTAGCTGTGAACTTTGGGGTTCAAGATATATTTGTACATTTTTGCGGTCACATCTCAGGAGTTCTTTAAAAATTTAGACTGTACGACATAACAAAGTCTAACTTTTTCTCCTCTATGTGTGCCCGTTGCCCTTTATGATCCTTTCATGCTCTGCTTTTCAGTGGTGTCCTCAAGAAGGTCTTATTCTTGGATTTCAGTGTAACCTTACCATCTCTGCTATTAGTTAACCTTTCTTCTTCTGAACTGGTTACACATTCAGTGTGCATGTTTGTCTTTCTTTGTTCTATTGAGCTGTCTGTGAAATGTAGCAGAGGAACCAAGGCTCTCTCAGCAAAAGGGCACCAACTCTTTTTACAGCCTCCTCCTTGGTTCATGGATTCTCAGCGGTCAGTTTGAGACCATAATTGTATTCGTCTGTCACCATGGCCTATTCTCAGGGGCCTGCCCTCAATTCCTTATCCCCTTACTGAATTCTAAATACCATTTCCAGTCCCTTTACCATTTAAGTTTTCAACTAAACAACTTCAGGATACAGTTCTAAGGAGAGAACTGGTGGGGGGAGGGTTAGTTGAAAACTAGCTTCTGTTGTATGAGCATTCAAATAACCCAGTGGCCAAACTGCAGAAATTTCTCTATCCTTCCATAACATATTTCTGAAAGAAGGGTAATGTGACACAGATATCTCACAAGCCTACCAAGTCTGATTTAAATGGATGTTACAGGATTTGGTTACTGTTTTTCAGTCAGAGTAACCACAGTGGCACTTGATTATTTAGTGCATACTAAAATAAGCTTAACTTTCTACAGAAAAACATTGCTGTTGCCATTTGTCTAAAAAGTACTGCTGTGTTCTGTGTTAGTTTTAAAGAAACAATCATGATATTTAAATGTAGGAGGTTCTTAAAAGTGATACAGATCGAGTTTTCTTCTAAACATAGTTTGGATAACAGATAAAGGATAAGCCTTATATTTATTTCATATGACATTGGGTCAAGGTAACTATGCCCTCAAACTACGTTTATAGCACTTGTGTGGAAGAATGATCAACCTGACCTGACCAGGCAAACCTGACATTAGGAACAAGTAAGGCAACTTTGTTTATAGCAGCTTCTCCATCAGTTAGACAATGTCAGTCATGGAAGTTATCTTCATGCTTTAATGGAAAGCAGAACAATGGGTAGGAATTTGACTCTAAAAGAATCTTCAGAGATGGAAGACCCTTCACCACTCAATAAGCAAACTGGTGGCAACAGGTATCAACAACTGTAGCATTAACCTTCAGAATGGACTCCTGACAGTCATGGATCATTCTCTGATATGCAATTTCAAAGTCCGCATCTAGTTCCTTGGAATTTAGTAGTGTGGCTTTCTGTCTTAAAGAGCCTGTAGAAACTTTCTGACCAGAAGATGAGTTACTGAACAAGGATTAGAGAAATTTAGCTCACATTGAAAGACAGAACATAATTGAGTGATGATCTTGAACTGAGTCAATTTGAGAGGTCTTTTAATGAGACTCTCAAAGGATGGGCTTTTCGTATAATACTGATAACAACAAAAACAAGCAATTCAAATAGGCTGTTTTTTCCCCTTAAGGAATATTTATAACAATTCACCAAAACTATACTTTGTTGAAAAGGTTTTGTTTTGTGTTTGTTTGTTTGTTTATTTTTTGCCTTTTTTTCTTTCCCTATATGTCAGGTAAATCTTTCTCTGCTGAGAGGTTGAATAAGTGGTTACACCACTATACTCTTGTCTTTGTTACCTCTGACTTCTGATCTCTGAATTGGAATCCCAAGTCTAACTTGATTTTCAGAGTGCCACCAAGAAAGGACATCAGAAATTGATGAAGTAAACTGACATACAGATTTTTTCTTACCTTAGGGTTCTATCAGTTTTACTCTGGTCACTGTGTTACAGATTTTTCAAAAATAGAGTGCTGCTCTTCGCAATATGCTCTGGCCATGCAATTTGTGGTGATCTTGACATATGATACAAATAGACCTCAAAAAATTAGGAAGTCAGGGTGGAAGTGACCATAAAGTTAAATAAATCAAGAAAGGAGAATTGGGGATTGATATCTAGAAGCTCGGAGGTTGCTTCAGTTACAGAGAGAAACATGCCTGCAAGAGGTTGAGGAGTTGATTTTATATTTCTCAGTAAACATAATCAACTATCTTCCCATCAAATACAGCCATTCTTTTTCAAGGGTAGGAACCAGGGTCACTTCCTTGGTATAACTGAAAAAGAGGAGTGGCAAAATGGGTATGCTTTTATATTGCATGTAGAAGAGAAATACAATTATCTATACACACACAATAAATAAGAAGAAATCTCAATTTGCATGCCATTTGAATTATTTGAGAGCATAAGAAAAGTTTTACAACTTTTCAACTTATTTTAAGGCAGTCATCATGTACATAAACATATCCAAATTTAAAAATCCCAGGTGAATAAAATACTAAATAATGTATACACAAATATAATTTTCCAGTGTTTGAAAGAAAAATACATCAGACAAAAGTAACATTTAACCCTGAAAAATCAATGCATATTTAATATCATTAGATTTATTGCATCAGTAAACATCTTGATAGTTGTCAAATATCTGTGAAAAATTGAATTGAAGCATATATTTATTTAAACATCTATAAAACTCTCAGTATATTACAACTAATATACTGTCATTTAAGATGACTGTTTTAGAGGAGAATTAAGAAATGTATCTTTGATTGACAAATGTATAAATAGTTTCATCTAGGTGAACTATTGCATTAATTGCATAATGTATGGTAAGTAATTCAGTAAAATGTATATACTACATGCTGTAAGAAAATAACATTTTGTTGGTAGGGATATATACACACACGCACACATACATATAAACACACATACATAATTGCTTCTGGGAAGACAGAGTAGTCATATTTATATATTTCCCTCTATTCCTCTGCCTAAGAACAACATGCATTTCTACGAATAATAATAATTGCCGGGAGCCGCATCAGCCTCTCTGGATGGCAGTCACAGCAAGGAAATGGCAGTGTTTGCAGTTCCTGCCATGAGAAATGAAAACTGGTATCTCCTTCTGCTACTACTGGCTCATGTTGGATATAAGCCTGCTGGTATTGACCAGGCCTCACAATATTCCATATCAGACCCATATTCTGAATACAGATACCTCATAAAGAAAAGCATATCCCTGCCTTTGCAAGAGAGATTTTAGATGAAAGCTCTGTGAGTGATTGTCAAAAGGCTCTTCCTATGGGCCTTGCAGACCCAAGGCTTAGATAATAAAGGGGGTTAAAAACACAAGAGTTACAATTGAGCCTGGCCCCGAGAAAAAGAGCCCATTTTGGGGTTAAATGGAGAACACAACTACTACATATATCTTTGCTAATTGGTGAAGCATGGCAGTCCCTTCCTCAAGGCCTGCATTCCACAAACACCCTCCCTTACACTAGCAACTGGGATGAGGATAGATAAGAGTAGCTAAAACATAAACCCAGATGCAAAGACTGACATATTTATGGCCCCCGTGGTGCTTGCACATTCAGCATCAAGGAAAAACCTTGCTCAAGCAATTTAGGAACAAGCCTAATATACATTCTTCCTCTTGTGATTAAAAATTGTCTAGAGGCCTACCCAATAAGTTTGTTAGTACCTTAATCTGGGGGACTGATGTCAAGAATATGAGGAGATTCTGCAAGAATACTTTTGTAAAGTCTGTTTCTGTACACCTTCTGCTGATCAAAGCATCTTATTACAAATAATTAGCCCCTGTAAAAATTCTGTCTTCTGATGTCATGTTATTGTTGAATCTTAAAGTAAAGGCACCAAACCCGACAGGACAGAGATGCTTGCCTGGTGATCAGAAGGAATCTTGGGGCTCTCTCACTCTCTCATTCTCTTTCACCTACACTGTCCATCCTTCAAGGACCCCTGGACCTGTCGGAGCCAGCTCGGCCTCCGACAAATAATAATAAACATTCTGAAAGGTGAAGGTACAAAGGCAGAGAAACTAGGTTTGGGATCTGGGAATGACACAATAATGATTTTCTTGGGTTTTCTTTTTGTCTCATATACCCCAAATTTGGAATTGGAAAATACAGAAACCTAGAAATAACGAGAGGTTTAGGCAAAAATAAAAGCTCTTAAAAATGCCTGCTCTTTCCAACCAGAAGACCAGGAAAATGGCTATATAGCAAGACAGAAACTTTAATATAATGAGTACTCTAATGTAGAAACACCATGGCACCACTTCCAACCCAGCCAGCAATAGCAGAGCAAGAAGCCTAGATTATCACTGTCTCCAGGTTGTAGCAAGGTGCACAAACTTCTCCCCCATACCACAAAAGAGTGGTGTTGGAGAAGCCTGAGTTGGGACCCAAAGCATTCATTTTTTCTCGGTTCTCCTAGGTAACAAGGATCCCAATGATATTGTTGATGTAGACTATATGGCAAGCCTGAAGTAATGAGGCATTGTTCTTCCTCGCCTCTCCCAAGAAAGCTTTAAGGGAGTGCTCTTTGGAGAGTCAAGACTTTACTTTTACCAGCGGCAACAAGAATATCCTCCCTAATTTTGTATAAATGGAAGGCACGTAAGATGCAGAAAAAAAGACAAACCTTAACTTCGCCCAGACCAAGAACTATTAGGAGAGGCTAAGAAGGGAATGAGAACTACCATCTCACAGTAGTGACCACCTCTTGACCTTGCATATCAACAGAGCCCAAGTGGAGAACCTGGATGGGTACTCTCTTCTGGCCATAATGATGTGTTAATTTGCCCTTTCTTTGCCAAAGCAGTGTCAGAACAAGCCAGATAAAACAGGTTTAAATGAGATCCAGGGTTTCATAGTCTCAAAATGTCTAGGTTTCAGTATCATATTGTTCACTCTACCAAGAATCAGAAAGACCTCAAACTGAATAAACAAGACAAGCAAGCAGTGCCTGGGTGGCTCAGTCAGTTAATTGTCAGACTCTTGATTCTGGTTTAGGTCATGATTTCATGGTTGAGAGATCAAGACCTGTGTTGGGCTACACTAGATGTGGAGCCTGCTTATGATTCCTTCTCTCCCTCTGCCCCACTGGTGTGTGTGTGTGTGTGTGCATGTGTGCTCTCTCTCTCTCTCTCTCTCTCTCTCTCTCTCTCAAAGAATAAGAAAATCAATAGATTCCAACGGTAAAATAACAGAGATGTTGGAATTATCTGACAAAGACTTTAAAGCAGTCATCACAACAATGTTTAAATGAGCAATTATGAACATATTTAAAGTACATGAAACAAAGTTGTGTCAAAGAAATAGAAATTTATAACAAAGAAATTGAAGCTATAAAGAAGAAACAAATTGAAATTATAGAACTGAAAAATACAGTAACTAAAATGAGTAACTTAGTGGATAGGCTCAATAGCAGAATGAATGGAACATAGGAAACCATCAGTGAACTTGAAGATCCAACACTAAAAATTATCAGTGGGAACAACAGAGAGAAAATAGGCTGAAAAAAATAATGAACAGAAACACAGGCACCAGCAGGGTTGCAACGAAAAAGTTAACATTTGTGTAAATGGTGTTGAGGAACAAATTAAAAAAAAAAAAAAGGGATAAGGCTAAAAGAGTACTTGAAGAAATAATGGTGAAAAATCCTCTAATTTGTCATAAGAGAGAAATCCACAATTTTAAGAAGCTAAGCAAATCTCATACAAGATAAACCTAAAGATATCAGCACCAAGAGACATCATAGTCAAACTTCTGAAAACTAATGGCAAATAAAAATCTTGAAAGTTCTGAATGAGAAACCACATTTTACCTATCAGGCAAAAATAATTTTCATGATATTCATTTCTCATAAAAACCATGAAGGCCAGAAAGAAGAGAACTATCAGTCCAGAATCCTATATCCAAGGAAAATATTCTTCAGGAATGAGGGAAAAATCAAGATATCCTAGAAGAAAGCAATTAAAATGAATAGGAATTGATAAAAGAGAATACCAAATCTCCAAAAAGCATATGGAACATATTCAACAGCATCTATCAGCAGGTAAATACAAATTAACTCTTATATGATATATCACATTGCACCAACCACGATAGCTAAAATGAAATACATTTCCAGTATTAATTATTGACAAGGATATGAAGGATCTTGAACTGTCATTCATTGTCAGTGGTGGTTTAATTTGGCTAGAAGACTTTGGGAAACTGCCTGCATTTACTAAAGGTAAATATATACCTTCATTATGACTTGGCAACCCACTGCTACTATATACCCAAAGACATGAATGTATAGGTTTTCAAAATCATATACAATGAGTCTTTGCTATAGTTTTATTCATAATATTTCCAAACTAGAAACAACACAAAAATCTTTCTACAGGAAAATGGATAGGGGTTCTCTTCAGATCATAGAATATTATGCACCTATAAAAAAGAATGAAATCTTGATATGCAGAATAATATAGATTAATAGATATTACAATGAGCAAAGGAAGCAAGCACAAATGAAAATATATCCTATAAATCCATTTACATGAATTTCAAGAATGAACAATACTTATCAATAGTTTCAAAGGTCAGAAAATTAAGAAATTCTGAGGATATTAATGAGAAAGGAGAATGAGAGAAATTTATAGAATCTGATAGAGTTCTGTATCTGATATTGGGTGTTACCTTTGTAAAACTCTTTGAGTTCTATATTTAAGTTTTGTGCACCCTTGCAGTTAAGTATAAGTAACATAAGTATGTTTTCTAACTCTGAAAGTTAAGTCACTCATCATTTGAATTTGAGTTTTTCAAATTTCAGAGTCCATAGTAATCTCTGTTATGTCATATTGCCCTCCTAAGATAAATAGTGCCATCTAGATTTAATTCTACAGCTCAGTAGCCCTGGGAAGTGAAAGAGAATTTATCCTGATTAGGAACACTGAAGAAATCATACTAATATGAGGGCAACAATTCAATATAATTCACCAAATATTCTGTAAAAAATGTCACTTTAAATGGAGGACTCTTTTTATGATTCAAAAATTGTAATTTCTTTGTCCATATTAAATAGAAAGTAAAAGAGCAGGATTTTTGTTTTATTCATAGTTATGGACTCAATAGTAATACCAATAAACTATTCAAAAAGTTTTTTTCTACAAATAGATACTTTTTTTGATAACTGAAAAACTAATTTTTTAGTCTAAACATACTTGAAAAGATAACTTATATGTAGGGAAATAAAACATTAAAGTAATATCTCATGTTAATATGAGTAAATATCTTTAAATTAGTGTTCTCTCTGATTTTTTCCCAACCTATTGCTTATATAGGTTATCTAATCCTCTCATTTTTAGTTATCTCCTATCTGCTGAATATTGAGGCAGGCTTCTTCTCTGCCCCTCCTTTACTATTTGGAATTTAATGGATGCTTCCAGAAAAAATAATCTCAGTATCCCCACCTCTAAACCTAGTTTGTATTTTAAGCATTATATTGCAGTACCACAGTTAACCCAGTCACACAGCTAAAAATACTGTGTCTTACTGGACCTCTTCAAATATATAATTGCCCACTTCCATTCCCTTTATATCTTGGGTTATATGCTTAATAGCTCTCTATACACAACAAACTGTAGTTCCTTATCTTTCTAATTATTAGTTTTTAAATAAATTTTTATAAGTAGCTCAAAATCATCCTCATACCCTTTCTTATACTCTGTGCAATATACCTATTTCCATTTAACCAATTGTATTGTAACTATGTATTTAATTTACCTATTTTTGTTATTTGACTGTAAGTGCATGCACTCTGCTTCTAGCCTCTTCCCATCAAGACTATCCCATACATGGAGACTTCTCATGTGAAGAAGATGGTATTAAAAATCCTTTAGTATTATGCATTGTATTAAAAACCTTTTAGTATTATGCATTGCACACAAAATTCAGTGTACCCTTTTCTGAAAACAGACCACATGTCTGAATTAAGAAATAAGATATCTACAAAATTCAAGACTTCCTTTGTTTAGAAATCAGGATGGGGCGCCTGGGTGGCTTAGTCGGTTAAGCATCCCGACTTTCGCTTGGGTCATGATCTCGTGGTTTGTGGGTTCGAGCCCCGCGTCGGGTTCTGTGCTGACTGCCAGCTCAGAGCTTGGAGCCTGTTTCAGAGTCTATATCTCCCTCTCTGTCTGACCCTCCCCTGCTCATGCTGTCTCTCTCTCTCCTAGAAATAAATAAAAATATTAAAAAAAAAAAAAAAGAAATCAGGTTGCCAGGTTGCTTTTCTTATTTCTATATAATGAATTGAGAAGAACCCTTCTCATCTTATTCCAAATGAGATCTGAAATTCATGACTTAAGGTCATACTGGTCTATACCCTCTGCTCTGAAAAATTAATAAGAGTGTCAGAACACTCCCTCACGCTTTTGATAGGGATGGCTGATTAAATTCAGAGATATTTGTCTTTAGAGGTGGAAAATCCTGCCATCCTCATTCTCTAAGTGAGCCATCTTCCTTCTCTTGGTCACAAGACCAAAGGGATACTTGAAGAAGGTGGGAGCAATGGGTTGTAGCTGTGCCATATTTGGCAGTATATTTGATACAGAAAACAGAAATAGTCTTATTTTTCAAAGTTTTATTTATTTGTTTTGAGAGAGAGAGCGAGAATGAATAGGGGAGGGGCAGGAGGGTGGGGAAAGAATTCCAAGCAGGCTGTATGCTGTCAGCTCAGGGCCTGACCACTTGGGGTTCCATCTCACAAACCAAACTGTGAAATCATGACCTGAGACACAACCAAGAGTCAGTCACTTAACCTCCTGAGCCACCCAGGAGCCCCTAGAAATAATGTCTTTCGGTGTCTTAAACTTATTTTTTTATTTTTGCGAGAGGATGCTTGTACTATCCACCTTATTGGCTGGCAGAGCCCCAGTTTGACTGAGATGAACTCACAGAGTTGTTTCAATTTTCTAAGTAAAGAATATATACATGAGAAACCAAATATAAAATGTTTATTTTTGGATATATAAACAAGCCTTTTAATTTTTATTTTGGAAGAGAACAATCAACACTTGATTATGTAACCCAAACCATGTTTTCCCAAACTGTGATTTGCAGAACTCTGATTTGAGAAGCTTCTCAATAGGAATGGATAGATAGAAAGACTTCTATGATCAAACACATGTGAGAAATAAATAGCTAAGCAAAGTTGAATAAGTTCCTTCCCTTTTTGAATTAGAATGTTGGGTATGCAAATATGCCTTAGAAACTGTTAGCATATGCAGATTTTCCACACATATTTGAACATGATACTCTTTTCCATGGCTTCTCAAGATAAAAGTATTTTATAGAATAAATGACACATGAAGCATGTTTTGCAAAATACTACCATAAACTAACCATATCTATCTTTCCATTTCTTCTTAATATTTCTGCCTTTTTATAAAAATGTTCCCTCTTCATTCTTTTATTCTTGTTTGTTTAGTTTTCTGACCTTACTAAGCACCCACTGAGCATGACATCGCAGGAGGTAGAAGCTATTTATTGCTGTGACAAGCTGAGGAACCTGAAAGGGTAAGGGTATAAGAAGAAATAAAAGGATGTTTTTCTAAAAAAAAAAATCATTTTTTTCTGGTTTGCTACTTTCTTCGTACACCCATTTCATTATAATATAAATGACTACATAGAATGTCAACCTAAAGTACATCTTGGCCCCAAAGCCCTTTTGGGTAGCCATATAAACTATTCAGGGATTTTATAAACCTCTAAACTGTCATAATCCACATAGTAGCATTTAGGTACTTGACTTTAAGTAAAATATAAAATCTTTAAAAAAAAATCACAAAAGAGGGCAAAAGTGCCATGAAACTGCAGTATAGTTAATGGTAAATGGCTTCTCTCTCATCAGTTATCTTTCTGTCCCCTCTATTGAATGATTATCATGTTAGATTAATACTTCAATGATTACATCTTTAGTTAGCTTCCTTTCATAATAAGAAAGTTCACCAGTAAGTCATAATGGATAATCATCCTGAAATGATTTATTTAAATATTCAGCCTGATATTACATATGACTCATTTCTATCATGGAATTAATAAGTGGCATTTCCAAGATTCAGTATTTATAATAAATGAGATTTTTCTGGTCTGAAACAATTTCCCATAAGTAGGTTAATCGTTTAAAGTAAAGCACAGCATCCTGCAATGACCTTTTCTTCTCTAAACTTCTATGATTATAAATCAGGCTAAATCATACTATTCTATATTTTATATGTATCTTCTGAGACCTACTGGTATCCGGGGTCCTTAACCTGTTTTCTGCCCTAGCCAAAGCTCATGTAGGTAGCTTGCTTTTCTTTCTTTTCTTTACTTTTTTTAAATTTTTTCTGTCCCAGAGAGTACAGGGTAGATTATTAATACAAGGCTTTGGCCTCAAACTCCCATGTAGAACATATAGTCATGGTGTCTTGGATAAGACAATTTTTTAGTGAAATTATCCCTTTGATGCTTGTGGCCCAAAGCCTTGACTACCTACAATAATGAAAATCACTTCTTGCACTCTTTATTCATGCCTATCTCTATATGTATCTTCCAACACTTTTTCCTGCTTACCCCCAAACCTTTAGCATATTGGTTTTTTGCTTTGTTTTGTTACTTTGACTATTTGATTCGGGGTTGTTTTTGTTTTTGTTTTTGTTTTGTGCGGGAAGGCTCATCTGATTGGTCTATTGATCATTGCTGTCAGACAGTTGCATCATTTTCTTATTGTCAAAATAGACTATTTTTTCAAAATTTTGAGTATGTAAAAAATCTCAATATTTTTTAGTGAATCACTTAGCTGTTTTTCTTTTCTCAACAAATTGTTAATATTTCCAAAATAAAAGTCTTTATGACAGATTTAGAATGAGATCTTTAGTCATATATAGAAGAAAAATCACCAGAGGCATCTGGGTGGCTTAATCAGTTAAGTATCCAACTTTTGGTATTGACTCAAGTCCTGATCTCACTTTGGTGGTAAGATCAAGCCTCACATCAGGCTGAGCATGGAGTCTGCCTAGGGGTCTCTCTCTCCCTCTCTGCTTCTCCCCACCCTCCTGCTTCTCTCACTCTTTCAAACTAAATAACCTTTAAAAAAAGAAGAAAATCACCATTTTAAAGATTATCTGAAATCTGAAAAAATGAAATAAGCTTTTAAATGGTATTAACCTGGTTTGTGGCAAAGACAAAATTATGTTAAAACTAGACCGTATGTTAGCCATTCCTTGTGTAGTGTCATATTTAAGGGAAATGTATATTCTTTGGTTTCCAGAGGGATGCTGAGTCCTGGTACCATCAAAGAATTGTATCATTTGTTCTGGTTTTATTTGCACTTTGAATCTCTGCTTCATTTGTTCTTTATTTGTGAAATCTGGATCTATTCAAGTGCATCTGAATATTTTAATTTCCAAGTAGCTATCTGCTAAGGACCAATCATATATCAACTCTCCTATAGCTGTGAATTGAGCTGGCCTTAAGGTTAGAATCAGATTTCTCTAGTACTCTTAGGCTTGCCAGATGCTTGTTTAGCAAACTAGGACATTTCTTGGAAATGCAAGGATGTCTCTATTATCAAACCAATTTTGGAAATGTGAGCTCTTGATAAAGTTTCATTTTGGCTCTTTGCTCTATTACTTAACATAACAGTTTGCATAGTCTTCCAGAACTACAAAAGATGCTTTTGTTGAATAGAGTAAATGGGGTAGATTCTCTCTTAATTCTATGCTCAATTATCAGTCACTGTTCTCAAAGGACTATGATCTACTGAAAAAGAAAACAAATTATTAGTCTCTAGATCCAAAGAAAGCATGTGATTGAATTGCAATTAAATGCTGGGTGATGTGCACTTGAAATGCACAGAAAGAACTGGGAGAGCAAAGTGCAATATTTTTTGAAATTAAACTGTATTAATAAACATCATTTTATAACCATAACTAAAATGGGTCTTTTCATTAACAATCCTAACAAATACTCCTCTGGCCCTTCTATATGCTAGCCTTGTTACTCTAAGAAATGATATTGCCCCATAAACATGGAGCCAAAGGTTATCTGTAAAGTTTATTTATTTACAAATCTCAATCCTCAAATAGTAGTCTCCTTTCCCTCACCCATGTTTCTCAGAGAGATCATATCCATTACCATACATTTCCTGTGAATCATACCAATGTGGCTAACAGGACCAACTATGTAATTTACATAAAGTAAAAGTGTTAAAAATATTATTGAGAATCTAAAGATGGTGACAAGGGAGAATTCAACCAAACGTGGGGTCGGTCCATTTGAGCGAAAGGCCTCGCTTGAGAGCATAGGCTGCACGTCCATGAAGTGGTCCTGGTGGCAAAGCGAGGGAATAGAAGTGGAGATTAGAAAGAGGAAGAGAGACCAGGTCTTTTACAATTTGGACCAGAGTGGTGGCTTTTGCTTTACCTGGAGCAAAATGAGAGCTACTTAATAGTTTTGAGGAAAACAGTGACATATTTTGGCTTAAAAATTTTTTTAAAAAAATCCCTTAATGCTATTCTTTTGAGAATAGAATATAGATTGACAAGAGTAGAGGTGGGAAAATGTTCCACTAAATAACTAATAATTGTTTGGGTTGGATGATAATAGTTTAAGAAACTGGATATTTCTTTGCAATGAATTGAGTAGCTTAACTTAATGGTTGAATATGAATGTATACGTAGTGGTATGAATGTATATTACGAAAAAAGACTGGTTCAAACTAAAAGAAAACTATTTGACTTTATATAAACTGAGCATAAAAGATAAAAATGAAGTTAGTTATAGAAGGGTTATAGGTGTGCCTGGATGGCTCATTCAGTTAAGTGTCTGACTCTTAATTTCGGCTCAGGTCATGACCTCATAATGTCTGGAGTTCAAGCCCTGTGCTGGTCTTCAGACAGTATGGAGCCTGCTTGGGATGCATCTCTCTCTCCCTCTCTCTCTCTCTCTCTCTCTGCCTTCCCCTTGCACATGCTTTCTCTCAAAATAAATAAATAAACTTAAAAAAAAGGGTTATATACCAAGAGGTTGGCATTGGCATTATATTCAGTATAAACTTACAGAAATGTAAATTGCATATTATTAGATTTTAACTGTATCTGTAATGTCTGTGTACATTTAAAAACATCTAATGAATAGGGTATATGAGTTGTCATTGAAAGCAATCACAAACTTAAGATAATGTTTGTGATTATTATATATATGAAAAGATTTTTCGAGATTTTATCATTTGAAGGAAGGCATGGATTTGACTTTTTTTTAATTAAAAAATTTAACATTTATTAATTTTTGCGAGACAGAGAGAGACAGATCATGAGCAGGGGAAGGGCAGAGAGAGAGGGACACACAGAATCAGAAGCAGGCCGACGCAGGGCTTGAACCTGTGAAGTGTGAGATTGTGACCTGAGCCGAAGTCATCTGCTCAACCGACTCAGCCACACAGGCGCCCTTGGATTTGACTCTTAATGGTATTTCTGAACAGTAACATTTGCCTTAGACTCTACTTTTTGCATTGTGAGTGATGTATTTTTAATAATAATTTGTGCTGAGCATTTTTGTGTGTATGTATACATTATTGGTTTTAGAAATTAAGTCAAAGGAAGTCAAACATTAAGTATCAAAATTAAAAACTAAAAGAATTCCTCCTGTAAACATTTTTGGCCATTTTATATTCATAGAATCTTGAAATTCTATTTGTAATATTATTAGGTGATAAAAATAGCCTGAGTTAATTACTATCATCTACACTATAAATAAAATTTAAAGTTTGTTGTTTCTAAAAGCAACGATAAGATGGCAACATACAAATAGTCCGTCATCTCTGAGAATTTACTGTCAAATATAGGTCAGTTTGGGATTCTGGAAAGATTGGTACAATGGTTGGAGAGTTTGTGAGTCTCCTCTAGTTTCCTAATTAACCAAGACAAAACAAAACAACAGATAGATTTAGATAGCCAAAGTGAAAGTCCATTGAAAATTACATAAAATCAAGTGACATTAATGGTTTCATGGACTCTAACATATGTGTATGTTAGACCCACATGGAATCAAAACCTGCAGGAAGGAGAGCAGAGGGGAAGTGACTTGGCTCTGACCACATTGGACCTGAGAAATCCCCTAGTGACCAAAGATATTCACTGTAAAGTATCCCCGTTCAAACTGAGCAGAGCATTTAAAACATAGAGAGTTTCAGACCTGATTATATGGGAGAAGGAAAGGAGATTCTAAAAAGAAAAGATTGATGCAGTCTGCACTATGACATCAACATCGCCAATATTCACATCACGGAAAAAACCCTACATTGAGAAAAAAGTGTGGGGAACATGATGAAAAAGGAGCAGAACTGAGACAAAGGACAGAAGAAAGGGGCATGATACCTCAGAATGCATGTAAATATAGGTTTCATCATTTTGTGAACAAAACAAGAAAATCAGCTCTAGAGTAATAAGAGTTAGCAAAAATATGAAAGCTCATAATTACCTTTTAAAAATACAGAAACACTAATCTCACTTATAAAATGAGCCACCGCTAATTGTGGTTCAATACCATAGAAAGTAATATAGAGAAATAAAAGAAAAGAGTAGAATTACATCTCTGAAAAAGTAAAGGTGTAATAGAAAGATTACACACAAAAACTTAGAAATATAACCTAATATTTTGAAATGAGCTAAAATTAATCCACAAATAAGAGAACATCCTAAATCAGAAATAGAAAAAAATAAAATTGAGAAAATGTATGGAAACCATAAAACAGGAATTAATTAGAAAATTTTCAAAAAGTCATCTCAGAAATAAAGACTGAATTGGAAGAAACACACAATACAGAAATAAGCATGAATAATGCCATATGCAATATGAAAAAGTGATATTTACATTTTTTTAAATAAATGAAATAAATCCAATGGATTTGAACAAAAGCATTATATATAGAAGATAGGCCAGAGCAAACTAACATAACTAAAATAGGAATCCCCATATATAAAACCAAATAATTCAACAGAATTGTAATTAAAAAAATTAAAAAACAAAAACTAAAAACACACTATTTGCAGTTTATGCTTGAGAAAGTCAACATAGGGTGACCCACAGATTGGTATATCTAGCAAAGTATTGTCTTTGAGTAGAAAGAGAAAGAAAAATCTAATTGGGCATTTAGGCAGACAGGTTATACAATATATAAGGGAAATAAATCCATTTGTCATCAGACTCTTGGATGATACTTAACACCATAAGATAGTGAAATAGCATATTTAAGATATTCGAGCAGGGAAAATTAATGTCTTATATTAACTCAAACTGGTCAGAGGTAACTATTAGGATTACAGAAAAACTCAAGAAGATTTTCTTTTTCCCCATGAATTCTCCATTAGAAATATAAGATGCAAAATTTAATATAATTGATGAAGAGGTTATTTATATATTTTAATAGAGAAAGGGTTTATCAAATAGTGATAGAATTTGGATTTCATGGATACATTTAAATAGTGCTCTAAAACAGGGCTTCACAATGAAGGAAATATAATTTGCAATTGTTTAAAGTTTTAATAAAAATATTAGATGGCTTCCTAAAATGTTCCAGAGAAGAAATACTTAATCAATACTTATTTAAAGTTTCATGGAGTTTTTATTTAAATTATTTTCCAGAGAGCCTGGTAGGGTAGTGTATTAAATAGTTTATGAGTATGTTTAAAATAGAAGAAAGAAATTAAACTTTAGGTTTTGCAGTTATTTACTTAGAAGGCAATGACTTGAACCTTTGGTAGTCATAGAGAAGGATCAAATTTGAGCTTATTTTAAAGAAAGAATTAGGATTCAGTGACATAAAGAACATAAAAAGCCTTTTTATGAAAGAAGGATGTATCAAATATGATCAAGTTTTCTAGACAGGGAATCTAGAAGGTCATCTGGAAAAGCCTCAGAATTGGGTTAGCTGGAAAGTAAATGCTTGTTGGAGGATGATATGGAGGATTTAAATTTTGCATATAGTAAGTTTGAGGTGACAGTCAACAAAGCTTTTTATTTAGAAAAGTAACAAGTTAATGGTAAAGACTATAGATATAAATGTGGCTTATTTTTAGAAAAATAAATGATGATAATGTAAAATTAGATAAGGATTCTGAAAGACTCAACGAAGAAAAGATAGCATATTTCTAAGACTAAGCTGATTTCTATATTTTATAGCTAGTTGCATTTTTTTTTTTTTTTTTTTGGTAGCGGTAGGGGTTTGCTGAAATATGGGATGATGTTAGAGGGTACAGATTCAAAATATCTTCATCTTAGATTTACTAAATTCTAAGTCTTTCTTTTTTTTTAAATATTTTCATTTATTTCTAGGAGAGAGAGAGACAGCACGAGCAGGGGAGGGTCAGAGAGAGAGGGAGACACAGACTCCGAAATAGGCTCCAGGCTCTGATCTGGCAGTCAGCACAGAGCCCGACGCAGGGCTGGAACCCACGAACCGCAAGATCATGACCTAAGTGAAAGTCGGACGCTTAGCCGACTAAGCCACCCAGGCACCCCAATTCTAAGTCATTCTTAAATGAAATTTTCATCAAGGTTGCTGTCGGCATATGTTGTAAACACCTAGCTCTCAATTATATTTTAACCTTTAACGATGAAGTTATCTTGGGGTAGATCATAGGCATGTATAAATGGTAGGAGGGAAATGCATAGAAGTATGTAAAGTACTGTACCTTTGTATGTAAAATGAAAATGCCAGCTATATTCTCTACTGCAGCATTGTCTATTTTACAAGAAAAAGTAAGAAAACAGCCCAAGGCTGTGTCAACCAAATGTCAAAACAAATTGATAAATTGATAAATTCAGTATGAGAACGGCTAAGTTATATGCTTATTTTAAATAATTATATTCAGATTTTTATACTTTTTTGAATCTTAGGTGGATTTCTAATGTGCCAAAATAC
Organism: Proteles cristata cristata; assembly: GCA_017311185.1. Classification (NCBI taxonomy): domain Eukaryota; kingdom Metazoa; phylum Chordata; class Mammalia; order Carnivora; family Hyaenidae; genus Proteles; species Proteles cristata. Next base: position 71,683 of record JAESUZ010004237.1, on the reverse strand, counting down.
CTTTGTTAATAGTATAAAAACTTATCTCATTATTTCGGTGCATATGTCATACATTGTAGTATTTGGAACATTTTTCTGGGTAGGTTCTATGCTTAAAGTTTTTGTTGATTTGAAATATTAGACAGTCATATTATATGACAGCCTATTTTTTGGGGGTCTGTAAGCAACTGAGTTTTAGTTATCACCATTTGGAATAATATCATCACCAGTTGGCATATTTCTGTTTTTTAAAAAAGTGAATCATATTACTTAACGACTTGACCAAAAAGTAGACTACCAATTTCCACTCTAAAGCAAATCAGTCCACAAAGTTTTAGTCACAGCCTGCTTTGTAGACTCTAAAATATTCCCCTTCATAGTCCAATTGAAACAGGATTTGAATTGCTAAAATTTTGGCTGCATTATTTGCAAATAAGAATATATCATATTAAATTGGGGAAATAAGAAATAGGAACTCAATTATACTTTTATGGGACTGATCACATTTAATATCTTTATTTTTCATATTTCACTGGTTCAACTATTGCTATTTAGTAGAAGAGAACTTAAATCAAGGTATCATAAGCCAAGATCTCAGAAAGGCATGAGCTTGCATTTGGTCTAATAACAGGAAAGGTGAGGGAAATTAATTAACTTCCTTCCAGAGAAAATAACATGACTTGGATAAATCCAGTCTCTTCATCTATCTACTGTGTATCTACCTGCCTACCTGTTTATCTATCTAAAGTCTTTTGTGTCTGTCTGCCTTTGTAACTAATGTGACCATGCATTGAGGCAAAATAAGAAATAAAAAGCTCAAAAAATGGAAAATAAGTAGCGAAATTGTCCCTAAGTTTGGACATAATTGTTTTTTTTTTGTTTATTTTTTAAAATATTTTTTTATTTATTTCTAGGAGAGAGAGAGAGGGAGAGGGAGAGAGAGAGACAGCGTGAGCAGGGGAGGGTCAGAGAGAGAGGGAGATACAGACTCTGAAATTGGCTCCAGGCTCCGAGCCGGCAGTCAGCACAGAGCCCGATGCGGGGCTTGAACCCACAAACCGCGAGATCATGACCTAAGCGAAAGTCGGACGCTTAAAAGACTAAGCCACCCAGGAGCCCCTTTTTTGTTTATTTTTATAGAAAGTTCTACAAATAGTAAAACCACTACTAAAGCTTATATGCAAATTAGCGTGATTAAATGATAAAAAGCAATTAATCAATTGTAATTCTGTATACTAGTCAAACAGTGAGTAAGTTAGAAATTTTAAAAGGCCACTTAAAAACACCTAAAATAAAATAACATTTAGAAAGAAACAGATTGCACATCCTCTACACCAAAAACAATGAACCTGTTGCTAGAAATTAATGAAGACTAAATAAATAACGTGCTGTACATTTTCAGGATTGGGAAGATTTGGTATTGTGAATATATCAGTTCTAAACAAATCACTTTGTAGATTTAGTGCAATTCTTTTATTGTGGTTTTACTGAAATATAATTCGTATGCAATAAAGCCCATCCTTTAACATATACAATTCTGTGGTTCTGATTATAGCCTTAGAGTTGGTAATTATCCACACAGTGTAATTTTGCATATGTTCTTCACCCCGAAAGGAAACCTCATATCCAATAGCAGTCATACCCTCCCACCCACAAGTACCTGGCAACACATAATCTACTTCTGTCTCTGGATATACCACTTCTGGAAATTTCACGTAAATGCAGTCATACAGTATGTGGTCCTTTGTAAATGTCCTCTTTTGATTTCTGCCAAATATTTAAAAGTACACACATGCTGTAGTATGTGTAAGTGCTCCGTTCTTTTTCATCGCTAAACCTCCAAATGTGTGGATATAGCACATTTCATTTTCCCATTTATCTGGTGATGAATATTTAGGTATTTCCACTTTTCAGTTAAAGAGAATAACAGTGCTGTGATCATTCACACATTAGTTTTGTGGAAATATATTTTCATTACTCTTCAAAATATATCTAGAGTTTGGAATTGCTGGGTAATATGGAAACTCTACATTTAACACTTTGAGGAACTGCATCTGTTTTCCATTGTCGCTATACCATTTAACATTCCTACCATCAGGGAATGAAGTTTCATATTTTTCCGCATTATCTATCCTTTTTATTTTGGCATAATAACGCATGTGAAATAATATCTCTTTGTGGTTAAAATTTGCATTTCTCTAATGATTTATGATGTTTGGAATCTTTTCGTTTATTTATTGGCCGTATATGTACTCTCGTTAGAGAGAAATACCTATTAAAATCTTTTGTCAATATTTTAAGTTGATTAGTTACCTTTTTATTGTTGAATTGTGAATGTTTTAATATATTCTGGAATCAAGTCCCTAATCAGCTATATAGTTTGTAAACTGTCGTTGTTGTTGTTTTTTTAAATTTTCTTCTTATTGTCATTTTATCTTTTGAAGCCAAAACATTTTAATTTTTGATGAGTGTGAGTTATCTTTCTGTTATTTTTGTTTGTGTTTTTTGTTATTATAGCTAGAAACCTTTTGTCTTTGTAATGGCACAGAGATTTATACCTATTTATTTCTTCTAAGAGTTTTATAGTTTCAGCTATTAAGTCTATAAAACATTCCTTTAAAAACATTTTTTGAGAGAGAGAGGATGTGAGTATGCAAGTAGGGGCAGAGCAGAGAGAGAGAAAGTTTTTAAAAAGTTGTTTTTTTTTTTTTTTGAGAGACAGCATGCACATGCAAGTTGGGGAGGCACAGAGAGAGAGAGGGGAAGAGAGAATCCCTAGAGAAGCTCAAGATGCTGTGCTTTGTCAGCATGGAGCCTGATGCAGGACTTAATCTCAGGAATCTGAGATCATGACCTGAGCTGAAATCAAGAGTTGGCTGTTTAACCGACTGGCCCTCTCAGGTGCCCCAGTTTCTAATACATTTCAAGTTAATTTTTTATATAGTATGAGGTTGAGGCTTAACGTCATTCTTTTGCATATTGCTCTTCAGTTGTCCTACTACCATTTAGTTTCTTTCCTCAGTAGTGAAATACCTGGCTGTAATTATCCTCTGTATATTTGATTTGTTTAATAACAGAATGTACATAAGTAATTTTCAGTTTTTTAACCTATATTTCTGCAACAAATACAATAATATTTGTTTGCAGGATTTATTCTTTTAGGTATAATTTACATGTGACAAAATGTATGTAACAAAGATATAGTTCTGTGAATTTTTATAAATTTATACTCATATAACCTACATATATGGTAAAATAAATAATATTTCCATCAAACCAGAATATTCCATAGGATCCTACAGTTTCAGTACCAAAAGGTAACATCTGTTTTAAATATGGACATGGAGAGGCGCAAAATTGAGCAGTTTGAGTACAGATCTCAGTTTTTTTTTTTTAAATGTTCATTTATGTTTGAGAGAGAGAGAGAGCGTGAGCAAGGGAAGGGCAGATAGAGAGGGAGATACAGAATCCAAAGCAGGCTCCAGGCTCTGAGCTGTCAGCACAGAGCGCAAAGGGGGGCTCAAACTCACCAAGCATGAGATCATCACCTGAGCTGAAGTCGGACACTGAAATCGGACTCTCAACCTACTGAGCCACCCATGCACCCTCAGATATGTTTTTAAATACCAATCTCCACTAAAAGAAACTATGTTTTTTGGAGTGACCGATGATTCCTGCACCAGGACAGGGGAATAAAAGTTGAGCCAGGGACATCATGTGTCAGAAAAAAAAAAAAAAATGAAGTATCAAGAATCATGGAGACTTGACAGACTGTTTCAGGAATCCACATGACAGGGTCCACACTGGCCAATCTGGAAAAACTTGAGCACCAAAATGAGTATTTACTAAATTATATCTTATTAAATGGAAGAGAAAAATAGTTATCACACTGACATAAAAATCAATGAATATGTAAATTAAAAATGCAAAGAAGATAAAGGATTTCCTCTTAAAACAATAATACAAAAATTATTTAGAAAGAATATATGAGTTAGAAAATTATCAGTGGATACTACAAGTAATAGATACATTTTGCTGATGGTACTTTTTGTTTCATTTGTGACATGTAGAAAGTTTAAAAGTTGTCATTTTCATCTTTACAACAAGAACAAGCTGAACAAACTGAAAACAAATTTTCTTAGACCTATCGTAGAACTCAACTGGCAGGACATTCTGCTACTCCAAAATCTGGAGATATCATCAAATCCAAGGAGCTTCAGCTAAGATTTGTTTAATTGCAGCAGAAGCCATACTGGTTGGATCTCAGAAGAAATGGTAGTTTTGGTAAATTACTGAAGGCTCAATGTGGATGGACATGAGAGTAAGAAATTCCTGGAAGCTAGAGTTTAAACGAGGACCCATCACATTTACTTGATTTACAGGAAAAAAAATCCCTTTTGAATATGGCAGGGGCCAGGTGAGAGTAATTACTAAAATAAAACCCAGAGTCTTCTCAACAATAAGGCTTACTGTCTAAAAGACAGAGATTTAATCAGACAGCTTCAGAATGTCCTCTACTCCATTCTTAAGACCAACCACAACAGAGCTCTAATAAAAGAATAGTGGATTAAAGGTAGGAAAGTAGCAAGGTATTGACTCTATCGAATGAAGATACTTAGAGAAACATGAAATCAAGAGGAGAGACATAAACATGGAAAATAGAATAATGTGAATGCTCTAGCATATATCTGTAGGTACAACAAATATGAATGGAGCCCACTCCTGATGAGATTAACAAACATCTTCACATAACAGGCATTTTTGCCTCCATTTCTATCAACTGATACATGTTTGCCTTTCAACAAAAAATGACAAAGTAGGCCAAAACACAAGACAAAAATAAAAAAGCCCAGCCTAAAGAAACAAAACAATCATCAGAAGCAAAATAAGATATGACACAGATTTTGAAATTATTAGATAAAGGGGCACCTGGGTGGCTGAGTCCATTAAGCATCTAACTTCGGTTCATGATCTCACGGTTTGTGGATTTGAGCCCTGTGCCGGACTCCGTGCTGACAGCCAGCTCAGAGCCTGGAGCCTGCTTCAGATTCTGTCTCCTCTCTCTCTGACCCTCCCTTGCTCACATTGTGTTTCTCTCTCTCTCTCTCTCTCTCTCTCTCAGAAAGAAATAAAACATTAAAAATTAAAAAAAAATAAATTATTAGAGAATTTAAAATAATGATGATTAATTTGCTAAGAGTTTTAAGGGAAAAAGTAAACATGTAAGAAAAGAAGCCAAATTTAAGAACAATCAAAACACTGGAAGTAAAAATCAATAAAAAAAATAACAAAAAATATGCTTATGATACTATTATGTTCTTCAGTAGAGGAAAGAAAGAGAAAAAAAAAAACTAGCAGAAAATTAAAAAAAAAAAACACCTTGAAGTAGTAATGGTCAAGAACTTTCCAAAATTACTGGTAGACATCAAACCACAACTCCAGGATGCTCAGAGAACACTAAATGGTGAATATTGCCTATTTTCCTCAACCCCCAAATCTTGGCTTATCTTACTCAAACAGAAGAAAACAAAAAACAGAGAAAATCTTGAATGCAGCCTGAGTTGGGAGCAAATTTAAGTGCAGAGGAAGATAGATAAAAGTGATCATGGACTTGAAGGAAACCACACAAGGAAGAAGAGAGTAGAGTAAAAAAAAAAAAAGTGTTGAAAGGAAAACAACACGCACAAGGAATATTTTATACACCATTAAAGAAAATGAGGAAAAATACAAACAATTGGAAGTTCTGCATAAAGTTTATGAGAGTTTCTTGTATTATTTTTGTACATTTTGGCAGTTTAAAGTTATATCAAGGACTTTAAAACTAAATATAAAGTGTTACCTCAAAATAAAACCTTTGTTCCAATTCACAATCCTGTAGAATTAGGCAAAAAGGGATGTAGAGATCTAACATTTTTCAGGAGATTTCCCTGAAGTAAAGAATAAGAAAAGTGAGGTTAAAGAATAGTGTATGATGAAGTCACCTTGGATGTGAGAAGCATCTTGGGTAGAATTAGGGCAAGATAGAAAGAGGTTTACTTCTGGGATTTGCTGGCCAACTGGGCCTATTTTTGTTTTTCCACAAATAGCCCTGATGTTTGAGACATAACCCAGAACATTGTAGGAGCACAATGAGCAGTCCTTCAATTAAAATTCATATCATTCTATTCTGACGAAAAGGAGGGAGAAGAGAAGAAAAATGTAAAGTGTTAGTAAGGAAACTGGGAAGTTCCTCTGATCACAGGGTCTCTCAGCATTATATGAAGCACTGTTACAGAGTTAATCTTCATATTTGAGCAAAAAAAATGTTAATAAGTTTACATTCAACAAAGAGTAAGAAATTACCTATTTCATAAGCATGTAATAAGCAGCAAATGTTTAACTTAAAAAATAAAATATAAATTATATTACCACGTTTATTTTGGATAACTCTTTTTCTACATGGTCAAAATCCAAGTAATCCGTGAGTATTTTTCAGTCAAAAATAAGTTTTAAACTTGTGAAAATTTTAAAAGTTTTGCATAAAGGAATCATCCTGTAAGTGACAATTCCTATTTTCAACTCACTTTGTAACTGGTTATATAATCATAAACCCTGTTGAGATGAGCCAAAGCAATAGTTTATTCAGGCAATATAAATTATCTCTGAGGCACTCCATGCTTCTTCCTCTGCCTTCCCTATTAGAAATAATTGATGTAATTCATGTATTACTGGGAATCCTATGAACCTACAAATAGCATTGCAATTATCACTTCAAATTTTCAAAAAAATTTATCAAATCTGACAACCTCCTACAATTCTGTTTTTGGTTGTAACTGTAAGTTGATTGTCTTTATTGTGATCTGAAAGGAGAATATAGTTAACTGAAAGAATATGATTAGTTCATTGATTACTGATTATTTTTCTTGAATTAATGGTTATATATATATGGTTAGGAATATTAGCGGAAGATATTGAAGTCTCTTAGAGCAGATATCAAGAATAACCTCTATGAGGAAAGCCAAGTTGCTTTCTCTTTATGAAGTAGTTGTGCATTAATGAATACAAATATATCTATATTTTTTCCTAAAGAAAGCTTTACACTGGACTGTGAACTTCACCCAAAAAGGGGTGATTTTTTTTATTGACCTTTGTATTTCCAGCATTTAGCACAGTGTCTGGTATAGCACCGTATACCTTGTGGACAAAATCATGAAAGGAAAGAGATAAGGAAAAGGAATGAGAAAGGGAGGAGGGAAAGTTGCTTGAATGGGAGTTCAGGTAAACTAAATCTCATTTTTGTGGTAGTATTTTGAATGGGAATAACATAAGTAGTCCCAGAATGTGTTAATTCAGGATAAAACCAAGAACCATGTGACCTTGAGGCTTCATCATAAGTCAAATAAATTGAGCAAAATATTTTGTATTTTGCACTTTAATACCAATTAATTTTTTAAATTCTTATCTATTTTTGAGGCAGAGAGAGAGCATGAGCAGTGGGGCACAAACAGGGGTAGACAGAATCTGAAGCAGGCTTCCAGCTGTCAGCACAGAGCCTGATGTGGGGCTTGAACTCATAAACCGTGAGATCGTGACTGGAGCTGAGGTTGAACGCATAACTGACTGAGCCACCCAGGCTCTCTGCAGTTTAATATTAATTAGAGCCAACTTGTATGGAATAAAAAAAATACAAGTTCTCCAGGAAGTCTGGAGGGAGAATAATTGAAATGTTCTCCGTTTCAGAAATGTTTTGTCTGCTCTTGGGAAGCAGTCAAATATAGAGGTAAATAGAGGTAAAGAGTGTGAGCTTGGGAAGCAGCCCATTGTCATGCATTCCTTGACAAATGTCACTGAGGTAAGATCATAATGCCTCTGTTTCAGCATGGATAGAATGAAAGTAATCCATACCTAAACCCAAATCATCTTTTGGTTATCAAGCTTTGTAAAACCTTCTGCTAATCTATTGGGTATTTCAGGATGTCTTCTTGAGTTTTCATTTGCATTTAGCTGAAGTAAATGAGATGAAGCATCTCTTCATTTGTTATTGGAAATTTAAATTTCATCTTTTATTAGCTCTGATTGAGGTCTTTTGCCTTTTTTTTCTATTTCAGTTCAGATTACTTTTCTGATTTTTTTTGAGGTTCTAGAGTTGATCACTTAGCTCAGTTATATTCAAATTTGTTGAATTTTTCTTAAATAAAAATAAATATGAATTACTTTTAAAGTACCATTATTATAAATATTTTTATTGATACTCGAGTTCCAAAAGATATTTAGTTCCCAGAATAATTTCTTGATGAATTTATATAATATTTAGAAAGTTTTCAAGCATTTTGAAATACAACTTATCTGTCTTAAAGATCTGAGTTTCTGACATGTATCCTTTTTCTTCTTTCTGAAGAATATTTAACATTTCTTGTAAGGCAGACTTACTAGCCATAAACTTCCTCAATTTTTGTTTGTATGGGAAAATTTTTATGTCACTTTTGAAAGATAATTTGTCAGGGTATGGAATTCCAGATTTTGGTTTTTTTTTCCCAACACTTCAAATATTTCAGTCCATTCTCTTTATGTTTACATGGTTACTGAGAAAAAGTCAGATGTAATTCTTACCTTTGCTCCTGTATGGTAAAGGTTCTATTTTATTTTTTTCTTTCTGATTTCTTTCAAGATTTTTCTTTATCTTTGATTTTCTGCAGTTTAAATATAACATGTCTAGTTTGCATATAAAATGCCTATTATTTTGGTATTTATTTAGTAGGTGTTTTCTGACTTTTAATGAACTGTTATATGCTTTGTGGCACTAATTTGTAACAATTTTCAGCTGTTCTTATTTCAGATATTTCTTCTATTCCTCTCTTTCTTCTAATATTCCCATTACACATATGTTACATTTTTTATAATTGTGACAGAGTTCTTGGATATTCTGAGACATTTTTATTGTCTTTTCGCTTGCTTTTTTTCTTTTTCTTTTTTTGTTTTTTTGAATGTTAATATTGACGTATCCTCAGGCCCAGAGATCTTTCCCTCAGTGGATCCAGTCTATTAATGAGCCCATTGATGGCATTCTTCATTTCTGTTAGTTTTTTTTTTTTTAATCTCTACCATTTATGTTTTATTTTTTTCTTAGAATTTTCTTTCTCTCCTTACTTTGTCCATCTGTTCTGGCATGGTGTTTATTTTACCCATTAGAGCCTTTAGCGTATTAGTCATAGTTGTTTTACGTTCCTGGTTTGATAATTCTGACATCCTTGCCATATCTGGTTCTGATACTTGTTGTGTCTCTTCAAATTGCGTTTTTTTGCCATTTGATTTGTTTTCTACTTTCTGTCTCTTTTTAAATTTTTTAAAAATTTATTCATTTTTGAGAGACAGAGACGGTGCATGAGGGGGGGAGGAGCAGAGAGAGACACACATACAGACTCAGAAGCAGCCTCCAGGCTCTGAGCTGTCAGCACAGAACCTGACGTGAGGTTCAAACTCAGCAACCATGAGACCATGACCTGAGCTGAAGTCAGACCCAACTGACTGATCCACCCAGGTGCTCCTGTAACTTTTGTTCTTGAAAGCTGGACATGAGGTACTGGATAAAAGGAACTACAGGAAATGAGGCTTTAGTTATATGGTAAGGTGTAGAGGAAGGGAATTGTTTTACAGTGTTATGATTCAATCTCGGTCTCTAGTGAGCCTCTGCTGTTGGACTGTGAACTTCTCCAGTGATTCTCTTTCCCATGCTCTGCCCCACATCAGTGGGACAGGATGGCTAGATATGGCCAGAGTTAGGTATTTGCCTTTGCCTTCTTCGACATGAAATGCTAAAGCTAGCTGGACTTGGATATTTCCTTGCTGCTAAGTCAATTGCTCTCAAAAAAAAAAAAAAAAAAAAAAAAGTTTCCCATAAAGCACATCTTGTTATGAAGAACAGAATGCTCTGGTATATTTCAAGCCAGTTAATTTCCCTCCTTCTTCTGGAATGGTGATGGCATTTTTGTATGATATTCATTTTAAGAACTTAGTCCCAACTCTTGCAGGCAAAACACAAAATTGTTTCCCCTGGCGTTTTCAACTCTCAGACTTGCCCATACTGAGCCTCCAGCTATTTGTCAGTTACACTTTAGGTTTTCCTACCCCAGCACTGGTTCCCAAAGAAGTTTCTGATCATGGATTTATGCTCTAATAAATTGTTATTCCCTGTATTCACCTGTCTCTCCACTTTTGGGAGGAGTGAATTCACTTTTGCCCAGTGAATTCACTTCTTTGTCGGATCCAGGAGTATTGGTTGATATTTCAACATTTTACTTGTTAGTATGGAGCAAGGATTTACAAGCTCCTAACATGCCAGAACAGAAATCAAAAATCCATTTTTTGAAATCTTAGTATAATTATTATTTGTTTTCTTTCATTTGTTCTACAAATATGTATTTGTATTTGTTGTGTGCCAACCACTATGTTAGATGTAATGAAGGTAGGTATAAATGCATGTAGCTCTTAAACTCTATTATAATTTCCTACACAGATATATTTTTGTCAAAAATCATTATCATTTAACAAACGTGTCTCAGAACAATATTACAGGTTAGTTAACTTTCTATTGGATGCATATCTAAATAGGTTTGAAATGTTTTATATGTCAGTCTTAATTTCTAGTACATACTTTGTTTTTTGTTTTTTTTTTAATTTTTATTTCTTGTAGAGAGAGAGAGAGAGAGAGACAGCGTGAGCAGGGGAGGGTCAGAGAGAGAGGGAGACACAGACTCTGAAATAGGCTCCAGGCTCTGAGCTGGCAGTCAGCACAGAGTCCAATGCGGGGCTCGAACCCACGAACCGCGAGATCATGACTCAAGCAAAAGTCGGACGCTTAACTGACTAAGCCACCCAGGTGCCCCATAGTACATACTTTGATCAAATGAATTAATCAATGATGTAACAGAGTTCTGATTATTTAATGTATAGAAAGTATAAGTATTATTTTAATATACTAATTTGATATACTATGCATGCATTATACCCAGATATTGTATATACATTTTGTTATCACTGTGATACTTTATTATGTATTTTATGCTTTTATATACTTATACTACATATACATATATACTTCTAATTTAAGTTTTATGCAATTGTAGTAAATATCAGAAAATATAACTGATATTTTCATCTGACAACATTCTATCTAGTCTGTTAATCATTTTAGTAATATCACAGTGCACGAATCTCATGACATTCATAAAAAATCGCAGTTACTCACCTTGTAACTTTGATACTCTTTGCCTTTGATAGCCTTGATAGCTTCAAATTCTAGAATTCTTCATATGCTTTAGATTTCTTTGAAAATCAGAGAGCAAATAAAAACAAAAAAGAAAGAATAAATTTTTAGTACCTTTCAAGCCCCCAGGATCCCTAAGGCAATATTAGATAAGATATTATATATTGTATTGAATCTATTACTAATTTTTGCTGCTTTTTTACATTACTTAATAATAGATAATAACTTTTAAGTCCCTCATATGACTGTTTTTCTTTATTTAAAAAGATATAATGTATGGAAGTTATTGCTTCAAAATATGGTATAATTAAGAAACACTTTCTCTATTTTTTTGATAGGATCTTTTTTCAGTCCCAGTCCACGACCATCTAGCTCTTCACTTGCCATTTTATACCTATTACAGAGATACAGTGAAGGTTTGGGTGTGTCCTTGTTAAAATGTTCCCCAAAATAAAAATATATCCCCATATAAAGAAATGGGAGACTTGTCTGTCTCTCATCTTGACAAGTTTGGCATATCATTTGTTTTCTCTCTCATGATGAAGCGGTCATTTTAGACCTTGATACAGTTTGTCTCTTTATGAATTATTCTTTCAGTAGAATACATGTATATACATTTAATTATTTCTGTTTCTCAGTCTTTGATCGTCATCTATGAGAGAGGAAAAAGTATCAGGAAGTAGTGTTGTATCACAAGTGAATTTTCTAAAATAATATATTTTCCCTGTTGGCACACTTTTTTTTCTGCTCTAGATTATCTTGGGAAATGCATGACTGATTTCTTTTATCATGATAGCTTCTATTCTTTTCTTTAATTTTAATATGTGACAGGTTAAGATTGGAAAGGTGGAAAATTCCAGCCCTAAGAATGGCTAGGTACCTCAAAAAGAGAAAAACACTATAAACATTTTAAATGATATAAAGGTGAACTGGGATCAAAATACATTCAGATTAGAAAATCTGACATACTTATTTTTAGGTGTAGTAATTGTTGGCTATACATATTAATAAAGGGTATGTAGTGCTAGAATAGAAAACATACTGCATTTTACAAACTATCTTGGGATAGACCGCAAAGCTCACAGCAATTACCATCAATGTAAATATATTTTTATCTTTTCTGTTGTTTCGTTCAAAGAACTCAAGTTTACCTTTGGAGCTCGTAACAAGTACTTTGTTGTGAGACATAGATAATACCAGTGGACTATATCATGTATAGTAAAAATAGTATCCAAGATTTTTTCTAAATTTATTATTTTATTTTACTGTAATTCTTGTCCCTTAGTCTTAGTGATTGACAAATACTAAGCCTTAAAGTATGTTTATAAAGTAAATAAGCTACATTACTTAAATAGTACTTGTTTTTAATTAAAAAGATTCATCCTTTAATTCTTTCCAGTTCTACAGTGAATGGCAAGCAACTGAAAGTCTGATATTAAGTGTAACTCTTCCAGACTTAAATAAATTCAAACAATCTGTGTAGAGCATAGCTTGAACAAAGGTTACTTGTCTTGTGATTGAAATGTAAGCAGTATGAAACATAAGCAGTATGAGTTAACACCTCTCTACTCTTAATCCCTGAATATTATTCTGGTTTATAAAGCTTGGAGAGGAAAGAAATATTTGTGAGGAGATAATCTCTGGTTTTCAAAAGATACCATGTGCCGTGTTAATACTCAGAACTCCTGCCAAATGATTTTTATTATTCCTTCAAAATTTTACTAATTTTCTAATACATACAAAATATGCTTTAGTTTCACAGGATGTCAGATGGATAAATTTTGGTCTATACACTTAAGAAATTAAGAGACATTAAGCAGGTAGAAAATGAATAATTAATAATGTAATTAGTAAATGATAAAAGATTATGAATGAAATCGAGGAGGGGCAAAAAAGTGACCAGGTTGACGTGGATGTAGTTGGGGTTGAAGGAAAGAAGTCATAAAAGATCATTATAGAACCTGGGAAATTGCATATTATCATGAAGTACAGTTTTTGCGTTTTTGGAGAATTTTCATATTTTAGGGTAAAAATATGTAAAATAATCTTTGTCACTCCTTTTCATTAGATTTCATGCTTTCTGTTTCTAATGCCTTTGGGCATGCACAGACTATGCTAGTGTTACACAAGACACAAAAAACAGGGTGTAAAAATAATCTCCTATCACTTCATTTCCACAATGAAACTACTTAGCAGATGACATTCTAATATTTGGAAAGGCAGATATCAATAAAATGCCCTTCAAAAGAGAAAAGTTGATTGGTTGGCTGCGCTTCATTTTCTTGTTCATTGATACAGAAAGTTCAGAATAAGTATGTTTGTTTATTTAAGTGTGTAAACTCTTCCTTTGATAGCAGAGGTAGGGATAAGCTCACCAATAATGTTTGATTTTAAAGCAACAGACATCTGAATGTTTTAAAGGTAGACTCTGATCATGCATAGTAGTATTCTTTGTTCTTGCTAGGTTAATTGAATTTCAAAGACTGTCCCTTAAACTGATTAGATTATAAATTTTATCCTCAGTTTTGCTGAATAATATTTTTTCAGTGAATTAATTCCCTAGGAACTAATTGAAGTAGTGGCAATATTTTGGATGGCATCTTTACTTCCTTTATTGTATATTTTTATATAAGCAAATTGCTTATGAAACTGGGAATTTCTGTTTCCAGGACCATAATAAAAAACAGGGTAATTTCCACAGACGGGTAGAGTAAGATATTATCCATATCTGACTTTTAAAAGCTGAGTCAATAAAGCCTTATTAATTAATATATGTCTATGTTTTGTAAAATTCTTTGGAAGATTAACTAGCATTTTTTTAATCTAATGCATTTTCCTAAATTAAAAGAAAATTGTTTTCCATGAGATGAATTTTTTATTCAGCTGTTTTTGGATTTTAAGAGAGACTTGCTGACATGGATTTTGAGGCACTGTCAGAACTGGGGTTGGGAGGAGGGCAGGAATGGGAATGCTATAGTTAAAGAGCAACATCATTTATTCAGGAAAGAGGAGAGGCATTTATTGTGCTATATATTTGCATTTGTAAAGTGAAGCGATGTACAAGTTGAATTCCATAACAAGTATGGTTATATCATGGTTTCAGAAAGACACTTGAGCCTTCTTTTCCGGTCTATGTTTGCCATTTAGCTCTTAGACACTTCAGGAAGTCAGTAGCAATTAGGAAATATCTTCAAATACTTGGCCCACTTGTTCTCGCTGTAGAAAAAGACATCAATTTATGCTATTCAAATTATAGCCAAAATTACTCAGATAATCGTTCTTTATCCATATTGTTATTTATCCATGTATTTTTCATTTCTTATTTTTTTCTCACATTAGGGTTTATTTAAGTGGGACTGCTTTGAAAATGACATTTTAAAAAATGTTTATTTATTTATTTTGAGAGAAAGAGACAGAGAGCATGAGTGGGGGAGGAGCAGAGAGGAAGAAACAGAGACAGAACATCCCAAGGAGGCTCTGCGCTGTTGAGCATAGAGCCCAACACAGGGCCCAGTCTCCAGAACCGTGAGATCATGACCTGAGGCAAAATTAAGAATCAGGTGCTCAACTGCCTGAGCCATTTAGGTGCCTCCAAAATGATAAAATTTAAAACTACATGCCTTTGAATTTTTTTTTTTTCATAGTTGTGTTGCCTCTGTCACTTATCAAGGTCAGTATACTCTGATAGTTATTAAGCTTTCTTGTACACAATAATTCCCTGGGGAATTGCTTTATATGACTAATTCTTGTGCTTCATTCATAATTACTGGTTAGAATCACAAGGTGTTGTCTAGGAATCTGTTTTGTAATAAGTTCCATAGGAAATTCCAATTCAAATAATTGGGAGATCACACTTGGGTAGTTACTGACATCACCCCATTTTGTATTTTGAGTTGAGATCTACCCATTTAGAAGTCTCATAAATCACATACAAAAAATATCTTCAGCATGAATCATCTCGTGCATTAATTTAACATTTTAAATTTAAATCTTTGTCCTTTCTTATTGTGATCCCAGTAAGCTGTAGTCACTTCCATCCGTCTATTTTCTAGCTAACATCTGTGTAAAAGGCTTCTTCCCACACTAGCAGCTTGTATGCCAGCCAGTCACAGAACTACCAAGTTTGGAATGCTATTCTTATATAATTGCTGCCTGTGGAAGATGGTAC
This sequence comes from Proteles cristata cristata, assembly GCA_017311185.1. Classification (NCBI taxonomy): domain Eukaryota; kingdom Metazoa; phylum Chordata; class Mammalia; order Carnivora; family Hyaenidae; genus Proteles; species Proteles cristata. Next base: position 56,294 of record JAESUZ010004237.1, on the reverse strand, counting down.
TGCTGTGCAGAATGCTAGTTCATTACTTATGAGTTAGATGGAACTTGAGGATTGAAACAAGAAACTCTTCATTTCCTTCCATTCAACCAGAGCCTCCACTGCTCTTATATAGGGGGATGATTCCAATTGCAAAATCAGGTGAGCACACCCACACAGAGCGCATCATTCACTAGCAGCAGGTCATCTCCTTTTCTCCCTCCAGCTTAGCTCCATGGGACTGCCAGCTGCAGAGCAAATGTAGAACAGCCCTCTTGCATAGAAGACTGATTTCTACTGAGTGGGAAATTGATGAAGATTGTGTGATTCTAGTCAATTTCACTCACAATGGGTAAGAAGTGCCTGTGCACAAGCTGGTGTGACACTTTCAGAGCAGCTGCTGCCCTTTACCTGAGCCTGGTAAAGTTTCACAAAGGAAAATGGAGCAGATAAGAAACAGGGAGGCAAATATGCAAGCTTATCTAATTTCCTACCTTTTCATACTAAGAATTTCACATGTGGTCATAGTTTTACCTATGGTAAACACTCAAATGGTTCATAAAATTTCAAACAATACAGGATTTATTTTCAGTATACTGCACAAGGGAACACATTTTTTAAATTTTTTGTATTTTTAAAAATTTCTTTTCAGAATAACAGACCACCAGTGAATCATGTGCCTTTTTAAGGATTGTAGATAACAATTTATTTCAGTGCAAACACTGTTAGAAGTTGGCAGAATTAAATGTCTGACTTGACAGTGTAACCTCAGTAGCAAGTATCACAACAATAGACAGTATGTTTTCTGCAGTTCTCTGTCAACCCTCCATACCATCTTCAACTAACACAGTTATCTACCTGCACACAGAGCTAACCAGTTATCCAGAGTCCCGGGAAAGGAATTGTCCCTGAGGCCTCTCCCTTTCCTCCAGGGATCTACCATCTTTTCTGCATCTGCATTTTTATTCATGATACTTGCTCTCTTCCCCTAGACTACAAATGTGCTCAAGTCTATTTTGGAACAATACACACACATACTCACTTATATTTTCCTCTCCAGCTACAGCTTGCTTGCACACTCTCCTATGTGCATTCTCTGTCTGTCTCTCCCACTTTGCAACTAAATTCCTTCAGAGTTTTTTGTATATTGTCTTTAACCTATTAACATGTATGTATGTTCCCCTGACTCTACTAAAATTTCTCTGGAAAATCAGTTCACCGGCGCACTCCATATTTTGAAGAACAGTAGATGCATTTTATTTTGATTCACTTCATTCAATATTGTTAACCATAATTTTCCCTAATAACTTGCCTACTTAATTATGTGACACCATTCATTCTGCATTCTTCTCTGTTTAGAAATTACTTTTTCTCTATTTTTCTGGACTCCTCTTTTTTCTATTAATTAAATAATTAAATTCTGGTATTTCCTAGAGTTCTCACCTTAGCTCTTTCCTCTCTGCAATTATTCTTATAGTCTTACTATAAACACTATCTTATTGACTATACATATACTATGGCAGGCACCAGATTCCACATTTGTAGAATACCAAGTGGGCCTATCCCTTCTTTTCCATTTGACCCTATGTAAAATGTCTTCGCCTCATTAGTTTTTTAATCTCTCAGAAAATATCAGCACCAGCCTTTCAATCACCAAATCTAGAAATCTCAAAAGCAATCTTGATTTATGTTTTTCCCTCATTATTTCTGTTTAAAAATAAAATCCTGTCAATTTGGTCTCAATGTTTTCTTGATTCTCTTACTCTTTCTTCCTGTTTCCACTATAGTCCTTTAAGCCCTCATTATCAGTTACATCACCTTGGTACAAGCTCCTCTTTGCCTACAGAATTGAAGCAAAATTCCTTAACATGTTCCTTAAAACTTTCATGACATATCCCTGCCTGTACTCTTTTCCTGCCTGTTTTTCACTTTCATACTCTAGTAGGAACAGTCTTTTGATGTTTTTAGGAAACATCATGTTACTTAATGCTTTTGAAATATATCCATTTTTTCCCTTTGGTGGTAAACCATTTCATATATTGTTCCTATTTTTCAGTTAGCTATTCCCAACTTTTGAGCTATTCATCTCCAGAAAAATTTCCTGAATCCCAAGCTAGATTGAACCGTGCTGATGACTAAAAAAAAAAAAGATGGATAACATTATGAATATTTCCCCCCAAGAAACTCTAATTACTTTACTATGAAAATATTCACATTTTTACTAAATGTGTCTATAGGAGAAAAGCAAATGTCATCATTAACATTAAAAATTTTCATAGCTGTAAAATCTGACTTCCTTTCTGTAGAATTATATTACCCTAAAATATTGTAAGATTTTTCTGTAGCACAAATGGGCATTTCTCTTTCTCTGGAAAATACATGTCTGTGTTATAAAGGTCTATGTTACCTTTATAGATCTGGGTAAAGTCATGTAACACTCACCTGTGTTCATGTTCTGTGGGCTGGGCTGGGGCTGTGGATCTGGAAGAAACACAAAACAAAACAAAAGCTACATGAGCCTATGTTTTCCAACAACTAGAACTACTTAGTTGAAAATCTCCAAAATATGGCCATTTCACTTATAACAACCACTAGAGAATCAGGATTCATTGATCAAATGACAACTGATAAATTAGGAAAATAAATAATTTTGTTCAATCTATTTTCAAACAAAATAAATCTTTGTACATCCAAATATTTTCAGTGAAGAGTATTTGGTAACCACTAATGTTTTTTTTTTTTATTTTCACTATGATCCACAACCACAATCTGATTTTATAAATTGGAAAATATAAAACTCTACAAAGGAGACTTCTAGTATTAGATTTGACATGTAATGAACTTGGCAGACATTACTCTGGTTCTTACAACAAGAAAGTGATGGACAGACTTAATATCAATGGCTCTACATGGATTCATCAGAGGCCAAACCATCACACCAAAACCTGTAGAGATGTACTCATCCAAAGACACATAGTTAAGAGTTGCTTTACCTGGAGCAGAAGCTGTTGGAACAGTAAACTGATGGGAAAACTTAAATGGTAATTTTGATAAATTACTCTAGACTGGTAGAGAAAACTTGTGAAAGTCACAGTTCTGTGATACAGCCTACTAAAAACAATGAGACTTAATTATGTTTTGGAGAGATTCCTTTCTCCCAACGCCTTTCCACCATGGCTCCAATCAAGCATTATAGCTGAAGGATCTGTTAGACATAGACTTTGTAGAGAGGAGTACTTAGAAGTGCCCAAAGTCAAGGTGAGACAAAAATGAAGAAACCAGAGAAATGCGAAGCCTCTGGCGCCTGTAGTTCTAGCAAGCTTTAAGTAGACTCTGGTTCCTAGGTATATTAACATAGAATCTCATACTAAAAACTTCCTTTCTTTAGTCTCTATTAGCCAAAACTACTGGCTTTCAATAACACTGAGAACCAAAAAAAAAAAAAAAAAAAAAAAAAAAAATTACAAAGCATGCCTAGGGGAAGGACAACTCAATAGGTAGAGGAATCATTAAAGCCAGAGAAAGATGTACCACAGATATTGGCATTATCAACAAGGCATTTAAAATAACTACTGTTAATTTGCTAAGGACTCCAGTGGGGAAAGTATAGACCATGCAGGAACAGAGTGGGAAAGTAAGCAACATGGACACTTTAAGAGGGAATTAAGAAAATGCTGGAGGGAAAAACAACAACAACACTGTAACAGAAGTAAAGAATATCTGCAATGATCCTATCAGTGTACTTGATATGGAAGAGACATAATCAAGTATATGGAAGATACAGGTCAAAAGAAACTTCAGAAAGTAAAATACAAAGAGAAAGAATGAAAAACAACAAACAGACAAAAACTGGGATAATTTCCAAAAGTCTAACGTACACATAAGTTCACTACCTAAGCAGAAAAATTAGAGAACAGAGTAGGATACATATTTAGAAATATAATGGCTGAGAAATTTCCAAAGCTATTAACAAACACTGAGCCACAGTTTCACAATGAGCAGAAAATAAGCAGGGAATAGCAAACAAAATTAAATTAAAACAGTAACAACAAAAAAACCTCCATATGAATGTAAAACAAAAACTGTGTATAAAAAACAAAGACAAAAGGAAATTTAAGAGAAGCTAGAGATAAATCAAAACAAAATACCTTACCTATATAGAAGCATGAATATAAATTATAGTGGATTTCTATTTAGAAATGTGCAAGAAAGAAGAGAGCCATACTCTATATGTAAAATTTAAAAGAAAAAACAATCCTAGCAACCTAGAATTATATATACAGAAAGAAATATTCTTTAAAAACAAAGGAGGAATAAAGATTTTCTAAAAAAAAAAATCTGAAGGAATTTATTACATCAGACCTTCCTTCCCTGCAAGAAATGATAAGTTATGCATTAGGAAGAAAAATATTACAGGTTCAAACCTTGGTTTAAAGAAGAAGGAACAAATAAAGTTGAAAAAGCTTGGCTTTAAAGAGAAGGAACAAATAAAGTTAAAAAAGCTTTCAAATTACTATTCTTAACTGATCATAAAGATCTTGTTTAATGTAATGATAGTAGCAATGTATTTAATAATAATACCATATCGGTAAATGAAATGAGTAAGTGAGATCGTAAGGGATGGGAAGATTTTGAAAACACTCTGTAATAAAGTGCTTGTCCTACACATCAAGCAATATAGGGCAATTTGAAACTGTGTTTAGATTAGTTGAAATGTATTTATAAATATTAGGGAAATAACCAAAAAAAAGTTTTAAAGAACTATAGACTTCTGACTTCATCTTTGATAATGTAAAGAGATTGGAAGTCATGACTCATCTTTTGAACAAGAAACGCTGAACAAATCAGAACTCAATGAACAAATTGATTTACATACATACATATGTACATACATATTGGCTGAAATACATTAAGAGATAAAATTTTGTTAAAATGATCAGAAAATTTGGGTCACATAGCAAAATCTCCAATCCCAAATCTAGAAATACATTGGAAAATCAGAGTTGCAAGTCTGAGCTGCTAACCTGGGGCATATGCCCACAGAGCTATAAACTGATAACATTTAAAAGGTAATGTTAATTACTTGCTGAAGGATGCGTGTGGACTAGTGTGAGTGAGAATCTCTTGGGAGCCATAATCTTATCGGGACCCCTATATTTACTTCAGAGAATGCCTCTATGTTCTCGAAGTGAAGAGCTAAGAAAGATCTCTTTGTGAGTATGGCAAAGGGATAGAAACAGTAATCACTGTAAAATATACTCAAAGCTTTCTCCATAGCAATGTCCAATCTCAAGGGAAAGGGCTTTTCTGGAGATTTATCTCAGTGTAGGAAATCATCTTTCCACTTCAGTACTCTCTAACCTTTAAAAAAGAAGTGCTATACTATTTGCAAAATACTTGTGAGGGTCACAAGTAGAGACAAGAGTCAGATGACAATAAGCCAGAGGTTTAATCATAAGATTAAACCCACTTCACACCTATCTGTAGTTAACTACAGGACTCCAGAATAAAAAGAGTAGATCACAACTGAAAGAACTATAAATCACAGTCTCTTTCTTCCAAAGTCAGAGACAGAGAGAAAAGGAAAGCAAGGACACCGAAACAATTTGAAACCTCTGGTGCCTGTAGGTATTGCAAACATTCCACACAACCCAGTTCATAGCCAGATTAACATAAGCCCTCACACTAAAGGTGTATTTAATGCAGTTCCTGTATACTTAAAACTACATGTTCAGAGCAGAAGAAATCTTTGAATTTAGAGTAGCTGACATGATAAGATGCTCAACACCACTCATCATCAGGGAAATACAAATCAAAACCCCAATGAGATACCACCTCATACCTGTCAGAATGGCAAAACTAACAACTCAGGAAACAACAGATGTTGACAAGGATGCAGAGAAGAGGGAAGCTCTTTTACACTATTGGTGGGAATGCAAACGTGTGTAGTCTCTCTGGAAAACAGTATGGAGGTTCCTGAAAAAGTTAAAAAATAGAACTAGTCTTGGGGCCCCTGGGTGGTTCAATTGGTTAAGTGTCTGACTCTTGGTTTAGGCTAAGGTCATGATTTCTCAGTTCATGGATTTGAGCCCAGCATCACGCTCTGCACTGACATCATGGGAACCTGCTTGGGATTCTCTCTCCCTCTCTCTCTGCCTTTCCCTTACTCATGCTTGCTCTCTCTCTCTCAATATAAATAAACTTAAAAAAAATAGAACTATCCTATGACCCAGCAAATACTACTAGATATTTACTCAAATGATACAGAGATACTGATTTGAAGGGGCACATGCACCTCAATGTTTATAGCAGCATTATCAAGAATAGCCAAACTATGGAGAGAGCGTAAATGCCCACCTACTGATGAATGGATAAAGAAGTTATGAAAATAACCACAACTTTTAGCCATCAAAAAGGATGAAATCTTGTCATTTGCAACAACATGGATGGGGGTAGAGTGTATTATGCTAAAGAAAATATTAGAGAAAGACAAATACTGTATGATTTCACTCATATGTGGAATTTAAGAAACAAAACAAATGGACATAGGAGAAGGAAGAAAAAAAAGACAGGGAGGCAAACCTATTAACTATAAAACAGGTTTGCTGGAGGGAAGGTGGGTGGAGGATGGGCTAAATGGGAGATGAATATTAAGGAAAACATTTGTGATGCACACTGGGTGTTAAATGTAAGTAATGGGGGGCGCCTTGGTGGCTCAGTCAGTTAAGCGTCTGACTTCAGCTCAGGTCATGATCTCACGGTTCGTGGGTTCAAGCCCTGCGTCGGACTCTGTGCTGACAGCCAGCTCAGAGCCTGGAGCCTGTTTCCAATTCTGTGCCTCCCTCTCTCTCTGATCCTCCTCTGCTCACGCTGTCTCTCTCTCTCTCAGAAATAAATGAAACATTAAAAAAATGTAAGTGATGAATCACTAAATTCTACTCATGAAACCAGTATTACACTTTATATTAACTAATTTGGATTTAAATTTTTAAAAAAAAGTAAATATATGTAGTGTAATATTGGTTTCATGAGTAGAATTTAGTGAATCATCACATATATAACACCCAGTGCTCATCCCAGCAAGTACCCTCCTTAATGCCCATCTCCCATTTAACGCATACCCCACCTAATACCCATCTAGCAGCTCTCAGTTTATTCTCTGTATTTAAGTATCTCTTATGGTTTGCCTCCCTTTCTCTCTTCATCTTAATTTCCCTTAACTTTCCCTATGTTCATCTGTTGTGTTTCTTACATTCCACATATTACTGAAATCGTATGATATTTATCTTTCTCTGACTGATTTTGCTTAGCATAATATATTCTGGTTCCATCCATGTTATAACAAATGGCAAGATGCATTCTTTTTGATTGCCACGTAATATTCCATTGTGTGTGTGTGTGTGTGTGTGTGTGTGTGTGTGTTTACATAATCCATTCATCAGTCGATGGCCATTTGGACTTTTTCAATAATTTGGCTATTGTTGGTAGTACTGCTATAAATATTGTGGTGCATGTGCCCCTGTGATCAGCATTTTGGTAAATGTTGATACTACCCAAAGAAATCTACACTTTCAATGTAATCCCCATCAAAATAAAACCAGCATTCTCCACAGAGCTAGCACAAACAATCCTAAAATTTGTATAGAACCACAAAAGACCCCAAATAGCTAAAGTGATACTGGGAAAAAAAAAAAAAAAAAAAACAGAGTGGGAGGCATCACAATTCTGGACTTCAAGCTGTATTACAAAGCTGTAATCATCAAGAGAGTATGGTACTGGCACAAAAACAGACACTTTGATTAAGGGTACAGAATAAGGAACCCATAAATGGACACACAATTGTATGGCCTACTCATCTTCAACAAATCATGAAAGACTATCCAGTGGGATAAAAGTCTATTCAGCAAAAGGTGCTGGGAAACACCAGACAGCGACATGGACAAAAATGAACCTGGACCACTTTCTTACACCATACACAAAAATCAACTCAAAATGGATGAAAGACCTAAATGTAAGACAGGAAACCATAAAAATCCTAGAGGAGAAAACAGGCAACAATCTTTTTGACTTTGGTTGCAGGAACTGCTTACCAGACACGTCTCCCAAAGCAAGGGAAACAAGAGCAAAAATGAATTATTGGGACCTTATCAAGATAAAAAGCCTCTGCACAGCAAAGGAAACAATCAACAAAACTAAAAGGCAATGAACAGAATGGGTAAAGATATTTGAAAATGATATATCAGATAAAGTGTTAGTAACCAAAATCTATAAAGAACTTACCTGTCAGAATAGCTAAAATTAACAACTCGGGAAACAACAGATGTTGGTAAAGATGCAGAGAAAGGGGAACACTTTTGCACTGCTAATGGGAATGCAGACTGGTGTAGCCTCTCTGGAAAACAATATGGAGTTTCCTCAAAAAAATTAAAAGTAGAGTTACCCTACAACCCAGCAATGGCACTACTGTGTATTTATTCAATGGATACTATATACATTAAAAAGAGAGAGAGTAGCTGAGAAGTTTCCAAAGCGAATGATAGAAACAGATTAAGGAAGTTAACTAAACATCAAATGGGGTAAATACAAACAGACAAAAGAATATAAGCATGTTTAAACAACAATAAATCAAAGACAAAGGAAAGATGTTGAAAGAATAACAGGAGAAAATTCAAGGATAAAAAATAAATTAGATTCCTAATAGTAACTATATGAGCAAGAGAAGAATAGAAAGGAATTTTTAAAGTGTTGAAAGAAAGAAACCAGTAACATAGAAATCTATACCATAGAAATTTTCCTTTTAAAATTAAGGAGGAAGGAAACTTTTCTGACAAAGAAAAACTGAGGAAATTCATTTCCAACAGACTTGACTTGCAATAAATGTTAAAAAGAGATCTTCATGGAGAAGGAAAATAAGTCAGCTATGTCAATCCATACAAAGAAAAGACTATTAGATAACAACTATATGAAATTAAAATAAAGTATTTTAATTTTTACTCTTTTTAAATTTTATTTATTTATTTTGAGAGAGAGAGAACAAACAAGGAAGGGACAAGGAAAAAAGGAGAGAGAGAATCCCACGCAGGCTCTGGGCTCTCACCACAGAGCCAGATGTGAGGTAAATTCCATAAATCCTGAGATCATGGTCTGAGCCAAAATCAAGAGTCTGATGCTTAATTTACTGAGCCACCTGATCACCCCTTAATTTTTATTCCTTATGAGTGTAAAGATTTACCGAGTACAGTAGTTGAAATAACAATAGTAATGGTGTAATGGACATTTAAAGCATTGAGTTAAATGAGTTAAATTACAACAGTCCACAAAGAATGGGAAAGAGTAATACAGAATGATCTGCTATAAGTGAGTGGTATAACTGATACAGTATTACTTGAAGATTGACTTGTACTAGTTCAAATTTATGTTGAAAATTCAAGGACAGCCCTTAAAAACTTTTTAAGTATGGCATAATATAAAATGCTCAGTTAAACCCAAAGTATGCAGGGAAACATGGAAGAAAAAAACAGAATCAAGGATCAAATGAAAAAACAGAAAACACAGCAAGGTAGCTATTAACTGAATTAATTATGTCACTGATCACATTAAAGGTTAGTGATCAACATACACTTATTAAAAGAGAGATTTTGTCAGAGTAAATAAAAAGCTGAAACCAAGTAGACGTTGAATACAAAAATTGTACCTAAAATATAAAGATTCAGATAGGTTCATTGTAAATGTATAGAGAAAGGTATACCATGCTAACAGTAATCAAAGGACTTATGGTTACTAACAGTTAATATCAAAAAAATATAACAAAGGTATTACATAATTAGAAAGAACTGTTTTCTTAAAAATCACAGCATTCCAGATATGTATGCACATAACAAAAATGACAAAGGATGTGAGACCCAAACTATGGAACTGAAAAGAAAAACCAAAAATCTTCATTAATTATATAACTATATATATATATTACATAAATATATATTATTTTATTTAATTGGTAACTTCAGTGCCCTATTTTAGCAATTAATAGATCAAGCAAGAAAATATTCAGTAAGGACAAAGATGACCTGAATATACATTAATTAATTTGGCCTAATTGACATTTATGCAATACTGTATCACAACAAAATACCTTCTCCACAGGTTAACATGGAACATTCCTGAAAATACACCAAACTCCAGACTATGAAACACACTGTAAAAAAAATTAAATGGATGGAGATTTTGCATAGTATGTTTTTAGATCAAAACTGATTAAACTAGATATCAATAATAAAAAGATAAAAAAAGACCCAAGTGTTGGGGCACCTGGGTGGCTAAGTCGGTTAAGTGTCTGACTGCCGGCTCAGGTCATGAATTTGCTTTCCTGAGTTCGAGTTCCCCATCAGGCTCTGTGCTGACAGCTCCTCTTTGGTGGAACCTACTTGCTCTCTTTCTGCCCCTCCTCTGCTCACACTCTGTCTCTCTCTCTGTCTGAAAAGTAAAAAAAAATAAAAATAAAAAAAAAAGATTTAAAAAATTTAAAAAAATATTTAGAAATTAAACAACACACTTGCAACACATGGATCAAAGATGCATCTAAGAAGAAATTAAAAAGTATTTGAACTAAATGAAAATAAAACTAGTATATGTTTATTGTCACTGAAATGTACACTTAAAATTATTAAAATGGAACATTTTATGTTATGTTTTTATTTCCACAATTTAAAAACTCATAAGAAAGTGTCAACTTTTAAAAAGAAAAAACAACATTACTGGTTAAAGAAAGTAAATAAAGACCAGTCATTTGTTGTAACAAAAATACAATAGTAAATGTGATATAAAATCAAGTTTCTCATTCACAAAAACAAGCTGGAATAAAGAGAAAACAATATAAATATATATTTACAGAATTTTATCTTCACAGAGGAAGTAATATGCAGTAATCAAATAATTCAGAGCTACATATGTTTATATGGATGATCTAAAAAAATCAACTGACTGAATCATATGAACTGAATGGTGTCATTTATGCACTGTATCATTATAAATTGCAAAATGACTTTGTTGAGATATAACTGTTTAGAAATAAAGCCAAAATGCAAAACAAATATAACATTGGTGACTGGAAATGTGAGTACAGCTTTGTGGAGGAGGGATAAAGGACAGAAATATGAAATCTATTATATTCATACCTAATAATGTTTTTTTATGTATACCTATTTTTTAGAAAGATGAATATGAATAGCAGAATATTAGAATTTGAAAGAATTGAGTGGCTGGTAAAATGATATTTTCCATATTATCATACAATCTCATCTCTATGTTTGGGACATTTCATAATTTAATAAAAAATAATTAAAAAAACATAGGTAGTCACAAAAAAGATAATCAAATACACACAAAGACACACCACCCAAAGCCAGCACTAAAATCCATGGGATAAATACAGCTTTCCTATTAACAAAAATTAGAAGAAATTTAACTTTCACCAATAGTTAATATAATTTCAAACATATTTATTTATTTTTGAAGTTTACTTATTTATTTGGAAAGGGAAAGACATACCACAAATGGGAGAGGGGCAGAGAGAGAGGGGGAGAGAGAATCCCAAGCAGGCTCCATGCTACCAACACAGAGCATGATGTGGGGCTCAATCTCACAAAACCATGGTGTCATGTTCTGAGCTAAAACCAAGACTCAGACACTTCACTGACTGAGGCACCCAGGTGCCCCTCAAACATTATATTTAAATATCCCTATCAAAGTATATGCTATAAAAAGTTTTGTTCTCCAAAAATATAACTTTAATTTTTAGTAAATAATTTGACAGCATCCTAAGTTCAAACATTTTGTTTTGATAGTTTTTCAATAACAGATTGTAAGATCACAAAAGGCCCTGAATAACCCAAGCCGTCTCGAGTAAGAGGAACAAAGGTGGAGGCATCACACTTTCTAATTTCAATCTGTGTTACAGAATTATATTAATTAACCAATATGGTATTGACATAAAAAACACAGACAGATGGAACAGAAATAAACCTACACATACATGGTCTATGTCAAAGGAGCTAGGAACATAAAATGGAGAAGGGGTAGTCTCTTCAGTAAACTGTATTGGAAAAATCTGGACAACCATATGCAAAAGAATAAAGCTGGGCACCTATTTCATACTATACACAAAAGTCAACTCAAAATGCATTAAACATTTGAACACAAGACCTGAACCATGAAACTCCTAGAAGAAAACATAAGAAGTAGTCTCTTTGAAGAGGATCTTAGCAGTGATATTTTTGCATTAAACATCAAAAGCAAAGGCAACAAAGGTAAAAATAAACAAGTGGAAATATCTTGAACTAAAAAGCTTCTGTACAGGAAAAGAAACTATCAAGAAAATGAAAAGGCATCTTACCAAATGGGAGAAAATATTTGCAAGTCATCTATGATAAGGGTTAACATCTAAAATATATAACGAATACATGTATCTCAACAGCAACAACCAAACCAAAACCAAAACAAAATAAAACAATTTGATTAAACAATGGGCAGAATAACTACATTTTCTCAAATATGAAGTATAAATGACCAATAGATACATGAAAAGGAGCTCAAAATCACCAATCATCAGGGAAATGTAAATCAAAACCACAGCGATATTACCTCATACCTGTTAGATTGTCTACTATCAAAAACAGAAGAGGTAGTGAATGCTGGTGATGATGTAGAAAAAAAGGAATTCTTGTACACTATTGCAGGGAATGTAAATTGGTGTAGCCAATATAGAATACAAAAATCAAAAATCAAAATAACAGTCTCATAAGCAAAGAATGAAAATGTTGTGTCTGGAGAGAATTGTTACATCATATTTGCCAGAAGAAGTCATAAATGAAGTGCTGCAAAGTGAAAAAGTTATCGCTTTTTTGGTACATAATGAAGTTATAAAAATATTTTTAGTTCTTCAATAGGATTTCATTTAATATTGCATAGATCCTTATATAAGACTTCAATAAGTTGAGGAAGTGATAAACTTTTCTGACAGAGTTTGTTGTTCACATAAAACCTGCCAATTATAAGTCTTTGGCAATTTGCTCTAAAAATTAATTCATGGTTTTCATTATGTATTACATATTTTTCAAATTCTTCTAGTTTCACCATGTCAAATTGTTTGAAATTCTCTGAACTCACATTGAAATACCAATTATTTTGTGTGTTTTTTCTTGTAAAGCTTTGCATCTACACACTGAGAATTAGTAACAGTTACATGAAGGTTGCATATCCTGAATGATACAAATGTAACCACTTTGCAGAGTTCCTGGAGTTTTATCATTATAGATTATTTTTTATTAAGTTGTTTTGTCAATGCTCCAGATATCTTATTTCATATTTATTCATTAAGTTTTAATATCCTCATACTATGCATCACCCCCATTAATAACCATTAATGTTAATAACCATTAATCCTCATACTATGCACCACCCTCGTTAATAACCATTAATGTGGATTCATCTTAAACAGTACTTTATTATCTGTATAAATTATATTCTGTTGAGAGCTTTTGGGTGCACCACTTAATGGAATAAGGAGCATGAACTTAGGACGGTTGTTATGGTCTAGAGGTGCTTGGTAACCAGAGGATTAAACAGCCCACAGGGAGCTTTCAAAAATACACTCCCAACTTTAAAGAACAGTGGGTGCTGCTTTACCAGTGTCTATATTATTAAAACATAACTGATATTTTAAAAACAATCTGATTTCATAGATGTTTGTCTGTAGGATTTTACCTTGCTTTTTACTATTTCATTGTCTGTAGTAAAGAAATTTGGTGACAAAATCTCTGAAGTTGGGGTTGCAGCTCACCATGATTTAACATGACAAGTGTTGGGCCAGTCATTTCTCTAGTTAGCAAGCTTTTACCTAGTGTCTCCAGTCTACAAAGATGCTTCCACGTCATTTTCCAAGCTTTATCTGGGGCCAAGTATTTGGATATTGGATGAAAACAGACCAACTGAGATTCTTACAAACTTCTGAATAGTTGTTTAATATACTACGGAAATGTCATATTTTGGCCATATTTCTGTCTTTTTTATTTGTAGACTGGAAGAGTGGAGTGATGTTTTCCATAAATTTTGCAAAATATTGCTTAATCTATTAGAAATATCTATAACCACGGATGCACTACATAGAAGTTCAAAAGAAGGATAGAAAAGTCACCAGAAAGAGAGCCTGGCCCCTAGACCCATAGTAACACTGTCAACTTATTATGTTAGCATGTCTACAGGTAGAATTATTAGCCATAGCTAGTAATAGTGCACTCAATAAACCTAAAATATCTAATTCCAAATCGCCATATGCCAAGATACAAATAGATAACTGCTAGTATGTTATGGGCTTGTGGATGGGGTTGGTGGTTCTTGCAAAGAATTTTAAAACATTTTGTTTTTCCTTTTACTTAAATATTATTTGGGAGACGGGAAGAGGCTGAATATAGTTCCAAAGATATATTTTGTTGGATCTTCAAAGATTTTTAAGACTTTTCTGTATCTTAATTTAAATTCTTTTATTTTTTTTTATTATTTTTTTAAGCAATTCTTTTTTTTTTTTTTTAATGTTTTTTTTTTATTTACTTATTTCTTAGGAGAGAGAGACAGCGTGAGCAGGGGAGGGTCAGAGAGAGAGGGAGCCACAGATTGAAACAGGCTCCAGACTCTGAGCTGGCAGTCAGCACAGAGCCCGACGCGGGGCTCGAACCCACGAACCGTGAGATCATGACCCAAGCGAAAGTCGGACGCCTAACCGACCAAGCCACCCAGACACCCCAATTTAAATTCTTTTAAACACTCTGGCTCATAGGAGTCTCAACCTGATATCTTAGAGCTGAGTAGCTGAACTATTCATCTCTTTTTGTTGCTTTAGAGTAAGGCCATCCCTATGGTGAAAGAAATGCATCATTTAATATTTAACTTCCTTAACTTTTCTCATAATGTTCTTATGTTTGCCAAGCGACCTTTCAATTCCTCTCTGAAGGAAGGGTCTTTGCTGACCATGTGTCCTTACAGGATTCTGATCTCTGTAACAGGTCATTGTAAATTATTCCCAATCATGGTTTTGCATCCCTACATAGGTGTGCTGAGGTACAGAGGATTTCTTGATTCACCAGACTTCAGTTTTCCTGAGATGGAGCATTTCCAGTCCTTTTGATAGTTATATCCTGGAAACAAATACACATGTATTCTCGTGGGCTTCTTTTCACTAGTAAGGGCTATTCTTTCAGGGACCAGTCCTATCTGGGCAAGTAAAGAAAGAGTACTTTAGCTAAGTTCTCAGAGAAAGAAAGCCAGGTACCATCTTTGATCCCTTGTAGTGGCACTACTACCTTTACAGCTTTTGCAGCTGTGACATAATTTCCATCTTTTTATTTTGAATTTGCTATACTCTGCACTGACTTAAGGAAAAGAGGATTACTGGGTGTGGAAACGCGCATTATACCAGAAGGGTCTGCAGAGCCAAGACGTGGAATAAGATACTCTCTAAACAGACTCTTCTGCATACCCAGCCACCTCTGTCTAAGGCACATTTCCACATATATTCTATATAGCAAATCTGATCCTTTGAGTGAAAATAGGAATTATAGTATGTGTTTCTCAAAGCTGATGATTAAATAACTGTGTGAGTAACCTATGGCATTTAGAAGAAGTGCTGTGAGAAAACATATGAGGTATAGGCAGAAAAAATATGGTGACTATAAATAAAAGCCAGAAACAAAATGAAATGTCTCTTTCCTTAATAGTTTCTTAAGAGCAAGTCCTCTATTTTCCTGGGTGTAGGTCCAGTCAAACACAATTTGGAAATCCCTATTTCTAACAAAATGTGTTTCAACCACAAGAACTTTCAGTTACTGAGTCTTGGGGAGAACATGAATTTTGGTTGCTTCACCAGAGGAAATATCACAGTGACCCACTGACCCTTGTTTGTATCAAATCATTATTGGTAGAGAGAAGTTACTTCAGGGTAATTATACCACAGTATAAATTCAAGCATTTTTTCTCTTAAGTAAATTTCTTATATACAGAAAAAGTTGAAGATTACCAAAGAGAAAAAATTATATTGACATTACTGGCTAGTTTTGAATATAACTTATTAAGGAAAATATTTTCTATTCTGGTTAATCTTTCCTCAGTAGTACTAATAATCTTTAGCAAAAAATCATTTTAGTTGCCTTATAATTAAAATGAAGACCACTAAGTGAAAAGCAATGTACCACATAAATTTCAGTATTGTTTACTTTTTATTAGAATATTTGAAAAGAATTAGGTAAACTCTGAGCTTCTTACTTCAAACATGAGATGTTGGGGAATTTAAGGATGTAATCAACATAAATATAAAAAGATTTCAGCACCATTCCCTTCTGGAGATATTATTCTATGACTAGGACTACACACATTTTACTAAGGGAGATGCCAGGAGAATTACAATATTGAGCTAAGAAATCATAGAATATGTGTTTTGAGTGAGATTCTGTAAATGAAAGAATAAAATTAAAAGTTTATTCATTAATATATTAATTAATTAAAAAATATTTATTGAAAACTATTTTGTCCAAGCAGTGACTTGTAAGCTAGGAATACCTTAGATTATTTAAAATTAGGTTAAAATGTGTCTTGTCCATGACTGTCTATTCAATAAACTTTTATTGAGTAGCTACTTAAGGTAAAGTATAATGTTATATTGAGATTATAAATAAAAATTAGAGCATTCTTAAGGCCCTCAAGCTATACTCATAAGATTTTTAAAAAGACTTTATTTTTTAAAGCAGTGTTAGATTTAGAGCCAAATTCAGAGGGAAGTACAGAGACTTCCCATAGCCCCTGCCCTCACATATGTAAGGCCTTCCCCATTTATCAACATCACTATACAGAATATCATTTTTATTTTTTCCTACCAGGAATGAATGTATATTGACACACCATTATCACTAAAGTCCACAGTTTACATTAGAGTTCACTCCTGATATTGTACATTTTATGGATGTGGACTAATGTATAATGACAAATACCATCATTATAATATCTTACAGAGCATTTTTACTGACCTTAAATTTTTTTCTCTGCTCTCTGCATTCATCTTTCCCCACCAGTCCCCATGCCTTCTCACAACCCTGATCTTTTTTATTGTCTCTATAGTTTCACCTTTTTCAGAGTGCCATATAGTTGGAATCATACAGTATTTAACCTTTTCAGTATTTTTTTCAGTTGCTAATATGCATTTAAGCTTTCTCTTTTTATGCTTTTCATGGCTCAGATTTCTCTTTCTCTCTCTCTCTCGTACTGAATAATATTCTATTGTCTGGGTGTACCACTGTATCATTACTACCTAATATCATTCTCTAATAAAACAAATCATAGCCTCTTTGAGAAATAACTGACTGTATGACTCATAAAAAAAATTACAAGATTATCGAAGATCATCTATAGCACCAGAAAGTAAGAAAGTGTTCAAAGGAAAAACAGGTAACTTATTAATGGGATTGTGTTGTAAAGGGGTATGCAAGGCAACTTAAAATGTTTCCAATGGGTAAATCTGAAACAATCTGAAGAACAAAGGGAATAAAATAGTATAAATTTTATGTGAGAAGGATTTCCAAAAAATTTATACAGAGATATTGTTCTTGAAGAGGAGAGTGTAATTTAAGTTTAACTTGTACATAGTGAATTATTTTATAGTACAGTGTGAAAAGGAGGGGAAGAGACTCACTATCAACATTAAAATTAATGGTGATAGTATGTATGTAATCTTATTATGAATGTGACAAAAATAGCATTTCATTTTTGTTATCTTCCTCCCAAAGACCTATAATATTAGTCCATTTATGAGAAAATACCAAATTCAAGCATCCTCCAAAGTCCCAACCTAATCAGTACCCCTCAAAGCTGTCAAAGTCATCAAAAACAAGAAAATCTTAGGAACTATTATATACAAAATGAGCTGTGTTAGTTTGCTAGAGTCATAACAAAGTGCCACAAACTGAGTGATGTAAACGGTAGAAATTTATTGTCTCACAACTCTGGAGATTAGAAGTCAAGATCAAGATGTTGGCAGGATTGGTTTCTTTAGAGGTCTGTGAGGAAAAGTCAATTCTACGGTTCTCTCCTAGAGATTATTGGCTTCCTGACGATCCTTGGCATTCCTTGGCTTGTAGAAGCATCACCTTAATTTTTATCTTTCTAAAAATAAGGATAGCAGTCCTATTGGGTTAGGATCCACTCTAATGACTTGATTTTAATTGGATTGTCTTTGTAAAGACTCTGACTACAAATAAAGTCACATTCTAAGGTGTTGGGTGTTAGGGCTTCAACACTTTTTTTGGGGGGGTCACAGTTCAACTGATTATAGGAACCTAGGGATAAGTGACAACTAATTAATATAGTATGCTGAATGAGATACTGGAACATATAATGGACATTAGATAAAAACTAAAGAACTCTCTATTACTATAGAGAGAACTATAGTATGACTTTTGTTACTATTAAGATATCAGTATTACATTAATTAATTGTAACAAACATACTAATGTAAAATGTTAGGGTGAAAATATCTGTATGGGATAAATGTAAACTTTCTGTACTATCTTTCCAGTTTTCCTGGAAACCTAAAACTCTTCTAAAAAGTAAAATATACTTTTAAAAATGTGTGAATGAGATATACAGATTCTAAGTGACCTCAATTATTCTTGTTTTGCCTCAAATATCAGAAATAAGATTGATATTAGGTACTGATCCAGAGACTAAAGTTCAGTAGAAATGCTTAGCTTTGATTTAAAATTCCTGGCCTCAATCACTGATGACTAAAATAATACTAAAAGATTTATCTGCCATTACTTCAGATTTATAGCATTTTTTTATACTTTTTAATTTAATGATATCTGAAAAATTTGGCAGGAAATCTAATGAGAATGGGAGATTTTAAAGGCACCTACCATCTAATTTCAGAAATATTCTAATTTCAGAAATTACATATTGGATCTCAAGGGACAATTGTTTATTATTTTCAATGCATAGACAGTAACAATTACAGCTTATCAAAATTTTTTTAGTGCACTTAGGAGAGATAATTTCTACTTATTTTTAATAAAGATAAGTTGGAATGAATATAATATTATTAAGCTTTTGAAGGTTTTAATGAGGACTACAGTAAGATATAAGCCATTAACATAGAGAATGAACTCAATAGAATTTAGCTACAGTTATGATATAGGTATGATTCTCCTCATTGCGTGGTTGAAGAAACTAAAACGCAATTATGTTAACTTGCTAGGAATTCTAGTATATTTTCAAATTTAGTATCTAAGCTCTAATGATAATGCATGTCCTTCAGTGGTTCATCGAAAAAAATCCAAATAAAGTGGTTAGGAATACTCACATCTATACAATATTTTTAGGTACACAAAAGTAAAATAATTAAGAATATAAAGCAGAACATTTAATCTGCATAACATCAGGTTTCTCATAGTTGCTGTATTGACAAATATAGCAGAGAAAGTAGATTATCTTTAATATTGCTTGGAATTGATGAGAGACAGATAGAAAACATAGCCCTAAACTACTTCGCTAACAGATAAGGGAACTATTTTCTCTGGACAATTTCAATAGAGCCACTCTTACCATGGTGGATCAGTGGACCAAAAAAAAAAAAAAACAAAAAACAAAAAAACCCCAAAAAACAGGACCAATATCTTTAATCCTGTTTGATCATATGCAAAAACAATTACAGACAAAAACAAGCGCATTGTCCAGACCACAAAAATGATGAAACACTACTCTCTTTCATGTACCACAAATGACTGTTTTTCCTTTATCATTTAAAAAATTAGCCCTACTTCATTCCTCCTAATTCTAGGTATACAAAAACCTATATATGTGACCCATATTAGTAAATGGGCTTGAGACAAATAATAAATAAGCTTAATATTTAAAAATGTATAAAAGAAATAGAGTTGCCTTATCCTCACAAACTATAATTGTGTAGATCTGAGACAATTCTGCTTCATTTGTACAGATCTCCACAAGATCAAGATCCATTACATTTAAATATGACCATACCAATCATTAAAGTGAATACAAACATATTTTTGTAGAGTTTGATCAATTTAAAAATTTTATATCTCATGGGATGCTCGGGTGGCTCAGATCATGATCTCTTGAATTTGAGCCCCGCATTTTGCTCTTATGTGCTGACAGCTCAGAGCCTGGAGCCTACTTCGGAATCTGTGCCTCCTTCTCTCTCTGCCTCTCCTCTATTCACGCTCTGTCCTTCTCAAAAATAAATAAAAAATATTTTTTTTGAAAAATAAATAAAAAATTATATTTCCATTGAAATGTACATATAACTTTTCCTCTTGAATATAAAATTGTGGGCTTTGATAAAGTACTTCCACTATCTTAGTTACTTCACAAAACGATTTCAAGTACTGCATTTATTATCGCAGGAAACTAGGTCAAATTAAAGAAAAAAAATACTGTCCTGGAAGGGTTAAAATAACTACTTAGTAGGAAACAACTTCTACATCTAGGTGGGTTATTAACCATCCAACCTGAAAGGTATACATTTAGAAGTATTCTTGAATACGATTTATGTAATTGAGCTGTGCCTTAAATTATATAATTTGCCTTAAAGAGGAAGATCTTAAAAGAAGATTTGCAGCTGTTAACAACCTAAATTTCTTTAAAATCCCTTTGTGCCCACCTGGATACTAATAATAATATTTGCTAAATAATATTATGCTAAAAGAGTGACATTATTCTTCCATGTGATATTAGGTGATGAATAATAAAAATAGATGATAATTATAAGGTGCTTAATAATACTTCATTAGAGTACTCCTGGATACTTCTGAATTACTAAACCAGTTTAAACTAGGATCTGTAAATTATGGTGAATGTTCCGAGTGTTTCAGAATTTTTCATTTTTCAGGGTATTTAATCGCTTATTATTTTAAATGGAATACAAAAACATTTCTATTCAATACAAATAATAAAACTACACATATGTATTTAATACCTACTACAGTGTGCCAGTAGGCACAAAATAAACAAAATATTTATATTGCTTAAGATAAGATTAAATATTTATTATTGTTTACTTATGTAAGGTCTTACATTGCTTCAGTTGAGACAAAGTAAGCAAATATAAATACATATTTATAATAAATATACAATAGAAATTTAGGAAAGGATAATGTGCAGAACAATTATGATATTAATGATAGAATATTGGATAGCAGTAGAGACTGTTATATAGTATGTTGTATCAAAGCACATAGACTGCTTTATGGTACAGTAACAAATCACTCCCATTTCAGTGGCTTATTCAATTCATATCACATATCCATTGTTGGTTTTCAGTGGTTCTGCTCCAGGTTGATTTTACTTCAAGACCTATGGAGGCTTTGGTGATAAGTTGTTACTTCAGCAACATTCAAAATGATGTCACAGAGCAAGTCAGGAATAAGGAAAAGCAAATCTTTTGTCAACTTCCAGGAAGTTTGTGTGACTGAAATTCCAAACAGAGAATAATACTAGAAAATAAAATCTGAGTGTTAACTCTGTGCTGGTTTGAGAGCCTTATAGACGATGTTTGGGGATGGGAGGGTGAGGCAAGAACACTGGGTTTTATTTTGAGCAATATGAGGACTTACTATGTTTTAAGTACAAGAAGAATTTCTTTTTTTTTTTTTTTGCAGTTTTTATTGAATTCAAGTTAGTTAACATTCAGGTAATATTAGTTTCAGGTGTACAATAAAGTTCAGCACTTTAACACCTGGTGCTCATCACACCAAGTGCATGCCTTAATCTCTGTCATCTATTTAACCCATTCCCCCACCCTCTTCCCCTCTGGTAACCATCAGTTTTTTCTCTATTGTTAAAGCCTGTTTCTTGATATCCTCTCTCTCTGTCTCTCTCCTTTTGCTTGTTTGTTTTGTTTGTTAAATTCCACATATTAGTGAAATCGTATGATGTTTGTCTTTCTCTGACTGACTCATTTTGCTTAGCATAATAATCTTTAGCTTCATCCATGTCCTTGAAAAAGGCAAGATTTCATTCTTTTTTATGGCTGAATAATATTCCATTATAAATGTGTGTGTGTGTGTGTGTGTGTGTGTGTGTGTGTGTACACACACCACATCTTCATACACTCATCAGTCTTTGGACACTTGGGCTATTGTAGAAACCTGCTATAAACATTGGGGTGTATGTGTCCCTTTGAATTAATATTTTTGTATTCTTTGGGTAAATACCTAGTAGTGCAATTGCTGTATCATAGGGTAGTTCTATTTTTAATTTTTCCCTGAGGCAGGGGAAACAAAAGAAAAATAAAGTATTGAGACTTCATCAAAATAAAACTTTTGCACAGTAAAGGAAACACTCAGCAAGGCTAAAGGCAGCCTATGGAATAGGAGAGGATATTTCAAGTGCTATATCGATAAAGGGTTAATATCCAAAATATATAAAGAAAGTATAAAACTCAACACCCAAAAAAAGAGTATTCCAATTAAAAATGGGCTGAGGCATAAATAGACATTTTTTCAAAGAAGACATGCAGATGTCCAACAGACACATGAAAAGGTGTTCAACACCACTGATAAATGCAAGTAAAAATTACAGTGGGATAACACCTTAACACCTTTCAGAATGACTAAAATCAACAGCACAAGAAACAACAGATACTGGCAAGGATGTAGAGAAAGAGGAACCCTCCTGCATTGTTAGTGAGAATGCAAACTAGTGCAGCCACTCTGGGATTCTTCAGAAGAATTTAATCTCATTTACCAGTTTCAAATATTTATTCCAGCTTCTAGTTTGACAGTACTAACTATATTAGAGTAAGATATTCATTGGAATGCTAGTCTTAGAAAGTGAGGATATTGATAGTAATAATCATAGATACAGTGAAAGGGAATCATATTTTATATCTTAATTTATATACTTTCAATGGATAGGATGTGAGTTTGAGACAGGGGACTGTAGCATAATTTCACAGTTTTTGGTTGAAGAAACATAGAAGAATTAATTTCTCACTAAAGATGTAGACAAATGGAAGATCAGAAGGTTGAAGGTTAAAATCAATAATTAAGATTTGGTTATATTTAAATTTATATTAACCTATATGGAAATGTTATGAAGGATATTGATGTACAATTTTGGAGTTAAGGGAAATGTTCTGGACTGAAGACATAATTTAGGAATACCAAAGGTATAAAAAAATTTCAAGTCTTAGTGTTCGATGAGTGTAATTTTATATCAAGTGAAAAATGCTTTCTCAAGAACTGGTCTCTAAAGTTAAAAATATGAAAAAGAATAAGGAAAGTACACAGAACAACAACAACAAAAAAAAAAAAAAAAAAAAAAAAACAGGAAGGTGAAAGGAGAAACAGGAGAGTCTGTATTCCCAGAGACAAAAGAACATGTTTCCAGAGAGTGTCTCATGTACTTTGAATAAGTCCATAAAATATGGACAGAGAATTTTACATTTCATTGGCCGTGGTAATTAGTTAATTCTGGATAAATGCATTATCTACAAAATACTCAAAATTCTAGCCTATTATACCATGAAGGTAAAATAATTAAAGTATGGTGAGAAACCATTAATAGGCAATATAATTTTTCAGTAGATAAAATACATTATTTAGAGTGATGTTTTAAAAATGTTTTGCTTCAATTTAATTTGGTCTGCCATGTTAATAGACAGTTTCCAATCAAATCAGCTATTTAGAAAATAGTCAGTTTAAGAGAGAAAAATAATTTACCATGTATTTTGTGCATCATGATTATCTAAGATGTTATGAACAAAGGAAAAAAGTCTTTGATTAATGGATCTCATAATTCTTTTTCCACAGAAGGTTGTCTAGTTTTCCATTATACGTATTCTGATAAAAGAATGCATTTTTTTACATACCATTTAAATTAAAAGGAGAACATAAATGCGTTATATCTTTAAATAGAATTTGTTTTAAATATACTTTTAGCAGGCGCCTGGGTGGCTCAGTTGGTTAAGCAACCAACTTTGGCTCAGGTCGTAATCTCACAGTTCGTCAGTCCAAGCCCCACATCAGACTCTGTGCTGATGACTCAGAGCCTGGAGACTGCTTTGGATTCTGTGTCTCCCTTTCTCTCTGCTCCTTCCCTGCTCGTGCTCTCTCTCTCTCTCTCTTTCTCTCTCTCTCTCAAAATAAATAAACATTAAAACATTTAAAAAATACTTTTAGGTTAACAGCAAAATTGAGTGGAGAGTACAGAGATTTTCCACATATGCCTCGCCCCTGCACATACACAACGTTCCCTATTATCAGCATCCCCGACTGGAGTAGTACATTTGTCACAATTGATACATCTACATTGGCAGATTAATAATCACTCAAAGTTCATAGTTTACATTACGCTTCACTCTTAATATTATATATTTTATGAGTTTGGACAAATGTATCATGACATATATCCATCGTTACAATATCATACAGACTAGTTTCAGTGTCTTAAAACTACTATGTGCTCTAATTATCCCTCTCCTTTGCCCCACAGCCTCTGGCAACCACTGATGTTTTTACACTCTTCCATGGCTTTGCCTTTTTCGAAATGTCATATAATTAGAATCATGCAGTATGTAGGCTTTTCAGATTGGTTTCTTTCACTTAGAAATAACCATTTAAGTTTCCTCCATGTGTTTTTAAGAGTTGATAGCTCATTTTGTTTTAGTGCTGAGTCATATTACGTTGTCTTGATGTACCACAGTTTATTTATCCATTCACCTACTAAGGAATATTTTGGGGGGCACCTGGATGACTCTGTCAGTTAAGCGT
Source organism: Proteles cristata cristata (assembly GCA_017311185.1). NCBI lineage: Eukaryota > Metazoa > Chordata > Mammalia > Carnivora > Hyaenidae > Proteles > Proteles cristata. The sequence goes on along the minus strand of JAESUZ010004237.1, from coordinate 31,488 downwards.
TGGACTCCTGATCTTGACTCAGATCATGATCTCACTGTTCATGGGTTCAATCCCCACATCGGAATCTGCACTTACAGCACAGAGCCTGCTAGGGATTCTCTCTCTCCCTCTCACTCTGCCCCTACCCCACTTGCTCTCTATCTCTCTCTCAAAATAAAATAACTTTAAAAAAAAAGAATATTTTGGTTGCTTCCAAGTTTGGGCAGTTATGCATAAGGCTGCTTTAAATGTCTGTATGCAGGTTTTTGTGTGGACATAAGTTTTCAACTCCTTTGGATAAATATCAAGGAATACAGTTACTATATTGTATGGCAAGACTATGCTTAGTTTCTTGTAAAGAAAACTGCTGAACTATCTTCCGAAGAGGTGTGAGATTTTTGCCTTTTCGCCATCAGTGAATGATAATTCCTGTTGCTTCAAAGTCTCACCAGCGTTTGGTTCTGTCAGTGTTCTAGACTTCAGCTATTCTAATAGGTTTTTAGTGGTATCTCATTGTTTTAATTTAAATTTCCTGATGATATGTAATTTAGAACATCTATTCGTTTGTTTAATTCCATCTGCATTACTTCTTTGGTGAGGTGTCTTTCAAGGTTTTTGACCCATTTTTAAATCAGAGTTTTTGTTTTTGTACTGTTGAGTTTAATGTGTTTCTTGCATGTTTGGATATTACTCCTTTATCAGATGTGTCGTTTGCAAATATTTTTTCCCAGTGTTTGGAACATATTTTCATTGAAAATGTCTTTGTCAGAGCACAATTTTCTAATTTTAATGAAGTCTAGCCTATTCTTTCTTTCTTTCATTGATTGTGCCTTTGTTGTTGCATCCAAAGAGTTATCACCAAACCAAGATCATCTAGATTTTCTCATCTGTCATCTGTAGGACTGTTATAATTTTGCATTTTACATTTAGATCTGTGATCTACTTTGAGTTAATTTTTGTGAAATGTATAAGGTCTGTATCTTGTTCACTTTTTAGCATGTGCATGTCTAGTCATTCTAGTACCATTTGTGAAAAGACTGTCTGTATAATTGCATTGCCTGTTCTCCTTTATCAAATACCATCTGAGTTGACTACACGTATATGAATCTATTTCTTGGCTCTCTATGCTGTTTCACTAATCTGTTCATTCGCCAAAGTTTTGATTACGTAGCTTTATAGTAAATGTTGATATCTGGTAATATCAATCTTCCAACTTTGTTTTTTCTTTCAAAATCGTATTGGCTTTTCTGGTTTTTTTTTTTTTCAGTCTCTCCATATAAACTTTAGAATCAGTTTGTCCATATACCAAAATATCTCACTGGGATTTTATATTGGGGATTGCATTGAACATATAGACCAAGTAGGGACGAACTGTTGTCTTCATCCTATGGAGTCTTCCTATCTATGAACATGGAATCTCTCTATTTAATAATTCATTGCAGTCATGCATTTTTTATAGATAGATCCTGTGCATATTTTGCTAGATTTATAGCTAAGTATTTCATTTTAGGGGGTATTAATATGAATGGTATCATTTTTTTTTAAGATTATATTTTTTAATACTTGAAACCACAACCCTGAGATCGAGTCACATGCCCTACCAACTGAGCTAGCCAAGTACTGCTAAAAGGTGTTGTGTGTTTAATTTCATATTCCACTTATTCATGCTGGCATATAGGAAAGCTGTTGACTTTTGTATATTTTTATGGTTTTAAGTTATTTTTACTTATTTTTAGTGCAATTAAATTTTATTTTTTATTTTATTTTTTCATAGTTTATTATCATGTTGGTTTCCATATAACACCCAGTGCTCATCCCAGCAAGTGCCCTCCTCCATGCCCATCACCCACCTTCCCCTCCCCCCCTCCTCCATCAGCCCTGTTTGTTCTCAGTATTCAAGAGTCTCTCATAGTTTGCCTCCCTCCCTCTCCCCAACTGTTTTTTCCCCTTCTCCTCCCCCATAGTCCTCTGTTAAGTTTCTCCTAATCTACCTATAAGTGAAAACATATGGTGTCTTTCTCTGCCAGACTTACTTTGCTCAACATAACACCTTCAAGTTCCATCCACATTGCTACAAATGGCCAGATTTCATTCTTTCTCATTGCCATGTAGTATTCTATTGTATAGATGAACCACATCTTCTTGATCCATTAATCAGTTGTTGGATATTTACGCTGTTTCCATGATTTGACTATTGTTTAAAGTGCTACTGTGAACACTGGGGTTCATGTGCCCCTATGCATCAGCACTCCTGTATCCCTTGGGTAAATTCCTAGCAGTGCTATTGCTGGGTCATAGGGGAGTTCTATTGTTAATTTTTTGAGGAACCTCCACACTGTTTTCCAGAGGGACTTCACCAGTTTACATTCCCACCAACAGTGTAGGAGGGTGCCCATTTCTCCACATCCTCGCCAGCATCTAGAGTCTTTGATTTGTTCATTTTAGTCACTCTGACCTGCGTGACATGGTATCTCAGTGTGGTTTTGATTTGTATTTCCCTGATGATGTGGGACACTGAGCATAACTTCACATGTCTGTTGGCCATCTGGATGTCCTCTTTGGAAAAGTGTCTGTTCATGTCTTCTGCCCATTTCTTCACTAGATTATTTGTGTTTCAGGTGTGGAGTTTGGTGAGTTCCTTATAGAAATTGGATTCTAGCCCTTTATCTGATATGTCATTTCCAACTACCTTTTCCCATTCCATTGGTTGCCTATTAGTTTTACTGTACATAGAAAACCTGGCAGACTCCATCAGAAGCCTAGTAGAACTGATCCATGAATTCAGCAAAGATGCAGGGTACAAAATCAATGTACACAAATCGGTTGCATTTTTATATACCAATAATGAAGCAGCAGAAGAGAAATCAAGAAACTGATCCCATTGACAATTGCACAAAAAAGCCAGAAAATACCTAGGAATAAACCTAACCAAAGATATAAAAGATCAGTATGATGAAAACTATAGAAAACTTATGAAGGAAATTGAAGAAGACACAAAGAAATGGAAAATATTCCATGCTCATGGATTAGAAGAATAAATATTGTGAAAATGTCATTACAGCCCAAAGCAATCTACACATTCATTGAAATCCCAATCAAAATTGCACCAGCATTCTTCTCAGAAGTAGAACAAACTATCTTAAAATTTGTATGGAACCACTAAAGACCCCAAATAGCCAAAGTAATATTGAAGAAGAAAACCAAAATGGGAGGCATCACCATCCCAGACTTCAGCCTCTACTAAAAAACTGGTATCATCAAGACAGTATGGTATTGGCACAAAAACAGACACATAGACCCATGGAATAGAATTGAGAACTCAGAATTGGGCCCACAAATGTATGGCCAACTAATCTTTGACAAAGCAGGAAAAAGTATCCAGTGGATAAAAGACAGCCACTTTAACAGATGGTGCTGGGAGAACTGGACAGTAACGTGCAAAAGAATGAAACTAGATCACTTTCTCACACCGTACACAAAAATAAACTCAAAATGGATAAAGGACCTGAATGTGAGACAAGAAACCATCAAAATCCTAGAAGAGAAAGCAGGAAACAGCCTCCTTGACCTCCACCGCAACAACTTCTTACTTGACACATCCCCAAAGGCAAAGGAATCAAGACCAAAAATGAACTGTTGGGACCTCATCAAGATAAAAAGCTTCCGCACAGCAAAGGAGACTTTTGTGTATTAACCTTGTGTCCTGCAATCTTACTATAATTGATTATTCCAGGAATTTTCTTGTTAATTCTTTTGAATTTTCTACATAAATGATAATGACATCTGTGAGCAAAAACAATTATAGTTCATCCCTGCCAATCCATATATCTTTATTTCCTTTACTGTTTTATTGCATTAGCTAGAACTTCCAGGACCGTGTTTAAAAGTAGTGGTGAGAGGGAACATCTTTGTCTTATATCTGTATTTAGTGAGAAAGCTTCTAATTTCTCATTGTTAAGTGTATGTTAGCTGTAGTTTTTTTGTAGGTATTATTTATTAAGTAGAGATGTTCCCTTCCGTTTCTAGTTTACTGACATTATTTACTCATGAATATATGTTAGATTTTGTCAAATGTTTTTTTTCTGCATCTGTTGATATGATTGTGTTTGTTTTTAACCTGTTGCTGTGATAGATTATGTTAATTAATTTTCAGTTATCTGTTCAATCATCCTTCCATAAATCTCACTTGATTGTAGTATATAATTCTTTTTATAGATTGTTGGCTTAGATTGATAATAATTTGTTGAGAATTTTTGTATCTATGATCATAGGAGATACTAGACTACAGTTTTCTTTTAAGGTCTTTGTCTTACTTTGATATTTGAGCAATTCTGGCCTCATAGCATGACTTTAAAAGGGTTTCCACTGGCTTTATCTTTTGAAAGAGACTGGAGAATTGGTGTAATTTCTCCCTTAAGTCTTGGTAGAATTTACCAGTGAACCCATCTGGACCTGGTGGTTTCTGTTCTAAGAAGTCATTAATTATTGATTCAATTTGATTTAATACATATATAGGCCTATTCAAATTGTCTATTTATTTTTGTTTGAGTTTTGGCAGGCTTTATTGTTCAAGAATTGGTCCATTTCATCTTGGTTATCAAATTTGGGGGCATAGAGTTCTCCATAGTATTCCTTTATTATCTTTTAAATCTGCCTGGCATTTGCAGTGTTGCTCTCTGTTTTTCCGTTATGATATTAGTAATCTATGTACTCTATTTTTTTTCTTAATTAGCCTGGCTAGAAGTTTATTGATTTTATAGATCTTTTAAAATATTATTTTGTTTTCTTGATATTTATAATTGAACTACTGGATTTAATTTCATTGGTTTTTAGTCTAATTTTAATTATTTCTCACTTTGGATTTAATTTGTTCTTCTTTTCTAGTATTCTAAGGTGAGATTCTGGCAACTGATTTTAGATCTTTTTCTTCTCTATTGTATGCATTTAATGTTAAAAGTTTTTCCTCTGGCCAAAGGTTTTGCTGCATCCCACAAATTCTCATAAGGCATGCTTTCATTTTCTTTTAATTCAAAATATTTGAAAATTTTTATTGAGATGTGTTTTATGACTCATATTTTGTTTAGGATTATGTGTTTAATCTCCAAGCATTTTGTGGTTTTCCAATTATCTTTCTGTTGCTAATTTCTAGTTTAATTTCATTGTGGTGTGAGAGAAGACATTACATTCTTATTCTTTTAAATAAGAATGTGTTAAGGTGTGTTTTATGGCCCAGAATATAGTCTTTCTTGGTGACTATTGGGAAAATGTATATTCTGTTTTGTTAGATGAACTAGTTGATAGATATCATATCCAATTGATTAGTGTTGTTGCTGAGTTGAACTGTGTTCTTACTGATTTTCTATCTATTGGATCTGTTCTTTTCTGATAGAGGGGTATTGAAGTCTCCAAGTATGGTATATTCATCTTTCTCCTTGTGATCCTATGAGTTTTTGTCTTACATATTTTATGCTCTGTTTTAGGCACGTATACATTAAGGATTTTTGTTTTCTTGGAGAATTAACCCCTTTAACAATATGTAATGACTCTTTATATCCCTCATAACTTATTGCTCTGAATTAGGCTCTGTCTGGAATTAATACGTCTACTTTTACTGTTTTTAAGTTAACACTATTTTAAATTAATGGTATATCTTTTTCTATCCCTTTGCTTTTAGGCTTATTTGTATTTATGTGTAAAGTAGATTTCTAATAGACAATACATAGTTTCCTTGCTAGTAGTGTATCTGGAAAGAACAAATGCAAGAAAATTCAGCTTTAACTAATCCGTTATTAATTTCCAGAGTTTAACATCTGCTAAATAGAATTAATTATCTAAACTTGAAAATCACAAGAAGATAATCGCCATGTGTCAGCAGACATTAGTCAAAAGAAGTAGGCCCTAGTATTCAGTTATAGAAATGTCATATTTATAATATGAGCACAGTCTATTTCAAATGCTTTAAGTGATAAAAAGAATTGATAACACACACAATTATAAAAATGACCAAGTAGATTTTAGAATAGCATAAATTTTAATATCTAGGTATTAAAATACAAAACAATGAAAATGAATGAGTTAAATTACATATTCCACCCCATGTAAAGTAGAATTCATTATTAGAAATTGGGGTAATTACTTATAATGTAGTAAAATGAGACAAACTTTTGGAATAAAAAGCAATAAAGATAGAGACATGAGGATAGAGAGTAGTCTAACAAAGATAATTATTAGCATTTTGGCTAAGATTAAGTGTAACATAAAAGTAATTAGGTGAATTAATTAAGTACTAAAAGATGAAGCAAAGTAAGTAGAGAAGAGGCAATGTAATAGGAAATAATAGCTTAGAATTTCATAGAAATCATGACAAATATGAAAGCTCATATAGCAAACAAAGTAAGATTCCAAGAGCAAGCTAAAATGTTGAAAATGTTGGGGTGCCACATCTTCATCATTAAGAGAGTGAAACAGAAGAGATTAGAGACAGTTTATTACAGAAAGACACCAAGAGTTTCAATATGGTTGCTCTACTTCTCTGGCTCATAAATACTAGGTAGGGGTTATGCAGTCAGTGACTTGAACCACACTTGAGGAACATGAGGCAAATGACTCAGAACCTTTGGTACCTGACAGTGAAGAACCAGTACCCTTTCCTGGGTAGCAAGAAGTTACAAATAACCATTCTATGGTCACCTTGATCTACTTAATTGCCTATGTAACTCATTACAGAAATAGCTCAGCATCAAAAGACAGATAAGCCTGGAGTTTGGAACACTGTGCAAGGACATGCAGGATGTTACAAGACTATGGAAGACTGCCTCTCCCAGCATAGGAAGCCAGAAGATTGAACTAACACAAATTATTCTGCAGAAAATGATGTAATCTGTAAGACAATGGAATGGTTTATGGATATCATGTAAAATACAAGTGCTTTTAGAATTCTATACCCAGAATTAAATAAGATTTTCAAGAAAAAGAACTAGATAAGATTTTCAGATAAATGAAAACCTACAGACTTCATTAGTAACACAATTTCATTTGGTAACATTCTAGAAGTTGAAATTCCAGGAAAAGAAATAAGAAATATAAGAAAGGAAATTGGTAGATTTTTGTTTAAACAAATAAATATGTAATAAAACAATAATAATATATAACTTTTGAATGAAATATGTGGAGTAATTATCAAATAACCGTACATAAAAAGAGGAGAATGTTTGGAAATTACAAGGAAAAGTCACAGTCTTTCAAAACTTCTATACTCATGGAAAATATATCAAAGTTTTGGGTGAAATATAAAGATTGGAGCAAACAAACATGATATCCCAAAGAAAATACTAAAGACTGTTCTTTAAGCAAAAAGAAATTTCTCTAAGATGGAAGGCTAGAGATGCAAGAAATAGAGCGTAATGAACATGGCAAGTATATTGGTTATACTGACTGTATAAAACAAAAGTAGTAATGTTTCTGAGACTTAATACACTTATAAACATACATAAAAATAGCATATGGCCACGTGTAGCAATAAATGTAGTTAAGATATGCTAAGTTCCCTAGAGTATGTATCTAAGGCTTAGAAGCATAATAAAATTACCAAACGTTTTTAAATTTTGATAAATCAAAGATACATGTTGCAAATTAAAATAATCACTATGAACAGTACTATAAATAGTACTATCACCACTAACAATAGTTTCCTTTCAAATACTTCTAGTAAAATATATTTAAAATACATATTAAGATAAAGAAATAGAATCAAATGAACATAAAAAGTGAGGAAATTATGAATGTACAGTAAGATAATTTTTATGTAACCTTTATTCTTTTTAACTTTTTAATTTTTATTATTTTTCTCAATTTTAGAGAGACAGAGGGAGTGAGTGGGGGAGAGGGAAAGAGGGAGAATAGAGAGAAAAAGAGAAAGAGAATATCTTAAGCTCCACACCCAGTAGGAAGCCCAATAGAGGGCTCAATTCCATGACCCTCGGATCATTACCTGAGCTGAAATCAAGAGTCAGATGCTCACCGACTGAGCCCCCCAGGTGTCCCTATCTTTTATTCTTATACAATAATGGTAATACTGTACAAAATGGATTGGACCTTTTGACCAATATGTAAATGAATTTAATGGAAATAGATAACATATATAAACATATGGATAATATAAACAATAGAAAATTCTAAATAGGAACCCTTAGGAAATACTAACAATAAATTTTTAAAATATTGTAACATAATTGAAGACTCTTTTTTATGGTTTCATCAGTAGACTGGACACAGTTGAGAAAATAACCAGTGAGCTTGAAGATATGCCAACATACATTTCTCAATTTGAAATTCAAAGAGAGAAAAAAGGAAGAATAAGAAAAAGAAGGACAACATTCACAAACTGGGACAATTTCAAAGGTGTAACATATGCATAATTGGAATAACAAGAGAAGAAAGAGGTAAGAGAGCAGAAGAAATATTTGAAGTATTTATAATGGCCAAGAATTTCCCAAAATAAATGGCAGACATCAAACAGCGGATCCAGGAAGTTCAAAGAACACCAAAAAATAAATACCAAAATCTATACCTGGGCATTTTAAGGTCAAAATGCAGAAAACCAAAGACAAAGAGAACATACTGAAAGAAGTCAGAGGACAACCATAGAGAAACAAAGATAAGAGCTACTGTGGACTACCATGCACATTAGAAGAGAGTGAAACATTTCAAGCATTGAAAACAAAAGAAGCATTAAACTACAATTCTATATTCTGTGATAATATTCTTCTATCATGGAGGAGGAAAAAGTCTTTCTCAGAAAAACAAAATTTGAGGGAATTTATGGACAGTTGTTACCAAAATATGTTCCTCCTTCAGTAAGAGGGAGTTCTGAAACTTGTGTTACATAAAGAATGAAAGAGTATTGGAGAAGGAATAGATCAAGATAAAGTAAAATTTTTTATTTTTTTAATGTTTAATAGATTTACAAGATAATGATCTGTTAAGGTAATGATAGTAACAACATATTGGGTGATTATAGTGTATGAATTATTGGAATGAATGACAGCAAAGTCCTAAGTAATAGAAAGGGGTGGTGACTTATCTGTTATTAGGTAGCTCCCTAATGTAATGTGATATAGTGCTATATGAAGGTGGTTTCAAATTATTTGTAAAAATATATGCAAAACTTAGGCAACCAATAAAAACCTTTTTAAAAAATATAATTAGTATCCTAACAGAGGCGATAAAATGGAATCACATTAAAAAAATCAAATCAAATAAAAGACAACCAAAGACTGTTTTTTAAGTGGATAAAACACACATAACAATAAGAAACAAAAACAAAGAACTGACTCCATATTGTCTACAAGAAACCCAGTAAACATATAAAACACAAATAAGTTAAAAGAACAAAAAAAGATATACCATACAAACCTTAATCCAAAGAAAACTGGAGGATTGGTATTCATTTCAGAAAGAATCAGATATAGAACAACAGCAAAATTATCACTGATAATGGAAAACATTACATAGTGATAAAGTGCTCAATTATCTAAGAAGAATTAGCACATATACACCCAATAACAGAGCATCAAAATATATGATGAAAAAACTGCTAGATCTTCATGGAGAGGCAGACAAAGTCACTGTTATACTTGGAGATTTCATCACTCCTGTATAATTAATAGACATAGTAGGCAGAAAATCAATGACATAGCTGATCTAAGTAGCATTATCAAACAACTTGATCTAATTGACATTTATAGAATCCTCCATTTAACAACAGCAGAATGAGTATTCTTCTGATCCTCACCTAGAACATTCATCAATACAGACCAGAAAAGCATACTATGGCCAAAAAAAAAAAAAAAAGTAAAAACCACCTAACAAATGGAAGCTTATTCAATGATATTAATAGAAAACATAGCCTCTAACAGTAAAACTTTAATTAGAAATTAAAAAGGATACTTTATAAGGAAAAGCAGATGAATACACAATTATATTAGGGAATGTTTATACAATTCTTTCAGCAACTGATAGAGCACTGATGTAATATCAATGACAATTTAGAATATTTAGGAAGTAGAGTAAACAGTTAAATAATTGTATATAAGATGTTGCACTTAAAAAATATATTTTTGAGCAAACAGAAATATAGACATTGATGACATGATGGAATTTTGGCGAAAAAAATTTATAGCCTCAAGTACATGCTTTAGGAAACTAAGACTGAACACAAATAAAATAGAAGGAAAAGAATAAAAAAGCAATAGATGATATAAAATATTGACAATCATACTATGGGAGGTCTCATTAAGATACATGTCAAAAATTTTAAAAGTCTGATAAAATTTATCAACCCTGTGTGAGACTAATCAATGATCAAGAAAAAAAAAAGGAAAAAAATACACAAATAATCAGTTTTTAGTATATTAGAAAAAACATTTTACATTCTGCGAATATTAATAAGGTAACAAAACAAAAGTAGCAAAGGCTCTGTAAAATAAATTAGGCTATATAATTAAATAGACAAATTGTTAAGAAAATACACTTGGGGTGCATGGGTGGCTCAGTAAGTTAAGCGACCTACTCTTGATTTCAACTCAGGTCATGATCCCACAGATTCGCAAGTTCAAGCCCCACATCAGACTCAGTACTGACAGCATGGAGCCTGCTTGGGATTTTCTCTCTCTCTCTTTCTCCCTCTGTCTCTCTCTCTCTCTGTCTCTGTCTCTCTCTCTCTCGCATGAGCATGCTCTAAAAATAGATAAACAAATGAACTTCAAAAAAATACACTTTACCTGAACCAAAAAAGTACAAAATAGAAAATGTTTATTATTCTGTATATACTAAAATGTCAGATTTCATTTCAAACATATTACATAACAAATTACTGCCTAATATCAATGACTTAAAACAACATTTTATTTTTCATTCACAGTTTGCAAGTCAGTTCTGGCTCCACCACACTCAGTTTGGATTGATTGGGCCTAAAGGTACACTGTGTATTAGATCTGTTCTTCATGTGTCTTCCGATTCTAGGACCAGTGAGTATCTGAGGCATATTGTTCAGATGAAAGATGGTGGTAGTGCAAGATGCCAGCCCAGACAATGCCAGCATGTTTAAAGTTCCTGTTCCTACTTGTCTGCCAGCATTCTATTGTATGACTATATAATAATATAGTCATTGATGACCATGTGAGTTGATTCCAGTTTTCTTTCTTATTTTTATAAATAAGGCTGCTCTTAAAATTCTTATATATGTCTTTCGTGCATAAAAGTACCTCACACTGGGGCGCCTGGGTGGCTTAGTCGGTTAAGCGTCCGACTTTCATTTAGGTCATGATCTCGCAGTTCGTGGGTTCGAGCCCCGCGTCGGGCTCTGTGCTGACTACCAGCTCAGAGCCTGGAGCCTGTTTCAGTCTGTGACTCCCTCTCTCTGGCCTTCCCCTGATCGCGCTGTCTCTCGCTCTCTCCTAGAAATAAATAAAACATTAAAAAAAAAAGAACAATAAAAAAATAAAATAAAATAGAAGTACCTCACAGTAAACAAGAAATTTCTTTTGTCTTCTACAAAACTCCACCTCATCTAGCTTATATTGTGTGAGTGAACCCGTACACTCACACACATGCATCTGCCTCGATAACTGTACACCCCTGGATTGTGGAATTGGTAAAAAGTGCAGAGGAATATGATACAATATAAAGCAGCACATGTCTGTATAAATGCAAAAGAGATGTTTATAGGTTAGCATTTGCTTTCATTATCCCAAATCATTTCAACCAGCTTTAACATTGGATTATTACTTAAGATTCATACATAACATTCCCAACGGGGCTTGGACACTCAGTTATTCAAGTTCACATTATAGTAGTGGTCTAATGTAGAGTCGGCCACCTGCGTATGGCTAAGTGGCCCAGAAATATTAAATTAACATGCCACAGATAGTGGATAAAAATAGAACTACTCAGAACTACTCTCTTCTTTTCAATTAATAGATGAAAGTCAAGAATTGCAGAAGTGAAATATGTCCTCTCAGCCTTAAAAAAATGCCTCAATACTGACAAGTTAAGAGAATGCCAACATCTTTTTTTTTTTAGTATCTAAAGAGCAATTAAAATCTCTCTTAGAATAGAGGACAGATTAAGAAATCAAGATAATTGTTCTTTACTACCTTTAAAAAATATCTTTACTGTCTCACGTTCAGGTCCTTTATCCATTTTGAGTTTATTTTTGTGCATGGTGTGAGAAATTGATCTAGTTTCATTCTTCTGCATGTTACTGTCCAATTCTCCCAACACCATCTGTTAAAAAGGCTGTCTTTTTTCCATTGGATATTCTTTCCTGCTTTGTCAAAGATTAGTTGGCTGTATACTTTTGGGTCCACTTCTGAGTTCTCAATTCTGTTCCATTGGTCTATGTGTCTGTTTTTGTTCCAATACCATACTGTCTTGATGATGACAGCTTTGTAGTAGAGGCTAAAGTCTGGGATGGTGATCCCTCCCGTTTTGGTTTTCTTTTTCAGGATTACTTTGGCTATTCGGGGTCTTTTGTGGTTCCATACAAATTTTTGGATAGTTTGTTCTAGTTTTGAGAAGTATGCTGGTGCAACACCCTAGAGGAGAAAGCAGGAAACAACCTCCTTGACCTCCACTGCAGCAACTTCTTACTTGACACATCCCCAAAAGCAAGGGAATCAAGAGCAAAAATAAATGATTGGGACCTCATCAAGATTAAAAGCTTCTGCACCGCCAAGGAAACAACCCAGAAAACTAATAGGCAGCCAACGGAATGGGAAAAGATAGTTGCAAATGACATATCAGATAAAGGGTTAATATCCAGAACATCCAGATGACCAACAAACACATGAAACAATGCTCAGCGTCCCTCCTCATCAGGGAAATACAAATCAAAACCACACTGAGATACCACCTCACACCAGTCAGAGTGGCTAAAATGAGCAAATCAGAGAACTCTAGATGCTGGCGAGGATGTGGAGAAACGGGCACCCTCCTACACTGTTGGTGGGAATGTAAACTAGTACAGCCCCTCTGGAAAACAGTGTGGAGGTTCCTCAGGAAACTAACAATAGAACTCCCCTAGGACCCAGCAATAGCACTGCTACGAATTTACCCAAGGGATACAGAAATGCTGAGGCATAGGAGCACATGTACCCCAATGTTCATAGCAGCACTCTCCACAATAGCTAAAACATGGAAAGAGCCTCAGTGTCCATCCACAGATGAATGGATCAAGAAGATGTGGTTTATCTATACCATGGAATACTACATGGCAATGAGAAACAATGAAATCTGGCCATGTGTAGCAACATGGATGGACCTTGAGGTGTTCTGCTGAGCGAAATAAGTCAGGCAGAGAAGGACAAATATCATATGTTTGCACGTATAGGAGGATTAGGAGGAACTTGACGGAGTAACAACGGGGAGAAGAAGGGCAGAAATGGTGGGGGAAAGGCAGAGAGGCAAACCATGAGAGACTCTTGAATGCTGACAAAAACTGAGGACTGATGGATGTGGGGGGGAGGGGGGAATGGGCATGGAGGAGGACACTTGTGGGGATGAACACTGAGTGTTATGTGGAAACTAATTTGACAATAAACTATTTGTAAAAAATAAATAAATAAATAAAAAATAAAAAAAATAAAAAATATCTTTACTATAAAACTGAATTTACTGATTTATGGTAAAATACCCATATTATAAATCTGTATTTACTGATTGGAATGCTACAATATTTTAATTTCATTTGTTAACAAATAATATATGATCGTATTTTTTAAAGTTCTCTCTGGGTGCCTGGGTGGCTCAGTGGTTCAGCGTCTGACCTCGGCTCAGGTCATGATCTCATGGTTTGTGGGTTCGAGCCCCACTTGGGCTCTGTGCTGACAGCTAGCTCAGAGCCTGGGGCCTGTTTCAGATTCTGTGTCTCCCTATCTCTCTGACACTCCCGTGCTCATGGTGTCTCTCTGTCTCTCTCTCAGAAATAAATAAAATACATTAAATTTTTTTTTTAAATAAAGCACTATCACTTGACTCAAATTTCATATTTTATGATCTCTACCATTTTAATTAAATCAAATGGTACATTTTAATGTAATAGGTTTATTTTTATATTGAGTGATGGAATAATCTATTTCAACAGCAATATATATTTCTATAATATTTAATGTCATTTGGTAATCATATTCTATAATACACTTACATATATTAGTCTATCCTTTTACATTTTCTAAAGGAAAATAAGGATAAAACAGCAAGCTGGAAGTAGCTTATCACCTTCCCAGGATATAGTAAGCCCTTGAGTTTCTAATAAATGGTTAATAAGGAAATTAAAAACTCATTCTGCTTTGTGTTAGTATGAAATTCTTTTAAAAAAATTTTTAAGATATTTATTTGTTTATTTTGAGAGAGAGAGATAGAGCATGTGATAGCAAGAGGGTTGGGGAGGGGCAGAAAGAGGGAGAGAGAATCCCAAGCAGACTTTGAGCTGTTAGTGCAGAGCCTGACACGGGGCTTGATCACTCAGACCATGAGATCATGACCTAAGCCAAAATCAAATGGCTTAACCAACTGAACCACCCAGGTGCCCCTGAACTTCTTTTTTAATTTGATGTTTCAGCTGTAAGAACCTCAATATAAGATACATTATTTATATCAAAATGTGGCTCTAAAAGGCTAGAATGTCTACTTATTTCCAAGCCTAAACCATATGTAGTTTATGGGGATAGAAGGCTTAATTCATTTGGCAATCCAGGGATGCAGATTTTCTTCCTTAGAATTTGTACTTGCCTTCCCAGTTCGAAGTTTGAACTGTATAACCACCTTCATGTTATACAGCCCATGTAAAGCTGGAGAGGCATTCAGTAGAGAAAATCAAGTTCCTTTTAAAGCATGTTACTCAGAAGTTGTATACATCCCTTTCTCTTTAGGTAGGACTTTGTCATCTGGTTATAATTAGTTGCAAAAGAGCCTGGGACATATGTTCTCTAGATGTGCTATGTACAAGCTAAAACACAAGGGATGAGGCAGCTGGGTGGGATTGAGCCTCAAGTCTGGCTCCAGGCTGAGCTGGGTACCTTCTTAAAATTCTCTCTCTCTGTCCTTCCTCCTCCCCATGCTCACACCTTCTCTGTCTCTCTGTCTCTGTCTCTCTGTTTCTGTCTCTCTCTCTCTCAAATCAATAAATTAGGGGCACTTAGGTGGCTCAATTGGGTAAGCATCTGACTTTAGCTCATGTCATGATCTCACGGTTCGTGGGTTCGAGCTCTGCATCTGGCTCTGTGCTGATAGTTCAGAGTCTGGAGCCTGCTTTGGATTCTATGTCTCCCTCTCTCTCTCTGCCTTCCCCCCCCCCCTTATGCTCTGTCTGTGTCTTTCTCAAAAATAAATAAACATAAATTTAAAAAATAAAATAATAAAATGAATAAATTAAAAACAAGCAAATAACCACAAAGGACTCTATTACCAAAATGATGAAAATAATATCTTCAGAAATTAGCAATTCATGTTACATGTGAGCATTTTAATGATGCTAAATATAATCTGACTTTTTCTTTTTTCTTGTTTTTGATTCATAAGAAATATGAAAGCATTATTTTTCATTAGTTTTCATTGTATATTAATTTGTATTTCCTTTTCTTTGAAGTTGCTGTACTTTCAGTTCCTAGGGAATTTTTTATTTATTTTCAGGTTTTGACAACAGAGTAATAAGCTATTTTTTCAAATATACTAATCTTTCTCATAAATTTGTGATCTTTATGCAACAGACTTTCAAGACCACATTCCTATTTCAGTAAAAACTGTAGAATTTGTTTTTATGCACTCTAGTGTTATCCATCATCACAAAGGCATCAGGTTGTGAAAGTAAACTGATCTGCTGAAGAACTTAGCAAAGTTGTAAGCCTAAGGCAAATGTGAGGGGGGGAAAAGAAATGAGGCTGAAAAGACTAAAGGTTAAGGATTCTGAACATCATCATGTATCTTCAAAGCACTATTATGTAGCTGGGAGATGAGAAATCTCTAAAACATTTTATTGCATATACCTGTCAATAAAAATTATTGAGCATGTAACCCAAATATGTGTATTTAGAGTATATATATTACTCTACTGATATATGTGCATTATAAGCTGTACACTACATAAAGTATAAAGAGGTAAGGAAAAAATAAACAGGACTTTATTTACTTTATATAGTAAAAAAAAAGATTCTTGCTCTCCAGTTTTAAGGTTTATCTCCTTATGCTGGATATTCAGTTTTTAAAAATCTTACTGACAACATGAAAGTCATAATAAGTTATATTTCAAGCTGCAGCTTTATTCAGGGTAAAGTTCAACATTAGTCTTTGTTTCACATACTCATACATGAAATCTCTATTTCATAAAATTATCTTGTTAACTATGAAAACAAAGAATTTCTCCCCAATGAGAGGCAATGTAAACCAGACATGACGGCGGACAGTCTTTTCTATATTTATCCTTACAAAACCCATTCAGGGCAGAGGGAAGAAGCCACAAGTGTAGGGCAGTTAGTCCTCACCTTCCTAGTCATCAGTCCCTACCTCCTTAATGTAAGCAATGGCTCAGAAAGGCCCACTTTTTTCTCATTTTGTTCGATAAAATCCCAGAACTCTAAGCTTTCATAAAAATTTCTAACTATAGTCAAGGATTTGCTTTGATGGAAATATTGTGTGTATCAGTGCAATTCTCTCTCGCTGAGCTGGAAACACAGTCTGCATCATTATTTCCAATATTTACCTGAAGGCTGCCATTCATGGAGTTATAGTTGTAAGCTTCAATTAGAATTATTCCTTTTCGTCTTTTATTTTAAACATGATATGGGTAGAAATTAGTTCATGTAAGAAATATGAGAATTATTTGGCATGTTTAAAATACACAGCCATGTTCTCTCTGCTTGCTGGTATTATTTTTATCTGGTATTTTTAATTTTACTGGTATTATTATTTTTTTGTCATTCATGGGAGTAAATATAAATGAAAATCAAGTTAACTTAGACATGAATAAACCACTGTCTAGCTTACCTATTGTGAAATTCACACTTTTCTCTGGGTAACTCAGTTGCTTAAATCTAGGCTGTTTCAAGTAAGTAAAGGAGCCTTACGATTCTTGTAATGGTTATTATTACAGCCTAGTATTTATCTTATTATTTTACAGTCTTTACTTTCAAAAATAAATACGAATGAAAGTGTTAGCACTTTTGCTTGTCCTTCCATAGATTGCATACCAACTTCTTTGGAAGCCACCGATCTAAGTAAAAGTTGTTGTCTGTTTGTTATGCGCTTGGGTTTGCATGAGATTCTGTCTGTTTGAATACTTTAGGTATTAAGAATCTCCACGTAGATAAGATAGTTATACCAAATCTCTGATTTTTCAGGAATAGATGTATATTCTGTCTAACTCTGATAGTAAACTGACTTAGCTGTAACTTTATTTGGGAATAGCAAATCAAAATGTTACCTGTAATAAATTCCAAGATAGTTACAGCAAGTTATTGACACTGATATTGTATAGACTTAAATCAACAGCAAATGGCATCTCATAAAGCAATACCTGTTCATATTACGTAGTAGGTTTAATTTATATTGCCTCATGATAACTACTCAGTAACACAAGAGAAGATAGTTTCCATAGTTAAACACAGAGACATTTGGTTCTCTCAAGTACAGATAAATTTGTGATCTATGTATTTTCTGAGCCTGGTTTCATGATAGACTGTTGATGCAGTAAGTAATTCTCAGCCAAGCCTCTGTTCCTCTGTTTCTTGGCTACAACAGCCTCTGATCAGCCATCAGAACAGAGCAATTTTAGTCACTTCTGTCCCCCTGCATCTGTTCCAAGAGACATCATGCACAGCAAATTAGTGATCTCAAATACCAATCTGGCACAGGTGTTTGGGTCATAAGCTTTCATTTTAAAAAAGTTATTGAAAAACAATCTTTACCTGGTCAGAACAGAAATGAACTACAATGTTTTGTGCCACATTTGTTTATTTTCACAGAGGATTCTATTATTACTTAGGTTATTTATCTTACAGTCTTTGCTAATAGAATTATTATATTTTTTGTTTTGCCCCTAACCTTTCCACTTACAAGAAAAATCGAGGAAATACAGCATATTTTATCAAGATTCTTATTGCAATCTTAAAGATATAAATAATTCTACATTCCTGATTTAGAGAATAGAAAGGTAAGTAGGTATGCAAAGTCCCACT
Source organism: Proteles cristata cristata (assembly GCA_017311185.1). NCBI lineage: Eukaryota > Metazoa > Chordata > Mammalia > Carnivora > Hyaenidae > Proteles > Proteles cristata. Next base: position 13,279 of record JAESUZ010004237.1, on the reverse strand, counting down.
AAAAATTCTATTCACCATCAAATTTTAAGTAATTCTATTTAGCTAGAAAGGTTTTTTTTTGTTGTTGTTGCTTTTTAGGGGCACCTGGATGGGTGTTGATTACATGCCCGACTTCAGCTCAGGTCATGATCTCACAGTTTGTGAGTTTGGCCCCTTGTCTGGCTCTGTGCTGACAGCCTGGAGCCTGCTTCAGATTCTGTCTCTCTCTGTGTGTCCATCCTCCACTCACATTCTCTCTCAAAATAAATGAATAAGCATTAAAAATTTTTTAAAAGAAAGTTTTCTTTTTAATTTTTGAATGTTTATTTATTTTTTTTAACTTTTTTTTTTTTTTTTTTATTTCTAGGATAGAGAGACAGCGTGAGCAGGGGAGGGTCAGAGAGAGAGGGAGTCACAGAATCTGAAACCGGCTCCAGGCTCTGAGCTGGCAGTCAGCACAGAGCCCGACGCGGGGCTCGAACCCACAAACCGCGAGATCATGACCTAAGCGAAAGCCGGACGCTTAACCGACTAAGCCACCCAGGCGCCCCTTAAATGTTTATTTTTGAAAGAGAGAAAGAGGAGCATGAGCAGAGGAGGGGCAGAAGCTCTAGGCTCAGAGCTGTCAGCACAGAGCCTGAGGCAGAGCTGAACCCACGAACCATGAGATCATGACCTGAGCCAAGAACTGTGAGATCGTGACCTGGGCCAAAGTCAGACACTTAACTGACTGAGACCCCCAGGTGCCCCTAGTTAGAAACTTTTAAAGTGCGGTTTAGTTGAAAGATTTTAATTTAAAACGTTAAAAAATTTTTAAATGATGACACACAAATTTGAAAAGTACATCAGTGGAAAAAAGCATAGATCATCTTTGCTTTTTGGTATGAGATTCTCAGGACTCATTTCTATACCAAGAATCACTTTAATATCACATCTTTTACTCTTTCAAACAGGTTATTGATTTTTCATGGTTTCATTTCTCAATCAAAGCCTAACATGAAAACTTGTTTGTTGACTTGAGCCTTGATGTAAAATTTAGTTATAACTTTCTTTCTTGTTGTATGTCTGTCAGTGGCATAGCAATTTTCCTGTCACTGGAACAAGTGGACCCTCTAAATGTTTTGCTCACCAGAGTATAAAATTATTGTTTTCTTCATCTTGATTGTTCAAGTCAACAAATGCTAATTAGAAAAAAATAACTGTTCAAACTAATACATTCCACACAGTTTGGAACTGATGATTTCTCTTCTGCAGTGCTGGTTCTTTCACAGTTTGTGAAGCTAAGATTCTAATGCAGTTACAGGCAAAGAAGCATCCAAGGGCTGCTTTAAGTATTGGTGTTGCCTTTGCATCTCCCAGGGGAGACACAAAACTCTGAGATGTTGTCCTAGAGGTTGTGCATTTCTCTGCTGTTTTTTATGCACCTAATGGCGGAACTACAGAGATGGGTGAGACTGGGAGTAAGTAATTTTACCCATGAGTTTTTTAAATATGCAGTTTCCATCGCATGACTTATGTTAGTTCTTTTACTTCAGATGACACTGTTAACTAAAGGAAATGAAGAACTGTAGGTGAAACAAATCAATTTCTGCAGTAAGGTTGATGGATACAGATTTTATGAACTTACCAAACTTAGGTACTTCTCTATAAGCATGATTATTTTATTAAATGACATTTCATAAACATCCACATGTTATTAATATTTTCTAACGTGTTTCAGTGGATGCTTTGAGTTTCAAACAATAATTGGGGCATTTGTAAGGTACCAAATTTCACTTGATATGTAATTATTATCTTATTGTATTTTTTAAATTTTTACCTTAATCACTATGGAAACATAAAAATCAGAGGTTAACTGTTTAAAAAAAAAGGAAAAAGATCTTTGCTCTTTTGGTCAGTTTTAATTTTTTTCATTTTATGTAATATGATGAAATCGAGCTTTTCTCATACCACATCTGTTATCTTGATTGGCCCAAAAACCATTTGATGCTATCAATCTATCACCCCATTTATGTTTTCCTTTTTTCATTTCATTCTTAGAATCTTAGTTATAGAAAGAATTATTCTTCATACTTGGAGTTCTAATAGTTGTTGTGTTTTGATGGCTGCTAGCACATTTTAGACTGGGCTACCAAAATTTAACAGTTGGTAACCCCACTTATTTTGAACCAGAGGGAGCCATTAGTTTTAATGAGGCAGCCATCCTCACATACTTGAATCAGATTGGCAATCAGCTTCCTGGTAATTGGATTAGTAGAATACTCTAAGTTTCAAGTTTCTATGCAATTTGCATATTCATACAAGTCCTGCTTCATTCTGATTTATAACTCTTTTATATATATTTACAGGACAGACTTTCAAATTCTAAGTGAATGACCATTTAAAAAAGAATTTGATTGATAAGAGCTAGCTCATAGTTACATGAATCTTTAAAATTCCTAAAGTTTAGAGAGATTGATAAATGTGATTTCCTATTTTTATGTGTTTAGGAAAATAAGGTATATTTTCTATCCAAACACTACTCTTATTATATATACCTTTAGTTCTATGGTAAATCAGATTGTTTTACTGCAGTCTAATTGCTGAATATATATATATATATATATATATATATTCATAAAGCTATGGTTCAGTGTATTACTCTGGAATTTTAAAGCAGCTTCTAGCATTTTCTATAGTAAGTTATCAATTTGTACGATTGTAATCCATTACTTTAAAAGGGTGGTAATCTTCTGTATTTTGTGACATGCTCCAGTCTTTTCCCTCCTTTAATTGCCTGAACTATTCTGAAGTAATAATTTATTTTAGCAGCTAGCAGGAGACACAACTATGATAAAGTAAAAGCATCTGAGAATGGGCATCACCTAACCTCTACTATAAGAGTCATATTCTTACTCAAAAAAGGAGACATGGTAATTTCCCACAAGTTATTCAAAGTATTAAATGAGTTAATATATTAGGAATGTGTTATGCTTAATATGAGTAATATATTTGCTATCTGTTTCTACATAATAAATTATCCCCACACATAGCTGTTTAAAACTAACAAACAAAACATTTATTATCTCACACAATTTCTTAGGATCGGGAACCTGGGAGTATCCTAACTGGGTTGCCCTGGTTTAGGATTCTTCCTGAGGTTAAAAAAAAAAAAAAGGATTCTTCCTGAGGTTGTAATCAAGATGTCAGGTGGGGCTGTTGTCATTTGAAAGCTTTACTGGGCTGGAGAATCCACATCCAACCTTCAATTCACCACTGGGTTTCTCCAGGGAGTTGCTCATAATATGAGCTAACTTATTCCAGAGAAAGTGATCACAGAGAGAGTACATTACCAAACTGCTCTTTGTGAATTTGTCTCCAAAAGTCACACATTATCACTTCTGTTTCATTCATTCTGTTACTTAGAAACTGGCCACTAAGTCCAGCCTAAATTTAATGGGAGATAAGTAAGTGAATACTAAGAGGAAAGATCATTGGAGGCTAGCTACCACACGTAAGGTGCCATTACCTACTTTATATAACACACTATCATAAGGTGGCACAAATACAAAACTATTTCTTCCTTCTTTAAGGAATGCAGTAAAAGAAAGAAATAAAGTTAAGAAAAATTATTGTGTATTTGTTATAAAATCAACATAATTATATCATATTAAAATAAATACAAAACATATTTTATAATAAAATTTATATAAAATATCTTAGTATTAATTAATAGTATTAAACAAAAACTTAAAGCTATATATATTAACCTTATTTAACTTAATTATTTAATTAAACTTGAGGTATCATGGATGAACTTATTGGTTATTAATTGGGCACAAATGATGAAAGATTGTCAATGATGGGGATACTTATCAAAGATGAAAGTTAAGTTGGGTTAAGAAAATGAATAAATTTAGGATGATAAAGTAAAGTTAAATAGTGGTGGATGGAAGACAAAGGATTTCTATACCATTGTGGCAGCATGAACAAAATTAGTGAAAAATAAAAAGTGTGGCTTCCAGGGTACCTGGGTGGCTTAGTCAGTTGGGCGTCCGACTTAAGCTCAGGTCTTGATCTCACAGTTTGTGGCTTCGCCCGCGTTGGGCTCTGTGCTAGGAAAATAAGGTATATTATGAAATGGGCTCAGAGCCTGGAGCCCATTTCAGATTCTATGTTTGCCTCTCCCCTGCTCACATTCAGTCTCTCTCTGTCTTACTGTGAAAAATAAACAAAGATTAAAAATTAAAAAAAAAAAGAATGTGGCTTCTTTATGAGACTGGAAACTTTATTATAACATAAGATAGAAAGATGCTCTAAATGCAGTAAGTAGGATTAAAGACAGGATATCAATCATGGAATATATTTAACAATCCTATCTTAGTTGAAGGAAAAAATTAGAAAGGTTTAAATGTGAGAAATATGAATGATAGGATTATATATATCTACATATCTCTATCTCTATTTGAAGACAAACAGGTAAGTCATCAGACTCTGTCAGTTGTCCACATGATTTATGTTAAAGAGTTGACCAAAAGTATAGCACTGAGTATTAAATCAGAAGACAAAAGCAATTCATTTTAAGAAAGAGACTTACCCTTTTGGTTGTGATCTTATCAACTTTGGGTTACAGCTGTATCATACAGATTTTCCCTCTGAGAGGAGATTTGGAGATAGATAAAATCTGAAATTGAAGAGAACCAAGGCAACAAGAAATAGAAGGACCACAATCTTAAAGATGAGGGAAAGGCATGAATATGAGATCCATATCTCCATGCCTTTTCTCTTTAAGGTATTGGATAGTTCTTACACTGCAATAATTAAATGCCAGGAAGAAAAGAAAAAGAGGCAACTGATCAAACTAAGCTGAATTTTGAGCATGCTCACAAGATTGGAGTGATAAAATTGGACATTTATAACTTGCTAAAAAGGAGAGCCCTGGTAAACATTCATCAGTTTCAATTAAAAATTATTATATAATGTTATCTAAGAGTAAGAACTAATAAAAAATAGACTGGAAATCTCTAACTTTGAATTTACCCATTGCCTCATTTGATCAACATGAACTTCCTCTATGTGAAGTACCTTCCAAAGGAAAATATTGACTCTTCAGGAACAGGTTAAAGTCATCATCCTGAGCTCCTGCAATTTTTTAAATGCTTATTTATTTATTTATTTTGAGAGGGTCACATCGAGGGACAAAGAGAGAGAAGAGAGAGAAAATTCCATGCAGGCTCCATGCTGTCAGCGCAGAGCCCAACATAGAGCTCCATCTCACTGACCATGAGATCATGACCTGAGCTGAAGTTGAATGCCTAATGGACTGAGCCAACCAAGTCCCCCTTCTGCAGTTTTTATACACAATTTTAGATAGCTAATCAGTAATCACTAAGTATACCTCTTTGGCCATGATGGAGAACAGAGACTACATTTACTCTTTTACCTAAAACATATGAGACAAAATAAGAACTGGTTTTCAAGATATTGGAATCTGGCAATGAAAGGTAATAATTACTGAATGATGGAAGACCAATGAGGCACATCTTAAGATAGCACCAATTTATTACTCTGACGAATTGTTCAGGCCATAGCAAAGAGAGAAGAGAACCCAGGTGGAGCCTGGGACAACTCTTAAGTTGAAGAGATAGAGATGAGAGACCAGTGAAATAGAAAATCAGCTAGAGTTCACAGAACAAAATGATGGAGACAAATTCATACAAAGACAGAATCCAGGAGACTTGCTGGAGGTCTCCTTGAGTAGTCATTAGAGAACTGATTAACATATATATGCCAGGAAACTTCCTGAAGCCAAGGAAAGGACATGCAGAAGGATTAGAGGGAATAGGACCTAGTACTCACACGAGGCTAGGAAGTGAATGTTATACCAGTCAGATTGGAAAATGAGATAATTCATGGTGTATTCATTAAGGTACTCAGTAAGGTATTGCCTCAGTAGAATGCGACAATTATCGCTAGAATTAAATGCTGATTGGTCACATCTAACAAATCTTAAGACTCAAAGGTATCAAACAGACTTTATTTAACTTAAATACATCATAGAACAAATCTCAAGAATATTTGTAAAAATAAAAAAAAAGCAGAAGTATATGCCATCTAAAACATTAAAATTCACATGGACTGGCATTCAAAGATTTCTAAGCATGTAAAAGAAGCAGGAATGTGAGGCTATAATGAGAAGAAACATTAATAAATGAATAAAAATCATCACAGAAGAAACACTAATGTTAGAATTAGCAGTGACATTAAAATAACTATTCTAACAATAGTTTTAAAAATGTTAGAGAAAAGTAGGATATACAGACCTAAAGTGAACATAGAGAAGAAAACAATAATGTCTGAAATTAAAAATACAATTGAATGAACTAAAAGCTTGTAAGATACCACAAAAGAAAATGTTAGTAAACTTGAAATACAGCAATAGAAAGTTAAAAATTAAATACCAGAAAATAAATTGATTAACAAAAATAAAAGAAAATGACCTGTGAACTGTGGGATAACTTCATGTGGCCTAATACGTGTATATTTGGAGTCTCCAAAAGGGCAGAAAGAAAGGAGATGTAGAGATAGAAAAGAATATGTATTTAAGGAAGTAATGATAAAAGTATCACTCACTAGAAAAACATAACAATCCTAAAATTTTACTTCCTAGATAATGTAGCTTCATAATATACCAAAACTTTCCATTAGCTTAAAGGAGGACTGTCTTGGATTTCCAAAATAATAGAGGGGTATTTAAAATGCATGCTTCCTATTACTGATAGAAGAAATCATTAATATTTTAATATAATTAACAAATGAACTAATTGATATATGTATTGATTATATATATATATATATATATATGAATTTTTTATTAACATAATCTATTTTGGAACAATTTTAAATTTATAAAAATTTGAGCTCATATTACAGAGAACTCCCATAACCTCCCAACCTTTCTTTATACCCTTAGTTAGTTTCTTCTATTACTAACATTTTTCCATTGGTGTGCTACATTTGCTATAATTAAAATAATATTTATAGGTTATTAGTAACAAAGTATTGCCGTTCATGCTTTGTGTTACATAGTTTTGTGGATTTGGACACAAGATGACAAAAAATTCTAATGCTAAAAAAGTATGCCAGTAAGTAAATTAATCTGCAGCTAAAACCCTTTCTCCAAAGAAATTATCCATCTCTACCTTGTAAAACATTCCAAAAGTTGTAATGAACTTTATTGAAATATAACTTACATGCAATAATAACTCTGTGAACTTCTTGTATAAAATTCAATAAATTTGACATAATATTGAATCATATATACCTATAATAAATATATAACCATCATCACAATTATGATATTGAAAAGAAGTTGGAAAACTTTTGTCAAGGACAAGGTAGTATATATTATAAGTTATGGAGGCCATGAGGCAAAAATAGGGAAATTCTGTAGGTATTTATATAAAAAAGATAGAAAACAATTTTCCAAAAAATTTTTTTGAAAAGAGTTCAAATTATGATTATGGTTGAGTACCATATTTTTGTACTATGGGTCATTTAATGTAAGAATGCAAATCTTTCTGATGAACAGCTTTTCACTTAATGGCCTTTAAAATTATTGTTCTCATTTGTCATGAAATGTTTTAAATGATTATGCAATAATACCAGAGTCTCATGGAATTTTATGTATTTCACCTTTGATAATGCCTTCAAAGTGATTCACAGTGATTAGCATGGCCATATTCTGATATCAGTCCGCTAGCATATATTTCAATTGAGGATATTCATCCCTCCTAAAGCACCTAAAAAACTGCATTGGATCCATCTCTTTTATTTTCCTTTTATCACGTCATACATTGCAGGTGAATCACTTCCAAATGAGGAATAGATGGGAAACTCTTCAACTACACAGCTAAATGGATTTTAAAATATGAAATTTTCCTTCGTGCTTGGATCAAGTTAAAAATACATATATTGTAGTTTGAATTCAGAAAATATGTCTCCTCCAAATTAATGTGGCAGTAGAGACCTTGTTTCTTTTAATAGTTGATAGCAGAGAGCATATATAAAACAATTTGACATTACTTGGGATACAAATGAAATCAGTTGTCATCCAAATGACTTTTCCCTAGTATAACTTTTGCAAATAGGCATTGTTTTCATTGTAATTTTAGGTTGACCAATTAAGAGACATTATGAATTATGTAATAAAAACTGTATTTGCAAAGCCATTTTCCTACTTTTTTTCTAAAAAATTATATATTTTTTGAGTGTAGGGATTTTTTTTGCTAGCCCATAGAATTTCTCTATGGTAAGGTACGTTAGCATGCCACAAAACCAATAACGCTTAATTCTAAGAGCAAATGATAACGCTTAATTCTAAGAGCGCTTTTTATAGTCCTGGTTCAATAACACACAGTAGTTTTAAAGATTATCATTAAAGTTTTTGCTGATGAATAATATAATAAAACATATTTTCAAAAGCTTTGTAAGTTTGTTCAAATAAATCTTTTTCTACTCCCTACATATTTTTATCTTCATTCAGTGTAACCACATCTTAGCAGATTCCATCTCAGGTTATACTAAACTGTGTTTTCTCAACTTCTTTGAAACTAATCTCCTCTGTGTTTGTTCAAAGTAGACCATTGATAGAAGATAATTTTACAGCACTTCAACCTCAGCATTAGTTCCTTGAATAAATAATAACTGAAAAGGATCTGTGACAATTATTGGCTCATCAAGAGCCAAGGAAAACCATTCTAAATCATTTGTCTTCATTTTTATGATATAGATTCATTAGAAAAAAATCAATCATCAAATGTTTTTAAAAAATTGCATAGCACCAAATTAATAAATTTTGCAACATTTAGTGTTAGGTGGATCAAATAGTTGAAATTGTATCAGTATAAATTATCATGTTCTAATGAATTCATAAAACCCCATAAAAGTTTACAGTAAAGACCCACGTGTTGGAGCAAAACAAGATATTCAAAGTAGGTTGAGACGGGCACTTCGGTTACTCAGTGGGTTAAATGTCTGACTTCAGCTCAGGACATAGTCTTATGGTTCGTGAGTTTGAGCTCTGCGTTGGGGTATGTACTGACAGCTCAGAGCCTAGAGCCTGCTTCTGATTCTGTGTCTTCTCTCTCTCTGCCCCTCCCCTGCTCACACTCTTTCTCCAAAAAATAAATAAATATTAGAAAAAAAATAAGACAACTGTTTCTGTCTCTTTAGAAACCCTTTTACCTCAAACCCACAGAAAATCTACTTCTCAGGCTGCAGAAATTTTTTTCTTTTAAAAAATGTTACCTACTGCTATTTTCTCTAATGCAATGTAATAAGTGGTGATTAATCTTAATATGCACCAAAGGACTTAAGCCTATTAACTATATAATTGAGCCGATATTAAGAATGTTCCCAGATAGTCAGTTTATGGCATAGTACACATTTGTTTTAAATATCAAGATGTAAAAGTACCTTCATCACTTGTGTTAATGTAACGTCAGTAAGGACAGAAGAACATAGACAAACATTGGTATTTTTATTGTGGTCATTAGAAATATTTGATTAACAACTCACAGAAACATCTTAACAAGATTCAGCAATATTTTAATAATGAAGTTCATATTTCATTCAGTTAAAAGTGCATATTTAAACAATAACCATATTTTTCTAAATGAATGAGTATATATTTATATAGCCAGCTCTTGCTTTCCATACAAAGTCATTTAATGCCATAAGGACTTAGACATATCAAGAACACTATGTAATCCTGTAGGAAAAAAACATGCATTGTACACATGCATGCATATACAAACACACATGCTTTTTCAGTTTCTTACACAGAGGAGAAAAGAAGCTAGGATAGGGAAAAATGGCAAACAAAATGAACAAAATATAACTATTTGAAAATCTCAAGTGTCCTTCCTTGTCTATATATTTATATCAATATTCTGAGCCTGAAAAGTCTTTCTAATGTTGAAAATCATCATTATTTTCTAAATCTTTAATCTTCTACTTTAACTATTTCTTCTCAGTACAAAGTCCAAATATGAGAGAACTTAAATATGGAGAGAAAGAGAAGAAATGTGACTTGAAACAATATCAGGTTGTTCCAAAAGTAGCAGATGACATTATACATAAAAGGAAAGGCCTATGTCTTGATTTTCTTCACCACTAGCATTTTTCCTTTTTTTCCCACTTACAGAGATCCTCAGGTTTTTTAAAAATCTATAACACTTTCAGAGTAAATTTAAAAGTGCTTTACTGTCATTAAACTTAACAGCATCCATGAGAATTAAATCATTTTTCATTTTGCAGATGAGTAAAATGATCTGAGAAATTAATTTGCGTCTCCAAATAAACTCCATGACTATTGGTATTCACAGCTATAACATTTGATACACTTTATTAAAAGTATGTATCTTAAAAAGTAATTTTAAATTTTTCATTTGTTTACCTGCTGAGTAGACACTAAGATACAGGTTTCTTATGCACACATTTTTAAGGCAAGTATATTAAAGAGGTCTTCATATATCTTTAAATTTAATTTATATGCAATGGTTATATCTAGAAGTTATAAGTTTCTATGTAATTCATGGATGGTGAAAAACAACTCATAATGTATGTGGAGATTGAAGAGAGACAAGTATAATATACCATCTTATTAAAATATATTAAAACCAAAGGAACCGAAAAGATACGGCGCAAATTGAGCTTTTGGTGGGATTATACCACTTAGCGTAAAGGAAGACGTACATGTACATTTGAGGCAAATTTTGAACCATAATACAAAGAAGGAAAATAATAAAACAATCTGCAAAATGAAAACATTCTCTGTGACACTAAAACTTAAGCCTACTTTGAATCTCTTTTTTCTAGCTCTGAAAATCACCATCTGTTGCCCTCTAAAAATCTTGATTTCACAACTGGTGAAAACTACTATAGAATAATTTTTATTATGATTCTATAAATCAAACAATATGTAATTCATGTGGTTCAGTTACAAGAATCATTCAGTTCTCAGAAAAAGAAAGAGAGGCTAAATTAACTTGGATGGGACAGGTTTAAATGAAAAGATACCATATTTTACTTGTAATTATAACTTTGCTTATTTATTTATTAGTTTGTTGATTTATTGTTATTCTCTAGTGAGCAGGAATGTAGACTACAGAAAAAGTATATAATTATCTGCTGAAGAAAGCTACGTATTTTGTTGATCTGAGTAGCACAGATGTTGAGCTCCAAGTAAAATAATTTTAAAAATCCTAGGAAAAACAATATAGGCAGTGCATGATAGGATTTGATAACTATAAGAAACTTTTCCAGAATAGGATAAAGCTGAATTTCTTTATCACACAGAATTCACTTCAAATGGTTTTCAAAGAATGTGGTTAGCTGGTAGGTAGATGAAAGAAGTCATTTGATTGCACGGTATAGTATGAACAAAACCTTTGTTTGAAGTAATTGAAAGAAGTTTGAGAACCCCAAAATCTTGGCTTTGTAAATAAATGGTGATGGTCCGATCACAATTTCTAGGCAAGGTGATTCTAACACTGAGATTCATATTTCTTAAATAACATTTCATATGAAAAAGATTTGTTTTCTTTTACCTGTTTTGACATTGTAATTCTTTGTGGCTAAATTTACCTAAAATTCGTTTGGCATACTGTAAAAGATAAGTCTATATTCTCAAATCTTTAGTCTCTGAATAGAATGGAGGGTGCCCTCATCAACTCAACAAATAATAAGTACGCTTAAACTTGTTTTTATTTCTCTATTTCTGCTTAGAATTTAAATAAAATATTTTTCTTGTTTTTTTTGTTCTTTTACCCATGTTTTACTGCAATTTTTAAATGATCTGTTAGGATTGATCATTTCCCAAGTGCGTTTCTGAAATGGCTTACTTGTTTATAAACTAAAAATGAATTTTAAGAAGTGAACAAACTTTTGTTATCAATGTTGTAAAACTTTATAGCATCTCTACAGTTTTAGAAAGAACATTAGTGTCAGCAAGTTATTTTATTGAAAATGAAAATTTCAGGGTGCCTGAGTGGCTCAGTCGGTTTGACGTCCGACTTTGGCTCAGGTCATGATCTCACCGTTTGTGGGATCGAGCCCTGCGTCGGGCTCTGTGCTGACAGCTAGCTCAGAACCTGGAGCCTATTTCAGATTCTGTCTCTCTTCTCTCTCTGATCCTCCCCTGTTCACGCACACTCTGTGTCTCTCAGAAATAAAAACATTGAAAAAAAGAAAATGAAAATTTCACATGCAAATAATACCTCAACAAGCTTGACATTCTGCAGCTGAGGTTGTTGGCAATGAAACACAGTGGATAATTTAATTAATGCTTAATATAAATCAAACTGACCAGTAATAGATTTTAGTTTTGTCAATGGAAACTGTGATTTTGAGCAATTCTTTAACTACTCTCGGCCTTTTCCTGGGCTTTAATGAGGCGATTAATACTTTTTCTCTAGCTGGTGGACAAGTTTAAGAATTTGCTAATAGGCTCCTAAATTATATGCAAAAGATCACAGTAGCTACATTTTAGTATTCTAGAACTTTCCATAGCATGAAAGCATCAAAGAAGACTTAAGAAAATGTACTGATAATACAGAATTTTCCTGGGATAAAGGCTTGTAGGGCAAACAAGTAAATTTGTTGCTTAACTCTCCCTATTATAATGTCTCATAATTTTAGCTTTGAGCTTGCAAAACAGCTTGTATTTGATTTTCCATTTAAATTGTAACCTCTTTAGGGATTAGAGTGGAACAAGAATACAAATAAAAAAATTCAGAGAAGAGATGTACTTCTGTACCATTTTTTCTTTTCCAACTTTAGAAATTAGCCCAGGCTGGATCAAACAGTAAGAAGCTGACAAATGCGTAAATAGCTTTAAGTGTGGCACTGCAAGACACAGTGCAAGTCCAAGAATTTTACATTTAGAGAGATCTGTGTTCTCTTACATACTAGTTATATACCCTTTGGTAAGTTACCTTCTTTATGTAAGCCTCAGTTTCTACATCTAAAAAACAAGAAGTGTCTTTGTGATATGCAATGTTCTTAACACCTAAAAGGCTCTCAGCCCTTGAAAATCTCATATTACACAGAAATGAAGGCTCTCTGAAAACCAGAATTAATGGACGGAAATATCAAAGTATGGATGTAAATGGAAGGAAATGGAAGGAAATATCAAACATATGCCCTGTAAGCCATATGTTTAGATGCCAATATGGGTGAGATACGGATTCAGATAATGATATGATATTCACTTATTAGACAGATCCTAAAATAACCTCAATTATACACAATAGTGTAT